>JAWNNM010002157.1:0-600000 GCA_035044965.1 Lordiphosa andalusiaca | reverse complement strand
TCACGCCCCGCCAACCTGTCAATGTCTTTAAACGCAGCACCATATTGATGGCAGAAAATGAAGGCTGTGGCATATACTAGACCAAAGTTGCTTCAAAGTTCAAATCTTATAGTAAAACCAGTTTATTTTACGCGCAGAAAGACTCCATAGAACAATCCTTGTACACTCCATGACCCACTCCAATTTTGGTTTATTTAAATCTTCTGAAAAACAAAGATCTATGAACCATTTTAAGTTTGGTTTGGGTTTTGAGCTAACACACTTGCACTGAACGTGAATGGAATGCCATCTCATTGTGCAGCATCATAGCTCACTTGGCTAACATTGTTTTTCTACTAACGTTCCCTTATTTATGAACATGTGTTCTCGAAAGGTAAGGACACTGAAGTATCAGGAGGAGTGTTCTTCTCTTCATTCACTCAATCAATTCCTTTATTATATTCATTCATTCACACTCAGTGCTTTTGAGTATTCAAAATTTTACATTCAATATGATATTTTCGCCTATCCGAGACACATACTCTGCTTATACACACCAAATTATTCGTGATTAATGCCCTTCAAAGTATGCACACTATATTTCCTTAAGAACGAAGACATTGCGAGTCAGTTATGACCGCGTCATCGATTATCAACACTGCACATTCACTTATATTGTAAGGTGATTCATGGGTACACCACAAAATGTTGAGTTAAGGCAAATATAAAAAAAAATTGGCCGAAATTTGTATATCCTTGCAGCACGTTTTCCTAACTAATTTGAACGACATTGCCACCGAAACAAACTAGTTTTTCTCACTGAGACTACTTTTCTGACTGTACTTTTATATGACAGCTATATCATATAGATGTCCGATTTCGACCAAACTTAGTGGAATCATGGAAAAGCATAGAAAACTAAGAAATACAAAGTTTGGAGGCATTTTATTTGAAAACAAAAAAGTTTTTCTCACTAAAACAAGTTTCTCGACCGATCATTCATATGGCAGCTATAACCTATAGTCCTCCGATTTTGACAAAACTTTAAAGAATTGCGTGAAAGCTTATTAAATAAATAAATACAAATTTTAAAGAGGTTTACATTGAAATCAAAAAAGTTTGTCTCACTAAGACCCCTTTTCTAACCCTACTTTTCTGTGGCAGCCATACAATATAGATGTCCGATTTCGACCAAACTTGACAGAATAATGAAGAAGCATAGAAAACAAGTAAATACCAATATTGGAGACGTTTGCATTAAAAACAAAAAAGTTATTCTCACTAGAACTAGTTTTTCGACCGATCGTTCCTACACTCAGAGAAAAAATAGAGAATTTCATACTTGGATCAAGAATTTTCGAGATCAATAGTTCGATAATAGTGAAAATTCTCGATCCAAGAGCGAAATTCTTGATCCAAGTATGAATTTTATATACCGGTTTTCTTGATCCAAGAGCTTCAATACTTGATCCAAGTACGAATCAGTCTCAAATCAAGCACAAGAGTTCTTGGATCAAGTGCTAAACATACTAGTTTTCAAGATTGCTCAATTTTGAATCAAGGGCAAACAGCATTGTCAAAAACCGAGAATGTTCTTCCTATTATCAAGAGCTCATCACATTCAATAATAAGATCGTTTACTACTGTGGGCAAAAAGTAAGGTGAATTTTTAATTTAAACTTTGCGGGCCTAACAATTCTGGCTAGTTCTTTTTTTCTTGAGTTGGCAGGACTGTTGATGATCATTATCAGTAATATATTTACGCTTGTGTTTTCCAAACGACCAAGAGTGCATTTTTCGATTTTTACAATGTCTGATTTAATTGAGCAGAGAAGTGCCATCAAATTTTGTTTGCAGAATGAAATTTCGGCTGCGGAAACGTTGAGGATGTTGCGGAAGGCCTTTGGTGATTCTACCATGGTGATTGGTGATCCTTTGGTGATTCTACCATGTCACAAAAAAATGTTTATAAGTGGTACAAAGACTTCAAAGAGGGTCGAGAACGTGTGGATGACTTGGAACGCAGTTTGACATTTTTTTTCGATTTTCGTGGTGTGGTACACTATGAATTCCTTCCATCCGGCCAAACTGTTAATAAGGAATATTATTTGAGCGTTATGCGTCGTTTGCGTGAAGCAATACGTCTAAAAAGACCAGAATTATGGGCCAACAACTCTTGGTTTTTGCATCACGATAATGCACCGTCTCACACTGCACTCGCTCTTCGTGACCATTTCGCCAAAAATTCGACGCATATCGTTCCGCAACCACCGTATTCGCCTGATTTGGCTCCATGTGACTTCTGGCCATTCCCAAAACTCAAGAGACCACTTCGGGGAACGCGTTTCGAGTCGATTGAGGAGATAAAAGCTGAATCGAAGAAAGCGCTGATGGCTATACCGGAAAGGGACTATTTGGCATGTTTCGAGGATTGGAAAAAACGTTGGCATAAGTGTATTTTATCGGGAGGGGATTACTTTAAAGGGGATGAAATTGATTTAGAAGAATAAATAAAGATTTTTCATTCTACAAACAAATTCACCTTACTTTTTGCCCACAGCATGATGCAATTAGTATAAGGTGGTCTCGTGCGAAAACGATGTGCCTTAGCTTATGCTAGCAATAAGTGCGAGTGAAACGTACATACAGTACATACATACATACGTACGTACAGTGAGAGTGAACGAAACGGCAGTAGAAACTGTTTTTGTTTTCACGTTTACAAGCAAGCACGCACTGAGCTAAGGCACAAAAACGAACTAGCTAAGGCACATTCACGAGCTAACTTCGGCTCGCACGAGACCACCTTATACTAATTGCATCATGGCCCACAGTAGTACTCTAAAACCATACAACAATTCAATATCAGTAGATTTTCTCCATTTTGTTTAAATTTTATTTCATGGAAAACTAATTGTTGAGCCATGTTGCAACTTTTCAACACCTCAAAGCAGCATCAGTCCTTCTGCGCAACTATCAGTCGAACAGAGGTCTCTCAATGCCAGCAATGCCATAACAGGTTGGGAATTCCAAAGCAACATGAGTGCTCTCCGCTCGATAGCTTCCCCACACCCCTCTCCCATATAATACAAAACTGTAAGAGCAGACTCAAAGTGATTCTCTCAAATGTGCTTGCACTCCTCTCTCAGTTTCTGTACCTCACTTCCCTCGCCTAAAAGCACCAAGCTAAGAACGTATTTAGTTCGACTTCAAGAGCGAAATTCTTAAAAATTTAAGAACGAATAAATATGTTTTCAAAATCGTTTGCTCTTAAGTTATTCGTTCTACTCTTTTCTGGGTGTAATGAGAAAAAAGCCCAAGAAATCATGAGAGCCTATTTAAAGTCTAATTGAACTGCCTACTGTTCTGTTTCAATGCGTTTTGCAGTGCGTAGTTTGTCCAATTGCTTCATTGTGCCTTTGCGTACTTTCAACTTATGTTTCAACGTATGACGAATTCTCAGAATTTCGATGATGCGTAATGTACGTCAGCGAAACCCATTTCCATCAATGCAGATGCGTGTGCAAAAGGTTAGTACGCACAACGCGGGCATTGCAGTTCACTGTCAGTCAAAGTCTATAATATGTAAGTGGATATACACTTGGAAGAGCCAGGCTGTAGTTGAATCCATTAGGTTATAAGGTGAGTTAGAAAATAGTTGATCCAGGTAAAAAGTACGATCATAACTGCTTTACTCCTTTGATGTGTGTGTTTTGTTTGTTTCCCCTCAAATTATACCAAGTCATTAGCATTGCCGATGACCATATGGTCCCATGGATTAGCTTGAGGACAAGCAGGAAAATCTTGACCGGGCAAAGCGAACGATGATATAAATAACAAATAACCAAATGATAAATAATAATTTCAGCGAATACATCAGAGAGCTGGGCAACTAATTGGAATTGATTAGACTCGCAGCGCCCACATCTTCGGCCCGGTCCAGGCGCTCCTCCTTCTCAGCCTCAGCCAATGCACGTTTCACATATTTATCTGCATCTATGGCATATGTGAGCACCCAACTACTGCGTCCCCAACACACGCACACACAGTCCCAAGTTAAAGTTGGAGCAAAGTTTTCTATGTGTGGGTGGGCGCATAGTTTGGGGGGCGGGGGCGAGGGCGTTAATAACAAATGTGCTTAATATTTGTGATCGATGGAAAGTGCTTTGTTTTATTTCCGTTTTTGGAATATATCTCGAAAGCTCAAGTCACAGGCAGGGGCAATTTATTAGACGAGAGCGTAACTCCTGCTCCTGCTCCTGCTCCTGCTCCTGCTCCTGCCTTCCCTTAATAAGCCATATTGTTGCAAGGCAAAGGCGTTGCACTAATCACTTCATTAGCAGCCGCCCCCGCTCCCGTCCGCACAGGCCACACCAGACCAGCCCAGACATACATATTTATTTAACCTGCAAATCACAAATTCATCCATCATCCTTTATGCCAGGACCCTGTTCGGTCCTGTCGCCGTATGACTGACAGCCTTCCTTCGACTCGACTCGACGCGACACGACACGACTCCATTCTCGGCGTCGCCGTCGCCGTCTTCGTCGTTGCCTTTGACTGACATTTGACTTCGACGGTGACGAGCAGGGCGACGATGAAAGCGACAAGTTCATTGTCCTTGCCCGACGTTTTGCCTCCATAATAAATCCGCCCTGGTGCTCAAGAAGAGGACTCCACGCACACACACACACGCACAGTGCCCTTTTTGGCTAGCAGAAGGACGCACTTTGTTCGCAATTTGTTTTGTTTGCGTATTCCCACACAACCACACAGCGAGTGCCCTCTTCCTGTGTCTGCAAAGTCCTTTGACGGCGCACAGTGTCCCATTTCAGAATAGTTTCAATGATTTCCCAAATAATAACACAACGAGAAAGCTAAGCACGCTTCCTCCTAATTATTTTCAAAAAATACTCTTTTTCCCATATTCCGACCGATCGTTCGTATGGGAGCTATATGATATAGTCAGCCGATTTGGCCAAAAATTTGTAAAATTATGTGAAAGCATGTAAAACAAACAAATACAAAATTGCAGGATGCTACCATTAAAAAGAAAAAAGCTTTTTCTAACTAAGACTGTTTTTCAGACCTATCTTTTGTATGGCAGCTATACCTTATAATTCTCCGATTTTCATCACAACTGGAACAACTATTATAAAAAAGCATAGAAAACTTATCGCATGCAAAGTTTGTAGACGTTTCCATTGAAAACAAAAAAGTTTTGCTCACTAAAACTAGTTTTCTGACCGATTGTTCCTGAGATATAGTCATCCGATTCGGTTGGTTCCGACATATTAGTAGTGTGCAGCAAAATGAAGACTCTGTGCAAAATTTCAGCTCGATAGTTCGCTTAGAAACAAACAGACAGACGGACAGACGGGCGGACAAAGCTCAATCGGCTCAGTTCGTTACCCTGAACAAGAATATATATGGCTTATGGGGTCGGAAATGAATATTTCTATGCGTTGCAAACTTCTGGGCAAAGTTATAATACCCTTTGCAAGGGTATAAAAATGTATACTTGCCACCAGTATTCCACTGTGCGGCGGGTTGTCTGTGTGTCGCTTGGAGATTGCATTCCTGCTTGGCTTGGTTGGAAATGTGTGCCGTACTTTCAATTTGGGTTAAAACTTAAAGCCCGGTTGCGTGCTTGAGGGGAATTTAAAGATTTGCCAAAGTCAAGTGCACCGCCCACCCCATCCACCCCAACCACTCTCCCTTCCGTTCCAGCTGGCTGCTGCTGCTGTCATTGTCAAACATTTTCTCGAATGGCTGTTGATGAAATTTTCTATTTAGGATTAATATGTCAAAGCTTTTTGTATTAGAAGCAGGTGCAAAAAGTTTCGACATGACAAAACTTCTGATGCTTTTGATATGACAGACAAGTGTGTGTCCCTCCTCGAAAAAAAAAAAATAACAGCAAACGAAATGGACGCAGTCCGTTCCCCACTTTATTTGGGCATGTTCAGGTTAAGTTTGAGGATGGAGCAACATGCGTGAATTTGGCCACCGGAAACTGTGAGCTGCTGACTGATCCTTCTATTACTTTGAATTCATTTACAAAATACCTGCTATACTCTATGTATTCGCATGCAAGAAAGCAGAAGGTACGAGACAACATCGCAGGTTCCTTTAGATTAATTATATTTCATTAAGTTATTTGGTTCTACTTCAAAACCAAATTTTAGACTCATTTACGATATATTTTAGAGAATTACAGAAATATATGTTTAGCTTCACAGAATCTCTCTAAATCTCTTGGCTTTTGTTCTTTAAAATTTCGCATAAAAGAAAGGAACCTACCTACCAACCCTTATACGAATCTAAGGGGCAAACTTTAGGATGCTTTTTTAATATCTTAGCTTAGGAGGACAAGCCCTGGCCTTTCGCACAGTAAACTTCGCCCTAAAATAATTTTCATTTCTTAATTTAAAGTAATTTTTTGTTTTTAAGCACTTTTTTTTTGTTAAACTTAGAAAAGACAAGATGAAAAAAGATTATTTAGAAAATAATTTCTTAAATTTAGCAATTTGGTGTAGTTTTTAACTAAGTTTAGGGCAATTTTTTTTATAAATACTGTCTTAAGTTAATTCCACATTAAGATCAAAGTCGGTATTAGGTTTACCATATCATGTCAACCGTTTACTTAGCAAACGCCCCCAACCATAATTTATTTCAAATTTGGCGCCCAAAGCTGTTGGCGCTGTGAGTGAGTGGAACAATGGGAGGAGAGGGAAACCAAATGTGGATTGAATTTTCATTTATATTTTTAAGGCACAATTATTATTATTACAATTAATTTTATTATGTTGAATGCAATTTGTTGAAGTCGTGACTAAAACTGTGATCCGCCTGCCGAATAGCAACACCCTGTGTAGGCTTTGGGCTAAACTTCCACTGGCTTTACGGTCACACTTCATTTGGCAAGCATGCAGCTGTTCGTGTCGTAAAAGAGGAAGAGAAAAAGAAGTGCAATTGACAGAAAAGTGAGAATTTGTTGTTTGGTTTTTTATTGTGGAATTGTTTTTAAAGTGATTTGGGTATTTCTTAATGTTTGCCTCCGCCAGATACACATTCTGATATATTCAGATCTCAGAGCAGCAGTGCCCTCTACCATACTAAGTGACACCAATTTTGTGGGTGGCTTCTGCCAGTAAAAAGTTCAGCTTAAGTTGTTTTCTTGTTGTTATTTAAATTAAGCTATTTATTGAAGCCGTGATTTAAACAGTGATCTGCCTGCCGAATTGCATCACCCTGTATAGCTTTAGGGCTAAACTTCCACTGGCTGCACGGTCACACTGCATTTGGCCAGTATGTATCTGTTCGTGTCGTGAGGTCAGTTGAAAGAGGAAAAGAAGAAATGTTGAAAGTGCAATTGGCAGAAAAGAGTGTATTTTTGTTGTTTTTTTTATTGTGCAATTGTTTTTAAAGTAATTTGGGGTGTTTCTTAAAGTTTGTCTTCGCCAGATACACACAATCTGTGGGCTGCTCTCTGATCTGCAGCGCTCTCTGCCTCTCCCACGCTCTGTGCTGCCATTTTTGTTGGTGGCTTCTGCCAGTGAAAAGTTAAATTTATGTTGTTTTTTGTTGTTTTTTTTATTGTGCAATTGTTTTGAAGTGATTTTGTGTGTTTAATTAAGGTCTAGCTCTGATTTTGGCAATATGTAGAAGCCGGGAAGCTGTTACCCAAGCTGGTAAGTAGCGTACATGCACACACACACACACATGTAAACCAACTTGCATAATATTGTTGTTGTTTCTTCAAAGGTCGCCCCAAAATGTGAGACTGCGGCGGACTTACCAGGTCAGTGATGCCATTATAAGTATGTACATATTGAGATCGGTTGATAATCTCTCCAAATGTGCGCATGTCCTCCTAGATAAGCTGCGGCGGTGGACTATGCCCAGCAAGATGAGTTGTCTTGGCCTCAGTTAGCCTCAAGATCGTGGAGGGTGTGCTACTTGTTGCTACTTCTTACTGTGTCCTCCTTGAGGGTTTGGGGTGGTGCAGTAGGCTGTGCCCGGCCTGGCGAGTTGTCCCAGGACTTAGATAGATGTTGTGACAAGATTTGCTACTTGTTCCCATGTACTTCTTGATGAGCTGCGGCGGTGGACTGTGCCCTGCCCAATATCTTGTCCTTAGACTCAGATAGACGTTGTGTTTCAAGATCTTGACAGGGTCTTCTACCTGTTGCTACTTCTGCCAATGTCCTCCTTAAGGGTATATATAATATATTCGGAAAAGATTGTGGCAGGATCTCCAAGTTAATTGCAGCTTTTGTGCAGTCTTCTAAGTACTTGGCAATGCCGGTTTTGCGTACGGTACGACAGGTTAACCTGATGTCAGTCTGTTCTCCAGTAAGATTACAATCATGATTACGCAGGTTTTTATACCCTTGCAGAGGGTATTATAAAGTTGTCCGTATGTTTGTATCGCATAGAAGAAAGCATCTCCAAACACATAAAGTATATATGTTCTGGATCAGCATAACAAGCAGTGCTGATTAAGCATGATCCGTCTGTGCGACCTGCTTCTCTGCTATCTCCTCTATCAGCTTAAAAGCTATCTTCACCAAACTTTGCACGAACCTCTTTGGATAACGGATAACTATATCATATAGCTGCCATAGGAACGATCGGTCGATAAACTATTTCTATTGAGAAAAACCTTTTTGTTGAAAATGAAAAATAACATTGTTTTTCTTATTTCCCCATGACTCCACTAAGTTTGATTGAAATCGGACATCTATTTAGTATAGTTCCCATAGAAAAGTGAGGTCCGAAAAGTAGATTTAGTATGAAAAACTTACTACATGGGTATATACCCTTCGGCCGAGCCGCGGTTAACTTTCCTCTATATATTATGGTTTAATTTCCGCCCAAACTTAAAGCCTAAAACTAATTTAAGGGTCAGCTTGTATAGATATAGTTTCCGTCTAGCCGGTAAGTCCACTCACTGTGTCTGAACTTGGGGAATCAAGCATAAAAGTACGGGAAAAGATTTCCGCGTGATCCGATTTGTACCACGTCCTGGTGTGGGAGGTGAACCATTGGCATGTAACAATTCAATTGTGGTTTCACCTATAAGTTCAGTGTTATTTTGTTTGTTTTATATATGGTACTTTTTGTACAAAAGTAATAGATAAAGGGCCTTACTTGATGCACATTAAGACAGGTTTTACACCATGGAGAAAACTTCATGAAGTTTTGTGTAAAGCTCATGCTTGTAAAAGAGAGATGTAGAGGAGTCGCTTGCCCCTCTACACTTCTTTTCTACAAACCAAAGCATTTTCAAGGTCTTCATGAAGTTTAAGTCTAAGTCACAAGGCTCTTACTCAGAAGTGTTGGTTCTGACAGTTCTTTTGCGGTTAATGAAGAGAGGTAAACATTTTTCAAATCTGAAACAACTTCATCAGCACAGCTTTGTGTTTTATGGTCCCTAGGAACGACGCGATTATACGAACATGGCTAAATCGACTAGGCTATTGATGCTGATCAGAAGTATATTTACTTTAAAGGGGCGGAAATGTTTCCGTCTCCCTGTTACATGCTTTTCCACAACTTCATGCTCCCCGTTTACCCATTTTCAATGGGAACAGGGTATAGAAACTTAAACCTAGCAATTATTATTGTTTGACCTGGTCTTGTTGGATTTTTAGTTACCAAGTTTTCAAGAAATTTATCTATCCGAAAACAAATCTGCGTACAGCAGTGTTACTTTCTAAGAACAGCATGTACAAAAACCAATTCAGAATTGTTCTGAAATCCAGGTCTGGTCCGCAATTTGGTCAAGTATTCCCTACCAATTCATTCAAAGCCAATGTCATTACAATTAACTAAACTATGCGTGCTTTTGGGTATCTTCAATATGTATTTAAAGACTAATTTTGTCCACCCATTCGAATATCATATCAAATTAGTTAAATGGCAGTCATAAAAGGCTGCCATAGATTCCCTTTCAATTTGGAAAAAAAGCTTCAACTCTTTAAATCAGGCAACAACAGAATTTGCCGACACTTTGAAAATCGATTATTGATTTCCTTTTTGGCAATTCGAGCAGCCTAGTTTGGAGCAAAATGTGGGGAAGGGGGGAACAAAAAAAACAGAGGAAATAAAGGACACACACAAAACAAACACGGCGAAACAGGACGAACAGAAATAAAAAGGAAAGCGAACGCCAATGAAGGGCGAAATTGGTTTGGTTTTTGCATGTGAAATTCATACAAAATCAACAAGTTGCCGCCATCGGGTTCGATGAGGGGAGGCGCACTTGAACTCTCGGGCAAAGCCAGGCCAAAGCAGACGGCAGGCAGACGCTGCGTGTGAGTGTGCTTGTGTGTGTGTGTGTGTGAAACAAGGACGATGAAGGAGCCCCACATTAAAACGTGAAAAAATCGCTATTCGGAGGTTTTTGTGCCTCGCCAAGGCAACCCGAACTGCTGGAAAAACAATTTTTCCTGAAGGTTCTTTTTTTTTCAGCTTTCTTTGTCTCTTGTGCGGTGGACCGGAGGGGGGAGGCAGGGCTGCCGCTGTGGCCTTGTCCTAGTCTCGCTGCTGTGTAGGCGTAGCAAAAACAAAGAGAGAAGAAAATTTTCCCACAGGTTCTATATTTGCATAGAAGCAACAAGCCGCCTAGCCATTGACGTTTTATTGTTCCACCTTTTTCGGAAGACCAGGACAGACGCAAATTGTTCACCGACATGAATTACGACGCCCGATGCGTCATCAATCAATCAAGGCGTTCCGAGGCGACCGCATACGCCCTGTGGCCCCGACACACACAGACGCACTTATCGTCATCATCATCATCGGCATCGGCAGCGGCATCTCCTCTCTCTCTTTCGCCAATCCTTGTCATGATGTGTTTGCCTTCAAACTTCTCATTCCACTTGGCTTGTTGCGTTGCGGTTTATTCAATTGATCCTAAGCGTTTGTACTTTATTTTGGGTACCGTCAATCATTTTAGCTTGATTAAATGCGCTAAGCATTGTCAATTGTGGCATTTAGTTGGGGAAGGGGAACGAAAGACCTTTAACCTTTTGCCCTGGATAATTTCCAAATATTTCAAGTTCCTTTCGAGCTTAATTTTACATCAAATTGTTAAGAAAATGCCAATACTTAAGCTATTTACTCAAGCATTTTTGAAAACTGATCAATTTCCATGATTTGGCCGTGTTACCTATTACCTTACTTCATAAATTATGACACTTCAATTTTATTAATTGCCAATAAATCAGAAGGCATCTCGCATGCATAGTCTCTTAGTTGAAGACCAAGAACAAAAGCCACCGCCAATCATTCAGTGTGCAAATTGGCCAACATTGAAACAGACAGCATAAAGCTGGCTCAATGCCCGCGCCCTGACACATCTTCCATCAAACGTGCTCTCACGTCAACTGTCCAAACGTAAGGCCATTGCGGACGGAACGGAACGGAAAGTGTTGTGAGTTATGATGAGGACGTGCACAAGTTGATCCATCAAACTGTTCAAATCCGTTGCCCGTTGCACTCGATTTCATACATTGAACCGGAGATGGGGGATGGTGGATGTGGGATGGGGGTTGTGGACGAGGATGAGGATGATGGCAACGTCACCATTCATGACGGATGGCTGTGACTGTGGCCGACATGGTATGACGGACCGCAAAACAAGGCTGGGGCCCATGTAGACGAAAAACAGACCTTGGCCACGTCCAAGTTTAGACATGACGAATGTCTCACGCCGCGGAATAATTTGATTTGTCGGTACAAACGCAAATGCGCCGCAAGGTACATAAATAAAGTTTCGTTTTCATCTTTCCTTTTTGCAATTTAGCCTCTCCTCTATCAGTGTGGGAAATCGGGCATTAGCCATTTGGTTACAAGGTCTCGTTTATCTAAAGATCAGATGGTTAAAAGTGAACAAGGCAAGTTTAATTCTTTGTAATTTTCTTTTCGAAGATTTATGTACTCAAACGCCTATTGTTACACTGAGAAAAGGAACTAACCTAGATTGGTAATCACTTTTACGAGAAGTTTGTATTTGCACAACAAAAACATGATTGAAATATCTTGGAATGAAATTGTAAAACTCAAATTTTTCAACTAAACAACTCTTCTACAGTTCTCTGTAAAGCTCCACCTTTAAAGTGTTTCATCTTAAAGTCGAGTAAAAGGAAACATTATCCCAGATTACTAAATTTGGATTTAAAATTGAGAATTCTGGTGCTAAGGACTAAGCGGAATATCCCCGTCTAGGTTGACTTTTCACAACATTACGTTTCCGTGCGATACTATTATCTTGGATGTGGTTTGAGTTCTTTTCAGTGGCTAGAAGTACAAAGTGTTCCGGAGCCAAGAGCACAAGAACCGAAATTGATCGAATCATATAATATATAGCCAAGCGCACTAGGACCCCTATTCTGCAGAAGTTGCAACACTATCACTCAAAATAGCAGTTGAAAAGTCAAGCTCCTTATGGCCCGTAACATATACCTTGTTGGAAATGGCATCATCCGTGGCCAAAAGGCAGAGCAACTCTGTGAAACTGACACAAAGACGCCATCGCACTCCCAAAAGATAGTCTCTCACCTAATTGTAAAAGAATTTCCATTAACGGTCTCATCATCTACTCCTTATACACTCCATAGTACCTATTTGTAGTATCAGTTGATACTAAGAGGCTCTTACGCTCGCGGTGAAAGTGCTATTACTCCAGTATAAAGAGCACGCTTTGACCACTTCCATAAAATGCGTAAACGTGCGTTCCGGCTAACTGTTATCTCCGTTTGTAACGAATTCTCGCTTGTAGAATACTCTCTGCGTCTTTGACTAGGCTTAAAGAACAAAATTCAAATTTGGTTCTTTCATTAGAGAAAAGTGTGAGGAAAAAATGTTCAGCTTACATATTGACAAGAACTTTTTAGTTTTCCGGTTCCCTAAAACTTTCCAATTCACGGTACCTGTCCGAATCAATTCAGCTTAAGGCCCCAAAGATGAGCTGGCTGCTGGAAACAAACTGTCGCTCAGAAACAAGATTCTAGTCTACAAAACTAATCTTGGACCTGTATGAAGATATGAACTACAGGTGTATAGCACAGCAGCAAAGTCGCATTTGAATTGTATTTTGAGTCTGCAGGCCAAAATTCATTACCGGCGCTCATTAGTAAATATATGAGGGCAAGAATTATCGAAGAAAACATCCAATTATAAATAGATAAGCCATAGACTATGCGGAGAGATTGTCTGGACACCCAAAACTACCTATATTTATCAGCTTAATTTTCAGTATTTATCGCTTACTACCAGTACCCTTTACTAAATACGGGGACAATATATATTACGGCCTAAAATTTTGTAAGGTACACTCAGAGAAAAAATAGAGAGTTTCATACTTGGAAAATTCTCGATCCAAGAGCCAAATTCTTTATCCAAGAGCTTCAATACTTGATCCAAGTACGAATCAGTCTCAAATCAAGCACGAAAGTTCTTGGATCAAGTGCTAAACATACTCGTTTTCAAGATTGCTCATTCCTGAATCAAGGGCAAACATCATTGTCAAGAACCGAGAATGTTCTTCCCATTATCAAGAGCTCATCACATTCAAGTGTAAGATCGTTTACTCTTAAATCAAGAGCTTCACAGACTCCAAACATAAAACAATTCAATATTAGTAGACTTTTCCATTTTGTTTAAATTTATTTCATGGAAAACTAATTGTTGAGCCATGTTGCAACTTTTAGCCGGCTTGAGGAATACACACCTCAAAGCAGCATCAGTCCTTCTGTGTGAACTATCAGTCGAACAGAGGTCTTTCCATGCCAGCAATGCCATAACAGGTTGGGAATTCCAAAGCAACATGAGTCCATTACGCTCTCCGCTCGATAGCTTCCCCACACCCCTCTCCCATATAATACAAAACTGTAAGAGCAGACTCAAAGTTATTCTCTCAAATGTGCTTGCTCTCCTCTCCCAGTTTCTATACCTCACTTCCCTCGCCTTAAAGCACCAAGCTAAGAACGTATTTAGCTCGACTTCAAGAGCGAAATTCTTGAAAATTTAAGAACGAATAAATATTTTTTCAAGAACGTTTGTTCTTAAGTTATTCGTTCTACTTTTTTCTGGGTGTAGCCAGAAAAATAGATTCCAAACTAAAATTAATAAAAGATTGAAATGAAAATAAATATCTCCGCTATGCAACATTGTTTTTAAATTTTATGCATTTTTTTTGTTAATAAATAACTTCTTCTAACTAGCTGATGTATCAGATAAACTTAAATTTTACTTTGTTATTTGTAAGTATATCTGACAAAATGCTTCATGTAGAAGATAAAGATAAACTTTGGTAAAACAATTCATAGAAAACTTAATTCAGGCACAAGTCACAAAGGTCGGTAGTTCTTCTCAAAAAAATGTCGGTAATCCTTCGCTTAAACAAGAAGAACTCAAAGATTCAAAGTTTTCAAGGAACCTTAAACCTGCAAACCTAAATCAATTTTGGAATTGGCGGTCTTGAACCAAAAGTTACTAATGGTTATGGTTCAGAATTTTGAGGTTCAAAGTTTTTGGGAGAAGGTTTTGGTTCGAATCTTGATTCAGACCATGCCTAGCACAAGCTTATATAGTAATCACCCTAAAAATGGCATAAATTGTAAGGGAATTATGTTAATTTTGGATTGGGATAAGATTATTCAAAATACTCAGTATATTCAGTATACCGAAATTATTAATTCTTCACAATACTTTATATAAATGGAAACGCTTTCATACAGCACATGACCATCAAAGCAATGACATAGTGATTCTTTTTAAATTAAGTATTGTGCCGAAATATGAAATTCTAAGTGCTTGGAGTCAAACATCTTAAGAAACAAAGGCTAATATGGGTGGGTATTCTAATGGTTATTCGTAACATTATTATTCGATTGTAAGACTCAGTCTTTCAGAAGCATTAGGGTGACGGAATAGGTCAAATTTTTTCATGTCTATAATTTTTGTTGAGCCGAATCGACATTTTAGGTTCGGAACAGGTTCAGGTTCAGCTTTCATACCTTAAGAGGTTTGTCTCAAGGTTCGGTTCACAGTAATTTGAAAGTCGGAATTCCGATCTCGAATCGGATCGGTTCGAAACTGGTTTGCAGCTCTGGTCAGCAGTCTGATACTTGCCAATTTCAGACACAATGCTTACTTGCTATTGGTGTTTAAGTGCTATTAGTGGTTTTGTTTCTTATGATTAAGCCAAAACTTGGCTCTACTGACTTCAAATGGTTGTTGTTATTTTGTTTTTGTTTCTTACATCATTCTCTTTGACACTCCAATTAGAAATATCGCAAGTGACGTTGCAATAGCAACCGTTTAGCCAACTTCCATACAAATGCGTGGTTACCACGTTTAAGTTGGGCCCCCTGGAGTTAATTGTATGCCAATAAAGCGATCAACTAGCCCAACCTCAACTCCACCTACACTCGTATTACAGAAACCTATTTAGACTAGAAATGTCTTAGCTTATTTATGACTGCACTGGTCATAAATCAGTGGAAAGAAATATAACTAAATGTTCGTTGAAGCGGCTTCGTTTACACTTGGCAGCAAGTGTCAGGCGGCATTAGAAGCCTCCGTTCTCAGTGGCAGGTAATTTGAGCTTTAAAATTTAAAAAGTGATCGTCGCAAAATTTCGGTAGCACATAAATTCCATGTCGCTAATCGGAAATTAATAAACGTCAGCAGTTTGAAGAGGACCTTAGTGCCAGCTCCCGCTCTTCCGTGCGTGGTTCAGCTCTCGGTTTTTCTTAATTGGTAAAACTGCAAGCCATGGTGGCACCTTTTGTTGTTGTTGTTGTATTTGTTGCTTCTTTGGCGATTCCTCTTTGATTGGGTGTCGTCTGCGTTCAGTTTGGCGTGAAATGTCCGAGGGAATTACTTGAGCCGTTGTCACAGTTGATGAACGAGCCGCAATTTGTGGTATCAAGTTTCGAGAATACAAGCTTCTTTTCCTCGATAATCGATATAACCTTTGAAAAGTTCTTCATGTTCGAAGGGGATTCACTCTGGACGAAGATTTCGTACTTCAAGATCGAGAAGCGAAAGTTTGGTTATAATGGGTTAGAAATTGCTTATAAACTTGGAAAACTTTTCTTTCTGAGCAGCCTACATATAGTGGTAGCATCTTAGATTGATAGCCGGTTCTATACTTTCCACTGAACCGGTTTGCAATGTTAAGTTTAGTTTCTTCTACCTTTTGGGTTGCATCCCTAGAGCGCAACCCCCGTCTGTAAATCAGCTGCATCAAACGGCCCCTGCATATCTAACAAAGACAAATAGCCCTAATATTCGGACTAAGCAAATACAACAATTTTGGCACATTTAATGGCCTTTGAGTTCCCATTCTCCTAACAATAGAAACAATTGAAGCAATTAAACCGGGCCCCCAAAAACAATTTGCCATACTGACATTCGACAATTGTCAATGGCCAAGTAATTCATCAAAAAAAGAAACAAAACAAAGAGAAATCGAACCAGAAAACATTTCTTTGTTTTTGGCCAGCGAGAGATGTCAACTGCAACGGGAACTGGAACTCTTTGCGGTTTTCTCTTTGATGGGCAATTTTTCAAAATCATCACACGGACTCGGCCAGGCACGCCTCAGGGTCAGTTCGGTTCAGTTCGGTTGGGTTATTTATAATTCGCAGCGATTGATTGATGGAATCGCTGCAAAGTCGGTGACACTTGGCACTGAGGCAAAAATAAATAGCCAGGGCGAGGCATTGACAGCTGATTGCGAAAGTCCATTAAGTTGCTTGACGGGCCGCCTGGTCCATGTAAAGCAGCAACAGCTCCAGCATCATCGCCAGCACCCGGCAGCAGCAGCAGCTCAAAGGGCGGGGAGAAGTGCTGCCGCTGCCGCTGCATCTGCATTGAGGTTTTTGTGGCTCTGGCAGCGGCATCAAAAGTGCAGTCAATCAAGTGTACAAAATTGGATAATTTCACCCAAAAAAAAGAAGAAGAAGGAAACACATAACATTTCCCTTCTGAACTTGAGTTTTGGGAGAGCCCAACTCAAAACAAAATATGGCCAAGAGTATTGGCAACTTGACTCAATGTCTGCAGCGGACAGTCGAATTGACTAAAGAGAGAATAGGATGTTACATGTTGGTTGTTGGACAAACAAATTAAATCCCAAAATTGCACATTTGTAATGGCAGGCAGACAATTTTGTTTAACGAATTTAGTTGATGTAGCAATGGGTAGCTGTTCGAGATGGCCGTCTATTTTCATACTCTCCAACATGAACTCGAATTTGACCTTAGAACTCGAGCGGTTAGAAAAATTCAGGTAGGCTTATGAAGTGCGGTCAGTTGGTGTTCTGCTCGGACGACGCACGGTCAGCTCGTGCTTATCAGTTGCCAAAATTTATTAAAAAGAAAATAGTTATCCAAGAACCAAGAACTTGAATGAAGTAAAAACAGTGTCAATAGTATGATAAGTATGAAAATACTTGATTTAAGCACACAATTCTTATATATCGAGTACGATTTGTTCAATCCCGAATTACTTAAAGTTGTATCTTTTTGGGATATATTAAGAATATTGTAAATTATTTTAAAATCTTTTTGATCTTACTCAATTCAGTCCTAATTCAAGCCCGATTAACTCTCAATATAAGTACAATACGTTCGTTATTTAAGTCCAGTAATTTCTAATGCCAGCCCAAAAACATTCTAGAAAGAAAATAAGAGTATCTTATACAAGTATACTTCTGAAGCTTTCCCACTTTTTATACCCTGTTCCCATTGAAAATGGGAAAAGGGGGATCATGAAGTTGTGCGAATGTATGTAACAGGGAGAAGGAAAATTTTCCGACCCTATGGGGTATATATATTCTTGATCAGCATGAACAGCCGAGTCGATATAGCCATGTCCGTCTGTCCGTCTGTCTGTCTGTATGAACGCGTCGATCTCAGAGACTATAAGAGATAGAGCCACAAATTTTTGCACGAAGGTAGATTTATGCTGTACGCAGATCAAGTTTGTTTCAGATTTGAAAAATTCCACCCCGTCCCCCTTTTATCCCCAAAAAACCTAGACCTCCTCTAGAAATCCTAGACCTAAATAGCCGTCAGATCCACAATTTTCAAGTTAGAGCCTCGTGGTTTAGTATACATCAAGCTAGGCCCAATATCTATCTATTCTGAAAAGTACAATCAGATCGGACAAAAAACACCGGAGTTATAAGCGAAACAGTTGAGCTGATAAGAGCACCCCCCCACTTGTTGGTCAGGACTAGAAAAAAGTGTTGCCTACATTTGGGATAATTTTGTTAAATTCAAAAACAATTAAATGAAAGCAAATGAACAGGGTATTTTGTGGTCGGGAAACTCGACTGCAGCGCCCTTACTTGTTTCTGAAACAAAATCTCTAAATCGAACTAATGAAGTCTGGAAATATCCAAGGGCTAATATCAAAAGAGCAAGTTGGAGCTACTGTGGTTCAGAAATTAACCATCACTCTATAACAAAACTTTTAAAACCAGTTGGGAACTATAAGAACAGAATCGATGAAAAATAAATCGCATTGTCTGTGGCACAATTTGTGGAGCTAGCATTATGAGTCTCAATATAACAAATTTTGTACTTGAGCTAAGAAGTCGCTTTTAATGAACTTTCCATCTCACTGCGAGTGATTTAAGAACGTTTGTTCTCATTTCAATATTAGTACCAGTCATATTTGATATCATACTTTAAAGTGTACGTAAACAACGGCTTAAATTCTGTCCCGTTTGGTCCAGAATGCCGTTGGACTTTTTTCCTAAATGTATTTCCATAATCAAAACTTTCAAGGAATTTATCTCTTTGTCCGATTTTCCAAAGTCTGATAAAAAGTGTAATATTATTTCGCCCCGAAACGGTTCGGTTCGGTTCAGAGTTTCAAGACATGAATTGCATTTCTCTAGCCAATGATAAATTATTTTGGGAATTTGAAACTCTAAATAAAGATGACTTGAAGCAAATTTTACAATATGTAATCCTCCAAGTCCTCTGCAATTGCCAGAGAATCTTTTAATATAACTGTCATCAATCTGCATTCTTTTTTTTTTAAAGTTGATAATTGATTTGTCGACCTCTAGTGGACAATATTTCCAATCTTTTGTAGTACTTCTTTATCTCAATTCAATCTAAACCAGGAAGGATTTTTTTGGACAATATTTCCAATCTTTTGTAGTACTTCTTTATCTCAATTCAATCTAAACCAGGAAGGATTTTTTCATATCTGATATAGAGCGTGTGTAAGCGTATTCTTTTTAGTCGACTTAACTGCCTATTTGGATTGTTGGAAGTCCACTTGACTCCCAAACGAACCACCTACCCAGACGCGATTCCTCTCAAATCAAAATTCCTCCTCCGATTCCGTTTGCGATTGCTTAGCTTCACAATCATGATTGTTGAAAAGGAATCTAACAACAAGTATGATTGTCTACCGATATCTGGGTTTTGCTTACATTTACATAAAATGTTATATTTACCATCCGTAAATGTAAATGTTAGTTAATTTGTCTTTGAAAAAAAAATTGTAAATCTACAGTACATCTTAAATGTCATTCAGCAGAGACTTATTGGCAATCGTAGATCGCAAATCAGTAATCGCTAATCGGAATTATCTGCTGAACCCATTGACTTACTATTTTCGTATCATCCCTACAAATAAAGTATCAAGCTAATCGGTTTGTTGTTCTTTTATGTTAAATCATAGCGCCTTCTGGATTTAGCGGTTTGGGGCTGTTAGTTAATGTGAGTAATGTGTCAATTGCATCTTTTGTACCTTTGGCAGGATGTATAAGCATCACAATTAGCTCGAATGGATCATTAAATTGTTCTGAATTGCATCATAATAAAGCAATTACTTTACCCAACCAAAATTCTAATCAGGATTCCTTAGTCACACGTAGCACATGTCCCTCACAGCTCCACCCGTTCGTTTGTGCATATTGCAGTTTGCAGTCTTATTCGTCCTTTTGCACAAAACTCTCCGTTTTCTTACAAAGTGCCAGCAATCAAACCCAAACCCCAGTGTAAGTAAGCTTCTACCTTGTTTTCGGTTTTTTTTTTTTTCTTTCTGTGCCGGCAATTTATGCACCATGAAATATTCATCGTGTCAAGCAAAATTTTTGTTGGTGCAGATTTGCTAGGTTTTTTTTTGTTTTTTTGTGAAATGTGCAAAATTATGTTTATGCTTAGCATTTATATTTTGAAATGAATCAAGCTTAAGTCCGGACATATCAGCTGAGTGTCAATATTGTGACATGACATGATTTGTTCGCATGATGATCGGCCATAAATTAACGGCCACTGAGTCAGCTAAAAACCGCACCTGGAAATACAAACGAACATAAATGTGCCATTATTGTAATTTGTAAGGAAATCCATATGGCCCTTAAAAATCGGATTATTACCAGCGATGAGTGATTTATGGAGATGGCCAAAAAAAAAAAAACAAATAAAAGAAGAGGAGAACTAGAGGAAGGAGGTCATGTAATTGCAGCTGAAGACATTTACTGTCCCAGCGAACACGCGCATCTGACATTTACGACCATCAACAACACCAGTTGGAACTGGAGGAGCAGGACTTGCCTGTGACATGTGCAACTGGACAATGGCAGTTAATGGTCATGATGCTCTGCACACACACACACACACACACACACACCAGCACAAAAAAATCAACCAACTCACCAGCGCTACATAAATTTCAAAACTAGCCTGGGCACAGTTTAGCACAGAGAGTTAGTTGGGGGGCAGCAGGAGGGGCTGCTTCATCTGCCACACACATTTCACGCAGTGACGACATGAATCCGCCAACATAAACACACTCCAGCCAGGACATCAGGACACTGGGACACCCAGGCACAGAGACGACGCACTAAAACACACACAAAATATTAGAGAGAAGAAAAAATACACACACACACACACACTCTGACCAAAAAAAGGACAACAACTGGATAAAGGCTCGTGCTGGTCAAAGCTGGGAAAAAAAAAACACAAATGGATATAGGCAGGGTCGACGAATTTTAATTACCCTTTATATGCGCTGATGTGATGCGCCCTTTTTAAAAAAAGACAGAAGTTTATGAAGAATGGGGAAAGTTTTTCGAATACTAAAACGGGTCAGCAAAATCTTAAGTATGAAGCAGAGATCAGCTCTGGAGTCTTTTTTTCTTGCACTCAGTGTAAAAGTGTATGCACCCAAAACGTACAGTCAACTCAAAAATACACTGGTATTGGTTTTTCTGTGACTGCAAGAGAGTTTGCTTGATCTGCTGTCAGATTTGCCGTAGAGTAATGAAAGAGCGCGAGAGCTTAAGTACAAGAAATGAGCCATACCAGTGGCACGAGTAGATTAAAGACTGCATACAATTTGAACCCTGATTTGGAATACAGGAGTGCGAAAAATATCAAGTACTTAAGCAGTGCACTAGAAGGTTCTCAAGGCTCAACTTGATTGGCTTGAAATTCACTTTCGAATAATCTACGAAGTTTTAGAAGAAGCTCCTAGTCTCGCCCTTGAGCTTGCTTGCTTGCGAATGTTCGCCGTCAAGTGAAAGCCTAAACCAAAAGAGAAGCAAATCCATTTGACTTACTAGCAGTGAATTCAACTTGACCCATCTGCGAACATACCCCTTCATATATTTTTGTTTGCCCAGGGTATGGCAAAGATAGCGAGACACAAACAAATGCACCCGGCACCTACGACGCGTCGTCATCCTGCAGCAGCAGCCATGATATGGCATTCAGTAGCAACTCGCATGGCAGTTGTGGCCTGCCTCCGTGCCAGAAGAACAGGGTCGGCGTGCAGCCGTGGCCAAATTGGTTGATAGCTTGAAAAACTGTTTTTGCACAGCTCCGTCAAATTGCATTTTGTGTGACAGACCGCAAAATGCATCATCACCAACATGAGCGATGAGTGTAGTTGTTGTTGTTGTTATTGTTGTTGTTGCTGTAGTTGATGTTTATATTTGCCACCCCCTCTACCACGAACGTACATATCTCCCCCGCCCCTTCCCACCGTCACATTGTCCAGTAATTTACGAGCTTTTTTGGCATGTCCACACCGAAGCATGGGAATGCATTCTGCCTGCCTGTGTGTTGTGACTGCATTTTAGTTTTGGGGGTCGCAAAGTGTTGTAAAAACATGGTTTAGAACCAAAGCAGAGAGATCATTGCCGGGAAAGTGTTTTTGAGGTTACAAGTTTTCAGACCAAATTTTGAGTGGTCCAACAGTGGACACTGATTGGAGACTTATGGGGAAAACTACAAGAGCGTTGACTACGCCTGAAATAAGAGTTAAGGTATTTTATCAACCATAACAAAAACTTGACTGTACAGACATCAAATCTCTAAGTCACGGTTCTCGAACCGGTTTAAGTCAATATTAAACCTAAGGTATTGGTTCGAAGCTTAGTTTATGGAATCTTAAATCGCTCAGACATTCTTGCATCAAAATGAAAGATATATTTATAAAAAGAAAGAAGCGTCCGGCTTAGTAAGCAAAAAAATAAAATTAATCGCTATTTATCAAGCACAAACGTTCTCAAAAGCTGATTAAGTTCGTATTTCCTAAATCTGAGAACAAAAATCTTGTTTTAAGGTTGTTTTTTTGTTATCCCGTTAATCTTGAAATAAGATTTGCTGAGGATATGTTAAGTACATTTTGTTTTAAAAGCCTGTACAAATTTGGAAAATTACATAACATACTAGCTTAAGCTCAAAACAATCTTGATTTATCCCTGAAATTTAAGCTCATAAAAATCTTGAACTAGCCCGAAATAAACTTGTTTCTAGCCTAAAACGTTCTCAGCCTATTTCATAAAAAACACAACTTGAATTATTATTAATTTCCTTTCGATGTTGTAATATTCCGAGTTTGGATATGATTTTGAATGAACAATCCTTCGATTCGTCACTGTAAAAGTAATACTATGATAGTTTGCCAAGTTTAAATAAACTGTCTAAGAAGAGAGGTCTGGTTATGAACCAGGTTTAGCAAGTTCACCACTTTAAAACTTCGAATCTGCCTCCGGTTCTCAGGTGTTCGGCCTGAGGACCGGTTTGAAGCCTTGCTAATCTTAATAATGAATCTATATTGGGGGAAAATTATGTTGATGTTAATAGGGCTGGTTTTTCGCTGCTCTAGTATCTCATAGAAGTTTCCCATATAACTATAATAGACAATCTAACACAAATATCACAGTAAACTATCACCTAAATAATTTCGGTATCCGATAATATCAGCTTGGAAAGTATACGATAATGATCAATCGTCTTTTTGAACAAATATAACGATATAGAACAAGCCGAACCGAACGAAGCCTTCCCAACTCGTTAATTTGAGCTTGGTGTTCTTACGAAAGTGCAGAGCCGATCAGAAAACAATTTGGTTCGGTCCATTTTAAGGACAAGCTTGAAGATAAATATGTGGGATGTGTTATGGATAACTCAATCAGAACTTTTCACCACAGTTGTGTCCAACATTACAAAGATAGCTCTTATAAATTTACCTAATAGGGAAGGGAAATTGAACCAAAGTTTAGGTGTAGACTTAGTAACCTACAAGCCCAGAGCTTTTTGGAAGTGTTTATAACAAAACAGGATATTTAGCTTTTTCCACAGTATTCCGCTCGAAGCACCATGATGTAAATATTAAGAGATTCTACCTAAAGCCGTTTTTTAACTAAGTTTTATGCATTCTTCTCACTAAGAGGATGGCTTACTTCTAAAATACAATTGATACGGACCCATTTCGGAGGTTCTATTGCTGCTCTTGCTTGCTGTTTCTTTTTGTAATACCTTCATTTTAATCGGTAGGATTAAGATTTATATAAAAATGCGAAGATTCGAAATCCTTAGTATAATAGGCGTGATAATAGATATAGAATGGACCACTAAACCAAACCAAGACCATAGTTTTCTTATCTTTGAAGAGCAAGTAATGAACCAAACCTGGGGCTTTAAATGTCTGTAATCCACCGAACCGAACCAATTCAAATTCTCTAGCGGACTGCATCCCTGGTTTCACTGCTTTTTGAAGTGAATGTTCTTTACTTTTGCTTAGTGTGGCTTTTAAACTGTTTGTACCTATCATAAGAAAAGGGAATTCATAAAAAAATCTGCTTATAATTTACTTTAAAATCATAAAATAACTTTTGCTTGATCCATTTTAGGTAAATTTTTTTAGAAATTTTAAGTTCTGATCCAAGGAAAAATACAATTTCGTTTTTATTTAGTTCTAGTTCAAGCGGAGACTTCAAAGAAAGGAGGTTTATTTCCAAGCGTTTAGTTTCCAAACATATTTCAACTATCCGCCCTTGAAATTCCCTTCAAATTATTTACACATTTAACAAATCTTTGCTAGAAGTTATAGTTAAAGTTTATCTTAGTCCCAAATTTTCAAGTATCATATCAAAAATAACAATCATGTTGCCCACAAGAGTCGTTATAGTGCGTAGTACAGTGGGCCTAAGTCGCGCACACAAAAACGGCATGCAAGGAGTACAAATTGTGCGTCAAGTAAAGCTGATCAAGCCCCTGCGATTGATTTAAACAACCAAGTTTCCAGATAAAGGAATAGTAATTTCAGAATCATCGTATGTTTTGAAGTTTTAGACCCACTGTAACGGGTGATGAAGCTGAAGCAGCAGAACAACTTCATTCAGTTTCAGTTCGCATTAATGCAGCGTGAATTAAGTGTCAAGGACATTTTTTGGTTATGCAGGCCAAGAGCTGCCAACGACGATGCAACATGTTTCAGGCGCCGTCCGTCCGTCAGTCTGCCTGTCCGGGCCGGAGTGGAGCGGGCGAGGTTGTGTTTGTGTGTGTGTGTATGTTTGTGTTTTGGGTGACCGAAAATGCGTTGCAACATTGAAGTAAGTGACGTAAATGCATCACGAACACCCGTCCGAGGGACGTACCGGACGAAATACATACATCAACATGAGTCCGGGATACCCGGAGCCAGCCAGCATGGTCGTCAGAGGCAGTTATGCCTGTCAAGATGAATGCCATATCATCGCACCAAAAATTGTGTCAAAGTCACCAACGTTGGTTCAGCCCATCAGCAATGAAATTGCAAACAGAAAACAGCCGACTCGTGTTGTTATCCAAATGAATTATGAGTGCTGCAGGGGCCAGGGGCCATCACAGAATGAAGGAGGGTGCCAGGCATTTCCTGCAATCCTCCAGGAAACTCTACTCCACACAATAACCGCAACAAAATTCAACGCTAAACGAAGACATTAACCATGCAGGACAGGACCTGAACTCAATGACATTCACTGGTCATGGAGATTGCAATTCACATATAATTTATCAGACTTGTTAACTTTTGAAAGTGAAAAGTAAATTTTATAACAAGTTTTAACATTTAATCCTTAAGCCGTTTTCTCATTTAAAGAGGGGTTTTTAGCAATACTGCAAGTCGCACAAAAACTAAACCCTTCAGAATTTGTTCTGATCGATGTAAGTGAACTAATCTTCAGAATTCAGCCAAAAAAATACGTTTTGCATATCTTTTCGGTGGTTTGATTATGACAACTTTCAATTGAACGTAATTTGCGAAACACTTGTCTCACAGGGCACGAAATTTGATAATAAAATTCTGTGATTTGCATTTTCGGAGAAAGGGCCAACCTTACTGAGCATTTTTTTGCTCAGCCTTTGCTCTTGATCTTCAGGATAGACTCACTACAAGTGATTTTGGTACAAGCCACAAAGAAAGGATCACCTAATCACGATTTTGTCTTTCATTTGCTTCACCCTGAACTATTCGTCCGATTAATGAGAAACTATAAAGTAACTAAGCCCCTGGAATGGATGCCATCGATGGAAAACGTCCTATTTTGGATGTTGGACATCTTTCAAGCCTTTGAAAGCGGACAAAACCTCATCTAATGTAAACATTTACTACCCTATTAGCCACTTGCCTACCTTTCTGGGTTTTGCAGCCGTCTCTTTACAGTGGAGCAGTTTCACAGTGTAGTTAATCATATCCTCGATGCCTTTGCTATACCGAAATACTATTTGGTAGTAAGCGCAGAGCCAACTGTTATACCAACTGCTGTAGCTATATTATCATCCATGCTGTTCCAATTTCAGCAAGTATAGATTTCTTACTTTCACTTATCGTCCTCACTCTTTAAGTGCATTGTATCAATCAAAAAATTGAACTTAATCGCCAACAAGTGTATCACATCACAATATGTAACCCAAAACAATTACAAAATGATGTTTGCGGCCGCTTGAAATACATATCATTGCGCTTTATCATTACACATACAAATTTTAAGTGTCTCTCGATAATGTCAATAATCATCATCCAACTTGAGCCAAAGCCAGCGGCTTGAATTCCAATTCCCCAATTCCATCGAATTGTGCCGGATTTTCATCGATTGACAGACATCAGCCTCAGCCTCAGCATCGAAATCAAAAATCCGCGCAAACAATCGACCGAACCGTACCGAACCGAACGAATGCATTCGCACTCGAGTGTGGAGTCACTCAATGTCATTATCAATATCAACAACATGATTGGACGAAAAACGAAAACGAAATGAAATCCCAAACCCAGCCAAGCTTAGGCAATGAATCGCTCGATTGTCGATCGTGTAAACACAGACGCACTAACTGCACTCAATCAAAAATTTGATTATTTTGATATGGAGGTGCTTCAGACGCAGTCGCTGCCTCTCACCCCCATCTCTCCTCTCCGCCCATTGATAAACCCAAGAGCAATATAAACAACACACACGCACCCAAGTACGATGAGTGCCCAACTGGGCCTAGAATAACAACAGCCTAGGAATCGGTACGCGGAGCTGGGCCAAGATTGCAGCTGCATCTCAATCGGCTTGTCAGCGTATCCATATCCATGATATTCGTGGAAATTCCACTTGAGCGCCTCAATTGTAAGAGAATACGAATTTAATTGCAGAACACAAACATCGAAACGTTGTAGGGGTGGTTGAAGAGGGGGGGCAGTCAGGGAGTAGGAAGGTGGTAAAGAAAATATTGAAAGTGTGAAGATCAGCTGCTCTATGGGATACTTCAAATGCATTGGGTAAATTGAAAATTGGGCATCAACACTCGAGATTGAGAATTGTAAGCAATGCGAATCGAATCAGTTTTTCAGGTGAACTAGATGGGGAACGAATCCTTAGTACATCAAAAAAAAAATAGTCATCAAAATGACACCATTTAGTTATTAATTTGAAACTTTTGACTACAAATTCTCTTTAATAATCCAAGTATCTAGTTAATATTTTCGAAAGTATTTAAATGATATTTTGAAAATATTAAGTTTTACATTAATAATTCTTATATTTAATAATATCCATAATTTCTTTGGTACAGAGTATGTTAAAATTGGGCTTGACCGACTTTCTTTCTTGATTAATATCAATTTGATACCAGCAATAATCATTATAATATTTCAATTGTCAATCTTTTGATATCATTTTGATATGTACTAGCTCTTCTCAACTTACTTGTACCAATTTAGTTTTCTGCAAATTGCTTTTAAAATTAAAACTACACTCAAAAAATTTATTTGCTAGATGTTAAAAATTCAACATAAAATAATTTTCATTTCATAACTTAAAGAAAATTTCTTGTCTTTAGACAGTTTTTTTTTTAAACGTAGAAATGAAAACCCGAATACTTTTTTTCGAAAATAATTTCTTCAATTTAGAAATTCGTTTTATATTTTCTTAAATTTAGATTAATTTTTCTAGATTTTTTCCGAAATCCTTTCTTAAATTATGGGGAACTCGTCATTAAATTAAGAAAAGAAATACGTTTTAAGGTGTCTTAAAATGGGGCAACTACCACTGAATTTTAGAAAAACCATTTAAAATTTCGCCTTAAAATTTAGAAAAATGAATCTACAAAATCGACCCATTAAATAGAAAACTATTAAAAATACATCCCTTGTAATTCTCGAGAACGAATTCCCCGAAATCGGAATATAAAAGAGACAGCTGCATTTCGTGTTCAAGTTTCCCCGAGGTCCGAGTTCAAGTCCCACACAAGGAAATGTTGAAAAATAAAATAGTGTTTCGTAATTATATTGTGATTTTCAGAAAGAAGACTAGTGAATCCAACTGAAAAATAATACATAAAGGGGGGTTCTACGCGTCTTCGTCTTCTGTCTAGTCTCCTGATCCCCTCTTCTGTCTAATAGTTAGAAAATATATATTTTTAAGATTACAGAAAATTTTTTTTTAATCTAGAATACGTTTTTCCTAAATTTTGGAAATCTTTCTTGCTTTAAGTTAACAGTTTGTTAATTTTAGAAAGCCTCAGTCTCGTCTTTGACTCCTTTTTTAAGGCAAATTTCAAAGTTTTAGGGCGATTTTTGCTGTTTTTTATACCCTGTTTCATTTCACGAAGTTGTGCGAATGTAAGAGGGAGAAGGTAACATTTCCGACCCCATTAAGTATTCTTGATTAGCCTGAACATCCGAGTCGATATAGACATTGCAAAACGGATTTTGTTCATACAGAAATCAGCGTTCGTTTAATACTTTTGCGTGTCAAATGAATATTCTAAGTATCAAATTAATAACCAAAAGATCAATTTCATACGATCAAGGAATATATTGATAGTTTTAGTTTCACTTTGACACAATGTGTCTCAAATTGATACTGAAATCAATTTTTGTTGGGTGCACGAACTTGGCTTTTTATACCCTAGCAGAAAGTATTATTAACGCATGTTGAAGGCAGCATCTCCGACCACATAAAGCTATATATTTCGACGAGCTGAGTTGATATAGGCATGTCCTGCCGTCCGTCCGTCTGTTTCTATGCCTTCTCCTTCGAAAACCACCAAACTTTATACATTTGTGCTGTATATTTGTCGCACCCGCTGGGATCGGTGGACCATAGCATATATTTAGAAAATGAAAAATCGGCCCTTAGTTCGAGTTCGAGTTCGCCAGGAACATTTTTAACCAGATTAAGTAAGCAATGCCAAATTATGTGTTTCAAAAGTGAAATAGTACGAGTTGAATTTGATATGCGAACGAATACACCAAATTGGGAACAGGCCCAAATATTTTTATGGATCTAATTTAATTATCACAAAAGTTATTGGTTGTTGTGTACCTTGGCTCGTAGGCTGAGCTGTTCAAAGAGTTTGTCAGCATTGATTTGATCTAGAAAACTGTGGTACAATTTTAATTGTCATATTTTTAGAGCACCCAAACAAATATAATCAGAAAAAGCTCATTAACCTTTATTTGTGCACTTCAAAAAAAACACACACACACACAGAAATCGAGAAAGAAAACCAAGCAAATACAACAAATAAATACCTCAAGTGCACGACCAACAATTGAAGCAAGTTGGGATCAACT
The DNA here is from genome assembly GCA_035044965.1 of Lordiphosa andalusiaca. Lineage (NCBI taxonomy): Eukaryota > Metazoa > Arthropoda > Insecta > Diptera > Drosophilidae > Lordiphosa > Lordiphosa andalusiaca. The sequence goes on along the minus strand of JAWNNM010002157.1, from coordinate 570,639 downwards.
GGATGATAGTTTCGAGCGAGATGATCTGTCATATACTCGTATGTGCGCCATTGTGGGGCGATGCTGAACTCGTTTCCAGTTTGCCACTTGCGAGTGAGTGAGCTGGTCTCTGACATGTTTGATTTGTGCCAGTGATTGATTGATTGCCGGGCGCAAAGTAATGATTTTCGATTTTTTGCGTGATATACAAATTCTTGTGTCGTGGATTGGTTCCCACAAATAATGACATGGCGTCTTTGGCACCCAGCGGAGATTGAGATCGGCAGGGCGAGAGTGATTGACAACTTCACAGTGTGCGAGAGAGTGCGTGACTGTATTTCGCCCGGCAAACTTTCAGACTAATCAACAATGCATCGATATGAAAGTGGCAGAAGCTTCAGCCCCAGCTTCGATTCCTGTGAAATGTCGGTCGATATCTGTTTTAAAAATATCCACGCAAAAGCGCTCTCTGTACACTCTCTGGCCCTCTGATGTGTCCTCGTCTGGTGTGTGATATCTCTACCATCTGTGGCCATAAATAAGCTCGGGTCGAGGACAGTAGAATGTTTCGAGGCGAAGGCTCTTGACATACGAGTAAGTAAGAAGTAGGCAACACCATTCCATTCCCTTTTCGGGGCTTGGGGTCTTTCGGTTTCCTCCAATTTCCAACTAATTTCCATAACAAATCCAATTAGACAGATTTTCCTTTTCTCTAGCCCCAATATCGCCAAATGCCAAACTAAACTCGTGAAGTGTCAACATCAAGACAACCCAGCCAACTCTTTTTTGGTAAGGTTTGCGTGTGTGTCTTGGACTCATATCAGTCAAGACGAATCTCTCGTACAAGCAGACAAACGACCAAATCCGACGAAAAGTGAGAAGCCGCTGCAGAGCCACAGCGACAGCGGGACAGAGAGAGAGCGAGATTTTAATTACATCTCCGCCCGGGTCTGGCAATTATTTACATTAACACGATCACAACTCAGAGACACAGCACATGCATCATCGTGTTGCCATGTCGATCGGAGATCTCGTACCGACTCCAGACAACAGTCCCAGTCCCCGTCGTCTGGCTGCCTGCCATGTATGCATATTAATTTATTGGAATCATGTTAGTGAGTCGATATTGATACAAATCCATTTTCGATCGCGTTGCTGCGATACCAATAAGAACGATCAGCCAGGGAAGAGGACAGGCAGGCAGGCAGGCGGCAGGGCACATGCTGAGGCAGCAGACTTCTTACACAACCCATCCAGCTACTACCAAGTGCCGGAGCCTGTTGCTGGTGCTGGTGCTGGTCCTGTTGCTATTGCTGTTTGTTGGCCCAATGTCAGTGGGCAGCTTCTGTCTCTCTCGCCTGCCTCTGTTTTGCCTGCTGCTCACTTATCCCCGCTTATTGCATGATCAGCGACCGTATTGAGCGTTAATCGCTCGACTATCAGGCGATTATATATTAGGCGGTAAGACGAACAGAGGGGGAGTAAACGGCAGGCTACTGCATGACAGACTCAATGTTTTTGGTTTTTTTTTTTTGCTAATTAAACTGAGTTGATTAACTATTTGAGGGAAATAAGCCATTTCTTCAGTACCGTGTATCAAATGAACCTACACCCACAAAATAAATAAAACGAACAATTTAAGCTATTCGTTTTTAAATTTTCCAGAATTTCTAACTTGAAATCGAGCTAAATTTGTGCTCTGCTTGGCGTTATTTGCGAAGGGAGTGGGGTAAAGCAACTAAAAGAGAGGAGAGCAAGCACTTTTGAGAGAATGTCGCTCATAGTTTCGTGAGAAACTACTACCAGGCGGATTTTTACACTTATGTTGCTGTGAAATTCCCAAGCAGTTATGGCATGGCTCGCATAGAGAGACGGCTGTATGACTGACAGTTGATAGACAAGGACCGACACAGTATGGTCACGATTCAAGAATGAGCAATCTTGAATTTGAGTATGTTTAGCAACCGATTCAAGAAGTTTTATACTTGAATTGAGAATGTTTAGTACTTGGTTCAAGTATTGAAGCTCTTGAAGCAAGCAAAAACTTCAAAACTTCATACTTGGATCAACAATTTCGCTCTTGGATCAAAAATTTCCATTCTTATCGAACTTCTGACTTCAAACATTCTTGAACCAAGTATAAAACTCCCTATTTTTTCTCTGAGTGTAGGTCTTGACACTGCGAGGTCGAAGTGCGTGGTCCAAAGTGATGTGGCAATTTGAGATTTTTGCATTCTCTGCTCACAAATCCAATTCACTTCTTTGTTTTTTTGTGCCGCTTTTACTCTATTCCCGAAAAAGTATATCTAAATCTTATCAATATAAGAAAACAAAATTAGCTTAGGATTAGATCGATCTCCTCCAAGCCGCCACTTATGATTTACATTAATTAAATGTAGAATTCCCGTTTTCCAGCTTAATTTTATAACTTGGTTTTGATTGCCTAGCTTGGACCACATTTGATGCAATTTTCATGCACAAAACCAACAACAGCATAAAGAAAACGGGTGAAAAGTGTTCTTGAATTATTGATGAATATGTCCCACTAGGATTGCGACCAGCTGAAATCACTCATTGCCCCAACACACACTTCAAGCGACAGACAGAGAGATAGAGAAAAGGATTTCGTGCCAAAGTCCTTTGAGGTCCAGTTCAGTCCGGTGAATGGATAATGTATTGCACATCATCATGGACAATGATTTCATGATTTTGTTTTCGCTTTACCTCTACCACTTCTATTCCAATACAAAGCCTGAGGACTAAGGGTTGCTTGGTTGTTTGGTTGGTGGCTGGGTTCTTTTGGGCATTCGCCCACTAATGGGTCAACCGTCACCCGGACGGACGTCAAAGTGTCTGTAAATCACCCACAACAACAACAGCAGCAAAAATAAAAACCCCAACAAGAGAAGAGAGAGCGGCACATGGTAATGGACATGGACATTGAGGTGAGGCTGCAGCTGAAACAGGCCATATCGAGGAAGGGGTCAAACTCGTATGTATAATAAAGAAGGAAAGCACGTAAATTACTCTCGACGGTATAATTTAGTTGCTCGCAGCCCCATTGCATCAAAGTCAGAGACATGGAAGCCAGCAATAACAGTTTTTTTGTTTCGTTGTTTGTTGTACTTGAATTTCTTTTGTTTGGTCTGTTCTTTGACCCTTCTAAAACATACAAATGGGTTCAGTTTTTGGCTTAAGAAATCGAAATTCTTGAGTATTAAACTCCATCAACACCTATCAATGATTGATACACTGGAAATAAGCAACCAACTTTATGTACGCATTCCTGACCTATGATCAATTGAAATACCCTGGAATGAAGGTGAAAATGGGTATGATTACTAAATTTGTCAGGGACTAAATGTAAATGTCCACCCGAAAGGTTACTTTTTTTTTGGTATCGCGACATAAACGTGAACCCTTATGGTGTATCGTGAGTGGACATCCGTGATCCGTGCGTGTTTCGTGAGTGAATTAAGGTCAAATATTGTTAGTATTGTACACTTGACACTTGACGAATGTATAATAAGTTCTCTCAGATACTTGTAACGCTTAGATGGAATCATTTCCGACCCCATTAAGTACATATTTTCCTGATCAGCATGACGAGCTAAGACGCTTGAGCTGTATCTGCCCGTCCGTCTGTCTGTTTCTATACAAACTAGTCTCTCAGTTTTGAAGCTATCAAGAAGAGTCTTCTCCTTCTCATAATATGTCGCGGATCCCTGCGGATCGGATGAGTAATCCTTAGTCAATCCTTTTCAAGTCCTGTGATTCAAACAGACATAAATGCGGTCGCCATGTGATCATAAATTATACTTTTGCTGAAAACAATGGTTGACAAGACTGTTTGAATAGTCCTTTTTATACGGTTCTTCTAATCAGTCTCGACTAATTTGGATGTCATTTGAGAGTCAAATCACATTTTGAGCTTATAATGATTCATTTTCGAGATTTCGTTGAATCCCACATGATAGTTATCGAGTTTGTATCATCAAAAGGGCTTGAATAAGACTTATCAATGTGAAGTTGCTGAAAATGATCTTTTCAAGGGAATTAAAACTTCGTTACAGACGAAGTTTACTTTGATTCCTTGTTCATATTGCGGCGGGGTGTGAAACAGTTTTTGAAACAGTATCACAGATTGTAAGACAAAATTAAAAAAGACCTTTTGAAATGAAATTTTAGTTTTAGATGGTCGAAACCACAGAACAAAAGTGATGTTAGGTAAAATTCTCAGACCCAAAATTTTGAGTGGTAAAATTCATGCAATGAAGTGTTGTTTATATCTTACCTCAACGTAATACAGCTGGGTTATTGTGACACCGGTGCATTTAACTAAAACAGTTCTTAAAATATATAGAGCTAGCAATTTAGCTATAGCCGACAACATATGTGACTGGCTTTACGACCTTTATTTTAAGTAAACCTGCAGTTTTTAGACGGCTCGAGATCAGGTTAAGCTTATGGACAACCGTAAACAGAGACACACAACACCACAAAGGAGGCTGGTAGATGGTACAGCTGTTTCAAGAGGAACCACCCTCTCACATCAGAGGTCAATGCCTACCAAGTGTTAGTACATCAACAGAGTCTCCATGCCTGCGATAGCATAACTGTTTGGGAATTCCAAAGCAGCAGGCGCTTAAAAACGTCCAGAGGCTGCGTAAAACATACAATCGAGAGCCGAATCAGCATAAAGGGTCTATTAAATCATAGAAGTTTGAGGAATTACAGTTATTTACGACTCTATTTACTTCTCCTGATACTAACCAGAGCAATTACAATTATGACTCTATGCTTTTCGATGTTTAAGCTGGAATCCTAAAGTCACTTTGTACTCTACTGGCCTTCTTAAACTCACTTCTATTATTATACTAACCTTAGAATTCCGCTAGGCACCCATCGAACCCACCTTAAAAGCTGTCCAAGCTACCGCAGCTGCAGGGTATAATACAGTTGGGCTTGGTCGACTTTCCTCACTTGTTCAATTGTTGAAATATATCAAAACTATGTGGAAACTTTGAAATTATAATTCATAAATTAAAAACAAATACTGTTCGCACTTTCGCTCTGGGGTGGCTGCTCCCAATACCAAAAACCCGCTAACATATTGGCAAAATTTATTCCCTCGACTGGGTGCGAAGTGATTTGCCCCTCCTCACACATATCAAAATAAACAAATCATCAATCAAGCGATCTGCATGGCCACAAAATAGGCACCGCATTGGACTGGGGCGGGGGAGTGAGTGGAGGGCCCAAAGAGAAGGTGGCAACAAGCTGGGATATCTTTGACAGTTTGCCCAACTAAAATAAGCAGAAGCCGCAGCGGCAGCAGCCTGGCCGATATACTCATATGCACTCAAGCAATCAACAGAGTTCCCAGAGTGTGTTTTCGCTTGGATTCGGTTCGGTTCGATTCTGTTAGCTGATGCTTTTCCTGTGCGGTGTTGTGGGAGCTCACACCGACAGCTCTCCATGGCGATCGCGCACGATCGGCTGCTGCTGCGTTCTGCACACCAGTTGGCGTTCTTGGCAGGCCTCCTGATAGACATTGGCAAAAAAAAAAAAAAAAACCTCAACATTAGAGACTACAGCAGGCAACAGACAAATAGAATCACAGTGCTATTCCTTACAAAACGAGGTACAAAGGCATTAAAGCGCCCTTTGAGTTCAAAGCATTGCATTAGGCAAATATGACTAAGTTCTTTGGAAAACATCCTATGTCTTGTATAATATATTGCGACACCGGTGCATTATATGTATCCCACCCACAAGACCATATTTTGTAAGTCTGCTGGTAATCAAATTATATCAACAATGACTGAGTTTCAGACCGCTCTCATTCAAAACAAAAACGCTTTTCTCACTTAAATACATTTTATGACCGATCTATCCTGAGGCATCTTTAAGAAATAGTCACCAGACTCAACCAAATTTTCTTTCTGTAAATCGCTGTCGTCGATTGCTCACCTGCTCTGACGTTGCGGCGGCTCTCCGATCCGATTGAAGGCTTGCATTTGACGCATTCTCTTGAGCTCTGTTCAATCTACGCTTCATAAGCTCATATCCTGTAAATTAGTATCGTAGTTTTCCACTATAAAAAGAAAGTTAACTACAGGCTTAGCTTTTATATCTCAAGAGAATCGGTTCAAGGTTCGGTTGAATAGTCGGTTCGCAGTAAAATAATAGTCGGCATTACGGGTTCGAATCGGCTTGCAACCTTGATTTGTGCCGAGGTTCGAGACAAAATTGAATCAAAATGTAAAGAAAATGGGCGCATTCAGCACATCCGATTACTGATAGCCGATTTCACCAGTTAAATACAGTGATTTTGATTCACAATCTTGATTGCTGAGATGAAAATGAATGATTTGTGAGACCGTTTATCGATCGTACCGTAAATTATAGCTCCAAAAGTAAAAATAAACTGACAAACTAACTGCGTTAAAAGCCCTCGAATATTGTGCCAAAATGTTGTACAATGTATCAGTGGCATTATGCAGAGAATCATAAGCATTCTGCAAATCAAAATCAGTAATCCTACATCTGATTTATCTGCTAAACGCACTCAATGATCAAAGATTCTTTAAAAACTAATGTGACTTAAATTGTAAAATTAAGGGTCGACTTCACAACTCCTACATAGCACTATCTGTGGCATAATCTATATACATATATATAAAATTGAAAATATGTTTGCATGTTTGTATATTTGTTCCTTATGGGCGTCTAAACCGCTGAACCGATCTTCACAAATTTTTCACAGTATGTTCATGTCGATCAGGAAATTGTCATAGGCCATGTCTCATGTCTGTGAGTTGGTCCAAAAACTGCTAAAATTGCAAAATTCAACCGTTCATCCGATTGTGTTGATTTTAAAAAGTGACTTTCCCATTTCTGTCAAATAAATTTGTCAATAAATTTGTAAAAAAAATGCCTCCAAAGAAATCATATATTGAGCAACGTGCTCCAAGAGCTTTGAAACGGCAAACTCAAATAGCAAATGAAACGACTGAAGAACGTGAAAATCGCCTGAGTGGGGTTCAAACTCGATCGTCCACTGTCAGGGCAAGTGAAACAGCTGAGGAGCGAGAGGTACGTCTCCGAGGTCTTAGAACTCGAGCTTCCACTGTGAGAGCAAATGAAACCACTGAGGAGCAAGATGTCCGACTTAGCGGAGTTCGAACTCGAGCGTCCACTGCCAGAGTAAGTGAAGCAGCTGAGGAGCGAGAAGAACGTTTCCGGCGACTCAGAACTCGAGCTCTCACTGTCAGAGCAAATGAAACCGATGAGGAGGAAGATGTTTGCCGACCCGGGCAAGGCCGGGTCTTACAAATAACAGAGTAAATTCTGTTTCAAGAAAATGTGAAATAGGCCCCAAGTCCGATTAATCCAGCATTCAAATGCATCAATACAAAATATTCCAAATCTTCAAATTATGCCCCAGACTGTAAGGCATCCCATGGATAGAGAAAGATCGTACAGTTGTGCGTCTTCTCTTCTCTTGCGGTTGTCCCACAAGCCTTCATCGAAGACATGCAATTATGAAAACTCAAATCAAGTGGCCCGACAGCTCACACAGTTGGTGGAATCGCTGAATGCGCAGAGAGATGGAGAAAATCCACCTCGTAGCGGGCTTGACAGCCTCGCGATCGAATCAATATCGTTCCGTGTGCGGGTGGGCCCGGACTTGGCATAGGGCTGGCAAAATGATTTGTTTATTATTGCTTATGGAGTGTTTTTGTTTGGCATGCGATTACGTGTGCCTGTGTGTGTGTTTTCTTTTCCGCCGCTTCTCTTGACGCGGCGACGACAACCAAGCAGCAAGGCAAGTCCATATATCTGGGGCGGGGGGGCGACCCGCAGTACAAACAATGGCTCCAGCGCAGCTCCACCAATGAGAGGAACATGCACAGGCGGAACGTCTCAAATAGTTGACATTTGGGCTGGCCAAAGCTGCCGCGGACAATGGGCTCCAGGGGCTACTGCAACCAATGGGTAGGTGCGGTTCCCAGTCCCGCATTGACATTGATACATTGCCGGGCTGTAACTTTTGATAGCTGCTGCCATTGTTACATTTTTTTTATAATTTTTTTTTTTGCTCAAGAAAAACTCACCCGGCAGGTTTAAGGCTTCGTCTTGCCCTTGGCCAGTGGAAGCTCATTGGCTCGATCTTTCGTGGGCTCACGATCCACAATACATAATTTACTTAATTGAGAATTTCACTGCCCGGTTTCTGTTTATTTGGAGCTCTCGCTAATAGGTCGCAAGTGGCGATGATGCACTTGGCATTCGTCGATGGCAACTGTTTTGACGGACTGTAAACCCATCGACAGCACATTAGGCACTCAGCGAGCAATTGATTTACAACTACCGCCGATGGGTGGGCAAACGGAACTGCAGCTCGAACTCTCCAGGCCACAATTGTGGCCAAAAGTGGCCCACAACAGGGCTCCGGGGGCGGTGGGGTTAAAGTGGCGATGGAAATAATTCAAATATCGACAAGCACACGCAACAAAAATACCACAAATCGCGCGTGTATCCGAAAGATACACAACAAACTGGTGTGCTTGGGTCGGGTCCTGAGAGTGTGAAATTTTGCGACGGGATTCAGTTTAGTTGGTTGGTTGGTTGTTTGATTGCAAAGTTCAAGGCTCTCCTCATCCGCAGCTAAATGGACAAACCTGTGCATCAGTTTTGCTATAAAACTTAAGTTAAATTATAATTTTTTTTTTTTTTTTGGCATATTTTTCACTTTCACTCAGGTTGAGCTCGACCGAGCGAACCCACAGAGGACATCAATTTTAACTCCATCTTCCGTTCCCTACAATCCTGCCCGTAAGCCACAACAGATGAGTTGGCTTGGCCATTGTCCCTGGAGTCTAATCAGGCTGTAATTTGAAGGACACGACTGATATCTAAGCATCAAACTACTTGAGTCCTTTGCCTGATGACTTATTGCCGGTGACTTTGCTGTGGGCTCCGCACCGCACGCCAACCCTTTTGGACATTTGGCCAAATGAATGGACAGTGATTTGGATGAATTGATACCCTGGAGCATACAAGGGGGGGGTTGGCACTCGCATTTTGCTTTATTGATAATAAATTTCGGGGGGATTTTAAATATTTATTTTAATTTGAAATTGAAATATTGCCTCTGCACGCGGGCGTTGAGAGATTTATGCGTTTGCATCAAACTGTGAGATAAATAGCCCAAGAAAACGTTGGAAATTGTTTACACGATGCGGCTGCTCGAGCAATTAACATTTCTCAATTGTGGAACTTGGCTCTTTAATTAGGTTTTGGCGTTTTGGGTCATTGGTATGCGACGAAAATGGATCTGCTCCTGCACGTGGTCACTGCCGGGACCCAAACCTGTTGCGCATGCGTGTGTCTGTGTGTATGGGGGCTTTTGGCTAGTTTTCTATTAATTACACTGATTTATGTGCTCATTGTCCATTGTTGTTGGGGTCCACTCACCGGTGCGCAGTGCTCCCGATGGACTTTATGATGGTTAACTTTTAATGGCAAGCCAGAAAGAAATTCGGCAAAAGCATTTGTCCATTGTTGTCGTTGTTGTGGTCGAAAGAAAGTTGATTACAATACGCGATGCCCAAAGATAAATATGGAGGTGGAAGTTACACATATTCCCTTTAATCTATTGTTAACCATTTGGGATAGAACAGCACACATTTGTTGGCCATTGCAGCAACGGCAGCGGCATGTACACTGTACGAAAACCCAATCACAATCACATGTGTGTCGAGCCCTGACAGGCCGAACAGATTTGAAACGGATGCAGTGTCTACACACTTCCAATCCTTGCGATATGCATGTCTGTCAAAATAAATTTCAACTGAGCAGAGCGGAGCGGAGCGCAGCAACAGCCCCACAAATAAATCAGTTTGTAAACATAAATAAAACAACAGAAATAATTTTCGCACATTTCGTGCATGGAAAATCTCATCCAACGCCGCCGACGACGTCGTCGTCGTCGTCGTCAGCAGCTCCGCCGTCTGACAATAGGCCAGGCACAGCTCATGGATTCCATCAGGCCATAGTCTATGGGCCATAAATTTATGACTCCAAACTGCTTTATGGACCAGGGTGAAGCACCAAAATTAACGCATTATAAATAATAATTTTTATGAGTTGCAAAATATTTACAATGCAATTTATTGCAGAGGCCAGAAATGGTGTGTGGAAAATTCGATTTGGTGAGAGATGTTCTTGAATAAATCTGGGATTTGGAAACCAAAGCGTTAGAAAATTAATGCTTTTAGATAGCAAAAGTAAAAAAATTGATATATTGACTTCAAATAACAGCTATACCCTGTAAGTTTAACGAGAGAGGGTCTATCATAAAATATAGTTAATCCAGGACTGTCAGAGACTTTAACAAAACTCCTATAAGATTTAGACATAACCACCCAGAACAAAAAATATGAACTAGACTGGCCCAAAATTACCCAATATATTAGGCAATTTTGCTTTAAATAGGGGCTTAAATTTTTTGGATTAGATCTTAAAACACCCCATTACCTAAATTTTCATAACCTTGCAAAGGGTATTATAATTTTGCCCAAAAAATTTTCCGACCCCATAAACAATATTTGAATATTCTTGATCAGAGTGACGAGCGGAGCTTTGTCCGTCCGTCTGTTTCTACGCCAACTAGTCTCTCAGTTTTAAAGCTATCGAGCTAGAACTTTGCACAGAGTCTTCTTCTTGCTGCACACTACTAATATGTCGGAACCGACCTGATCGGATGCCTATAACACACAGCTCCCAAAGGAACAATCGGTCGGAAAACTAGTTTCTGTGAGAAAAACTTTTTTTTTCCAATGCAAACGTCTGCAAAATCCGAATTTTCTAGTTTTCTATGCTTCTTCATGATTCTGCCAAGTTTGATTAAAATCGGTCTTTTATATAGTATAGCTGCCATAGAAAAAAAAAGGTTAGAAAAATAGTTTTAGTGAGAAAAACTTTTTTCTTTTCAATGTTAACCTCTTTTAAATTGAAATATATTTATTTGATAAGCTTTTACACAATTGTTAAATGTTTTGTTCAAATCGGATAACTACAGGTTATAGCTGCCATAGGAAGGATCGGTCGAGAAATTAGTGTTACAAAGAAAAACTTTTTTTTTTTCAAAGAAAACGCCTCCAAACTTTGTATATCTTAGCTTGCCTTGCTTTTCCATGATTCCACTAAGTTTTGTCCAAATCGGACATCTATATATCATAGCTGTCATAGAAAAGTAAGCTTAGTAAAAAAAACTTGTTTGTTGTCAATGGAAATGTTCTTAAAAGTAGCATTTATTCATTTGGTATGGTTTTACATAATCCTACAAAGTTTTGTCTAAATCAAATGACCTTAGCATATAGCTGCAGTACCAATGATCGGTCGAAAGAGGTTCTTTTGAAAAAATCGTTGTTGTTTTAAACGAAATCGACTCCAAATTTCTTACATGTTCGTTTCTTAGGCTTTTGCTTGATTCAACTAAGTTTGTTCAACATCGAACATCTATATAGTATAGCTCCCAAAGAAAAGTAAGGTCCGAGAGGTCAAATCGGATGACTATAGGTTATAGCTGCCATAAGAAGGATCGGTCGAGAAACTAGTTTTACAAAGAAAAACTTTTTTGTTTTCAAAGAAAACGCCTCCAAACTTTGTATATCTTAGCTTGCTTTGCTTGTCTATGATTCTACTAAGTTTTGTCCAAATCGGACATCTATATATCATAGCTGTCATAGAAAAGTAGAGTCTGAAAAGTAATCTTAGTAAAAAAAACTTGTTTATTGTCAATGGAAATGTTCTTAAAAGTGGCATTTATTCATTTGGTATGCTTTTACATAATCCAACAAAGTTTTGTCTAAATCGAATGACCTTAGCATATAGCTGCAGTACCAATGATCGGTCGAAAGAGGTTCTATTGAGAAAAACTTTGTTGTTTTAAACGAAATCGACTCCAATTTTCTTACATGTTCGTTTCTTAGGCTTTTGCTTGATTCAACTAAGTTTGTTCGAAACCGAACATCTATATAGTATAGCTCCCATAGAAAAGAAAGGTCCGAGTGGTAGTATTAGTTAAAAAAAAGTGCTGCAAGTTAACTTTAATAAACTGTTATACCCGTTACTCGTAGAATAAAAAGGGTATACTAAAGTCGTGCAAATGTATGTAGCAGGCAGAAGGAAGCATCTCCGATATCATAAAGTATATATATTCTTCATCAGCATCAACAGCCGAGTCGATAAAGCCATGTCCGTCCGTCCGTCCGTCTAAATGAACACCTAAATCTCAGAGACTAGAAGGGCTAGACCAACCAAATTTTAGATGTAAGCTAGTATTGTCTGTAGGCAGATCAAGTTTGTTTCAAATTTTGACCACGCCCCCGGTATAAAATGTTAAATGTTGAATATCTCCTACAGTTTGTAAGCTATCGAGCTCAGATTTTGCAGTATAGTGCATGTGGCCAATATGTACAATCTCACATATTTTCATAAAGATCGGATAATAAATGGCAGAGTTAAGAAAACGTTGCATACTTATCTGAGCCGTATGAGTATATTAAACACTAATTGCCTTGAGTAACGGGTATTTCGAAGTCGGGCAGGGCCGACTTTAACTTAGGCTCGTGTTTTATATTAAAATGTTTAGCTGAATCTTCATAGAAAACGTCGATAAGTATGTTGAGAGATAAAAAAAAATCTTGATTTTGAGATTTTCAATCTTACATCAAATTTTGTAACCTTTTTTTTTGTTGATGACAATATACTTGAAAAATAGATTTTCAAACAAGGTTATGCATTTGTTTTTATTCTTCTCAGTGTAAAGTTTTCGTATTCCCCTACCTTTTCACAAGTCAAGCAAAATATTTTCTGCTCACGCTGTATGATAAATGGTTAACTCAAAGTTGTTTAGTTTTCTTTTTGATCTGCAACTTTAATCAACGTCGACATGTCGCACTAATTGTGGCAATTAATTGTCAACTCGACGTGATGAGCGAACTTTTTTGATGAAAGTTGTGAGACAGGGACGGCAGCAGCAAGTGAGTCCATCAATTTAATGTATGCCCCATACTCCACGTCATGTGGTCCACATTGACATCGGCTGTAAGAAGCCTAAGCATGCTGAGCATGTCAACAAGCGGAGGCTACAACCTGGCCAAGTTGGCAGAGAACAAGTCAAAGCGCTGACAGCCAACATGAGCGCAACAGCAGCCAGCAGCATCGATGCCTGATGCTAAAGCTGATGCTGAGCCGAGCTCAGTGATCGAGATCGAGATTTCCAACTCTGCTCATCTTCATCTTTGTCTCACACACACACTCGCACGCATGGCCAAGATTGCGATCTCATTAAAGCGAATTATTTGTGTTGCTGCTTATGTTCTGGCCCGTTGCATCTCTCACTGCTCTCAGAGGAACTGCTGCTGCTGCTGCTCCTGCTCCTGCTGCTGCTCCATTCGTGATTGTTATCGCCGAAACAAAGTTGTTGTTGCTGTTGCTGTAGCTGTTGCTGGTGGTTGTCGATTTGCCAATCGTTTAGGCCCTCTCCCCTTCTTGTGGCAACTAAAATGTGCGATTAACGCTCAGCCAACGCCATAATTTATGCTCGACCCCTTGTCATTCGTTCTGTCACACGATCGCTGTGGCACCAAGTCGCAATTTATGCTAGTTGAGCGGGGAGGGGGCGCAAGTTCCAATTCAAATCGCTAAATTCTTTGAATGTGCATTTGAGGTATGTACATAAATTTGAAGGAATTATATGATTAAAATTTAGAATACAAGTTATAAGTTTCCTTTATTACGGCTGAGTTTGCTTGTCACAAGTAAATAAACCACAAAGGATTAAGAACAGACCTCATTTATAGGAGAACCTAAAACTTTTCGTTTTCGGTTCAGGAAATTAACTAAAATCAGAACTCTCCACAGTTTTTCTGAGTGTAAAGATCTCTCAAAAGCGCCTTCTCATTGTGATCGTGTAACAATGGCAGCCGTTTGCCCTCTGAATCCCATCTAATAATTTACTGAGTCCGGCACCCACTTCTTTAGGTGGTATTAATTTCAATCATAAAACGTATCACCCGCACCAAAACACCACACAAAAAGTTGACAAATGACATGCTAGACTCAAAGTAATTTCTTTCAATTAGGACGATGCGCAGGCGCAACTTGGTTCTCTCTCACTCGGACACGAATCAAATCGAGTCTGTTGTCAGTTATTAATGTTGCACATTTTGCGCCTTAATGGCTAATTCAAAAGTTGACAGATGTGCGTAATTTATTCGGGTTTCTCTTTTTGCGCACACCCTACCTCTCCATCTCTCTCTCGCTCCCGCTCCCACTCTTTCTATCTCTGTTTGAGTCTGTCGCTGTTGATCCTGCCGACTTGCGACTTGGTGGCCAGTTGATAAACGATCCCCGCATTGTGGTGTTGAAAAATGTTGCAAAAAATAAATATGATGAGGCCATCACGATGGCGACTGTAGATAAGACAGCCAAGAAGGAGATGGCGTAAAATGAAAGACTTAAAAAGATTTGCAGACGTTTTTTTTGTGCGCTTTAAGCATTGCCAAAAATAGTTAATTTTAGAAATTTTTGTGATTTGAAAATTCACAAAATAATTCATAGAACCCACGACTTTAGTTATGGTTACTTTTTATACCCTTGCAAAGGGTATTATAATTTTGCGCAAAAGTTTGCAACGCACAGAAATATTTATTTCCTACCCCATAAACTATATATGTTCTTGATCAGGGCGACGAGATGAGTTGATTGAGTGGGTCCGTCAGTCTGTCTGTCTGTTTCTACGCAGACTACCCAGCAAACATTTGGAAGATAATTTTCATAAAAATCAGCTTGATGAGTCTATTTCGAGACCTTTGATGATTAAAAAGAGATAATTGTCATGTGCGATCCAAAATAGACTTGAAAATTACTCATGCATATGTTCAAAGTGTGCTTCTCGAAATGCGACTCGGAAAATAATTCTCGAATGACTCGAAAATGAGTCTCAACTGACCAGAAGAACGGGTTATGCTGGGACCCAGCAAACATTTTATATAATTTTTGATTAAAAATCATAAATGCGCTCGTTTTCTGATTGTAAATGATACCTTTGTCGGGAGAGAATGGTACCCTAGCAGCGACACTTCTTCGACTCTTTTTAACCCGTTTTTCGGATCACTTTCGACTCATATCTGAGTCACTTGCGGGTCTTTTCAATTCGTATTTCTATAAATCACATTTTAAGCATTTGCTTGAGCCATTTTTGTGTATTCTTTTAATCGTACAATATAGTAATCATTTTTGAATCACTAAAAGGGCTCGAAAAAGACTCATTAAGCTGATTTTGCCAAAATCCCACCCAACATTTGGAAGATCATTCTGACAAAAATCACCTTGATCAGCCTTTTTCGACCCCTTTTGATTATTGAAAAGAAATACCCATCATGTGCGATTAAAAGAAACTCGAAAATGATTCATGAATACGCTCAAAATTTGACTTAGTGAAGTACGACTAAAGAAAGACTCTCAAATGACTGGCAAATGATTTGAAACTGTTTAGAAGAAGGAGTTAAAACGACTCTTCAAGAAGAGTCGCTGCTAGGGTACCATTTTCCCCCGACTATAGTATCATTTATGATCAGAAAATGTGCTCAATTATGACTATTTTAATCAGATTGTGGACTCGAAAAGGACTCGATTGTGATCAATAATTTCATAAAATGTTAGCTGGGAATGATATTCCAAATGTTGGGTGGGTAGTCTCTCAGTTTTGAAGCTACCCAACAAACATTTTATAAAATTTTTGATCACACTCGAGCCTTTTAGAAGTCTTCAATCTGAATAAAACAGTTATAAATGCGGTCGTTTTCTGATCATAATAGATACGTTTGTCGGGAGAAAATGCCCGTTTTTCTGATCAGTTTCGACTCATTTTCGAGTCATTTGAAAGTCTTTTTTTAGTCGTATTTAACTTAATCACATTTTGGGCATATTCATGAGTCATTTTCAAGTCTCAATCAATATCATATGATAGGCATCTCTTTTGGATCATCAAAAGAAGTCGGAAAAGACTCAATAAGGCGGTTTTTTATAAAAATTATCTTCCAAATGTTGGGTGGGTATCGAGCTGAATTTTTTCACAGAGTATTCTTTTTGTTGCATGCTACTAATATGTTGCAACCGACCGGATCGGATGCCTATATCTCATAGCTCCCATAGGAAAAATCGGTCGGAAAACTAGTTTTAGTATGAAAAACTTTTTTATTTTCAATGGAAATGTCTCCAAACTTTGTATTCATAGATTTTCTATGCTTTTTCATAATTTTGTCAAGTTTGATGAAAATCGGACAACTATATGATATAGCTGCCATACAAAAGGAAGGTCTGAAAAACAGTCTTAGTAAGAAAAACTTTTTAGGTTTGAATGGTAGCATGCTGAAATTGAATACTTGGTTGTTTCAAATGCTTTCACATAATTTTACAAATTGTTGGCCAAATCGGATGACTATATCAAATAGCTCCCATACGAACGATCGGTTGGAAAATGGGAAAAAGAGTATTTTTTCAAAATATTGAAGCGAGCACTTGCAAGGGTATAAAAACTTCGGCACAGATGAAGTTAGCTTAGCTTTCTCGTTTTAATAGGGTTCAAACCGAAGGCAAACAAACTTGTGAAAAGAGCCAAGAAGGGACTACCGAAACCGAGATGAAAGGACCAGGTGTTGGAAGATATTGGTACGCTTGGTGTGACCAAGTGGTGCCAGTTCGCACAAGACAGGGGCAAGTAGAAAAACCCCAATCGGCACCAAAATTTGATTCAGTTGAACACCCCTCCTATTACAAATAACTAACTTTCAACGAAACTCTACTTCTTTACATTTCTAAGTGTTGCTTTTAATGTTGATCAGTGGATCCCTTTTTTTACTTAACCTGTCCACTTGTTAAACCTAACTTGATTATGTTCTGCAACGTTAAAATAAAGCCAATTTTTTGGTTTATTCCCAAATTAAATTCTCCTCTTGGCCATTTCTTTGTATTGGCTTCAAGAATACTCCAAGCAAATGGCAAGAGGGGGAAAATGTGGCAAATGCTAATGATACTATCAGGGCCAGTTAGCGTTGGAACCAACCAAAACACACTCGAAATTAAAACCAGAGTATACAACTTAAATTAAGACACTCAAAAATGATTAAGAAATGCAAAAGCAGAAAAGGAAGAGGAAAAAATAAATGGAGAAAATGGCAAAGTTCTAAGTCAGTGATGAAGCAGATGATATGCCCGCGGGAATTGTTGCTGCTGCTTCTCCTCCTGCTGCTGCTGCTGCTTAAGAAGCAGGAAAAAATGCACAAAAATGAAATGGAAAATGGCAAAAGCCAAGTCAAAGACAAGCAAATGAGAGCGAGAAAAACATTTTGTAATAATTTCATTTTGCAAATGACGTGCGAGTAACGAAACAAAAGAAATTAAATTTAACATACAAAGGAACCCGGATGGGAGGAGCAGCAGCGGTACGGCCTCTGGGCAGGTGAATTGCCTTATGCATTATGAACGCAATGTCTTAGTGCGCGTGGGTAGGGGCCGCGGCAAGAACTATTCCTGCAGATGAAATGCCGAACGCGAATTGCTTTTTTAATGTCAACTCTTATATTATATTATGAATGAAACTGAAACAGAAACAGAACCAGAAACAGAGGTGCAATAAAATTTTGCTCACTAATGTGCCCAGGACCTCCGACTCAGACCAGAAGCAGCGACTGCGATACGTCCAGACAGACGTTGATAAAAACTCATTTCAACTGATGGCCAAGTCCCAAGCCAAGTGCCAAACCAGCAGTTAGCCAGTAAGGCACTGTGGTTGGAACACATTGGGCAAGCTGGTACAGAAACGAAACCATAAAACGATTCTTCTAATCTTAAAACCTAACAAACCTGAACTCAGCCCGAATCATTTAATATAAAAATAAGACTAGGTTTTGGTAATTACTTTTGAATGATTTTACTATCTGAGAAGTTATGCACCAAGGCTCGAAAGAAAACCATTTCCTTGATGAGTTTAGATTTCATGACGGAACCCAGACTTTGTGATAAGTTCGAACCTCCAAACCGAGCATTTAGCAGAAATTAAAATGTTTTCAGCCAACAGATTGACTCATTTCTAGTTAAGAGTCATTTCGAAATGCCTTTGCGGAATATGTTTGTCAATCGCCAAGCGTGTAACAACAACAAATGCACCTGAAGCGTATATAGCACGGGCACCCATGGTCTAGTGGTTCCAAGTGAAACATGGTATAAAGCTGTCGTGGGTGTTGTGTAGAGAGCGCAGATCATCGGATTCGAAATAACATTACTTACAAAAAAAATATAAAGTAGAATCCACAGTATTGCCCAAACACCGACAGATGCACCATCGAAAATCTCAAAAATCTATAGTGGTCAACATCGATAGTTCTATATATTTATTGATACATTATCAAACTATTTCGTAGCTTTAAAATAAATGTTTCCAAATAGTTCTACGAGTCATTTAAGACCAGATATTACGAAATAAGATAATGGATTGATCGGTGTTGGTAGTTATTCTGGGCTTCTCCCGATCCTAAGATCTTTAAGGGACGCCTGCTCGTTATAAACTTGCAGAGGGTTTATTCAAGTTGTCGAGATGATTGTAACGCATAGAAGGAAGCATTTGCGACCACATAAAGTATATATATTCTTGATCAGCACTACGAGCTGAGTTGATTTTGCCATGTCCGTCCGACTGATTCTGTGATTTCAGTTTGAAAGATATTTTCATGAAACTTTCCACGAAGTCTTGAGGTACAAATGCGCTGCATATTAGTCGGTGCCGGCAGGATCGGACGGCAATAGCATATAGCTGCTATAGAAACGATCGTTATGAATAAATATTTGGTGAGAAAAACTTTTTGTTTTGAATTAAATCATTATCAGACTACGTCCAAGTAAGTTTTCAATGCTGGCTTATAATTTCACCAAGTTTGGTCAAAATCGAATGACTATATAGAAATTAGAATAATAGTCTTAGTAAGGAAATCTTTTTGATTTTTTATGAAGACGTCCGTTTTTATTATGTTCTGACTGATTGTTAGGTTACGTTAGGTTAGGTCATTGTTTTGGTTACTGTTTGATCAATGTTTTGGTCACTGTTTGATCACTGTCTTGGTCACTGCTTGGTCACTGTTTTGGTCACCGTTCTGAACGCTGAATTGGTCACTGCTTAGCCTTTATTTGGTCAATGTTTTTGGTGATACTGTTTTGATCGCCGTTCTGCTCTCTGCTTTGGTCACTGTTTTGGTCCGTGTCCTGGTCACTGTTTTGGTCCCTGCCTGGTCACAGCTTTGATCACCGTTCTGAACACAGATTTGGTCACTGCTTATCTTCCATTTCGTCTTTGTTTTGGTCAATGTTTAGGTGATTCCCTGTTGTGGTCACTAATTTGGTCACTGTTTTGGACACGGTTCTGATCACTGGATTGGTCACTGTTTAGCTTCCATTTGGTCTCTGTTTTGGTCATTATTTTGGTGATTCTTTAGTCCCTGTTCTGTTCCCTGATTTACTCACTTTGTGGTCACTGTTTGATCACTGTTTTGGTCACTGTTTTAGTAACCTTTTAGGTCACTGGTTGGTCACAGTACTGGTCACTGTTCTGGTCCCTGTTCAGGTCATTGTTGTGGTAACTGTTTTGCTAACTGATTGGCTCACAGCTCTGATCTCCATTTTGGTCACTGTTTTGGTAACCTTTTTGGTCACTGTTTTTTTTATTTTACAGAACCCTAAAAATTATAAACTTTTTTCCGTTCTTAACAATATGTAAATATTAGTTTACATTCTAAATTTGGTAAATGTATGCTTTTCACCCACTGTGCAATGGCCTCCAATGGAGCGTAGACTCCTTTCGCTTGACGTACGAATGCTGTGCGCGCTTTGACGACTCCTGACATGACGAGTGCGAATGCCCAGTCCCATTTGCAGCTGACGTTGTTGCCGAGGGCCTTTCTCGTCTACGGGTCCAGGCACTAGTCGCCGTCTCCGTTGCCATCGCCGCCATCGTTGCGTTATATTTTAATATATTTGATACAGACCATTACTTTTAACGATTATTTTCTAAAGTAATTACGTTTCAAGTACGAAATATGAAGAAGCAAAACGGGCATTGGGCATCCTTCTGCTACCCATCCTCTCACATGGCTAGTCGCCGCATTAAAATGAAATGTTCACACAGTGAACAGAGAATGTAAGGGAGAAGGAGAGAGAGAGTGAGAGCGAGAGCGAGTATCCCCCCCAACCCTTTGACGGAAAAAGATAGGAAAAGTGCTCATCAAGTTGGGGCAGTTTTTATGGCCCTTTTTAATGAATATTACTTTTTGGATTTTTAAATATTTTTGTGCCCGCAGAGGTGGGCCCCCTCATTCACTTGCAAAAGTTTCATCTCGAATCCCGCCCTGAATCTGAATCTGGGCCCCGTTTGTTGACCAGTGGCGACACTAATTGTCTGGGACACATTTCTTATGCCTGCCGCCTGACACTGACGCCTGCTTCTTGGCTTGGTTGTCGCCGTTGGCTCTTATCAGTGAAATTTTAAAGCGCATCTTGCAAGGCACCAAAAAAAAAAATAAGAAAATGCGGGGGAAAAAAAACAACGGGAACTTGGAGACATGGGCAATTCATCGTCCTCCGTGCTACTTACTACTCCCTTTTGTGGCTTTTGCTAATTCGCTGGCATTTTCTCTTTATTTTAACCATCTTGTGATGACCGTTGTCCGTTGTCGTCTTCCTTCTTCAATTGCCGCCTCCGCCCGGGCTAAGAAATGAAATTCTTGATATCTTTTGTTTGCCGACACTGACGCTCTTCTGCCTGTCCCAACGCATCTTTGTCCTTTCGCTTCTCTAATTAAAAAAAGAAGGAAGGAGGATGACCACACTAATTAGCCTCAAAGCAAGCCACATTTGGTATGCTTTTGATTTGTAAAAGATTTAAGCGCAACCCCCCACCCCAACTTCAGTTCCTCCACAGCGAAAAGGCTGCGGATTGCAGTTCTTGCAATAATTACAGGACAGATTCCTTCTACTCTGCGGCTCTGAAACAATTCGGTAAACATGTCACATGCATTGAAATCAATTTTCGCATCAATTCGTGGATATTGTGTGAAATGAAATGCCATGTCCAAGTCCAAGACGATGTTGACTTTTCCGTGCTGGCAGAGAGAGAGAATGAAACAGAGAGAACTGAAGACGAGCGGAGCATTTCAAAGTGGTTTCCCCCATCAAAGAGAAAAATGCAGTGAAAATAAAATTGGAAATATTTGTTGCTTCCCCTAAAACAGAGTAGTAGTTAGAAGTAATTGTGAAATGGCGGCTTAGTCTAGTGAAGAAAGCTGGAAATAAATGCTAAGAATTTTATAAGGTGAATGCCACAGATGGAAAGTATACTGGAAACGAGTCTGTGATCTAACGAGCTTGTTGCCTTCATTACTATGATTTTGCAGAGTGCCGCGCGAGTGCTTGATAGCAGTATGGGCTAAGATGCCGTCATAACTTTAAATGATTAAGTTATATATTAAGGGCCTTGTTCTATCTGCCACATAAACCTACAAATAACAGAGCAAAATCAAAGCTTATCTGACACATAGCAGCTAATTAGTAGATCAAAAATCGGCCCTAAGTATATTAAGTTTTTGTGACTGCAATTCTACTTTTCTCACTCGTCCGTTCCTTCGTTCAACACTTTTCATATATTGATTGAAATTCCCGCCCCCCCAAGCAAAAGTTGCCCTCTCCGCCTCTGCCCCCCGGAGCTGCTTTTGCTTCAGCTTCTGCTGATGATGCAAGTATGACGCTGATGGCTTGACTTGGACTTGGACTTGGCCAACGCAACTCAAGTTGTTGTCGACTGTAATTAAAAGCAGCACCAGTGAAGCAGAGGGTAGTACACCAACCCTACTCCGCGCCCTCCAGCACTTGTTTGCACACATCGAAATTGCTCAGACACTTGATGACAGTTTCAGTTAAAAGAAAAACTTGTAGCCAATACATTCTTTTAACATGGCTAATACCTAAAAAGAAGCAAATGCCGAAGCTCAACAACATTTTAATCAATGAGCCAGCCCACCCCTCCAACCTATTCCCAGCCCTCAACCCTGCCGCCTGCCACCCCCAGAGACGAATAACTTTTGACCGAACGTTGCGCTGGCATTCGTTTGCTGTGTCTGCGTCTTTCGAAATTAGCAATAGAATAGAAAATAGAAATCACAGATAGACAAGGACAAATAATGACAAGCCAAAGGTCCTGCTAACGTTTGCCTGCCCCTCCCCCACCACACACAGAATGTGTTGATGAGGGACCAAACGTGTGAACGGATGACGCAAAAGAATCGAAATCAATTAGCCAATTGCACTCGAAGATGCCCAAAAGATGGAGATGTCGCAGTTAACTCAACCCCAAGACCTTAGTTCGATTGTAAGTTGGGGTGAAAGGACCTGTCTGGTGGTGCTTTGAACCAAACCAAGTTAACGACGTGGACTTGATTGTCCCAACTGATCTGAGAGTCTGGTATGCATTTTAATATTCTATACCAAAAAGCAAGCACAATAGAAGGAATCTACTTTGGTCATCAGGAGGAGGCTTATCGTAAGACAGAGGCACCCAGCTCCAATAAAGCATGATATAAATCTAGTTAGCTTAGTCGAAGTTTTAATCAGGAATGCAAGCCGATCCTGAACTAAATCGATAATTCCAGCTGACGAACTGAACATCAAGCGTTCTTTCTTAAGTGGTAAACCAAACCAAAAAGGAGAAAGCTAAGCTAACTTCGTCTTTGCCGAAGTTTTTATACCCTTGCAAGTGCTAGTCATTTGAATTGGCCAAAAATTTGTAAAATTATGTGAAAGCATGTGAAACAAACAAATGCAAAATTGCAGAATGCTACCATTAAAAACAAAACAGGTTTTCTAACTAAGACTGTTTTTCAGACCTATATTTTGAATGGCAGCTATACCATATAGTTGTCCGATTTTAATAAAACTTGGTAGAATTATACAAAAAACCATAGAAAACCTACCATTACAAAATTTGGTGGCGTTTCCATTGAAAAGAAAAAAGTTTTTCACACTGAAACTAGTATTCCGACCTATTGTTCCTATGGGAGCTATGAGATATAGTCATCCAAACCGGTCGGTTCCGGCATATTAGTAGTGAGCGGCAAAATGAAGACTCTGTGCAAAGTTTCAGCTCGATAGCTTTAAAACTGAGAGACAAGGGCAAAATTATAAAGATGTTTTTCAAAATTAAATCTAATTAAATATGCTATTATATTTTATTTCCCAAACTTATTTTGCTTCGGGCTTTCAAAATCTCTTCTCCAAACACCAGAGATTTAAAATTGAAATTGAAAATTCTTTAAAAGCTGAGATAGGATGAAGTTGAGGGAGAGCAAAGAACAGAAATTGGTTCTAGAAACGTTTGAAACTGTCTTACCTTCGAAAGTTACGAAAACAAAGCAGTTCGAGCAGATTTGAAGGTAAATTTCTTTGTACACTTTTTCAGGATGCAAAGTTCTACACAGAGAAAAAAAGGATGATTTCCGGTATCCATTTGGGAGGGATATGTCTTAAATATCCTTTTAATCATCCAACGGAGC
The DNA here is from genome assembly GCA_035044965.1 of Lordiphosa andalusiaca. NCBI lineage: Eukaryota > Metazoa > Arthropoda > Insecta > Diptera > Drosophilidae > Lordiphosa > Lordiphosa andalusiaca. The sequence continues at coordinate 546,991 of JAWNNM010002157.1, read as the reverse complement.
TGAAAAATCATCATTTTTCATATCCTTTGGACGATTTTTAGCTCCGTTGGTTGATTAAAAGGATATTTAAGACATATCCCTCCCAAATGGATACCGGAAATCATCCTTTTTTTCTCTGTGTAGAACTTTGCATCCTGAAAAAGTGTACAATTCCATTTACTTATGCGTGCTGCCATTTTTACGTTCACCAAAAGTTTGGCAAAATCGGAAAATTTGGTTCGAATTCATAAAATCCTCCAAACAGGTATAAGCTCTCTCGGTTATAGTTTGTACCATCCAAAGTTTTCATTTACCACACAAAGTGCTATGGTGTGCTTGATTTGCTTATAACTGGAGTACCGCTGATCCGATTTTCATCATTCCTAAGATGAATCGATATATAACACCGTTTACTATATAAGTCCAGAAGGTACGAACCTTCTATCTATAAAATTGTGAGAGATATGACGTTTTTCCTAAATTGAGGGGGCGAGAGAAGGCGTGGCAAAAATTAAAAATTAATTTGATCTTGGAAGATCTTATGCCATACAAGTCAAACCTATATCTTTACCATTTCTGAGATCTGTGCGATCATACGTACAGACGAACATGGCTATATCGACACGGTTGTTTATGCTGATCAAGAATATATAAACTATATGGGGTCGCAGATGCTTCCTTTTGGCTGTGACATACTTTTGCACAATCTTATTATACTCTGTGTACCTGTGTTAAGTCACAGAAGCCTGGAGAATGTGCCAAATGGGTAAGCAGTTCGCAGCTTCTTTTACATCTCTGGTACAAAACACTTAAACAAGTAGGTACGTTTTCTGCATAGCAGGCTCATTCTTGTTTATTTACTCCAGATTTGGCGTAACCGTTGACAAACCCCAAATCGCCCATTTTCCTTTTATAAATTTCAGACTGACTTAAATTCTCCTCATGTGTTGGAAAATGCTATTTTCTCAGTGGCCCACAACTTATAGTCAAATTATGGAAAGCTTAGCAAACATTTGCCATCATTCATCAAACAGCAAAGGAGCCAAATGTCCTCCATCCTTCCCTTTCCTCGTATCAAACCTACCACCCAGAGCCAGACAAAAACACAACTCAAAATACAATTCATCTGCATAAACATTTGTGAAGCAATTGAAAAACAAACAAGACCCGAAAACAGTGTCGAAAATGCATGTGAATGATGCGGACTGAATGAATTGCTCAGCCCACCCACTTACCCATCCCTAGTCAACTATCGTTGAACAAATTAACAGGAGCACACGCACACACTCTCACACACAGCACAACACAATGATGATGACGGGCAGGACCAGGAGCAGAACGTTCGTTCATACATTCATCAAGCCACCGAAATGCTGAAAATGTCAGAGACGATAGTTAACTATGCAATTGCCATTGCGAGGGAGGGAGAGAGAGAGAGAGTGTGATGGGGAAGGAGGTGGAGATGGAGGGAGCTGCCTCAAAAGTGATGAAATTCAAATGGTGGAAGAGGAGTAGGGGAAACGAGCCCAAAACACTAAACTCCAAACTGAATGAATGAGTGTCAAGTGTGATATATCACCGCAAAAACAAGACCATAAGCATGAGTGATAAACGCTGTTGAGCTTGGTTAGCGCTTGACTGCTGCAACACCAACACACAAATGCCGTCACACTCACACACACACAAACACACACACACCCACTTATACATATGCAGGCAGTCATAGACATGTCAACATGTTGATGATGGTAACTAACTGGAGCAAGAGCCAGAGACCAGAGCCAGAGCGCGATAAAGCGGCTAGGATGGGAGGATATGTAGGTAGTATGGGGAGTGAGAGAGTGAGAAAGAGAGAGACCGATGGAGGCACAGGCAGCAGAACGAGCAACTCTCTAAACAAACTCAAAGCGAGCGCACAGTGGTTCAAGCCGGGTTCAAGTTGAACCGTTTATGGGCACTTTATGAGGCCCAACTATCAAAACTCTGTCAAACCAAAGATGTTTTCACTTCACTGATTCGATGGAATGTGGAATATGGCTACTGTTTTTGGCTTGCGTGGTACTAGAATAACCAGGACTAAATAAAATAAACTTAGCCGCATTTCTCATTCTTTCACTAAGCAGCCCAAGCTCCTTATGAATGGCCTTCTGTCACTTAAGTCGTCTGGAATTTGTCAAGCATATATAGTTTACCGAATATTAGTTTACTATATAATATATATTAAATCTCTTTGAAGATGTATATAGTTCAGGGAACATTCTCTGATTCATTTTAGAAACTATTTTAGTTTAGGAAAAACTTGATTGAAAACCTCAAATCTGTTCATTTGGGCTTTCCGATAAGGTTTCTTTTCTTTAGGTTCCTAAGGTCGGGTCTCATAATATTCTGAATATTGTTTCCGTATCCGATACTGAGTTTTAATCGGAGTAAACGGTTTTAAAACATCAAGTTATTTTATCCAAATTGTTTAAATATATGATTATGGTGAGGGAGGAGGTCGACCACTATCCTCTTTCCACTAAAATGTTGCTTGTAAAGACCATTTTTGTTTTATTGTGTTAAGTTTCCTTGCTAACGTAGGACCTCTGGTCTTGGAACAAACTACGTCACCTTAGCGCAATAGACTATCAAGCACTCGCTGGGAACAGCGCCAAAATCATTGAAAAGTCTTGCAAGGCCAAGTTAACTGTGACTACTTTAAGGAACTTACTTTTCTTTGGGAGCTATACTATATAGCTGTCCGATTTCGAACAAACTTTATAGAATCAGGCAAAAGCCTATCAAACTTACATGTAAGAAATTTGAAGTCGATTCCGCTTAAAACTTAAAACTGCGAAAAAATATCCGATAAATAGATGCCAATTTAAAGGACATTTTCATTAAAAAAAATTAAAGTTTTTCTCACTAAGACTACTTTTCAGACTCTACTTATGTATGACAGCTATACTATATAGAAGTCCGATTTCGACCAAACTTAGTGGAATCATGGGAAAGCAAAGCAAACTAAGCAATACAAAGTTTGGAGGCGTTTTCTTTAAAAACAAAAAAGTTTTTCTCACTAAAACTAGTTTCTAGACCGATCATTACTATGGCAGCTATAACCTATAGTCATCCGATTTTGACCAAAATTTCATCAATTATGTGAAAGCTTATAAAATAACTATATATGCTAATTTTAAAGAGGTTTCCTTTGAAAAGAACAAAGTTTTTCTCAAAAAGACTACTTATCATACTACTTTTCTATGACAGCTGTACTATATAGATGTCCGATTTCTACCAAACTTAATAATATCATGGGAAAGCATAACAAACTAAGAAAAACCAAGCTTGGGGCCATTTCCATGGAAAACAAAACAGTTTTTCTCACTAAAACTAGTTTTTCGACCGATCGTTCCTATGACAGATATATGCTATAGTGATCCGATCCGGCTGGTTCCAACAAATGTGCAGCGTATTTGTAATACAAGACTTCGTGCAAGGTTTGGTGAAGATAGCTTTTGAATTGACGGATCAGATAGCTTAGAAACAGACGGACATGGCTAAAACAATCCGCTCGCTGTGCAGATCAAGACTATATATACTCTATGTGGTCGTAGATGTCCATCTGAATATTTTTAGTATACCCTCTGCAAGGGTATAAAAACCTTACCTAGACTTATGCTAATAATTCTACCTTACCGAGATATAACCCTACCTTAACGAGCTTAACACTACCTTAAGAATTTCACCCAACCCTTTATACTCCTATCATACCGATTTGGCTTGAAGCAGCCGAGCTAATCTCCATCTCTTGGCTGTTGTGCTTTTAATTTTCAAAAGAGAAAGAAAAATTGGTGAATGAAACTATGGCAAACCAGTTGTGTACATTTTTAGAGAATAAACTTTTTTCTTCAGTTTGCACAGCAGGCACACACACTACCCGCTGCACCACACCAGGCCAACAATTATACCGATACTAAGAACCCAAGGGCCAAAACGTTATAGAATCTTAAGGTGGCCTGGCTTAGATTCAAAACTCTAAAACTGTCAGTGTGTCAATTTGTCAAATATTCTTTTAGAAAATCAACAGCCTTGTCCCACTGTCCCCGGCTTCAAATGTTTTGTGCAACATACTGCGGCAATCACCATGTGATGAACTGCAAAATGTCACAGAAAGGGTGCCAGGGGGGGGCCAAAACGGGAACGCGCGCTATGTCCATTCCGCAACCTCTCCCCCTCGTCCTCCTCCTCCACCAGCCTCCATTTCAAATGGCAGCAGAAAAGGCGTCAAGGCGCTTAAGCCGAAAACAAAAACTGGCAACTAGGAATTCATTGGCCAAAAACAATGCAATTAATTTCACTTACCCGTCGCCGGTCCCGTGAATGATGATGCTGCTGTTGCCTGTCGAGGAGTGTTGCCTGATCCACATCCAAATCCAAATCCAGTCCAGGAAGTGTCAACGAGGCGGCCAGGCCTTTTCACTGGAGCGGTGATGAATTTCATAGTTTGTTGATTTTATGATTGCCTGTTGACTGTTGTCCTGTCCGGGTGTCTGGCATTCACATGTGTGAGTGTGAGTGTGCCCCGTGCCCCGTGCCTCTGTGTTTGCTTTTTTGCAATTGTCAACTTCAAGTTTATGGCTTGTTGCTGTCAACGACAGTTTGTGCTTAGTTTTTGTTGTCCAAAGAGCAACAACATTATGGCACGGACGACATTGTCACATCGTGAATCCTTCAACGCCAGCTTCGACTCGTGCTCTCTGACGGCGACTCTGGTCAGGTGTTTGGGATGTGTGTTGGGCTTGTGAGCGTGTGTGCTTTGTGGTCCAACACAAATCTAAGCAATTTGCATTGTTGTTGGACAATTTGGTCATGGCTGGGGCACAATTTGTGTGGCACCACAAAGAGCCTGCCGGTCATCCCATCCAACAACCGCTGAGATTGTCGCTGTCAAAGCGCGTTGAAACAATCAAGGCCAGCAAATTGGCATTAGGGGTGGTAACATTGATTTGTTATTTAGAAATCGACCACAAAATATGGTCTATAATGCTCTTCCTTGGCCTTATTTTTCATTAATTGATTTAAATAACCGAAATTAGTTTGAGAAAAGTTTTTGCAATTTAGATTTTTAATTTCTGCTCTGCTCCCATTTAAGCATTCGCCACAGTTTTGGGGCTTAAAACGGGTTTCGCCACCAAATTTTCTGTAGAAATCCGAAAACTTTTACGAATGCGGAAATGGGAGCATGGCTGTAGCTATAAGTAACCCAGAACTATCAAACAATCACCCTTAGTTCAAAGCTAAGGGACTTAAAAGCAAAAAACAAAAGGCTCAACACAAATCAACAATTGACCGAACCATCCAAATACTGCTTGTTATCTCCATGGAATCTAAAGTAAACCTCAATAGATACCTCTCTTCGGCCCTCCAGTAAAAAACGAGATCGTAAGCTAGAGTCGTCCCTGCCCGGCTTCGTTATACCCGTTACTCAGGGAAACTAGTTTTAAATAACCTCTCCCTATGTCAATTAACAGAGCATTAACGGCAAATTTGTATATTTTAACATTATGTAAGCAAACAGAGCATGCGGCTCAGATAAATAGGCAACGTTTTTTATAACCTTTATAACTCTTCCATTTATTATCCGATCTCTATGAAATTTTTTTCGCAGATTGCAGATATTGGACACATTCACATATTACACACTGCAAAATAAAAACATGAAATCTTCAAGTTGATTTGACGCTCTTCTAGTCTCTGAGATCTAGGGTTCATACCGACAGACGGACATGGCTATATCGACTCTGCTATTGATGCTTATCAAGAATATTGATACTTTATGCGATCGGGGATGCTTCAGTCTGCCTGTTACATACTTTTACACTAGCTTAGTATACTTATATATCCAACCCGAGCCGAGTGCCGATGTGCTGAGTTGAAGTCCCAGTAAAGTGATTAAAAAAAATGTCAAAAGGTATTTCAAAATCAATTACAACTTAGCAAAAAATTAGGCGGGTGGGTTTGGGTGTGTGTGAGTGCATGTGGTGTGTCTTGTGCCAACGATGAACTAAAGGCATTTTTTCTTTTATATCCACATTTTCATCTATAATCTCCGGAATTTCCATAAGGATCGGAAATTTTAATTTGGTAATATGAAATAATTATTTAAGACAATATTTAAGTAAAAAAATTAGAAGAAAGTTAACTTCGGCTTGGCTATACCCTTGCAGAAGGTTTTCTAACTAATTGAAAGGACATTTCCACTGAAAACAAACAAGTTTTCCCCCTAAGACTACTCTTCTGACTCTACTTTTCTATGACAGCTATACTATATAGATGTCCGATTTCGATCAAACTTAGTAGATTCATGTAAAAGCATAGCAAGCTAAGAAATACAGAGATTGGAGGCGTTTTCTTTGAAAACAAAGAAGTTTTTCTCACTAAAACTATTTTCTCGACGGAATATTCCTATGGTAGCTATAACCAAAGATTAAAAGATATGATAGATGACGCATGTGAAACAAAAAACGAGTATTCCTGATGGCTAATATTGGCTTCTAATTTCTAATTTGATCCGTAAGCATCATCTCTAAATATCTATATATCTTTGATATAAAGCAGTAAGTGCTTTACTAAAGACTTATAGATATTATAGGTGACGCAAGTAAAATAGTACCAAGTATTCCTGGTAGCTGACATTGGCTACCAATATTAGATTTGCTCCACATGCGTCATCTATAATATCTATAAATCTTTGCTATAACCTATAGTCATCCGACTTTAGAGAGTTGTGTGAAAGCTTAGAAAAAAAAATAAATGCGATTTTCTAACGGTTTACATTGAAAACAGAAAAGTTTTTCTTACTAGACCTAGTTTTTCGACCGATTATTCCTATAGCAGCTATATGTTATAGTCATCGGATAGTCAAAGTATTTGAACCAGAAGACTTTGTGCAAAGTTTGGTTGTGATAGCTTTAAAACTGACGAAGGAGATAGCATAGAAACAGACGGACAAGACGAAATCAGCTCTGCTCGTCATGCTGATCAAGAATATATATACTTTATGTGGTCGGAAATGCTTCCTTCTATGCTTTACAAACATCTGAACAATTTCAATATACCCTCTGCAAGGGTATAAAAAGTTTGTAATCATCGCACGATAATAAAATTGAATAATCTGCAATCGTAGTTCGTTTAAAAGTAAATTCATGAATGTATAATAGGCCAAGCTGAACATGTTTGACAGTTACATGTTATAAGAAATCAGCCAATTTGCCAAAAACGGTGTTGCCAAAAAGTATTAGACCAAATCAAACTATAGGAATGATCAAAAAATATGAATTTGTAACAACTTTGTGCTTAAATTTCCAAAACCTCAGATGTGATGTACAATTTCCTGAAACAGATATATGTTCACGTCACTATAATCATTAGACAGCGGATTTTTGCATATTTTCAAACAGATTTTCAACCAAGTAAATCAACATGAATGTGCACAACACGATATGATGTGCTGACTTCTTGTGTTAATAAAATTTCGAAAATTCTGCGCTCAATTCTAAGATGACAAAAATAATAATTTAATGAATTGGAAGTTCAGCAAAAGACAAAATGATGTGAAAAACTTTGCTAAATGCACATTTTTTCGAGTCTACTAGGATTCAAGTCGGTTTAAAAATATGCACAATCCGCTATTTAATAATCATCTAGAATCATTTTCTAAGAAACCCCAAATGTCTATACACAGCCCCCAAAAGGGAGCCAAAGTCAAGCTTCTGTCCATCTGTTGGCTTGAGAGCTTCTAAATTTAGGAACAAGAGGAAGGGAATACGAACGGCAGAGTTTGAGAAGCTTTTTCAAGGCTAGCTACTTCACAGTTGACGCTAACAACTGGTGAAGGTGACCGAGTGAATAAGTTTTTAAAGAATTATTGCATTGCCTAGTCTTATTAGCGGCGTACCAAGTTGGGACGTGAGATATTCAAATAAAATTGAATTTTTGAAGATACTGATTAAACTACCAATTATAGCACTTCATTTTAAGTAGTGCCTCAACTACAAAGTCCTCCTTTAAGTATTACTTTAATTCACAAATTAACTCTGTATAAACCTAATTCCCGAATCAAACATCAAGACGAAGTAGGTCCTGTCACTGTTAAATTCATGACAATTTAAAACAGCGATATTCAAGAAGAGAGGCTCTCTGTAGCAAGGCTGCAAACCGGTCCGCTACCGAAACCGTGAGAACCGGTTCGGTTCAGCTTTTTTGGGGTTCTCGAACCGGAACATGAACCAGTCACCTTACATTTTTGACTCCTCGTACCTGAACCCGAACCGGACCACTTTTTCGAAAAATGAGATTCGGTTCACCAATTTAATATGCTTAATGAGAGTTTTCTAAAAGTTGAGAAGAGAAGTTGATGAAAGCAATAAACAAATATCAAATTTAAAATCCCTGAATAATGTTATAGATTCCTTTGAAAATTGTCCAAGATTACATCCATCGACAAATGTTTTAAAATTTTGGAATGGTCATAACACCGAAGACTTCAAAAATATTGCTTTTACTATACTAGCTGTATCAGCAACTCAGGTATCAGTTGATCAAGCATTTTCAAAACTAAAGTTTGTTCTTTCTTTAAAAAGTCAAACTATTCTTTTCAAGGTTCGAACCAGAACCTTGGGTTCAGAGGTTCCTGGAACCGGTCCGCGAACCGAACCATGGATTTTACAATGGGTTCGAACCCCCGGACCGAACCTCATGGATTCTTTTAAATGTTTGCAGCCTTGCTCTGTAGCTCTCTGTCTCTTTCTGACACGCACCGAAGCATTACTTCGGCAAGCAATCGGCATGAATTGCCTAAAGTGTTCGGCCCCTGGGGGCTATGGGTGAACATCGCTGATTTGAGACCTATTTCAGCTTCCATTCAGTACTGAGCATCGATTCACTTAAGCCGTTTATTAGGTTGAAAAACTTATCTTTTTCCATATTAACTTTAAAGAATCCGAATTAATTACTTTCGCCAACTGTTTAATAAATTTAAAAAGCAGATTGTCTTCACCTTTGGCACACATGTATGTATACGTCCCCTCACGAGTACCTTAAAGGATCTTCAATCAGGCTCACATTTCACTTCACCTTTCATAGACAAATTAATTTGCTGGAGCCAAAATTACCTGCGGCTCTTTTTCTTTTGAAAAATGTTGCCCAAAAATTTCTGACAGATGCTTTTAACCACAATTCATAAACATTTCCACACAAACATAACAAAAAAAAAAACAAACAAAAATTACAATATTCTAAATGTTAGATTCTATTTAACTTTGGCATCGCCCTCAACATTTTTGTAATTGTTATTGGTTGGGTGAAGTTGCATCTGTGAGTTTTTGCTGAAATGTATCTGCAATTGTGTCTAAATTTAACAGCAGCCAAACAAATGAATTTGTTTTCTTGTTTCCAGGCATTTTTCAGTCACTTCGTTGACGGAGCGGCGGCGGCGGGTGGAGCGAGTGAGGGTGGCGCCTGCATTTTTATGGCGAACGTCGCGACGTCTGGACGCGTCCGTCACCGCAAAGGTGTCAAAAATTTGTGCATGCTGCAATTTTGACAGATGGAAGAGGAGAAACCAGGGTTGGGGGCGGGGTGGGGGTCTGCATTGTGATAAAATCGTGTGTCAATTCGATTTTTGACGTTAACCGCCGCCTAAACAACAACGAAAACAGCTACAGCATTTGTTTTTTTTCTTTTTTATTGCCAAAGAAGGGGCTGGGAATTGGTTTGCCTCGACTCGCATAGAAACGGACGCGATACATGACATTTGTGGCAGGCGAATTGGCAGGCCTTGCAAATGTTGCAACAACCTGACTGAGACTCTTCGACTGCACAATTTGTGGGCTATGTGGGCGTGGTAAATATAAAAAAATAAAGGCAAAGCTCGGTTGATAGATGCTTCATTTGATAATCACGTTTGATATACTCGTGTTTGACATAGAACAAGGGCGAGTTGTCTGTGGTCTCACATGTCAAGTGCTTGCACTTGTATTGCCAATTTTTATTACAATTAAGATTTGGACAGGTTACTACCTTAGCGGTTTTTATTTGCACCTAGTTTGAAACGGCTAACAGTTTTAAGCCGCGTCTTAAATGGGGAAACCATTGAACTTTTTATTTCAAGTTCATTGTTGAAAGTTTTTGGGGCAATAGGTTAAGTTCAAACATCTATTATTCTGCACTGAAATATAGGGAAATATAGAGAATATATTGAAATTGTCCAGATGTTTGTAACGCATAAAAGAAAGCATTTCCTACCACATAATCGCAGCCAATCTTTGCACGAAGTCTTCTGTTACAAATACGCTGCACATTTGTGGGAACCGGCCGGATCGGTTGACTATAACGTATAGCTGCCATAGGAACGATCGATCGAAAAACTAGTTCTAGTGACAAAATGTTTTTAGTTTTCAATGGAAACGCCACCAAACTTTGAATTTCTTAGTTTGCCATGCATTCTCATGATTCCATCAAGTTTGTTCGAAATCGGATATCTGAGTTTCTGAGTCGCCAGTTCGGTTTATTTCTTCGGTTTTGGAGCTAACTGAACCGTGGTTCCGGTTCGGTTCAGAAGAGCACATAATGAATTACTATGATTTCTAATGATTCAAACCATTTGAATATATTTAAAATCTTTAGAAGAATGGATAAAATCGAAGTTTCTAAAAGCATTGAGAAAAGACTCTCCAAACTAAGATTCAAATTAAGCTTAAAAGTTATACAGAAAAGTAAAAGTGGGGGACAAAATGCAGATTGATGACAAGTATATTAAGGGATAGGCAGGAAATTGCAGACGGCTTGCAGGATAACATGTTGAACAATTTGTATCAAGTCATCCTTAAAGGTTATTTCGATCAGGCATCGCTAAAGATGTAGAGGGTCGCTCCAAATTTCTTCTAAAAATTAGCTAAGAGATACGATTCAAATTCCCAATTTCGTTAGAATCATTGGCTAGAAAAAAGCGACTCAGGTCATAAAACTCGGAAGATAACTGAACCGAACCGTTTCTCTTTGTGGTTTTCGGTTCGGTTCAGCAGAACCGGTTTGCATCCCTAATTCTGTGACACAGAACAATGGAAACGCCTCCAATCTTTGAATTTCTTCATTCCCATAATTTCACCAAGTTTGGTCCAAAATCTGACTTCTATATAGTATAGCTGCCTCAGAAAAGCTGCCTCTGTCCGTCTGTCTCGTCTGTCTGTCCGTATGAACGCACAGATCTCAGAGATGGTAAGAGATAGAGGTTTGACATGTATGGGGACATATGCTTCTAATGTCTGCAGGCAGATCAAGTTTATTTTCAATTTTGGCCACGCCCCCTCCCGCCCCCGCAATTTAGAAAAAACGTCATATCTCCCACAAGTTTTGAAGATAGATGGCTTGTTCCTTCTGGACATATTTAGTTATTAGGATAACTTATCGATCCGCCAAAGGAATGAAGAACATCGGATGAACGGTTTTCGAGTTATGGTACAGAGTATGTTATAGTCGGGCTTGACCGACTTTCTTTCTTGTTTTTTTGATCAATTTGTTAATTTGCCTCTGTAAACTGCAGGTGTTCAGGCATGTATGTTTGTATCTAAAGCAACAACAATAATTTAAAGTCAAACAAGAAGGAAAGTCGGTCAAGCCCGACTATAACATACTTTGTATCAAGGAAATTATACGACGCTCAGCATAAATTTTGATGCTGCAGTAGCATCCGATCTTCACCATTCCTGTGGCGCATCGATAAGTTATCTTGATTACTTAATATATCCAGAAGGAACGACCCATCTATCTTTATCTTTCTATCTTTTTCTAAATTGCGGGGGCGTGGCCAAAATTGAAAATAAACTTGATCTGCCTGCAGTCATAAGAAGCATATGTCCCATACATTTCATATGTCCCATACATGTCGAATACACACCTCAAAGCAGCATCAGTCCTTCTGTGTCAACTATCAGTCGAACAGAGGTCTCTCCATGCCAGCAATGTCATAACAGGTTGGGAATTCCAAAGCAAAATGAGTGCAAAAATCTATTACGCTCTCCGATCGATAGCTTCCCACACCCCTCTCCCATATAATACAAAACTGTAAGAGCAGCCTCAAAGTGATTCTCTCAAATGTGCTTGCTCTCCTCTCTCAGTTTCTATACCTCACTTCCCTCGAATAAAAGCACCAAGCTAAGAACGTATTTAGCTCGACTGCAAGAGTGAAATTCTTGAAAAGTTAAGAACGAATAAATATTTTTTCAAGAGCGTTTGCTCTTAAGTTATTCGTTTCACTTTTTTCTCGCTGTACGGTACACAGTATAAAAAGAATCTTTGAACTGCTGAGATCCGAAAGAAATAAATCGTAGGACAGCTTCGTGTGTTTCTCTCATAGAGAATTATTAAGCAGATCCCACGAGAGTGAGCGAGTGTGTTTAATTTGTACCTGTCATTTGGTGAGCAGACAGCACAGAGAACTTTGCTTGACAATATCATGCTGTGTGTATTTTTTTTTTTAAATACATGAGATTATCTGAGTACTTGTGGCAGAAAACCCAACATTTTTTTAGAAAATTATATGAAATGGAATATATTTAAAAATGTTGCTTCATCACTTTTAAGGCAATTTATTTTCACACCATAATTTCTCGCTAGAATTAAATCATTGCCCTATTTCAGATTTACCGTATCAGTTCTCAGGCTTCTCAACAAGAATGCTATTATATCGGTTGCCTCCTGTATTTTTTTGGTTGTCGGCTTGCCCGCTCCATGGCCAGAATTCGTGTACACCCTCAATAGAATTGGATTCCTTTGATACTTCGAGGCACGCACAGCTTCCTGCAAGGCGGCGGCAAATTTCAATGAATGCAATGGACTGACACGATCATCGTGATCGGCCGTTAATATCAGTGTGGCAGGATACTCGTGCGACTCATTCTCGGGCGTCCGGACATTATGCAACGGCGAGTACTTATACAGATTCTCGAAATGCTCCTTCTCACTGGGATCACCATAGTCCGAGCACCAGGCATGTCCGATGGTGAATTTGGAAAATCGCAGCATATCCATGACACCAACCTGAGCGACGGCGGCGCCAAATAAATCTGGACGCTGATTAATGCAAGCGCCCACAAGCAGACCACCATTCGAGCCACCCTGTATGGCCAGGCGATCTTTGGTGGTGTAATTATGTTCGGTCAGATAGATGGCAGCCGATTGGAAATCATCGAAAACGTTTTGTTTATTTAGCAAACGGCCGGCATTGTGCCATTTGATGCCGTACTCGCCACCGCCACGGAGATTCGGATAGGCGAGTACACCATCGAAGGTGTCAATGAACATGAGACCTGTGATGGAGGAGGAATGGAAAAAATGAATGCTAAAACTAGAGTCAAACCAAACGAATCTACCTGTAATTCCAAATGAAGGCAGCAAACTAACATTGAATCCTCCATAGCCATACAAAAGACAGGGACGCGGTTCAATGGGTCTTCCTTTTTTGCGTATAATAAACATGGGAATATCGGTGCCATCTTTACTCGGATAAAACACTTGCTCAACCAAATAGTTCTCTCGCGAGAATCCATCCAGCTTTAGCCTGGCCTCGCGAAACACCCTGGGCTCTTGTTGCGGTTTGGCGAAATCATATTGATATATAATGCCTGGACTTAGATACGATGAAAAGTTGTAGAATATCTCCGATAACTTCTTCTCCCCCGACATGCCCACCACAGTGCCAATATCCAAATCGAAACTTCGTATCAGTTTTCCAGTTTTCAATTCATTGGCTTGCAGCACACTTTTCACATCACGGATATAGCAAAGAATTAGCTTATCCTGATGCACACACTTGACCCATTCCAAAACGTCTTTTGCATCTTCGGCTATCAGAGTAGTCCAGTGCATTTCTGCAGGTTGCTCAAGATCTATAATAACCACACAATAGTTGGGAGCATTTTTGTTGGTATGAAAATAAAATTTGGATGCCTCATTCGTCACATATTCATAGTCTGCCTCGAATTTCTCCACAATGGGTTTCATCTCCAGCTTTGAGGTGATGGCTTGTTCTGGTTTCAGATCCGCATAGTATAGCATATTATCACGCACCGTTTCATTGACCGAGAGTATCAAATATTTGCCACAATGCGACACTTCCGGTTGTATGCGCCAATTGGGTTGTTCCGGAAATTCGGCCACTAATGTATCCATTTCCTGACTTTCACCCAAACGATGATAGTACAATTTTTGATGCTCATTCTGTAGGGTCTCTGAACCATCTATTTTGCCCAACTGATCCGGATAGCGGCCATAAAAGAAACCCCCATTGTCTTTGGTCCAGGCTATATTTGAAAACTTAACCTTTTCCAAAACTTCTTCACAATCTTTAGCAGTTTCAGCATCACGTATACGTATCTTATTCCAGTCCGAACCATTCTCACTTAAGCCATAGGCCATATAACGCCCATTATCGGAGAAGGTCTTGAGCATCAACGCCACAGTGCCATCTTCATCCAAGCTGTTGGGATCAAGAAACACTTGGCTTTCGCCGCCCAGTGTCTCCTGCTGATACAAAACACTTTGATTCTGTAGACCCTTATTTCGAAAGAAGTAATAGTATTTGCCAAATTGCATGGGACATCCAAATTTGGGATAGTTCCACAATCTCGTTATCTTTTTGTTAATCTCTCCCCATTCTTCACAATTTTCGATATACGGTCGACTTATGCTGTTCTGAGAGCTGATAAACTTTTGCGTTTCTGGTGCGTCGGGATCCTCTAGCCAACGGTAGACATCGTGGATTTGAGTGCCATGGTAGGTATCCTGTATGGTTCTATCCTGGCGGGCTACTGGATATGATTGATCCTTCGGTACGGGTTTCGAGTCGGTAGTGGTGAATTCCTTCGCTCCACTTGAGCTAGTCATAGCCGTTGGGAGTACGGTTAAACGTACCTTGCACGCTTGAACAAATTTATTGATTCGTGAGATGTATCTCTGCATTTGCTTGACCAAAAAGTATGTTAATAAATTGATTAATTGTTTGACACTAAATTCAAAATTATACATTTTAATTTATGAAATGCTACTTAAATGTTATAACTTAACAGTTGGCGACACTGGCTGGTCAAGGTGACCGTGTGGTTATGTAAAGAGTGTGGATTATGGCAAAATAAGGTTCAATATACGATTACATTACATAAATCTGCATACAACTGGAACAAATATGGACCTAGAGTATTGAAATTTACTTCATAGAACCTGTACGGGTATTAGAAGTCCCTATATCATGTATCTTTCGTCCTTTCAGATTGATAATGTTATTATAAACAACCACAAAAGTAAAGGTTATTTATTTACTAAGCTTTTGTATTCTACCTTAAAGTATAAGTGAAATTTAGAATATCCCTTTAAAGATCAGAACTCAGCCCTAATTTAAATCATTTTGTTAACGGCAGCGATGGCTTAAAGAAGTTCCCTTTTCCAGGGCTGCCAACCGGTTCCGAACCGAAACGTTTTTGAACCGAGCCACTTATTTTAGCTGGTGAACCGAACGTCAAAACGAACCGGCTTGCTTTTAGAATTGCTGAACTGAACCGAAAACCACAAATAAAAACGGGTCGGCTCGGTTCGGTTCACTTCTCTGAAGAGTTTTGACGTTAATCCCTTTCCTCTAGTCAATGATTTCTATTCATTTTGGAATTTGAATCGTTTCTCGAAGATAATTTTTATACATTTCGTTCGACCCTCTACATATTTAGCGTTGCCGGTTCGATATAACTTTTAAGAACTGTAAGTCTCCTGCAATTGCTTGCCGATCTTCTATTTTATTTTTACTTGTTTATCCTTGTTCTATCTAAGACAGTAGAGATTTTGGTCATATAATCCCTGCCGCTCTACGTTTCGGTACTGAATTTTTCAGATCTGATTCATGCCTGAGCAGTACAAATAACTGAATTTAATGCCTGAATTCAAGCATGTTTTAGTACTTCTCATGAAACTGACCTATGAGTTCACTACTGAAATTAAGCCTAAAATCAACTAAGGTCATGACGTAGTAGGACATGTCAGTGTAAAAACCATGGCTGAAACTCATAAAAAGGATGTTATGAATTCAGGATCAGCCCTTATATTTCAGGGCTAATTCAGCTATGATTCAGGACTGAGCCTAACTTAAGGGATATGATAAATAGGGTAATTGAGATGCATGGTAGGTGTTCTTTTCTAACCGACATTCTCACTTTTCGAAGGGCAAACCTCTAAGAACTTATAGACGAATCCTGGAAATCCGACATATTCAACATTGGACATTCTTCTAATGATTTTTAAGATTTTTAAATGGATTATAAGAATTATATTTCAAAAGTGTTCTAAAAGTTTACATTACTACGGAAATCATAATATTCCATAATGTGCGGTTCAGTTAGCTCCAAAGACCATGTAATGAACCGAACTGGCGGTTCAGAAGCTGTGTGGACCACTGAACCGAACCAGTACTTATTTTCGAGTGGTTTGCATCCCTGAAAATGATACAGTCACGCTCTCTCTTTAAATAGAACACCTGTTATACCCGTTACTCGTAGAGTAAAAAGGGTAT
Organism: Lordiphosa andalusiaca; assembly: GCA_035044965.1. Classification (NCBI taxonomy): domain Eukaryota; kingdom Metazoa; phylum Arthropoda; class Insecta; order Diptera; family Drosophilidae; genus Lordiphosa; species Lordiphosa andalusiaca. The sequence continues at coordinate 530,418 of JAWNNM010002157.1, read as the reverse complement.
ACTAAAGTCGTGCAAATTTAATGTAACAGGCAGAAGGAAGCATCTCCGATATCATAAAGTATATATTTTCTTCATCAGCATCCAACAGCCAATTCGATATATCCGTCCGTCCGTACGTCTGTATGAACACCTAGATCTCAGAGACTAGAAGAGCATCCAAATTTTATATGTAAGCTAGTATTGTCTGCAGGTAGATCAAGTTTGTTTCAATTTTCGGCCCCGCCCCCGGTATATAAAATGTTGAATATCTCAGATTTTGCAGTATAGTGCATGTGGCCAATATGTACAATCTCACAAATTTTCATAAAGATCGGATAATAAATGGCAGAGTTAAAAAAACGTTGCATACTTATCTGAGCCGCATGAGGTTATTAAACGCTAATTGCCTTGAGTAACGGGTATTTCAAAGTCGGGCAGGGCCGACTTTAACTTACGCTCTCGTTTTTGCTTGTTTTCGGATTTTCTGTTACATTCCAATGAGAGAGAGAAACGAAACGAACACGAGAGTGTCTTTTACAGCGTGTAAATCTAACGATTGCTAACTTTTATTCGAAATAATGAACTTATATTTAGTTAGCAAACTTTTTCTCAATATATATTTCTAAGTCGCTTACATCTACACAGAAAAAATAAAATCCATCTGGATTTTTAAAAAAATTTAACCATAAGGGATGCTCATACATCAATCCAATATTAATCAATATCAATTAAAATTATATTTAAGTCATATCTCGTCCAACTGGATGCGTGAAATCATGCAATGGATATTTCAAAATATAATTGTTTTCTCGGTGAACCCTTGAATGATATGGTTGCCCCTATTTAAGCTGCATGCGACAACACCTACCAAGGTTGCCAGGTCTACAACTCTCCATTGGTTGAGATTATACTGCTTTTCCAAAAGATTAAGGTTAAATATTGTTTCGGTTCCATTTTTCATGGAGTTCTATGCTAACAGTTTTTGTTTCTGACTGCCTCGACTTGAGAAGCAATTCAAAAAGGCTCGATGTTGATTAAAGTTTTCCATTCGTACTTGATTTGGAACGACTTGGTGCAAGTTTATCTACGCTTTAATTCAGCTAAATATGCAAAAATTACCTACATTGACCAAAGCTCGATATTCAAACTGATGTTGCCTCAACAAAAGCTTCTTACGACTCTTTTTAATTTTTCAACCAGCAAGTTTTTGCCGGTTCAAGAGCATAAGTTATTTTGCATTACCCCTGCTGCTCTCATATGACTAGCTATTATGCTTGGTGCCCTTTAAAGTATGCTATGTTATATGAAAATCATAGTTTTGGTCATGTTTATATTTATGATTTGTCTTAACTCAACATTTTTTTTGAATACCCAACAATCTGAGTGAATATACAGAGTCGAATATCTATGACAAACTTGCAATGGCTTCAATTTAATACATTATAACTTAAGAAAATAAAGTTAGCATACTTTGAAGGGCATTATTCACCAATAATTTGGTGTGTATCAACATTGTATATGACTAGTTGGGAATTTCAAGGCAATATAAGCGTAAAAATCGACACATAAAATCAAACGCTAAGTTGTTAAAGACCTTTGCTTATGTGTGTGTACCCTCATTATGCCTAACTGTATTGCTGAGAGAGAGTTTCTGGCGTACAATTTCATTCGCTTTTTCTCTTTGACATTGGATATCCGTTCGATTGAGATTCCGTAACGTATTTGAGCTTGATATTAGCCATTTCGGATTGATATACAAATTGAATTTATGGCCATATTGACTCGGCTGTTCATGCTGATCAAGAATGTATATATTTTATAGGGTCGGAAATGTTTCTACCTTCCTACTTACTTTAACACAACTACATGATCCCCTTTTACACATTTTCAATGGGTGCAATGGGTATAAAAATAAATGCATTGTGCCACATTGCAACCGGGAAGGTGTTAAAGGATGAAGGGAGAATGGGTTGGTCATGTCACACATTTCTAGTTCACATATTCGCGGAATAAAAAAAAAACCAAAATCGGCCATGTGTCCAACTTTTGATGGCTGACAGCTCAGTTGGCGCTGCATTTTGGCCGCAATTGTCAGGTGTCGCGATATTCGAAAACCTGTCAATCGAGCAAATTCCACTGAGAGATAAAGAGAGGCAAGGCAGAACATAATGTTACCGTTAAGCATAAAGAGAAATTAAATGTGGTTTAAGGACAGTGGGTGGGGTAGAAATCTTGGGTCGCTCTCCTACTGCTTCTTTCTTTCATGCTTTCTTTCTTTCTTGACGAGTGACGAGTGTAAAACTGAGGAAAAGTCATAAAGATGCGTAATGGTGAGCTGCGCACAAATATTGGAAAATAATTAGAAGTACAGAAAGGCTAAATCAAAGAGTGGGTGGGGGGATACCACCCGTACCTATGGAATTACAGTTATTACCAGCAAAATTTCCTGCCTACAACCGCCCCCTCCCCCTTGAAAGCGTTTTCCTCTGCGGTCGCCAAAAGCAGCGCAGCGCATGCAACAATTGTTCCCATGGTCGTGTTATGGCAGCAACGAGGGAGAGGGGTTGATTTTTAGCTGCTCATTTGCAGCAGAAGAAGAAGACGAAGCTCTTTAACATTTTGCACTGCGTGTTTGGGTAGGCGTCCGTGACTCCCCCCCACCCCTCTGCACTGCTTCATTTTCAATTTCAATAAATAACCTTGATTTAAGCGGCAGCGACGTTGGCAGAATCACAGACGACCGAATACCCCCACCCACCCCACCCACAGCAGTTTGACCAGCTGCAAACACAAACAAAACTTCTCTCACACACACACACAGAGAACAGAGAGACAGACAGTGGCCAGACCGGCGGCCACCCCATACACCAAACACCTGTCACTGACTCTGCTCTCCGGCACTCTCTCTCTCGCTCTTTCTCTCACTGCAACTTGGCTCTCCCGCTCACAAGACCACTGCAGTTGTTCCATTCCTGTTTCGTTTCATTCCCGATTGTGAAGCGAAGCTTTTTTCTCCAGCCTCATAAATCAAAACAAAACTGCAGCTGCAGCGCAGGCGCCTGTAGTTGCAGCGCAGCCAGGCTCTCACTCTCTCACTGTGCAGCCAGCTGGCCTGCTGCCGGCATATAAATAAATTTAATGGGGGAAAACGTCGACGTCGCCTTCGTTGTGCTCTCACAACTCATTTTGATTGCGCGCTCTCCGCCACGAGACCCGTTCTGCTGCTGTTGCTGCTGCTGTCAGCTCTCAACGTTGTCAGTGTCAAAAGATGTTTTAGTCGACAACGGCAGCGCTGAACGAAATCATGTCGCAGAATTTCATTGTTGGATTTTTCGCAAGAAATTCAACAGTGACAAAAACAGAGCAGCAGCAGCAGCAGCAGGCAGCGCAGTAACTGAAGTAACATTGCAACGTGCGTGTGTCAATCAGAAAAAAAAAACAAAAACCAAATTAGCCAAAGAGAAAAACCAACTACAAAAAAACTCGCGCGAAATTTAATAATAAATTCCTGTGGCCAGCCGTCAGTAAATCATTAAATTAATAGCCTCACACACACAAACACACAGACTGAGACTCGCTGAAGAAGAAGGAAGTGTGGTGCTTGGAATTGGCGGCAGTTTGACCGCAGCAACAACAACAACACACACACACACACTTGCAACCGCGTTCGTCATCAGGCTATCCTCCCCTCAACACCCGCGCCACCCATTGTGACATTTGATTTATTTGACGTGTGTGTTTTTGATAGAAGCTCAACACGAAACTGACACACGTTCACACACACACACACACACACACACATACATGAGAGGGAGACACAAAGTCGCCCAAGAATTTATTTAGTGAACGAAAATAAAACACTTTTTTAATATTTATTTGCCTTAAGTGCGTTTCGCGTAGTGAACATATAAAATCCAACCCATCGATGTGAGCAGTGTCTGGCGGGGTAATTAATTACCGAAATTCAAGAACTAACCCCGTCCACCCCACCCCCCCAAAAAACCACCAACACCACCCCCCCGTTAAATTACATATTAGACACAAAATGATGCTACACGAGGCTGTCATGTTGGAGATCTATCGTCAGGCACTCAGCGCCAGGTGAGTGCAATACTACACCCAAAACAGGGGAAGTAGAAGAAGGGAAGCAACCGTTAGGAAACTGCTTGAGAGAATGAGAGTGTTTACATTGTGAAATACAGTTACGTGTTGTGGTACGTAAACAAGTGAGAGTGCGAGGCGTAAGACGCTGTGCATTAATTTAACATATTTTTTGTTTGTTGCATTTCCGCCCAAGTATGGCGAAAGTCAATTCGATGCCGCCGCCGCCGCCGCCTGATTAACAGCAAATCAATAATTCATTTTGTTGGTGCGCGGATTTGGCCGAATTTCGACAGTTGGGGGGGGAAAGTGTTTAACGGAGCTTATTAACGTTTTTTATTTTCGGATTCAAAGGGAGGAAGTGCTTCCGTGCTGATAAGCCCTCGTCTATTAGCAAAAAAATTAATAATTTTAATATGTAAAGTGATGCTTCGTTTGTTTAAAACTTTGGAAATGAATTACATATTTCCGTGCCGATCTTATGACGCTTCCCTTTGACTAGAAAGTCGATTTTTAAACCGATTTTAATCTTAGCTAACTAAATAATAAACAAATCTTTGTCCTTTTGTGCTTTGCTGACGGTTCAACTTAATAAATAATAATCAATTATGATTTTGGAATTTTTGTTTAACTCTTAACTTAGCTTTGCTTTAACTTTGCTGACGGTTTAACTTAATAAATAATCTTTGAAGATTTTTTTGGCATTTTTTTTTTAACAATTTACTAAAAGCGGCTCATTTTGATCAAGTGAAGGGGCCTTAAAATTGGCCATTCTCCGTTGAAGTGTTCAAAAACAATCTTTAAATATCCCTAAACTTTTTATTCGATTAGCTTAATTATGGAATTAGCTTACGTAGATTTATAAATTAAGGCAAAAAATTCATTAAACAAAGGTAGGCAATCCGAAGTATTCAGAACGATAGATTCTGATGATCTTTTTCTTATACACTCGGTCACCTTCATTAGTTCTTGACGCCAGCTGTGAATTAACAAACCTTTAAAAAGCTTCTCAAACTCTGCTGTTTCGTTTCGGCGTTAAACTATAGGTCCCTTTACTCTGGTGTTTTTTTAAAAAAATTTTTTTTAACTTTTTTACCTATTTTGTTACTTTTTTGATAGCAACTTAGAATGTATTGTTAAATCTAAGATCTTCAATTTTTTTTATTTTAATTTCGTTCATCGTTTTTGCCTCAGCTTGCGCCATTAGCTGGTGAAGGTGACCAGTTGTGTTAAAATAGTGTTTCAAATCTTCCTTTTTGAGTGCTACGGCGGCTTCAAACTAGTCTTGACAGAATTAGGGTCCAATGGTTCTTACCGGACCAACTTTCAATAGTGTTAAAGCTCTACTAATGGGTCGTTGAAATTATTTATAAGTGACTTATCTAAAACTATTGCTACTAAGGGCCTATCATCATCTTCTACATAGAGCTATTTTTTTTTTTCAGTTTATATTTTATAATATTTTATGCAAATCTATATAGGCGCATTCCTCAGCTATAATTTAGCTTGAAGCTCTGTGTTTTGTTCCATACTTCCAAGTTTACTGAACTAATGCTTGCTTATTCTAAGGGGAATATATAAGATTCCTACACAGAACAAAAACAGATATTTTTTTAAGTATAATGAAAAAACAAAGCTAGCTACTTCAGTACCAAAGTTTTCATACACTTCAAACCTGGGATATAAACCCAAAAATTACCCATGTTTAAGGTTCGAAATCTTCAGAATCGAGGATTTTAGGCGAAAGTTGTGGTTCCAACCTTGGTTCAGCTCATGCCTGACACAATATTAAGATAAAACAAGGGAATACGTTGCTTAAGTTACCAAGTATTTTTAAATTTTAATAGTAATTTGAATCCTGTGACCTAAAAACTACCCAAATCGTATAGGAAAGGAGTTGTTTTTGGGTCGCAAGCAGTTTGTATAATACATAGGAATATTCAAAATATAATTTACGATTAAGTGAAATTCCATTTCGTAGATTTTGTCGAAACATTTCACCATTGAAAAAGCTTTGGAGTCAAGGATCTTAAAAAAACGGGGCTATTGTGGTCGGCTATTTTACAAGTAGTTCTAAATGCGATTCTAGATTTTTAGATTCTCTTTGCGGCACATTTTAAGACTCAATGGCTTAAAACCAACAAGATAATAGACGAAGTCGCTAGACAGAATCGAATATTCTGATGTCTACCATGAGCCAAAATATTATATAAGGATCGGAACCCAACCTGCTGTTATTTCTAAATATGTTCGGTCCCCAGAAAAAGTTGGATTTCCGGGTTTAAACCCAATTTGCAGCTCTACTTCAAACTGATCCTTTTTATGTAACCTCCGAGATACAGTCATGCAATCTAAGCGGTTCCAACATATAAGCAGACAGAAAATTTGGAACTCAATAGTTTCAAAACATGCTGAACTCTAATTAGAAGAGAAATGCAATAAGGTTTCAATGGGCTACAGGGCATCTTGAGCAATTAGTGCCTAAATGCTAATTAGTTTTTGCTACACTCTTCAATATGTATCATTTTGTTGATATTTCAGTGAGCTAAGGTTTTTGGTCATTGAGGAAAAATCACAAAAATAGGTAAAAATATTAATGATATCTCCAAATCGAAGATTAAAACTAAAACGAGGGTATCTCAATCAGCTGATAGCTATTTTTAGGATCCTTTTCTATAGTGGAACATGCTTATAGGTCAATTTCCTAAACAGTTAATTCGGATTTGTTTTGTGCTCCAAATTAATGACAGTTTAGAAAATATGGGGTGTGAGTGAAGTGTGTACCTTCCCAACTCCTTCTAAACTGTTTTTATACTCTGTACCGAAGGTACATAGAGTATTATAAGTTTGTGCAAAAGTATGTAACATCCAGAAGGAAGCATCTCCGACCCCATAAAGTATATATATTCTTGATCAGCATCAACAGCCGAGTCGATATAGCCATGTCCGTCTGTCCGTCCGTCCGTCTGTCTGTCCGTATGAACGCACAGATCTCAGAGATGGTAAGAGATAGAGGTTTGACATGTATGGGACATATGCTTCTTATGTCTGCAGGCAGATCAAGTTTATTTTCAATTTTGGCCACGCCCCCTGCCGCCCCTGCAATTTAGAAAAATCGTCATATCTCCCACAGTTTTGAAGATAGATGGTTTGTTCCTTCTGAACATATTTAGTTATTAGGATAACTTATCGATCCGCCAAAGCAATGAAGAAGATCGGATGAGCGGTTTTCGAGTTATGATCACATTGGGGTTTCTTCTTGGTACATTTCTTGGTTATTGTCGGGCTTGACCGACTTTCTTTCTTGTTTTTTTTAGTATTTCAAAGTTGAGATTGATTATAGATTATAGAAATCGTTGTTGGGATTAATGACCTCTTTTCTTAGAAACCTATTTTAGACATTTAATAATATCTCAATAAAGTTTCTAGTATGATATCAGACAAAAGTAATAGACAAACCGAGAAGCTCTAAAATATATGAGGAGCTGCATGGGAAGTAGACTATTTGAGTTCTCTTATGAGTTTTTCGAAGGAGAACGTTTAGTAAACTGAGGTATTTTTCGCACACGTCATATGACGATATCGACAAGTAAAAATACAGCTTAAGCAGGTTGGTTTTTTTTTCATATTTAACCAAATTTTACCCTAAAATTGTAAAATGTTTATTGTTTTTAATAAGTAAACTAAAAACAATTTCCATTATTCTCTTAACCAAGCATTTTGAGATATCTAAACCGCGGTTTCTTTTAAGATTGGTAGCTCATGCATTTTTCAATTCTTTCCATTTCCCAAAAAAGACAAACGAAACATCTTAGATCTCTTGAGTAGGTCGGCGTCTCTGGTATTTTGGGAAAGTCGAAACTGTATCTGAACCGTATAAAAAAGACAACTGAAAAGTGTTATTTTCACTGCTGGCGGGAGTGTGGCCCTAATTCCCAGGTCATGCGTTTGATTTAAATATGCAAAATAATAAACGCACTTTCTCCAATTTCTTCCGGAATCCTACGGAATACGTTTTCAGGACTTTACAAAGCAATTTTATTAAATAAATACAAATTTTTACTGGTTAAACATGGTTTTATATAGAATCTTTTACACATACAAGCCGTCACATCGTCTGGCTTGTCAGCCAGATGTCAAGCAAATGTCTATACAATTGGGGGGCGCAGTTCTCTGTGTCTGTCTTAAAGCTTAGTCTATAGCATGTGTGGGTGTATTAATTATGTGTGGTGTTCGGAAAGTAAAGCATTTTGTTGTAATGCTGCTCTTATTATTCTCACTCCTGTGAATTCTGGAGCGTGTTCGCTCTTAGTACAGTGGGCCGCTAACGCTGTTATTTATTCTATTTCATTTTATTATCCTTAATAACAAATGGTACAGCGGGCATTCTTGTATTTTAAACACTGCTTCGAACCCACTGTGAAGCTTAAGGAGCTAGTTCTGTAAATCTTAGGGTTTGATTTGCTTTAGTTCAAAATATTTTAGTAAATAGATAATTAAAAGTCTAAAAAATTTTTCAATTATAACTGATTGAACTTATAACTTATTGACTTGCTTGTCAAAAACCAAAAGCGAGAGGAAAGAGCTAAATTCCGCACTTATGACACCCCCGGTCCCAGAAATCTCTAGATATTTTCGTATAATCGTTGTCGTTATAATTAAGACTACTTGCCTTTGTATGTAAAGATTCTTCAAAATGCTAGGCTACTAGATTAGATGACAATGGTTGAGAGATTCGAAACCGACACCGAACACCTTCCAAATTAATAAATTAATACTTAAGTCATCTTAGAATTGATGGCAGAATTTTTTAAATTTTATTACCGCAAAAAGTCAGCCGATCATATAGTGTTGTGCACATTTACTTTGGTTTACTGGGATGAAAATTTGTTTGAAAATATGAAAAATTCGCTGTCTACTGATAACTAATTGTTGGTGTTAAAAAACTTAATATTTTGCCCTTTAAATACCCTTTATTAAATCAGTTGCGACTTGCACATCTTTTGCTTTCAATCTTAAAACTTTCCTAGCTTACTACATTCAATAAAGATATATGATGAGTATAAACAGATTGTAGACTTAATTCGTACACGATATACTTTAGAGAGAGCTGCCCGAAAGCAACTAATGCTCGCGTAGACAAATGACTACAAAAAAACTAAGGAGAAGCCTGCTTGATACAACAATACAGGTATGGCGGCGTCAGTGTGAGTTCTCTGCAAAATACCTACACGTTCAGTGCAGCGCGTGCTCTTGAAGCGTAAGCTTTTGGCAAAAGTACTCTTTACACTGCCTTACCTGTAATGTTGTATCATGCAAACTAGGTTATTGCCGTTTGTAAACGCAATCATTCACCGCATAGCAACAATTATTACATATACATAAACGTGACAAGAGAGACATATAGGAAGTTGTTGTTACAATTTCTCTATACGTCGGCCAAAACATTGGAAAAAGGTCATCCAAGAATATTTCAGAATACCATCGATAAAACTAAAATTTCTATCTTACCAGGACACACTTGTTTAAGATGTGATCATATTACCTAATGGGATTTTAACTTCATTTTTGAGAGCATTTTTTTTTTTACAGCTTCGTTTTTAATGGTTCGGGGAGCAGACAAGCATTCTACTCTCGAGACTTTTTAGTAAACAAATTTATCGGATCCTGAACCTTATGAACCTATTCCACACTTCTGAACTCCTCCTGATTTTAGGAACTATTAGAACTGGAGGCACCACTTTTTCTTTGTTTTAGTGTGTGTACCCTGAGGTTTCATGTATTCAAGATCAGTTTGTGAACGAAATCTTAGAATCTTATCTGGATACAATTTTATTGCAAAGTTGTGCATCAGATCACCTGCTTTGATACATGGAGTACTTAGTACTTGTGGCGAATCTAGGAGAGGGGGGCTTAAGGGGTTAAAGCACTCCCAGAGTACAAATAATTAATTCACCAAAAATATATGCAAATAGCAGTGATCTTGCAGTCATCAAAACTTTCAGAAATAGCTATAAAAAAAAAATTTTAAATTTTCCTCAGGGGAGGACTTCCGCCCCCCTAAGCACCTCTCCTAGATTTGATACTAAAGAGGAAAAACCAAATAAGACTCCTGTTCTCGTGTTGGCAGTATTTCCACTCCGATTTGTTTGATTGTTAACGATTGTTATGAAAAAAGATCCGTGTTCACCCCGTGATCGAACTTCGATCATCTACTAAACTCACTCTATGCTTTAAAAGCAGCGAAGTTCAAGAAGAGCGAGGCAAAAAAGTGAGAATGTATTGTGTGCTGTGCACTGCGTACGGCCCTCATCAACGGCTGGGCAGCGCATGCAATCAAAGAGAGCGCTGCTTACGCTCATATGCCCGACTTCGGCAAGCGCTCGGCTATGGGGGCTATGCGTGAACATCGCTGATTTATAGATCACACGTATTCTCTCTGTCTCTCTCTATGTGTGTGTCGTCTGCGACGCCGTCAGAGTAATCCCATGGGATAGGCATTTTTTCCCACTGATTTAGGGGAAATAGACACCTAGTTCAATCCGACAACATCCCGTGCTAATCCAAATTTCCATTCTCTTATATTTTCCTTCCAGCGAGCTGGCCAGTCCGCGTTGTCACTCCCGCGAATCGAACACTTCGGCCACGGGGCCGGGTGATGCGCGATGCCCTTCAAATGAATCACATTGCTCGGCCAACAATGATTGCCTGACCCCTGCTCCAACGCCCACATCTACCACACCCACATCACCCACGGTTGTGGGTCTACCACTGACGGCCACATTACCGCCTGCGGCAGCAGCTGCTCTTCTCCCCCAACAGTCGGCAGCAATGGCTGCGTATTTGGCCGCCGCACAACAGAATCATTTGCTATTGACGAATCCATTGGCAGCGGCCGCTTCGTTGGTGCAACAAGCTACGCAACAGGATGCAATGGAGGAGGAATCACCCGCCTTGGACTTTAGTCGCAAGCGCGTGGCCAGCGAAGGGGAGGAGGACGAAGAGGAGGCGCCAGAGCAAGGCTCGGGGGACAGCGAGTCGGTACCTTTGGATCTGTCGGTAAGCACGGGAAAGCGTGGAGAGCGAGATTCGCCGGCCAGGAAGCTGGCACGCACCGGTGACTACAAGTCACCATTGCCACCGGGTAGTTGGGTACCTCCCTTGAATCCCTACCTGGCGGCAGTGGCAGCCAAAACCAGCAGTGAGGCAGCCAGCAAGGCACTGGAGAAGATGAGCGAAATGTCCAGACTGGAGACACCGCCACCATCCTCCGCCGGACGCAATGTTACACCGTCCACCGGCGGTGGGGGACGACACAGTGCATGGCAATCGCATTGGCTCAACAAGGGAGCCGATGCGGCCAAGGATGTCTTCAAGTGTGTGTGGTGCAAGCAAAGCTTTGCCACCTTGGCCAATCTCACCAGTCACATGAAGGAGACCCAACATTGTGGCGTGCAGATCCCCTCACCCTCATCCTCAACGGCTGGCAGGCTACCGCCTACCTCTACTTCCACTTCTGTCTGCTCCAGCACCAGCAGTTCCACCTCCACATCCTCTTCCAATTCCTCCAAATCGGAACTGAATATGCTGATCAAGGAGACAATGCCGTTGCCACGTAAGCTGGTGCGTGGACAGGATGTTTGGCTGGGCAAAGGAGCCGAACAGACGCGTCAGATCCTCAAGTGTATGTGGTGTGGTCAGAGTTTCCGTTCTTTGGCCGAGATGACCAGTCACATGCAGGAGACGCAGCATTATACCAACATTATATCCCAAGAACAGATCATATCCTGGAAGTCGGGCGATGAACGGGAGCGAGAACGGCCACAGAATGGTGGAGGCAATGCGGCGTCATCGGCTTCAGCTTCCGCTACCGCACAAAGTGTGGCGGCTGTGCTCACCTGCAAGGTGTGCGATCAGGCATTCGCCACCCTCAAGGAGCTCAGCACTCACATGGCACAGCAGTCGCACTACAAGGAGCCCAGCACGGCGGTGTCTCCACCCGCAGCGCCTCCGGCTGCGCCCACCAAACGTGGTACACCTGCCGCCGGACGTCAGGCACGCAGCGAGAAGCGCAAAAAGTCGTTACCCGTACGCAAACTGCTTGAACTGGAACGTTCTGGTTCCGCTGGCTCCTCTTCATCCGGCCTCGATTCGGCTCTGAAACCGTTGCGCGACTTTGCTGCCGCCACCAAGATCACCTGTGAGAAATGTGGCAGCAAAATTGAGACCGCCTTGTTTGTGGAACATATACGCAAGTGCCTGGGCGATAGCATACCCATACCACCGCGACGTCCCTCAACACAAAGTACAGCAGATCATCGCCTAGCCAGTCCGGTGGGTGAAAAGCCACCCTCGGTATTGAATGCTCTCGAACAGCTCATCGAGAAGAGTTTCGAGTCGAGAAGTTCCCGCCTATCGGGTGGATATCCGGAGACGGGCACCCCCCTGGGTGCCAGCATTTTGAAACGTTTGGGTATCGATGACAGCAGCGACTATACCAAACCCCTAATGGATGCCCAAGCCATGCATCTACTGCGATCGTCCTACTCCCATCATGCTACACGCGATCGCAGTGCCAGCGAATCGAGCTCTACAAGTCGCGTCGAGTCGGCTTACACACCGGAGCGACAACATACTCAGACACCCAGACGCACACCGGAGACACCAGCACCGTCGGCTCCTCCACCACCACCGCCCACAGCCATCAAGTCGGAACCTTTGGAGGTGGAGACCAATGAGTTGGAGAATCGACAGCAAATTAATGTTAAGAAGGAGTTCAGCGTGGAGCATCAACGTGAGAGTCCGAGATCAGTTAGTGGACGGTCGAGTGCATCACCAAATACGTCAGCTCCACCCAATGATAGCGGCAGTCTATTGGCACTTAACTCCATGTTCGATCAGCTGAGCAATGTGGAAGCGAATAAGAATAATAACAATACGGGTAAGTACAAAAACTAGAAGGGAAGGTCGACGCCAAGAAAGAGGCTTAGATCTCATAGGGAAGAAGACTAGTTATCTAAAGAACGCCACCAAAACTCAAGTGAAAGAACATGTCCGCGTTGCTTTGGAGCATGACCCTCTATAGGAAAATGTTCAACATTTAGGCATAAACCCCATTTTTTAAACCAAAAACCCCCTGCAAACCAAACTAATGTATGCGGACCTTCGGTTGGTGTGTTCGTACCAAATTTGATCAATGGTTAAGGGTACGGAAATTTAGGGATCAAGGTTTTTGAGCAGAGATTTTCGTTCGAACCTTGGAAGTTGATATATTCTCAATATTCCGGCCTGTTCTCTTTGTCGATTTCGATCAGATCTTCGATCTGACATTGGAACAATGAAGTGTCTAAAATTTACCAACTTTTGACTCTGTTGGTCCTCTAGCAATGCCATCGAAAGCTTTAGTGTAGGCGCACCTAATGCTAGTGCAGTCAGCGCAATAACAATTGCACCGAAAGCGTATATAGCGTTGGCATCCCTGCTCTATTGATACTTTTCTGTAGATTTCAAGTCTCTGTAGAGCTCTATCGATCTAAAATCTTTAGGCAGTAAGTCACACTTTAGAATGTCTACAACTTTTGCTAAACTGAACCAAAAACTTTAGGTGCGAAACAGGTTTAGATTTAGTTATATTTGCACACTAGGATCGGTTCAAGGTTCGGCTTACAGTTTGAATAAGGTAGAATTACGGGCTTATGGGTTTGGTTCAGAACGGTGAAGAAATGGGTATCAAATTCAACATTATTTAATGCCTACAAATTGGGTAAATGTCCCATAGTGCGACCCAGTAGCTAAAGCCAAACCAATCGCCCTGGACTATGACATAATCGAACACAAGATCTTGTCATTAAAGCAATTTGTATGAATATAATTCATTCAATTGCAACAGAGTCGAGCGAATGAGATCTTGAAGCAACAGAATAGAACGTAGTCAGACCACATCATGGAATCAATCCATAATCTGAATGTGTTCTGATGTCAAATTTATGAAATTATAATCTTCAGTGATTATCACTATAAAAATTGTTCTTCAAAATTGATTGATAGGGGGCCTGAGTTAAACAAAAGGGCCTAGGCATAGAAAAAGAAAAGAGCAACCAACAAAAACTCTTAATCAAAATAAGCTTAATGGTGCCACGTCTTGATCTAGCCCCTGACGTAATAACGCCCAGTGCAATAACGCCCGTAGGCGTGACTTTTCAAGATGTTTCATTGAATTGGAATAGGGGAAGATAAATGGTGAAGTGATTAATGAATTTTTGATGTTAAGAATTCATTTTTCTACAGTTTTGAATGTTTCTGGGTGAAAACGTAAGAGAGGTAATATAATACTTTAAAAAACTTTCCGAAAGATACAAGTTTGTTCTGTAGGTGGTTTGTACCCCGCCCATGGAGGTCAAACTTAGAAACTTGGAAGACCTTACGGTAGAATTTTCTAAGATTTTAAGTTAATTGAGATACTGACCTATAAAACGTGTCCTTCAAAGATGGTAACAGGCATCGAAAAACGGCGATATGTATTACCACATTCGACCACACATATTATGGGATCCATTTAAGCCATAAACTACAGATACAAATAGACCGAATCGCGTTGATAGATTCACCGTCGAAGCCTTACTTCGACAAGCATATGCCTTAGAACGACATTGACGATTTGGGGCAGCGATGCCCATGCTTTATACGCTTCATGCGCTAACGTTGTTGTAATGCGCGAACGCCTCAGCCATGCGCATATGACTGACGCATAGGCATAGGCTGGCTGCTCTTGCGAGATTAAAGGCAACAACAACACGAGCAGACAGCGCTGTATCACACAGCCAAGCCACAAGCACACACACACGACCGACAGAAATCGGTTTTCTCTTTCGATTTCTTGTGCTAGTTGTTGTTTCTGATTTTGGTTTTTTGTTTGTGTGAGTAAAAATGCACTCATAAGAAGCTGGTATTAAAGGGTTTTTTAATTGATTTCTGTTCTAGGAACGCCCTTAATTCGGCCGAATTTCAACTTATATAGCGCGTTCTTATTGAAAAGTTCCCAAATTTTGCTTAAAAATGTTTAAGAAGTTTTTATTCTCCGAATTTTGACTGGAAGGCAGTACGAAAAGTTGGCAACTTTGTATTTTTATTCGAGCATCGTTACTAATATCGCCGA
This sequence comes from Lordiphosa andalusiaca, assembly GCA_035044965.1. Classification (NCBI taxonomy): domain Eukaryota; kingdom Metazoa; phylum Arthropoda; class Insecta; order Diptera; family Drosophilidae; genus Lordiphosa; species Lordiphosa andalusiaca. The sequence goes on along the minus strand of JAWNNM010002157.1, from coordinate 515,183 downwards.
GTCCTAAACTTTGAAGTACATTATAAGTATAAAGTACCCATTTTTCCGTAAATCTCACCGCAAGTTAATTTTATCGAAATGTAAGACAAATCCTAAGATATTAAAGCATCATTCAGAGGATTCGAAGAGCGAGAGATGAAAGCGTTTTAAGAAAGCTATTTTCGAATCATTCATTAAACTTTAGAATCAATGTGTATCGAATTCATTACTAAATCTTAAGCTCTGTCTAGTAATTGTTTTTTGAGCCAGAAAGTTTTGAAACTCTCTCGCAATATTTAGACCAGAAAAGAAAATAATGTCCAGTATAGCTCAGATTATTGTATGGGTAGTTTTTGTTGAAACGAACCGAAACAGATTCTACTATTTGTACACACTAGGGAAGGCTTAAGGTTCGGTTCGCAGTGAAAACTGTGTCGGAATTATGGGCTCGAACCGGTTCGGTTCAAAACTGCTTTACAGCCCTGATATTTATGTGTAGAATTTGGAGTAATACTTTAACCTTTACATGCCCATCTTAAGTGTTATATTTCCTCTGCCACATCAACTTACCTTCACTCTATCACTTTTCTATTTCCAGGACACTACAACAACAACAACAACAATAGCTCCAAAAAACCACGAGCTCATCCCTTGGCGGCCTTACAGAAACTCTGTGAGACCACAGATCCACCCGCTTCAAATACCCGCAGTACTTCGGTCTCTTCGGCAAATGGGAGCAGTGATCTGGTTGCCTTCAGTTGGGCCTGTAACGAGGCTGTTCTAAGCGATTCCATTATCAAGTGCTCATTCTGTGATACACCATTCGGCTCAAAGGGTGCCTATCGTCATCATCTGTCCAAGGTGCACTTTGTGAAGGATGCGGGCGAGGAGTCACCCGTTGGGCCACAATCATCACCGAAATCATTGCCCATGGCCTCTCCGAAAAGGGCAGCTTCCAGAAGTCCGGCGGCATCACAACAACAACCCTCACCATCACCCACCATTAATCCATATGATGAGAGTCCGCAGTCCAAGTTTTTGAAATACACGGAATTGGCCAAGCAGTTGTCGTCGAAGAATGCCTAAGGTGAGGGTGAGGGGTGAAGATATTAGTCAGAAGAGATATATGGTTGGAAGTTAGAGGGACTTGAGAAACTTTTGAGAAATGTTGCAGGAGATGCTTCATTGGACTCTTCATTTAGCGCCGATTGAGAGTTGGGTCTATTTTTGCTGTGATGCTAGGTCTGATAGTAAAACTTTAACATAATTTTAGTTAGCTTGACTAAATCCTAAAGTAAAACGTGTATGATATCTTGTTTTACAACAATTTAAGAGCTATATGACTTCACTTTACATGGGTCTACCTCCGATTCAGTACTGCTAGCTTTATACATACATTCTATTTGGTTCCAATATTCGTTCCATGATATTTCTTTATCATTTTGGAGACTTTCAAGTATGAGAAGCGAAGTAAAACCATATAAGATCTGCATGAAACAGCTATACCATGGAACAGGTAGCTTTTTGGTGTTTACTTAACCATTGATAACCTCTAATTAGGCAATCAACCCTTTAATAACATCCAAAAAGGCTACTCAACCTTCGAAGAGATCCTATAAGTAGAACTCAGCATTAGAATAAAGTGAAAATGAAGTTCTCCACGGTTGAATGGAATCTAAATAGAGTACAGAAGCGTTGATTAGCTCCTTCAAAGACAACTCTTCATTGAAAAGGGTCTAACAAGGTCTAACTCAATGGTTGTTCGTGTCTATATAGAGTTTTGAACTGTTGAAACTTCCTAAACTACGTTCTTAACAGCACTTTATGTGTTCTTAACGTAGTAGATCGTTGTATGAAGGAACTCAACACTTCAAGAGCGCCCAAATGAGGTTTTGATCATTTGAAGTGTGTCGAAAGAAGATCCTAAAAGTTGATTAGCTGCTAAATAAGGGTAAATCTGCAGCTTAACAGCTTAAATAGTGTCCAGAGGGGAGACTTAAAGTGTTTAAATGTATTACTAAATACTTAAAGATCGGTACTAAATGGTCAACAATTAGAACTTAACAGTTTAAACGGTTTAACTTCGCCTGAGAAAATTTTGTCTCCTTCAAAATGCTTCAAATAAGATTGCTAAACATTTGACTTCAGTTCTAAAGAAGTACTCAATCGTTGAATAGAGCCTAGTAAGCTTATTTTCCAGTTTAACAGTGTTCTAAAAGGGTGCAGTACCTTAAAAATGGATACTAAAGAGATAATCTTTCGCAAGAGTTTTACGATTTGGAGACCAAATTTGGTACAAAAACCGTTTTGCAAACTTCTGAAGTAAATATTTAAACTCCTTTGTGGTTGAACAGTGTAAGCTCTCAATCAACTCAGCTAATTTACTTCCGCGCTCCGCTTGCATTTTCACTTTCGCAAAAGTTGTACGACTTGATGGAGACAGAATTTGGTTTGAAAACGAAAGCTACTTCTCACTAAAATTTGCTTTAAGCTTCTGAGTAAACATTTAAGGTCGTTTTCGGTTGAGCAGTGTAAGCTCTCAATCAACTCAGCTTCCATTTTCACTTACGCAACAGTTTTACGATTTCGAGACCGAATTTGGTTTGAAAACGGAAGTCGACTGAAAGCAACTTCTCACTAAAATGCCCCAAAACTCGCTTTAAACATCTAAGTAAATATTTATATTCATTTTCGGTTGAACAGTGTAAGCTCTCAATCAGCTCAGCTAATTTACTGTCTGCGCTCTGCTTTGATTTCTGATCAATGAGTGAGCGAGCGAGAGACAGTGAGGGAGAGAAAACGCAACAACCTCCTCTCTCTGTTCCTGCTGTTTGGCTGCCTCTCTGCAGCCTTCAAAACATTTCCCCTACTTTAGCTGAATTACCCCAGTCTCTCTCTCTCCCTATGTTTGTGTGTTAAATTTTGCCCCTTTTGCTGGCCACTGTGTGGGGCAATGGCAGTGTGACGTCACTTTGTATTTTTATTGTTTCCCAATCAGACATAAGGCCATCGCATTCACACATTAGTTAGAGGGAGAGAGAGAGAGGGAGAGAGAGAGCGCGCAGGGCCTGGTAATTCAATTACCACCACTTTGACGAACTGCTGTCAACAAGCGGGCGGGCGCACACACAGTGCAACAGAGACGGCTATATGACGAGAGGCGACGACAAGAGTTCGTCAAAAGCAAAGGCAAAAATTGAAAAACAAAACACAAAGCAAAAGCAAAAGCACAACTGACCCGTGCGGATTGGATGGGAGCCTGCGAGAGGGCCAACAACAAAACGAACATGGTGGGTGGGGGATATTGAGTGGAATTGCAACCGGTTGGAGTGGAAAACAAAAAACCGAGTGGAGTGCCAAAACAAACAAAAATACTTGAAAACTTACAAAAACGCAACGCAGTATACGTAAAAAAAAAATCTCAAAAATAAACAGAAACTTAAAACCAATAAAACTTTTAAAATTAGAAATTATCCTTAGATTGATGTACAGACATACAATTAACTGTTAGCATTTTCCTTCCATTACAACTATACATATATATATATATATCTAGATATATAGAAAGTCAAATCAAAATGTAATCCTCACACGGCAACTTATGTATACGCATGAATTATACAACCTAAATATATAAATATATATATATAGACACTATGTATACCCTAAAATCTCAACAACAACAACAACAACATCTAAAGTACTTAACCTAAGATAATGCCTAAGAAACTTGCTAAAACAAAAATGAAATCAACAAATGTAAAACATTTCATCCCCATCACCCCCATCCCCCCCCCATCATTATCATCCACTTATCTCCTGATATGGAATATGTATACGACGACTTGTATTTGAGTTTTTGTGATATTATTTTTAACAAAACCGTTTGCTTCCTTTTCAAAAACCCCAAATGTAGCACCTAAGACTAAGTTATACGAGTACTAGAGCGCATTCTAAGCAAATTCCTCTTCCCAAAAAAAAAAACAAAAACCCAAAAAGAAATTTGTAAAAAACATACGATTCCCGAAATTAGTGCGCAAATGAATTAAAACAAAAAAACACTAAAAATCAATTTGAAAAAAAAAAAACAAACAGCTCAATAAATTGAGAAAACAACTACAAATTCAATACACAATGTTGGTTTTAAATGTGGGTTAAGGTGGGAAAGTTAGGATGGGGAGTGTTTGTATGTTCTTCCAGCTTGCAACGTTCTTGAAACTGGATATATGCTAGAGGGGATCCGAAAGTTGCTAAAAATCACCCTTTATAAGCAGTATGTGTACTGTAGCTCCGCTAATTGGACTTCATTTATTCTGTTGCTCAAAATTACTGCCCAGCAATGATTTAATAGGTTCGAAGGTTTCGAAGTGCATAAATAATTACATTTCGGATACAACTTTGTACAACATAATGTTCTGAAAGAGAAAGTAAATTCTTTTTAATGTTATAAAAATACATCCAATGTGTACATCCAAAAAATATGGAGGATCTAGGTTCAGGTTGAATTCATTATTCACACTTGGTTCGTTAAAGGTTTGATTCACAATAACAAGTTAGAAAGTATCATGTATCAAGTATCTGTATCATGGCGCCCAAAGTGCTGACCATCGCTGTTCCAGCCAGTGTTGCCCATCATAGATGTTTGTTTTCTCTATAGCTCGACTATCGTTTATCTTCTACGGACGGAAAGACAGACGGACTTGGCTATATCGACTCGCCTGTCTTCTGTCTGTTACATACTTTTGCACAGATTTAATTTACTCTGTGTCAGGAATTCGAACCGGTTCTGAGCCGAAAGGAACTCAGCTGAATCAGAACCGCAACCCGAACGTACGGCCTTTCGAAATCGCTTATTGATTGGAGTGAGTATCTCAAATCGTCTAAGGGACGATATTCTCAATATTCAGAAGTGCTTCTTGACCTTAATCCTAAATTTAGGTGTGTATCCGGCTGTAACGTAACGAGAACTTAAACAGAGTTTTAGGAATTTGTTTTAAATATGGGTAATATAGTTTCTCAAAGTTTAAGTTTTTTTCCAGTCTGCAAGAAAATGTGCTTATTTTGGAAATGAATTGTCAGCAAACTTAAAAAAAAAAATTTTAATTTTTTTTTCAAACAACGACCCATTTTCCGACCGCTCGTTCGCATGGGAGCTATATGATATAGTCATCCGATTTGGATAAAAATTTGTAGAGTTTGGTAAAAGCTTGTAATACAAGCAAATACTACCAAATACAAAAGAAACAAGAAAGAAAGTCGGTCAAGCGCGACTATAGCATACTCTGTACCATCGCAATTATACGCTCAGCATAAATTTTGATGCTGCATTAGCAGCTGAAAGCAGCGCTGCTACTGCGGTGCAGCAGCGAACAGTTTTTGGATCATAACTCGAAAACCGTTTATACAATCTTCAACATTCTTTTGGCTGATCGATAAGTTATCTTGATTACTAAATATGACCAGAAGGAACAACCCACCTATCTTTAAAACTGTGGGAGATATGACGTTTTTTCTAAATTGCGGGGGCGGCAGGGGGCGTGGCCAAAATTGAAAATAAACTTGATCTGCCCGCAGACATAAAAAGCATATGTGCCATACATGTCAAACCTCTATCTCTTACCATCTCTGAGATCTGTGCGGACAGACGGACATGACTCGGCTGTTGATGCTGATCAAGAATATATATGCTTTATAGGGTCGGAGATGCTTCCTTCTCGATGTTACATACTTTTGCACAAACTTATAACACTCTATGTACTTACGGTACAGAGTATAACAAGTTTTTCCACCTAAGACTGTTTTTCAGTCCCATCTTTTGTTTGTCAGCTAATCCATATAGTTGTCCGATGTTTATCAAACTTGGCAGAATTAATAAAAATCAAAAAATACCTATGAATACAAAGTATGGAGACGTTTCCATTGAAAAGAAACAAGTTTTTCATATTAACTCTAGTTTTCCGATCGATTATTCCTATGGGAGCTATTAGATATATCCGTGCAGCAAAAAGAAGACTGTGCAAAATTTCAGCTCGAGATCACATGATTGGGAGCTCATTATTAAAGGGTATCTCAGTTCGGTATCCCAAAGTATTAAGTCGAAACCTTATTTAAACGAAAGTAATCGCTAGAATGCGATATAGCTCTGCACGTTTTGAAACGACTAACGTCCGCGCGGAGATATGTCGTTCTTAACACGGCGGACTTAAAACGTCATATCTCCGCCATTGATCTCCAATTCAACTATTTTCATTAGGAAATTAACCAACCACAGCATTGACTCAATGCCGACCAAGAGACTGTCTGTATAAGCTAAACGAATTTTCCGATTATGGAGTTGGATAGTAATATTCATTGCAAGAATTTCTTTCCAATATCGGCTTCTGTGCAACCGCAAAGAAAATCGTCAAAAGGTTCTGAGGAAAGGTTTTCCATATATTTAAAAAAAAAGGTTTATATTTAGTATCCGGTTTTGTCATAGAAACTGATCGATTGGCTAGCAGATTGAGCTTAATATATCTTCTGGAATCTTCAAGCTTGGAGTATAGAAAGTAGCCGATAGTCAGGTTCGGTAATTGCATTGCTTTGATTGTACTGCTTTGATCAACGGTGTCCATTCAAAGGGAATATTTGTAAGGACTTCGCTTAAGGACACTGTTTCGAGAGCTATGGGAGAAGTTATATATTGCCAGTCATCCCCTTGATGCTAATGCCCACTTGTTTGCATTTTCGTAAAATGCTTATGGCAGTTCTGCATAGTTTCTTCGGTATGTCGATTAACCAACATCTTGAGGGTTTTTAACCCATAATGTAACTCTTTTACAGTTCAAACCCGTATAACTTGTAAACTTTGATCTCTTTTGTGAAACATTTTAATTCAGTTAATCCCCGTAAATCGCTTGATTCGCCTCCGCACTCAACATTAACTCAATTAGTTGAGAACTGAGGTCATTTATTTTAACTAGTTCAAGAACTGGCCTCTGCCTCAATTGCTCCCAAATGTTTCAACAAATCCGCAATACGCGCTACCCCATTCCCCGTGCCGACCTCCCCCCCCCCCCCCCCCGAAAACATGGCATATCAAATTGTAAACTAATATTTGCTAATAAACACGCCGAGTTAATTAAACCTGAATTATGGGGCACATGGTTATGTAAGCAGGGGGGTAGTGAGGGGTGGGGGGCTGAGGATAACGCAGGAACAGGAACATGCGCGAAATGTGAACGCGATTCGCTGATTTATGGGCAACAAAGGATTAAGACAACGCCAACCAGATGCAGATAGCAACTTCATGTGTGTGCGTGTGTGTGTGTGTGCGTGTGTGTGTGTGTGTAATGTGTTTGGCTCTCTCGCTTGATGACGATCCAACGCCACACAAAATCTCCTCGAAAACTTCAATTGCCAAAGGATTCATTTTCACTTAAAATTTATGATGTGTGCATGTTGTGGGCGGGGCAAATGCCTGAGGGAGGCTGGGCTGTGGGTGGGGTGGGGCATATGTGTCGTGTGTCACATTTGCGTTAAGAGATAATTTTTGGAAAATGTTTGGAAACAACTTTTTCCTGAGTTTCAGTTTCAGTTGAGGAGGCTTCATTGACGGTTTTCGGCTTTTTCTTGTTGCCAACTTGGCGAACGGGAAACATGGACACCTTTGGGTAACCACCGCTCTGCTCCCCACCCCTCTCTCTCTGTCTCTCTCTGTCTCTATCTAGCGCTGCCGCCGCTTAATGAGATACAAACACATAAATTCTCAAAAGTGTCATGCATCGCACATAACGGTTTACTTTTTTTGCTCTTTTGATAAGCTTATGAGTGGGTGTGTGTGTGTGAGAGAGAGAGTGAAAGGTAGTGAAGGCAGGGAGCAAGCAGTGCAGAAAGAGATGACTGATACAAAGTAGCACTGCCTGATCCCTTTCAAAAACATATTTAGTGCCGATTTCTCAACTTCTAAATAGCTGCCATGTGTCGAATAAACTTAGATTTTGCTCTATTATTTGTAGGTTTATGTAAAAGATTAGAAATCGCCCCTTGGAGTTTGGAAAAAGGTTCCTTCCTGTCAATATTTTGGCTTATTTTTTCAACTCCCTCATCATTCAGCGTAAAAGTGTCTAGTTTAAAATGGGTTTTACACCATGAAGCAAAACTTCATGAGATTTTTTAACAGCTCATGCTTATAGGAGATAGGTGTAGATGTTTCGCTTGCCCCTCTACACCTCTTTTTTACAAACGAAAGGATTTTCAAGTACTTCATGAAGTTTGATCCATCGTGTCTAGTACCAAATCTACTAATCTTGCAACTGGTTGCACTTCATATCCAAATCAATGCTTTAAAGCAGGGACAGGCAGATTGCCATCTCGCGTGTATATGCGAACTCTCAAAGGCAGCGCTGCTTCACACAGACAGAATAAGCTCGTTACAAAAGGTGTTGTCCTGCTCTCAACTTCAATCATCACTGAGTGTCAGAGAGAGAGAGACAGCCTGCTGTTGATGCGCCCACATAGTAGAGGAGGACAATCGTCTACGGCAGCAGCCACTTGCAACCAGTTTAAGACCAGTTGCCTCCTTCAGCAGCCATTTACTAACCGGTGTAATACCAGTTGTATGTACTTTATTTTACAATTATTCATGGTTTATTTCAAAACTCTTCACACAATCACATTTCACAATAGCTTCATTGTCGCATGATGTAAACTTGTAACTATTCACATTAGCATGGCATTAACTTGGTCCTAATTCTGTTTTTTCTACACTTCTAATTTCGTCAACAGTCAACAGTTCTATCATCTGCCGCTGCGCAGTTGCCCAACTCACCCGAATTTAGCTGGATTGCTACTGGTTAAGCTCTAGTGGCTTACAAGTACACAGAAAAATTATTAGATCCAAAAAAGTATCCATTTGGGAGGGATATGTCTGAAATATCCTTTTAATCAACCAACGGAGCTGAAAAATCATCCAAAGGATATGAAAAATGATGATCCATGGGATGATTTTTCAGCTCCGTTGAATGATTAATAGGATATTTCAGACATATCCCTCCCAAATGGATACTCGGAAGGATCAAAGATGGAGATTCTGTCTCTACTAAAGTTTTGATCGACTTTACAAAGGATTCTTGTACCTTTTAGAGTGCTCAATTCTGCTTATTCTTAAAGTATATCCTTTTGAATGTCTTAAATATCCTTTTAAACATCCAAGGGAGCTGAAAGTCATCCAAAGTATATGAAAATTGATCATCATTTGAATGATTTTCAGCTTCGTTGGATGGTTAAAAGCATATTAAAACCAAATCTAGTTCAAAAGGATATTTGATCCTTAAATGGCTTACCGATAAACCAAATTGATCTGCAAATCGAACCAATTGTGTTATATTTGATAGATATTTAAGGTAATTTTTAAATATCAATATCCTTTAAGTGATGCAGCCAGTTTAATGCCTTTTTTGCACACTTCCACAACGATGTCAATCTGTGAATGTCCGGGCTAGGGCTCTACTTAATTCCACCCACCCGGCACACACACAGCCCAAATGAGCATGCGAAAATCTCAGCTCACAATTGTAAGTATGTTTGCCAATGTGTGTGTGTGCCTGTGTGTGTGCCTGTGTGTGTGTGTGTGCTCATCAGTGCGCCATACGCTTGCCATATCCTGTGTGGCATGCATAAAGAAAAGTGTAATAAAATTTGATTTATTGTAGACAAGATTCGAGTTGGATATGTTTGCTCTCGCCCTGGAAGCTCATTCGCTGCCTGCTCCACGCCTGCGTCCTTTTTAGCCTCCCCCTCCCGCCCCCTGTACAGCCCCTGCATCGGAATTTCATGTTGGAACGCCAACGCCAGCGCCAGGACAACCGCCCCCAATGCGACTCATGCATCATTCGTCTAGATATCATCCATCTCATGGCTGCCGTTTACCTCGGCACATTACCCACACTTTGGTCCTGTCCCACCACACACAATCGCATTCACATTTTCTGACACTTTTGCAAAACTTTTGCACTGCAGGCGCTTCTTGTCTCGTCCTGCGTCCTGTGTTAGTCTCATTAGTACTCGTTCTGTTTGTGGAGGTGGTGTTGGTGGTGGTGGTGGGCGTTGCTTTCTGTTGTCTGTGCTCGGAGTTTTTTTTTTTGTGTGTGTTCCATAAGAATCCTAAGAAAATATATTTTAAGGATTTGCTTGCGGAACCAGTTACATATATACGAAGGGATGAGGGGCTGAGGGGTTTGGTAATGAGAAAGAAATGAGAAAGTTGCTAGGCAAGGCGGGATTTCAATTTGATTCTTGGCTGCCAAATAGGCGCATATCAAAGGGTCTTGTGCGCTTGGGTCAAGCTTTTTCGAACCAACCCGGTTAGCACCCGGAATTCCGACTCTCAATTAACCATAAACTGAAGCTTGAACCGAACCAGAGGCTCGTTCAGAACCTAAACTTTTGGTGCGGCTCGCGAAAAGTTATAAATATGAAATAATTTTGACCTACTAACGACTTCTGCTGGTATTCTGAATGTTTAAACGACTGAGTCTTAAAATCGGTAGGAAAGTTATATGGAAAAATCTATAAAAATGTGCAGAATTACCTTTGAAGTCCCCACTTCCCTTTTTATCCTCTGCTGTTTAAGATTCTCAACTCCAAAGCTTATTAAATGATTGACAAAACAAGAGCTTAACATTGCTTTGGTTATATGTTCTCATTTGTAGACTTCGTAATGGAATTTTACTTAGTTTTTCATTTTCTCACAATTCTTTATATAAATACAAACACTTTCGAACAGCTCATGATCATGAAAGCCAAGCCCAAAGTGTTTCTATTTATCTATTGTGACGAAATAAAATTTTCGGAAAATAATAGAATAGAATTAGAAAGAATAGAATAGAATTATAAACGTTTTGTAACACAGTTCGACAAAATCAAACTTTTGTAAAAAAAAACCCTAAAATTCTGATAGAAGGCACTTCTGTAAGCATCGCCTCATACCCAGTTTCTCAATTGTACCCTAGGATCGCGTTCTATGGGTACTTTTGTACTAGCAACACACAGCGACAACAATTTTAACTTAGCAGTCAATGGTACAACACAAAAATCTACAAAATTCAGCAAACACAGACAGGGTCATTGGGAACGTAATTTCAAAAAATCGCATTATTCGTACAATTGGTTAAGATACCTCCAGAAGGGGTGAAACCTAAATTCTTGCATATCTTTAAAAGAGCACGGTAGAGATTTCTTAAAGTTACTAAATTTATGATGTCACAATGGGCTATTTCGTGGGCCTAAGAGATGTTACTCCCTCAGACATAAAACCGCGAGATGGAGTACCATTTAATGATCCACTCACAACCCACGCAATATGTGTCATTAACTAGACTAAAAAATAGATCGAACTGCGCTTTCAGATTTTCTTACGAAGCTTGTAATACCCTAAATGGTCAATGTTGTTCTAAAACAGTTGGCTATATTGGAGAAAACAAAATAGCAGTTTGGTCTATTTTCGGATCTACTTTATGACTTAAATGGAGATGTTCATGGGTGGATCTTAAATGGGTATTCCATCTCGCGGTTTTTTGGCCGACGAGTACCATCTTTTAGGGACGTGCACTAGCTCATTGTGCCATTATAAATTTAGTTTTTAATAAAAATCTACCGTGCGGTTTTAAAGATATTCAAGAATTTGTGTTTGACACCTTGTGGAGGTACCTTAACGAATTCTACGATAAACGCGATTTTTTGATATTACGTTTCTATTGTCCCTGCCTGTGTTTTTGCTGAATTTTGTAGATTTTTGGTCTGAACCATTAATAACTAAGTTAAAATTGTTGTCGCTTTGTGTTGCTATTACAAAAGTACCCATAGAACGCGTACATAGGGTACAGATGAAAAACTGGGTATAAGGCGATGCTTACAGAAGTGCCTTCTATCAGAATTTATAAGTCTCATCCCGGGTTTTTTTTAGTGTTGTACTGTGTAATTGAAATATCAAGAATGATTTGAAACATTCTAAGCCCCAAAATATCACTTTTAATATTATTGAAATGATTTGGTACTTACAGTATTAAGAAAAATTTCAAAAAAGCAAGTTCTTAGTTTAAGTACAAAATATGTTTGATTGAGTACCAAATAGACTCATAATACTAGCTCCACAAAGTGTGCAACAGAAAATGCAAATTATTCTAAAGCGAGTCTGTTCTTGAAATTCCCAACTGGTTCTAACACTTTTGTTATGAAGTGATGGTAAATTTCTGAAACTTTGATTAGTGCCATAAGATAACAAGATAGCAAGTAAACAACAACAACAACAACAACAGTAGCTCTTTGGCTATGGCCCTTGCATATATTCAACCTTCTTTGGCTCACTTCAAAAACCCGGCTTAAGAACAAAGTGGGAATAGCTTTAGAAAAGTTTATGGGCTCAAACCAAGAACACTTTATACTTGTTTGAAATATTCTTATATTCTTTCTAGATTGTTTTTGGGCTGGCATTAGAAGTTACTGGACTTTAGGAAAGAACGTTTTGTACTTATTTGGAGAGATAATAGGGCTTGACTTATCAAAAAGATTGTGCAGGAAACGCACCTGGAACCTGGTGTGGCAGAAACTCTAGAGCACCTCACTTGCAGCTGCCAAGCTATTTCCACGATAAGATTACAACTTTTGCACACCGCACGGTTCGCTTCTTTGCAAGAAGAGGTCAAGAGGCCCCCAAAACAATTATTGGCATTCGGCAAAATGTGAATTTCTAAATGAAACGTACCCAAATAATCACCAGGCCTCATTAAGGACCTTGAGGTCTATGTGGGACACCATACCGGAATTACCTACGTACCTATCAAAAAGATTATAGATTGTCCCTTGCAGCCCGCACCATTATTTGACTTAGCACATAACGCAATTCGGTTACCGTTGCTCATCTCGGCTCGACCGCAGTTTTCAACAACAGCGCAACGATATACAAAGCAGAAAACGATAAAAATATGTTGTTGTTGTAGAATTTGTGCCCTCACGTCAAATTCTGCTGCACGCCCGTTGCTTTAAACTGTACTTAGCTAGTCGATACTAAAGCCGGCTAATTATGGAACGATAAGGGGCCTGCAATCAAAGCAACTAGCCGAAACTCTGATCTCTATAAGAAAGTTCTTTTGACAAAATTACTGAAAAATATTTCCTTTAAAGATTCTAATAAGTTGTTCTTAATATTTTCAATGCGGTAATGTAACTCCAAAGCTCTAACTAGAAAAATTTTCAAAGTTTCAGAAATTTTTTCATAAATGAGAAAAAGTTTTCTTAATTTTAGGGTAAATCGCCTTAGGACGGATTTTATAGGAGAATTTCTAATTTCCAGGGCGAATTTTTTTATGAGTGTATATGGGTCATACTTTTCAAGCCGATCAGCCTCCAGACTCGCTGTTTGTGATCCACAGATAGAGATTGTGTGTGTTTGTGCCTGCTATGCAAAAGGTCGTGGGTTCCATTCCACCTCGTGGCATCCGAAAAAGTTGTTTCCTTAAAAACTTACACACCCGGCCACCTTCAGCAGCTAATGGCGCCAGCTTTGAAGTAACTAGCCATGAAAATGCTACTCAAATCATGAAACTGTAGTTCCCTTTCTCTTGTGCAAAAATTCAAAACACATAAGCCAAGAGATTGAGGGAAGCTCGGCTTGGCCCTGTTGATGCAGTAAAATCAATTATAGATTTTATTTTTAACTAGTTGGTGGCAAGGTCGTCGCATTTTACCAAAGTATTTGAATGTGTTGAATGTAATTTGGCACTGTTCCTGCCCCTCCCCATTGATCGTTGTATTCTGATCGATGCTATTTGATCGCAGTCCGTCGCTTTATCTTGGTTATCTTGAAAACATCATAGTGAGAAAATCCAGGGTTAGGTTTTTCTCTTTCGCCTCTCTTTTACCAATGCCGCCTCTTTTTTCTATTCTGTCATTCTTTTCTTGCACAGTTTTTTGTAAAAAGATGGTCCTCAACTTTAACTCTGCATTATTGATGGACAGTTAAGCGATAGTTCAACAGGTAGCATATTCAGGCTTGAACTGCTTTCTATCTTGTTTTCCAGTATAGAATCTAGATGGAATCGAATTACTCTTTAAGGTGCACATATATTAGTCTTAAGCGCTCAAAAAAAAGCAGGAATAACCATCGCATTTTCTATATTTTAATTGGAAAAAGGCCAATTTCGCAGCCTCTTCAATTAAACATAATAAACATATTTCCAAAGGGGAGGACCTTTTATTTGTTTCAGTTTTATTATTCAAAAGACTGAAACAGCAAACTTCTAATTAAAGTATGAAGAAGCTGCTGTCTTTGTGGATGCTCATCAATGGCTAGAAATGACCAGACCAGTGTCTCATGTTTATGAGTGTAGAAAGCGATTTCAAGAGCTTCTCCTTGCTTGCTTTGCTACAGTAATATATTACCCAGTGAGTGGGTGTGTGTGTGTGTTTGCAATGTGCATCTTGAGTCGTCCTTGCAGCGACATCTTCATAATCATCATCATCAGCTTCCTTCCAACTGCACCCTTCCAATTGCCACCTGCTGTCTCAGGCCGGGACAGGCCCCGGCCATACATTTGCTCTGATCTATAGACTCTGGCAAAGGCAACGTTTTCATGTTCGACTTGCTGGCTCTGCTACACGCTACACTTTGCGAAAAACATTTTACTAAACGGAAAGGGAAAATTAAAACACAAATTCCTTTATTATTCTCTCACATTTTTGCCATAACCATTTGGGAATTATTGACCAACCAGCGCTAGATGCTTATGCATTTGCTTGAGCCATCCTGTTTCTTTCACTCATATTTTGTACACCATTTCCTTTCCGTGTACTTCTGCTCGAGGAGACAGGCGGAGACTGCTCCTACAGCTTGGAATTTATGTGCATCCCACATGGAGCCTGGGTAGCTGGGTTTTCGGTCGCGTCTCGGTGGCCATGTCTTGTTGCTGTTGCTGTTTTTCTTTATTTTTTTTTTTTTTTGCCCCGCTTTGTTTTTGTATTTATGGATTTTCATTGGCGCAGCTAGTTTTGTTGAGCGAAGGCGAGGATGGGGATGGTGAGGCGGTGGCAACGGCAACGTGTCAAAACGCAAATGATTTATTGAACTGACAGCCAGCAGTGAATTTTGTCGAGTCAAGTCGCAGGCATCCCTGAATGCGACACCGTTGAGGAAAAGGACGAAGGATGCCCTGCCTCCTGCTCCTGCCGCCTGGCGCTACACTTTCTAGTTTTGCCGCCATTTCTTGTTTCGTTGTTGTGCACTTTTTTCCTGTGTTGCAACTCAACCCGGGCTGGCTGGATGGCTGGTGGGCGGGCTCAACTCAACTGAAAACTGAGGCCCTGGCACAAGAAATGGCACCGATGTGAAATGAAGTTTTGATTTAGTTCAAAATTTTTATCAAAAGAAACGCTGCTGCTGCTGCTGCTTCTGTTTTCCTTTCCAGCTTCGCTTCTCTGCTTGGTTTTTCCCTTGCAGTTTTTCTAATAAATCACAGCATGGGTTGTGTCTCCTGATATGGGCGGACCTTTCGGGCGTAATGGAATTTTGATTTATGTCTCCACCAGCCATAATGCAAAAGTTCCCTCAACACACACACACACACACACACACACACTCTGGTATAATTTCAAAAATTTATTAAATGCCGCTCAACGGTACGTATACGTAATAAGTGATGTATTGATGGTTTTGATTTTAATGCTTCGACATTTGGTTGGGATATTCTTGGGTTTCTGTCTGCCACTTCATTGTGGTATTGTGGTGGTCTTTCTTATTTAGTTTTAAGGTACATTATGTACATTGAATAATTGAAAGCCCCTTTATTATATAATATATATTCTACTAAGCGCGAAGAGGCTCCAAAGTGTTTCATATTACGTATACGCCTATTGACTTCAAACAAAATCTTTTTGTACTTTCAAAAGGTTACGCTGACTTGATCTATATGTTGAAAAGAATGGGGGATAATATCGAAAAAAAAATTGTTTTTCTTAAAGTGCTCGATGCTTATTTCGTTTAAACGGTTGATCTTAGCGATTTGCTGTAAATCGAGTTTAATATTGTTCCCAATGAACATAGAATTTGTAAGACGGACTTAAGGATGATCAACATATTATATATCCTATAAATCAACAGGCTTGTAACTATTTGGAACGTCTAAACTGTCATCCGAAAACACCTGCCAGACCATTCCTGAGATGACGAAGGAGGTGAGGTGTTGCTACAAGAAACCGTCTAAGGAGGTTACATATCTATGACCTATGACCAATTTGATATTTTGTGACCATACAGATGATCCTATTATGTGAACTGATTACCCTAGTTTCGCAGAATTTAAAATTTTTAATACAGTTTTTAAATTCATGTAAATAATATTTTTACACCTAAATAACACTCAACACGTGTTATTATATTCAAAGTAAGTTTGATTGTATATTTATATTGGTTGCTATTCAATGTAACAATAAAATTTAAAATACTTTAAAAAAACAAGAAAGAAAGTCGGTCAAGCACGACTATAACATACTCTGTACCAAGAAAATTTGTGTTTTCATCATAACTCGAAAACCGTTCATCCGATCTTCTTCATTTCTTTGGCGGATCGATGAGTTATCCTAATAACTAAATATGTTCAGAAGGAACAAGCCATCTATCTTCAAAACTGTGGGAGATAAGACGTTTTTTCTAAATTGCGGGGGCGGGAGGGGGCGTGGCCAAAATTGAAAATAAACTTGATCTGCCTGCAGACATAAGAAGCATATGTCCCATACATGTCAAACCTCTATCTCTTACCATCTCTGAAATCTGTGCGTTCATACGGACAGACAGACGGACAGACGGACATGGCTATATCGACTCGGCTGTTGATGCTGATCAAGAATATATATACTTTATGGGGTCGGAGATGCTTCCTTCTGGATGTTACATACTTTTGCACAAACTTATAATACTCTATGTACCTACGGTACAGAGTATAAAAATACCGTTCCAGAAGTTACGAATCGTCTAACCATAAAATTGTCAGAGACGACGCTTCTTCCAAAGTGCGGGGCTGAGGCTGTTACATACTTTTGAACTTAATAGACTCGGTGCAGCTTTCTTAGTTCTTGAAAGTTATTCGAAAGCCCATAAGTCTGTGTCTGTGCTCCTTGATGCTCAATAATAAAAAATAATAGACAAAAGTTAACTTCGGCTCGGCCGTGGTTTGTATACCCTTGCAGCACGTTTTTCTAACTAATTTGAAGGACATATCCACTGAAAACAATCAAGTTTTTTTCCATTAAGCTACTTTTCTGACTCTACTTTTGTATGTCAGCTAAACTATATAGATGTTCGATTTTGACTAAACTTCGTGGAATTATGGAAAAGCATAGCAAACTAAGAAATACAAAGTTTGGACGCGTTTTCCTTGAAAACTAAAAAGTTTTTCTCACTTAAACTAGTTTTTCGACCGATCATTCATATGGCAGCTGTAACCTATAGTCATCCGATTTTCACCAAAACTTTGAAGAATTGTGTGAAAGCTTGTAAAATAAATATATATGACAATTTTAAAGAGATTTACACTGAAAACAAAAAAGTTTTTCTTCCAAAGACTATTTTTCTAAGCTTACTTTTCTATGGCAGCTATACTATATAGATGTCCGATTTCGACCAAATTTGGCAGAATCATGGAGAAACTTTGAAAACTAGCAAATACAGAGTTTGGAGACGTTTTGCATTGAAAATAAAAAATGTTTTTCTCACTAGAATTAGTTTTTCGACCGAACGTTCTTTACAGTCGGTCAGATTTTGTATGCCAGTTATCTGGCATATTAACTGGCACTGGCAGGTGTTCACACATGTATGACAGCCACTTATCATCATATAATAATTCATTGAAAATTTCGTTACCATTAAAAATTTTCAATAATTTAACCAGAATCGTCAGCTTTTTATAATTAAAGTAACGACAATATAAATTTTCACCTCAGAGCAGTGTTGCCAAAATATTACATATATAAAAAATTAACAGTGCATTAACCTTAATTCAAATATTTCAACATTTATGTAAGCAAACAGCTCATGAGGTTCAGATAAGTATACAGCGTTTGTTTTGAGAATGTGTGCTGGGACGTTCTGAAAAGTTTTCATGAAGAACGCGAATGAACCGACTATATGCTACTCTTTACTTCCCAAAGTTTGTAAGTGCTGCCCATCGCTGTTGCATTGCAGCTGGCAGGTTTCTGTATAAAAAAAAGTGGACTTGAAGTCTGTTTGCATTAAACTTGTTGATTCTGATTTACTGATTTGTCGGTATCAAAAAATTGTTTTGAAACATTTAGTATGCTTCTGTCTTTTTGGTATTTTATGGCGGTTCAGTAAAATTACAATCATAGTTATGCAGGTATTTAAATAACAAGTTTCTTGAGTATTTAACTTTAAAGTTACCATTCAGAACCCTCAGCTAAGAATAACGTCCATACAATAGATCTGGAATGACTAAGCAGTCGATCGCCATAAAAGTTTGTTATAATCCTATTCACATTGTTTTTTGTTTGGTATTTCATGATTCGTCAGACACTGTAAACTGGTTTGAAGAACGATTCTTCACTTTAATTTTGGCAATCTCTAATCTCCACCGATTTCTCAGACTGCTCCAGGCACAAAATCACATTACACTTTGCCTAAACTTAAAAGATAAATATTTTGCAGCCCTCACTTATGCCTTAAGTTATATAATTTATAAATTATACTCAGAGGAAGAAGGTTTCAAGCCAATTTTATAAACATTATTTCGCACATCGTCTCAAAAATACTGGAAAAAAGCTTCAGATAGCTTAATTCGAAAAATTGACCAACTTTAAGCCACTTTCCAAATGAATGGATCTAGAAACTTAATAAATTAAATGGTATAAAAAATATTATAAATTTTATTAATGTTCTTTATATTTTGTTTTCTTCTGCAAGTTCCGCCACAATAGTGTGTGTTTACTTCTTATTATTAGATTTCAGTTGACAAGCAATAAAGCAACAGTTGATTATACAAAACATTTAGGCAAATAATTAAGATGTAAAGTTAAGCTTCCATGAAATGCTTAAACAACTAAAACTACCAACACACCAAAGAAAATATGCCTCTAAAGTTACCGCAAGTCAACAGGTTACACAAATTTAACATTTTTCCGCCAGATTTATTTAAAACGTTGTGTGTGTTTGTGTGTGTGTGTGTGTGTGTGTGTGTAGCGGTAGCTCAAAGAACATCATCCACACCCACCTGTTCACCGCCCACACTCATTGTCTTGGGTAATTAAAATGTGAAATTTGGTTTGGGGTAACTAAAATCAACATGGGAACGCGACATGCGTGTGTCAACAGGAGATAGTATGAGATGTCGGTTTGTCGGCACCTAGAAACAGTTTCCTAGCACAGCTGCCCGCGGTGCTAAGTAGTGTGTCAACACAACGAAATTAGAAACAATTAAAAGACAACGCCGACATTTGCCAGCTTCAAATATTTACACTATTGTGTAAAATCTTAAGTAGAAGCCAGCTGCCGCTTCTATCTGGGTCGCTATGATAAAACTCAATGTTTGAGATGAACAAGAAGAAGACTGGAAGACAGCACAGGTAACCAATAGATGCAGATGCAGGGGGGAGGTTTTCTGAATTGAAGGTTTTGAAATCTAACATTATTTAATATTTCGTAACTTTTAATTAAAGCAACTCCAAAAAAAAGTATTTTCGAGTTTTTAGAAATTTCTCATAAAACTTTGCTGCGGTATTATATTTTCATAGTTCTGAGTCAGTGTTGAAATTTGATTTATTAAGTTGCTAGATCTAGTATAATTATGTTTAGCTATTTAAAGCTTTTTTCAGTATTTTTGATGATGTATTTTTGATGTGAGAAATAATGCTTATAAAAATGGTTTAAAACTTCAACGTTCTCTGCTAAAGAACGCCATCTGAGTATAATTTCGAAGTAATTTTAAGGCATAACTCAGGGCTGCAAATCAAAAAGACTCCTCAGACCTTCGGCTAGGGAGCTCAAAACCAAAGTTTCCAATGGTTGATGTAAATTTTCGAAAATTGGAGGTTTTCGGGTAAGGGTTTTGGCTCGAGCCTTTAACTTAATTAAACTACCAAATATCGAAGGCTCAAAGTATTTTAACTAAATTAAAGGCCTATTTAAGTGATAAACATTGAGGGAAGTAAACTTCGGCTCGGCTGAAGTTTGTATACCCTTGCATCACGTTTTTCCAACTACTTTTCGGACCTCACTTTTATATGGGAGCTAAACTATATATGTAGATGTTCGATACGAACAGCCTAACAAACCAGCATGTAAGAAATTTGGAGTCGATGCCACTTAAAACCAACAAATTGTTCTTAATAGAACTTGTTTTTCAACTGATCACTAGTACTGCAACTATATGGTATTGTCTTAGGATATTGACAAAACTTTGTAGAATTGTGTGAAAGCATATCAACTAAGTAATTGCCAATTCTAAAGACAATTCCATTAAAAACAAACAAGTTTTTCTCATTAAGACTTTACTATAAAGATGTCAGTTGTAGACCAAACTTAGTGGAATCATGGGAAAGCATGGCAAACTAAGAAATCCAAAGATTGGAGGCTTTTTCTTTGAAAACCAAATAGTTTTTCTCACTAAAATTAGTTTGGACTGTTCATTCCTAAGGCAGCCATATGCTATAGTCATCCTATCCGGCTGATTTCGATACTTGTAACGCGTATTATTTATATTAATATAAAAACAAGAAAGACAGTCGGTCAAGCCCGACTATAGCATACTCTGTACCAACGAAATTGATGCTGCAGGAGCAGCTGAAAGCAGCGCTGCTTCTGCGCTGCAGCAGCGAACAGTCTTTTGATCATAACTCGAGAACCGTTCATCCAATCTTCACCATTCCTTTGGCTGATCGATAAGTTATCCTTATTACTAACTATGTCTAGAAAGACAAAACCAACCTATCTTTAAAACTGTAGGAGATATGACGTTTTTTCTAAATTGCGGGGGCGGCAGGGGGCGTGGCCAAAAGTGGCCAAATAAACTTGATCTGCCTGAAGACATAAGAAGCATATGTCCCATACATGTCAAACCTCTATATCTTACCATCTCTGAGATCTGTGCATTTATACGGACAGACAGACGGACGGACGGACAGACGGACATGGCTATATCGACTCGGCTGTTGATGCTGATCAAGAATATATATACTTTATGGGGTCGGAGATGCTTTCTTCTGGATGTAACATACTTTTGCACAAACTTACTATACTCGATGTACCTTTGGTACAGAGTATAAAAATATGAAAACGACACCGCTTGTTGTTCTTAAGAACGATTTCCCCATTTTCGGAGTATACAAGGAGCAACATAACATTTGACTGCGTTCTTTACTGCGTCTTACGCGAATGCTTGGATAGTCGAATGCACCAAGCTGCCTTACATGTTAAAGAATGCCCGAAATTCCGAGTTGAAATTCCAGAAAATTCACAAAGATATGTAAGGATCATTTCAATTAAGAGACATCACTATCACTTCTCGCCCTACTGCTCAAGTACGATTTTGTCAATCCCGAAATACTTAATCTTAGACTGATTAGTAATATATTAAGTATATTTTGAAATATTTTATAATCTTTTTGACCATACTTTTGGTGGTCTCATTTGGTCTCATTTGAAGCCCGATTTCTAATGCCAGCCTAAAAACATTTTAAAAGGGAAAGTAAGAGTATTTCAAACAAATAAATAATTATGGGGTACTTCTTGACCATTAATTTAAATATATTTCTCATGTAACTGATACTGTTAATAAGGCCAGAAGTGTTCTTGGGTTTATTCAGCGGTGGTGTAAGGCATTTAAAGGTCCCTACACTACCAACATTCTTTACACTTCTCTTGTCCGTTCCATTCTTGAGTATGGATAATGTGTGTGGTCTACGCAATATTCGATCCATCGAGATAGAATTGAATCTTTGGAAAAGCAATTCTTTTTGTTTGCTTTTCGTGGCTTCAACACGAATCCTGAGGTTCGTTTACCATCTAACTCCAGTAGACCACTTCTAATTTGTCTCCCCTCTTAACTTATTGTTGTTCTACTAACTATGCTTTGCATGATCCGTTTAGAGTCCTCTGTGATGATTACAATAAACTCTATCGCTCTTGCAACTCGTAACATTCACTTCCTGTGTTAAAAACATCTTTTATAACATATTTAGCCCTTATTTTACATTATTTTATAATTTTCCTTCCTGCTTTCGTGTCGCACATTGGCGGCTGCGTCTTTTGTTGGGCGGGGCGGGAGGTGGGCTGCTAGTTTGTCTAGGGTTCGCTAGTAACAAGCATCGGCCAACGCGAAAGTACAATTCAAAAGCTTTTCCCACTTTGTTCGTAAACGAGGTCTCAATGTGACGTGATCCAAGGGCTATGTCTAAAGAGCAAGTTAGAACTACAGTGGTTCAGATATTGACCATCACTCCATAACGAAAGTGTTAGAGTCAGTTGGGAATTTTAAGAACAGAACAGTGGCACACTTTGTGGAGCCAGCATTATGGGCCAGTGTACTCAATTTAAGATGTTTTGTATGTATTTGAACTATACAGAAAAAAAAAACCGACATATCCGGGGTTAAATTAATCACAAACGTTGTCAGAAGTCGGTCAATCCGGGATTTTCTTATACCAAGTACGAACAGGATTGACTTGATTCTAGATATCTCGGATCTAGAACAACTTTTGTTTGAAACTTTTTGATTTTTCTTGCTGTGGGTACAAAATGTTCTTGATTTAAGAACGTTTGTTCTCATTTAAAGAAATTTGCTCGGCTATTAAACCATCGTCAGAGAATCTCTTTAGAGATATATGACAAGTGTAAAGGCAGCTTAAACCAAAGCTTAGAATCTTAGTTTTTAAATCTAACAGTTTTTTCGAAATATTCTCCACTTCCCCAAGTACGCTTAACCCTTCAATGCACCCTTTCATCCACCCTCCTTTGAAGTAAAAAGCCTCTTTTACCTTTTGCCAACAATGGTCAATAATTCAATAAATAAATGCAAGGATGACATGTGGACATATCGCATCGAGTGCACTCAAATGTGCACAGGACAATCGCTGAATGAATGAAGTAAAATTTACGGCCGCTTTTTTGGCTCAAGAAAAGGACCAAAAAAAGTAAGCCCTCCGCGCAACACGCCAATGTACGGTGATTATATGCACTAGGGGGGGTGTGTGGCAGGGAAATGCAAATCTATTAGCCTGAGCCATTGGACGAGGAACAAGTGTCAACACGGGGCACTCTGCCCATGCAGGCAGGTTGCACTGAAGTCTTTAGTCCCAGTATCCCTGTTTGGTCATGCTCGGAGTGCTTGATGGGCATTCACAGTGCAGTCACTGTTGAGGTGGGATAAAGAATTGCTATTGTTTGGGCTGCTGGATGGCAGGAAAATTGAATTCCATTAGGGTTAGTCGAGATGTAATGGGAGAAGAAATGTTCATAAAACAACAATTTACGAATGTTTTGAACATGGCTTACCAAATTATCTAAGAATGAGACAGCTAAGCTTTTTATACCCTTGCAAGTGATCGCTTAAATATATTCAAAAATAGTTTTTTCCCATTTTACGACCGTTTGTTCGTATGGGAGCTATATGATATAGTCATCCGATATGGACAAAAATTTGCTGAATTAGGTGAAAGTAAGTGAAACAAACAAATACTTAATTTCAAGATGCTACGATTAAAAACTAAAATGTTTTTCTAACTAAGACGGATTTTCAATCCCATCTTTTGTATGGCAGCTGGGCCATATAGTTGTTCGATTTTTATTAAACTGGGCAGAATCATAAAAAAACATCGAAAACCTATGACTACAAAGTTTGGAGACGTTTCCGTTGAAAAGAGAAAAGATTTTCTTACTAAAACTGGTTTTCCGACCGATTGTTCCTATGAGAGCTTTGAAATATTGTCATTCGATCCTGTCGGTTCGGATATATTAGTAGCGTGCAGCAAAATGAAGACTCTGTGCTGAATTTTGGAATTAGACTATTAATAATATTGCGAATTTTTAGAGATCATATCTAAAATATGTTTTTTTTAGGTAAAAGCATTTGCTGAAATAGGTTAAAAATGGGTCTAAGTAGGTCAAAATAGGCTAAAATAGGTCAATATATGCCTTTCTCAAAGTACCATTTTACAGTCCGACCTTATGTTCGAAACGCCAAACAATACTAAGCCCAAGAAAGTATTGATCACAGGAATGTACTGTAAATGGTTCGTTGCGAAGTGTTCATAGCACAATTATGGTAAATATTATACTTTGTTTCGTACCATACTTCCGTTTGCTTACGGTACATAACGATACGCATCGAACGAAGGAAGAACTGATTTTGAGAATGTGTTCTGAAACGTTTTGAAAAGTTTTCATTAAGAACGCGAAACGAATAATAGTTGCAGTTACGTAAAAAACAAGTTTCTTGAGTATTTAACTTTAAAGTTTCCAAATAGAACCCTCAGTTAGGAATTACTCCCATCCCATAGATCTGGAATGACTTAGCAGTCGATCGCCATAAAAGTTTGTGATAATCCTCTTCACATTGTTTTTTGTTTTTGGTATTTCATGATTCGTCAGACACTGTAAACTGGTTTGAAGAACGATTCTTCACTTTAATTAAAGCAATCTCTAATCTCCACCGATTTCTCAGACTGCTTCAGGCACATTACAGGTTCAATACCTAAAATCAAGTTACACTGCTGCAAAAATTTGAATCTTCTTTTTTTTGGGCGGTTCGGTAAGATGCATTTTCAGTACTTGCCAGTGTTTGACTCAGTTTGTGATTGGTACTTTCGTTTATTTACCTTGCGTGAATAGCATTCTTAAAAGAAAAGACGCCTACTTGGGAGCATATATATTTACTCTTAGAATATGTAAAAGCATATGACATATTCCAAAATAGGTAAAAATATTCTCAAATATGTGTTCAGGTCGAAGATATGGAAATATGTCGAATATGCAAAATGAATGATTCAAAATATTATACTTTTCATGAAACAAATTTGTGTCCAATCAGACATTACAAATAAGTTTGTACATAAAATCCGTTGTCCACTGATTACTGAATATGTTCCGAAGGTTTACACCTTCTATCTATAAAACCTATTGCTTTTGAAGTCCCCAGGCGTTATATTACCCACTAATTGTTGCACCGCACCTGACTACTTCACTGT
This sequence comes from Lordiphosa andalusiaca, assembly GCA_035044965.1. Classification (NCBI taxonomy): domain Eukaryota; kingdom Metazoa; phylum Arthropoda; class Insecta; order Diptera; family Drosophilidae; genus Lordiphosa; species Lordiphosa andalusiaca. The sequence continues at coordinate 489,983 of JAWNNM010002157.1, read as the reverse complement.
ATTACAGATTTACACTCTTAAAAACTTTATTCTGAATACCCCTAATATTGTTGTTGCGTTGTGAAAATGTGTCTTTATGGTTGGGCCGATGATGATGATCCAGTTCCATTTGGTTGTCCGGCGAGAAATTATGATGCATTTTTATGGATTTTCAATGTTTTTGCCTGCTGCAGTTGTGTGTCGAGGGCTACTTTTGGGGGTTTTTTGTCAAAACTGAAGCATCCGGTTGGTTGCGTGTTGCCCACTTATTTGTTTTTTTTTTTTTTTGTGTTGCTCGCGGCTCTCTCAACTGATTTATGCCCCTTGATGGACGCCAGGATTGGGATTGGGCCATGCAACGAAACAAAGTAAAGGGAAAAAATTTATGCATTTTCATTGATATGCAAAGCGGCGTTGCATGGGCGGCCAGCAAAGATGAGCAGAAGAAGAGCGCGATTCCGTTTCCGTTGTGAAGGAGGCTGGCTGAGGGCTGGCGGGCTGGCGGGCGGGGGGGGATAGGTGCTGTGCGTAGGTCGACATGTTTGGCGTATTGTCGAATTGCATAATATGCACTTTTTCATCGGCCATCCGCCAAAAATTTACAACCCCTACACACACATCGATTTATTGCCTGACAATTGTGCCGAATCCGAAAACTGAATCCCAACAATGGGATCTGTCCAGCGGCCGTGGTCCCCATTTTGCCTGGCCTGGCCTGGCGCCGAGCGTTGAGTTATGAGTGCACTGCATATTTTTTCTCCGGCCCGCTATTTTTTCCCATCCATCGGATTTCAATAAAAATTCAGACGAACCAACAAACATGTCCACATCCTTCGGCGATATCCATCGAGTGACGCAGCTCGCAGTTCGTGTGAAAAATAATGTTTTAAAATATTGACAACATGAAAAATGTGAAAACAATAATCATAAATTGTTATACGCAACGCAGAAGTAATCACAATTATGTCCCCCCCCCGCCCCCGCCCTCAACAGCCGCAACGGAAGGGAAATTTGAAAGCATGCACCTCTATATATGATTCGAATGGACGGCGGGAGAAGTGATTTATTAATTGCAAACTTTCAACTTCCGGCCAATCGGGTTTTTCTGCAACTCCTTCGGCCCAAATATTATATGTAAAGCTTCACATCAGACTTCAGGCAGCCGCAGCCGCAGCCGAGTGGCATCTTGCAGCGTTCCAAAACACATCATCATCGTAAATCATGGTGGCTTGCCTCGGACATTTTCGCTCGGTTGCTGGACTTCTCCCTAAACATAAAATAAATAAACGCCAGCCTGACAGCGGCTTCGCGCACGGACTTCGACTCGGACTTGAACTGCCCCAGGCACAGGCCAACATAACAAACAAACGAACTACAACAACAACAACAACAACAGCAACAACCTAAATGCCGCACACAAAAATTCTCGCTCGCATTTTTGTTGCAGCAGTCAAGAGTTGCTGCCGCACCAGGGATATGCGAGGCGCAGCAAAAGGATTTCATAAAAATTGCGCAATTTAAAATGTCACAACATAAATTCTGTTTGCGAGGCACACAATAAGTATTAAATTTCGTTAGAAGGACTCGGCTGCAGGGTGCAAAATGTCCTTCGACGCAGCCGGCAGCAGCCAACAGCAGCAAACAGAAGGAGACTTGGCGCTGACGTCGCTGACTGGCTGTCGAGCGAGCGAACAAAAAAGAAATCCAAAATGCACACCAACAACCAGAGGGACATTGCCCGGACAGTACCGGGACAGCACAGCACAGCACAGAACAGGGCAGGACACTCAGCGACAACGAATTGTGCGCATCTGTAGGATAGGATCCTCCTGGTTTCCGTTTTGCTGTACTGTTCGCCATTCCGCTCGTCAGTGGCATCATCCGAGGACGAGCACGAGCAGAGGCAGCGGGTTGAACTACTCTCGAAGTCGTCGACGGTGTCGTTGTCATTGCAAGTTTCTGGTTGCGCACACCTAAAGAAAAGTTGAGAGGGTTTCTCGAATCGAATGTGGTTTACGATATCATTCGTTGACCCTTGGACTGGACCGCACCGGAAGTGGAACTTGACAAGCTTATCTTAATTGTGCTAAATTTATAGCATACTTTTTTGCGCCACATTTCAAAATTTATCAACATTTTTGTACCATTGAGTATAATAAATATTTGGACAAACATATGAAACGTCTGCTTGTCCATCAAGATCTCAGATATGAAAAGAGCCAGGGACATCAAACTTTGTTTGTATTCTGCCTTGAAATGTGCATCCCTTCCATTTATAAACTCGATTTATATAACTAGCCACAATGTTCCCTGACGAACTGTTGACTATATCTTATACTCATTAACAAAAATGCGGGTCTTATGCGGTCTAATCTGTTTGAATCGAATTGGTTTAAGTACCCTTTGTATATTTTGCGTTTATTGAAGTTAAAAGTCGATTTATACTTAAAACTTAGGGCTGTTTTGGCGAGAAGCAATAGATCTTTCAAAGCCAAGTTCAACTATAGGATCAGTTTTAGTTCGGCAAAACCGAAACCGGCATCAATATCATGGACCCTAGCTTAAGCCCTTCTGGGATCAACGCATTATTGAGACTGTTAAGGCTTGAGTTAGTCCAGACTGGGATCGAACAACCATTAACATTCTACCTATAAAACTGTCGTTGATATGGCGTTTCTCTTTCTCGATAGGGGGCGTGGCTAAAATTTAAAACCAACTTGATCTGACTGCAAGTAAGAGAAGTTCTTATCTCTTGCAGGTGCCTTTTGCCATCTCTGAGCTCTGTTTGTGTGTTTATACAAAGGAAAAGGAAACATATCCGACCCTTTTAAATAGATATTTTATTGATCTATGTCCATCTCCTTCCGTCTGTCGGTATGAACGCCTCGATCTCAGAGACTATTTCAGATAAAGACCTAAGATATTCCATAAAAAAAGAACCAACATCTATCTATTATGGAAAGTTCAATTAGATTGGACGAAAAACACCGAACTTATGTACAAAACAAGAAAGAAAGTTGGTCAAGCCCGACTATAAAATACTCTGTACCAAGGAAATTATACGCTCAGCATAAATTTGGATGCTGCAGTAGCAGCGCTGCTTTCGCTGCAACAGCGAACATTTTTTTGATCATAACACGACAACCGTTCATCCGATCTTCATCATTATTTTGGAGGATCGATAAGTAATCTTGATTACTAAATATGTTCAGAAGGAACGACCCATCTATCTTTAAAACTGTGGGAGATATGACGTTTTTTCTAAATTCCTGGGGCGGGAGGGGGCGTGGCCAAAATGTAAAATAAACTTGATCTGCCTGCAGACATCAGAAGCTTATGTACCATACATGTCAATCCTCTATCTCTAAGATCTGTGCGTTCATACGGATAGACAGACGGACAGATGGCTATATCGACGCGTCTGTTGATGCTGATCAAGAATACATATACTTTATGGGGTCGGAGATGCTTCCTTTTGACTGTTACATACTTTTGCACAAACTTATAATACTCCATGTATCTACGGTACAGATATTGTGTCTAAGCTCAAAAGTTTTTACAGGGTGGAGATAGTGTTTAGCATTTCTCTCTAGTTTGCTTTTTATTCATACACTCAAAAAGAGAGGCATAGAGTTAAGGTTAAGCAGTTTCTAGCTATTTACCCAAACGTCAAGATGTTGACCTATAATATAAATTTTAGGACTGTTTTCTTTTGAGGAAATGATCACCTGTACTTAAGTTCTCTTATCATAAGTTTTTAATAAGAAAGTTGACGTTGGAATTCTCCACGTTCAAAGGTGACGTTATAACACCTAAGCCACTCTGGTTTTTGAAATCTCAAAGCTATAACTGACATTACGAGCGCTAAGGAAAAGTGACCTTATATTTAGGTGACTATTTCCTCACAAATAAACTGGGTTCTTTGGTGTAACTTAATTGTAAATCGCTTGTATTGAAATCGACGGACAACGTTAGTACGCCTTGTCATTAGTGTATAATTCACGAAGGATAAGTTAAAATTCAAAATAAAAGTTTTTCTCAGTTTTTCAGAGAGCAGAATTGTAACAGAATTTAACTTTCTTAATTTTATCCGACATTAAGGTATTATTTTCGCCAAAGACCTTGTGAAATCTTATCAAATGCACCGCTTTTGAGTTCTCGTTTCAAGGGTGCAGTTGCATTTATATGTATTCTGATTGAAAGCTATGGGAATGTTCTCTGAAAGTTAATCTTTATACTACAAAGTTGACAAGTTCGAAAATTGCATTAAGAGTTAAGTTCATTTCAATTTCGAAGTGTTTTGATTAGGAAAAACACAGTATCAAATATTTCTCTCAGTGTTTAGTTTGGGTGCATTTGCTCGTCAGTGGCATAAATCAGAGGATAGTGTTGGTGTGTATGTGTGTGTGTGTGTGTGTGCGTCAGACTTGAAGCAACGCCCATTGTGCAACACTTTCGGTTTTTGGTTGTTTTTTTCTTCTCAGTTTTGCACTCCCCATTTGTCGTACTCATCGTGTTTTGTTTGTTTTCCATTTTTTTTCTTTCGTTTCTGCATTGTTTTGTTTAGTTTCGGTAGGTCCTCGTATATCTGTGGGTTTCGTTTTTGGCGTCAACTTCACATTTGGAGCTTGAGCTTGCGTTGTCCTTCCTTCTCTTCTGGCTGCTGGACATAATCGCGTCTGCATTATTGGTTGATGTTTGTTGCCTGGACCCGGTCCCATCCACTGTCCTGTACTTTACATAAAAAGAAACACAAAACGGCAGTCGCAGCACCCGTTTAAATATTTTGTTTGTTTTTCCACCTGCCAGCGCCACCCCTCACCACCCCTCACCACGTTTCCCAATGGGTTGTTTTCCTTTTTGAAGATTATGTGTGTTTTGTTGCCTGACAGGGATCAGCATAAAATGTTGCAAGCTGAGCTTTTTTCCTGCACCGTTTTTCTTCTTCTACAGTCTGTTTGCTTTCCGAAAAGGTGTGTGGAAATTATCTCCACGTATGCAGCCAAGCAATGTGTGTGTGTGTGTGTGTGTGTGTGCTGTCCGGCAAAAACGGGTTAAATGCTGTGGCGAATTTGTAATTAGAAATTGTCGCTTGGCGCATTTCATTCTCTTTTGTTTGTTTGTTAGTTATTTAGATTTTTACCATAGTTTTTGCTTACGCCAGGCATTAAATATTTCATTCAAGTGTTTGAGAGCAGAGCCGGAGTGTAATTAGAGCGCGGAAGCGGTGGTTCCAGAGAGGTGTGACATATGCAATTATTGATAGAAATATGTATACTTGATCTCGAAGTATCAGAGTTGGATGACTCCAAGTTCTTATAACCCAAAGAGCTTTTCAAAGTTGAACATTTTCATAAGGTTTTAGCCAAAGTTCTTTCAAATAATTTTGAAAAGTAGTTGATACAGGTAAAGATATTTCAAAAAACACCTGAAAGCAGGGATGCAACTGGTTCGGTTCAGTGGTTCACACAGTTTCTGTACCGCCGGTTCATTCACATTACACGGTTTTTGGAGCTAGCTGAACCGCGGTTTCGGTTCGGTTCAGTTCAGTTCACAAAGGCATTATGAAATCTTATGAGACTTTTCGAACTCTTTTGAAGTTTTATTCTAATTGTCCATTTAAAATCCTTAGAATAATAATGTGCAATGTTTATTATGTCGGATTTCCGGGATTCCTTGTCTAGAGAAATGTCGGCTAGGAAAAAATACGTACCATGCATCTTAATTACCCTATTTATCATAACCTGAACCTGAATGAGACCTGAATCACAGCTGAATCAGCCCTGAAATGGAAGGGCTGGTTCTGAATTTATGACATCCTTTTACTCATTGGTGAGTTTTAAGGGAAGTACTAACTCATGCTTGAATTCAGGCATTATATTCAGTTATTCCTACTGCTCAGGCCTGAAAGATTCAGCACCGAAATGTAGAACTGCAGGGATTATATAAGAAAAAACTCACCTGTCTAAGATTGAATTGGGTATAAGAAGTATCACAGATAATTAAAAATATGGTCTACTAGAGAGGAATAACGAATTGATGACAGGCATATTAGAAGATCGGCGGGCAATTGCAGAAGACTTACAGTCTTCCGTGTTGTAAAATTTTCGTCCAGTCATCCTTAAAAGTTGTATCGATCCAACAACTCTAAATATTTAGAAGGTCGAACGAAATGTTTTATAAATATCTTTGGGAAACGATTTAAATTCCCAAATTAATAAAAATCATTGGCTAGAGGAAAGGGATTCCCTTTAAAAATCGTCAGAGAACTGAACCGTTATTATTTGTGGTTTTCGATTCATTTCAGCAATTCTGAAAGGAAGCCGGTTCGGTTTGTGGTTCGGTTTGGTTCGACACCGGTTCGGCTTAGAACCGGTTTGCATCCCTGCCTGAAAGTTTTTCTTTTGCCACCTTTTTCAACTAATCTCCAAGTATTATAACTCCGATATTTAAGCCAAACTTTAGACAATAGCAGAAATATTATAGCCTTACTTAAAAGAATGATTCTTGAATGAATTTCAATCCCAATAGTCGACACCAGTAGACATATAACTAAAACTGAATTATCTGCATCTGTGCCTGTTCCGAATTTCACCGCTTAAACTTAAAAAATCCCAACACTCCCATAGTCTTCAGTTAACACCACTTAAAATGCTCTCATATCTCTCAACGTTTTGTTCGAACCGGAGAGACTTAACCACATTTTCGCTGTCAGTCGCTCCATTCTCTCTCTCTCTCTCTCTCCCATCCTTTCTGTCTTTTCGGTTTGAATCATAAAGCACAAAAGTTTCGTGACATAAATCAAACCCTTTTTGGACATTTATGATCGTAAAGTTGAAAATAAATATAACATTATGTGCAAGGCATAAAAATCAACATTAAATACGGAAAGCGACCCTGTAATAAATTCATTCAAGTCGAGACGACTGAATAATGAAAACACCCGAGTATCCTGTCTGTATATGTGCATACAAGTAAGTGAGCAAGTTTATATGTATATGTGTATAAGTAAGCATCCTCGGCATTAAAGTCAATATGCAGGCAGGAGTTCATTTTTATTCTCTGAATGGGGTTTCTGGAAAAATGATTAAATGAAAATATTGAGGTCAGACCATGCAAGTGAATTACAATAATGAGTAGAGCGAAAGGTGGGTGGTTGGGTGGTTGTGGCTGTGGGTGTGGTTGGCTTAATGTTTACGCAAGACATTGTAAATCATACGATTAATTGCAAACTGATTTCGTTCTTGCAGATGACAGTACTTTTCAGTTGTAGTTAACCAAGTGAGGAATATGTTGAAAGCAAAAATATAATTCAAAAGGATCAGCATAGCCTGGGCCCTGCACAGCTAAAGTAAGATCCATTTGGACTGGCCATATCTTTAATATTCTTTTAATCATCCAACGGAGCTGAAAATCATCCAACTGATGTTAATTTTTCATATCCTCTGAATGATTTTCAGCTTCGTTTGATGATTACAAGGATATGTGAGACACATCTAGTCCATTTGCATATGGGAAATCATTCAATGAATATTTTTAAAAATTCCCTTTTTTTTCTCTGTGTATCTGGACTGTCCGAATTAACCCAAGATTTCAGCTTTTAGAGATGACCAAATATTCATTAAACATGAAAACGTTTTATAATCAAAGACCATTAGGGTTTTTGTTGCAGTTTTATTTAGAATTGATTATGTTAATACAGTTAGCACTGAAACAAACAGTAACATGGGTTTTGTTCTATCAGCTCTTATCTCTAATCTTTTGTGAAAAGGATTTATAGAATTTATGGAAGCCATACTAGGCACAAGTGTTTTGGTCTACGAACTATATACGATAGAGCACATACACCCAGAAAAAAGTGGAACGAACCACTAAAGAACGAACGATCTTTAAAAAAAGATTTATTCGTTCTTGTATTTTTAAAGAATTTCGTCCCTGAAATCGAGCTAAGTTCGTTCTGATTATAATGTATTTAGGCCAGGGAACTGAGGTAAAGAAACAGAGAGGAGAGCAAGCACATTTGAGAGAACACATCGCTGAACTCGCTCTCTCAGTTTGGGAGATGGGTGTGTGGCGAACAGGATAGAAACAATAAAGGTAGGGCGGCGTCATTGTGAGTTCTCTGCAAAGTACCTTTACGTTCAAAGCTGAGCTTACTCTTGAAGCGTAAGCTTTTGGCAAAAGTACTCATCACACTGTCGCCGCCTTATCTTTATTGTTGTATCATGGTGGGGAAGCTATCGAGCGGAGGGGCGCAATCGATTTTTGCACTCATGTTGCTTTGGAATTCTCAACCAGCTATGGCATTGCTGACATGGAGCGTCGTCTGTAATACTGCCTGATTATAAATTGTTGTATGATTGGAATCTGTGAAGCTCTCGATTTCAGAGTAAATGATCCTACTCTTGAATCTGATGAGCTCTTGATAATAGGAAGAGCATTCTCGCTTAATAACAATGATATATGCTCTTGATTCAAGAATAAGCAGCCTTGAATTTGAGTATGTTTAGCACTTGAATTAATAACTATTTTGCTTAATTTAAGAATGATTCGTACTTGGATCAAGTATTAAAACTATTGAATCAAGAAAAACGGGACCAAAAATTCATACTTGCAATAGAAATTTCGATCTGGGATCAACAATTTTGATTCTTATCAAACTTCTGACCTCGTACTTTTTTGAACCAAGCATGAAATTGTCCTTTTTTTCTCTGAGTGTACCAATGCATCTTATAAAAAAGGGGTCTAAGTTGGTCTAAGTCAGACTGTTTGCAAAAAAATGTATCACTTTTCATCAACTGTAGATATTGATTTAATATTTTAGCGATTTAAGCATATGGCTAAGCATTTGATCTAATTATGTGATTTTTATGGCACTTTATTTAGCTTATTTGGCAAAGCTACAGCCGGGTTAAGGCGAAAATACTCAAGCTGATAGTTGCCTGAAATTGTCTGTCGACTTTCTGAGATTTGGTATTCAATGATGTGCGGGTTGGTCCCATACTTACGACCAGATGATTGACAGAGAAAATGTAAGGGCCGAAGCTAGTCCCAAAATCGCCTGTTGTCAACAGATAATAGGATATCAATTTGGATTGGATATGTCTATAAAATATCAGTTTATAATCAAACGTAGCTGAAATATCATCCAAAAGGTGATAATTATTCATATCCTTTGGATGATTTTCAGCGCAGTTGGATGATGAAGGGATGCTAAATACATCTTTACTACAAATGGATATAGGAAGGCATCCAATGGATATTTTTAATATCTTTTTTTCTCCGTGTAAATCTGACATTTCATGTATAGACAACTCTGGCATTGATGTACCGTTGCGAAGGTTAGCTTTACCCCAAACTGGCTATTAGGTCAGGCCTATCTATGGCTGTCTTTGGACCGCGAGCTTCTGGCCATTTTTTGCTGATTGGATAGACCGATGGTAACTTTTAGCTGACTGCCGGAAAGAGCACCTCATCTGACGGCTTGCTTTCGGCAGCACCTAGCTCAGAAAAGAAACTACTGATAACTACCACTATGGGCCGATTTCATACATAGAGCTATCAGCCACAAATAACAGAGCAAAATCTTAGTTTATCTGACAAATAGCCGCTATTAAGAAGATAAGAAATCGGCCCTTAGACTTTAAGATAGCAAAATGTGATTGTTCCTCCGGAATTCTGTACCGAACCGGCTTGCAATGCTGAATTCTAACTGATATATTTAAAAATTTTGTTGACAAAATGTGTGTTTACGAACCTGCTAACCTAAAGAATACAAATTTACGTTCTTTCTTTAACTCATCTATACTCGCAAGGTTTCTCCAGTTAATCAGGTCACCTAAAGTACCTAAAATAATAACCAAAAATGTTAAATTGTATGGTCCAAAACCAGTTTCCGTAACAAAATACATAATAATTTGGACAGTTTGACCTTCAGACGCGCTTCAGTTATTTTGTCACATACCGATGAACAGATAACAGACCAAATCGATCTATACCAAACCAAAATTTGTGCCTCAGTTGAGTTTTAAGCGTGACAGCGAAATGAATCACTCGCGTGTGTTGAGGGCTACTAATATTCTGTTAATTCTAACCGGCTACCAGTTGCATTGGTTTGGCTCGAAATCGCCTCGGTATCGCATCTCCCCGCCCGCCGTGGTCAATATGCTGGTGTTGGCTTGTCTTTATGCCGCCTGCTTTGCCCAGCACTATCGGCCCTCGTCGATGTTAAAGATTCTAGAGGATGTCTCTCCGTTTCTAAACAACTTAACTCGCATGCAGCTGCTGGTGGGAGTGAAAGTGTTTAGCTATGCTGTCTATGCCTCTGTGAAAGCAATTGGAGCAGCCGATTCATTGATGGAATCGTTGCCAGCAAGTGAACGCATTTGGACCAAGGAAGAAGGCATTGCCTATGTTTTCTTGGGTTCGACATTAAGTGTGCTCTTGTGCTTTGGTTTCTATATAGCCTATGAAATGGATTTCAAGCTGCCACCACTGCAAGACATCATGATAGGCACGGCTCTGTTTCTGCCCCATTTGGTGCTAGGAGGAGCAGTGAGATTTTATACAATACTGGCTTGGTTGGTTAAAGAAAGATTACGTCAGCTGAACAGAGATGTCCAAGACGAATTGAGTGCGAATCTAAAAGGAGATGAAACAGAAATGGCCTCGACCTCTTTTACCATCACAGTGTCCTCGCCAAGCATTAGCAATACTTTGGAATTGAAGCGGAGGCAGGTGGAGCTGCTGGGAGCCAGATTCGCCGGCTTCTTTAAGACAATGCAGAAATCATTATTTCTACTGGTGGGCATAAATGCGAACTGTTTGCTTGGTATGCATTAGAAGATAAGGTCACATTGCACTCAGAATCATTTAGTTATCGAAAGTAGAATCACCTATATTGCTGGGGACAAAAAGGTCAGATGTGGTGGATTTGAAGCACTTGCATAGCTGGCTCATGTTTTACTAAATGCGAGTTGCCAACTCTCCAAAATTTACCTTGATTCGAAAGAACAGGAAGATGAGAAAACGGCCCAAAGATTGCAATAAAACAATTTATTCTATTACTAGCTAGAAAAAATATCAGAAATGAGATGGTCTAAAAAAAACTGGGATATTGTGAAACTGAAATATAATAATAAGTAATAAATAAATTGAGGACGGAATTGAATTGGATTGAGATTTATGGGATAAAAAAAACATGGATTTAAACTATCCAACACTACGAGTTATCCGGTAATGTTAAATGGTTTCCGAAATCCCAAAACTTAACAGTATGGGCCAACCCGTACATATGCCAATCTTTATACAACAGAATGTATTTGGAAAAAGCAATATTAAACAAATTTCGGTGTCATAAATAACGAACCGGCGTTAACCCAAAGCATTAACAGTATCGGTTTCGGATTTGAGTTTTAAACGGCTCATACCGGTTCGATCGAGTTTCCCAACTGGCTTTCGTTTCTTAATATTCCACCAAGACGTTCCATTGACATTCACAAAGTTCTCGGCGAACGCCATTAGCTCCAAGATGATACAGAAATAAGCTGGGTTATCGTAAGACAATAAGTAAGGCAGAGTAAAATAAGAGAAATTCATTCTCGCATCAAGAAGTACATCAAGAATGAAAGTTCTTGAACCAAATGCCAATTTCTTGGTTGAAGTATGCATTTTTGATACCGAATTTCTTGAAAATATAAAGAATTGACGGCCCACAGTTGCGTTGCAAAAATATCATATCGTAAGTACCATTTCATAACTTGTTAGTTAATTAGTTTGTGCAAATGTATGAAACAGCTAGAAGGGAGCATCGGATATGCCCCATTAACGTAGGGTGCTTTTTTTAAGACCAACATTAAAGTTTAGAAAGGTCGTCCCCTCAATAGATACCTTTTGCATTACAGATAATACAATTTAAAACAAAATAAATGCAGTTTTAATGGGCGCGAAAGAGTTTTGCTCAAGACATAACCCATACCTCCAACGAAATTTTAATAATGAGAACTGTTCTACATGGGTCGAAATTTTGATAATAAAATTCTTAAACAAAAAGTCAAGTGGCTCAGATGTTAGAACGTCGTCCAAAAACGTGGAGATTTTTAGTTTTTTCGAAATCAGATCTGGTCGACTTAAGCTTTAGCTCTTGAGGAGTGCAGGAGGATAAAGTTTATTTTCAGTTTTTTACGTGTTAATCGCCTTCTGGCTTCTTCGCCATACAAAAAAAGTTGATACTAATAAGTTTTAAGTGATTTTGTTTCAAGTTAGCCGCTTTGTGGTGAAAAATGTGTTACAAATTCATTTTTCAAACTTTTGAGCATTTGGTTTTTGACATCTTTCTAGCAATTTTCGGATACCATCTTGAAAAAACGAAGCGTTTTGTGGTGCGATTAACGAATCTATTGGATTGGGATTTGTATTGAACCGGTACTATTACCGAAACTACGCTAGTTTCACTGAGCAACATCTAAATCCGTTACCAAAACGTTCCTCCAAAAATAAAGTAATGTCAGAGAAACTCGTCTTGAATATTTCAATATTTATGTTTTAAATATTAAGTGTGCAAACGAATCACTTGAAATCGCCTGGCATGGAAGCCGGCATTAATGAAATGAGACAAAAACATCACAAAATGATGCAGCGTTTTACACCTTTTTCGCAGTCTTTGATTCAGAAACTTCCATCAGCAACCAACCAACACACTCAACATCTGATATTTAGGATTTATATTTCAAATATCGTCCCAATCAAAATACCTGATTTTTTCTCAGGTGGTTTATATTCCCTAATTTATTACCGCCATACATGGCATCTAATCTTCGAGGAGCGCAAGCGACGTGTTTTCTATGCTGGGAATGCCTCCATTTATGCATGCATAGCTTGCGATTACATATGTTTGCTTATGGTTCAAACACTTTTGGAGCAAGAGGTGAGCTTAATATATATAAACATGGCTCTTAATTCTCAACTAACTCAAACTGTTTTTCTTTTCCAGCGTCTTAACTTCTTAGGCAAGCTGGAATCCTTATTGGCGCAAAGAAGTGTGTTAGCCAAGCAAGTGCGTTCTCTTGTCAAGGACTTGAAAGTTATTTTGGTAAACAGGTTTCAAAACAAATTTTTTTCAATTTGGCGTTTTGATCTGATTCATTTTGCCTTGGTAGGTGGGATAAAGCTTAAGTAGGAATTCATAATATATATTTTTGGATTTTACAGCTGCTTTTACTTCAGGGCTTGATAATAGCCTTGATAATTGTGTATCACTATTTGAATGATGAAATCGGACTACTTAAAGAGCAACTGGAAAGCAGAGATGGGGATTAGGAAGGCCACATGAAGCCAAGTCTAGAATATACAAATTTTCCCAGAACTGGTCGCCCCCATATTAATTATCTTCATATGAAAACTTACTCTATAAATTTCCCTTTCGGCCACAACAAACAGAGTGCAAGGATAACAAATCATGATTAAGATGTTAATAAAATGGTTACCCAATCAACGTAAGATGTTTTCTTGTTTTTCCTAGAGATGAGCAAAATTAGAACAAGTCACTTGGCTTTTGTGGATGGGCTCTGTTTCTGTGTCCTGTACATCAACATAAATATGAAGGGTCTCTTGGTTTAAATATTTGGTTTGGATATATTAAATTGGTAATATGGTTCACATTTCAAGAACTTAAGTAACGGCTGCCCACTTCTTACTTTGGGAAGTGAGCTTTAAAAACAGAAGGAAGGATTCTCAATTCACGGTATAATTTATGATAATATTATTAACCTTTTTCAATAAGAGAGTTCTAGTTACTTTTCAGATTCTGTATAACATAGTTCGTTCCATGAAACGTTTCTATGTTCCCAAAAATTGGACTCAAATCTGAATCAGTTTTGCACTTTTCCAATTGTTACCTCACATTAATCAATCCACTCACCTCTAACGGTGGCACTTTTCTGCTTCGTCTATGGGGTTTTTCATAAACTTCACGCACACGACCTAAAAGTTGTAACAGGAATGGGAGCCATCGTGCTTTGTGCTGGGTTAACAACAAGCAGCTCTGGCAAATGAACATAATTCGTGTTAGGAAATCTACATAAAATTTACTATGTTGCCACTACGACCAGGACACCCTGCACACCCGCCCCACCCAGCCACACACACACACACACACACTCATACGAGAGCCGGGCCAGGGCCAGGGCCAGGCAAATGCATTGCAACTCTGTGGAGATGCTGATGAGCAGATAAATTCATTAGGCAAAACCATGTAATTGTTCCACCAGGACGAGAACGACGCGACAGTAAGGCAAGTAAAAGCAAACAACAAGCAAAGGATGCGGATGTGGCGGACATTTGGCTCAGCTGGCAATGCAGGCAGAGGACGACCGCAGATCTTAAGTTTTGCTGGAGTTAGAGTCACGTATCCGGAGTCAGAGCCGGCGAAGCGTTACTAAATACAAATTAAACAAATCCATAAATAATGTTTAATAATATTAACAAGGATATTAGCTGAGTACACACACGCACAAGGATAGGGTAGGACTACAGATGCGCTCACTTATTGCAATCAGTGTATGACTTTGCCATGCGAAGACATGAACAGTGGTCGCATGAACCAAATTTTATGTAAATTAGTGTACAACATTTGAAAGCTTCAGAGGGTAAGAAATGAGCGAAACATAATGAAAATCCTTTATAGTAGATGATTTAGCACTAAACGACCCAGAATTTAGTAGTTTATATCACCGCAGTTGAATTGAATTGTGAAACCGAACCGGTTCGATCCCGTAATTTCCATATATCTAAGCCAAAACTTAGGCCAAACCAAGTGTTAAATAAATAGTTGAGACTGAACCTGATCTGAGCACAAGATTTATACATTTAAAACTGTGAACTATGGCCTAGGTAATTTGTATAACCTATACATGGAAAATGGGGAAAGGAGATGATGTTGTGCAAGTGTATGTAACAGGGAAATTCGGATAAGGACTCTTCATTCTTGATCAACTTTAAAAGCCGAGTAAATATAAACAGCCATGTCCATTTGTCTGTCTGTCTGTAAACTCGTCGATCCCAGAGACATTTAGAGATAAAGCCAAAAATGTTTAGATATAGTTAGGAGTTTACCCAGATCAAATTTGTTTCAGACTCGGAAAATTACTTGCTGAAACCGGAACCGTTTCATCGAATCGTAATAGATTCGATATTAGATATTATTGTAACCAATACCCGATCGAATTCAAATAGCTTGTTACTGGTACAGTTTCGGTTTTATTTCCTTGGCAGAGGACATCATAGTTTTAAAAGAAGCAAACTTTCGGGACGTACCAGAATCGAAATTTGTGTCGAGATTAATTTCTGCCAAGAACCCACTGACATTTATATTTGTATACCCCTGCAGAGGGTGTTTTTAAATTTTCTGGATGTTTGTAAAGCAAAGATATATGCATCTCCAATCACATAAAATGTATATATATAGTATATTCTTGATGTACGACGAGTTGAGTTGATTAAGCCTTGTCCGTCTGTTTCTATGATAACTCCTCTGTCAGTTTTAAAACTTTCTTCACCAAACTTTGCACGAAGTCTTTTAGTTCAAATACGCTGCACATTTGTCGGAAACGGCAGGATCGGATGACTATAGCATATAGCTGTCATACGAACGATCGGTTGAAAATCTAGTTTAAGTGAGAAAAACCTTTTTTGTTTTCAACGGAAACGCCTGCAAACTTTGCATTTCTTAGTTTGCTATGCTTTCCCATGATTTTCGACCAATCTTTCGTATGGGAGCTATATGATAAGGTGCATATCAAAATGATAAGACACTTTTATAATTTGCGTTTCTTCCCTCGCAAAATCGCTTTGAACTAGAATATAATAAAATCAAATATGATGAACGAAAGAATAAAGCATAAGCAATGAAAAATTACCGTTGGTTGTTATTTTTATCATTGCTTGGAAATGTACCGTTAATTTTGCGTTCAAGTAATAGAAATTTGCTAGTTTGCAGTTGTATCACAATTATAAGACACATAAGAAAAATTAGAGCCAGACTGTGTAAAACAACTCTTTTTGTAATTTTTTCTTGTTCACGATCATAATTTAAATAATTTAAAATAAAATGGGCCGATCAACACTGCTTTGCGAGAAAGAAAAGGGCTCCATTCTTGCCTTTTCAAACTGCGGCTTGAATATAAGCCAAATATCGCGTGAAATTGGTCGCAGTCGCACAGTTATTGCCAATTTTTTGAAGAATCCTCAAGAATACGGTAAAAAACGTAGTACTGGACGGAAACCAGTGTTAGATGACCGTAGCAAGCGACGCATTATAAACAAAGCGAGTAATTCAACCGCCTCATGTTCCCAACTTGCTGCAATGAGCGCAAAAAAGGTGTCCACAATGACGGTTTGGAGGGTCTTAAATAAATCTGACCACATTGTGAGAGGTGTACTTAAAAAAATTCCTCATTTGACCGCCCGCCACAAAGCAGCTCGGATCGAATTTGCACTAAAAAACTTGTCAACAAACTGGGCCTCGGTAATAAATGTTCTATTGTTAGTTTTCATATTTCTAATCAATTTTATTTTATTTAGGTTATTTTTTCGGATGAAAAAAAATTTAATCTAGATGGTCCAGATGGATTTCGATACTACTGGCGCGATTTAAGAAAGGAGCCTCTTTATTTTTCAAAAAGAAATTTTGGTGGTGGGTCAGCAATGGTGTGGGGAGCATTCAATAAGTTTGGAAAGCTGGATTTGCAATTTACGAGCTCCAGAATGAATAGTGCAGACTACATTCGAGTCCTAGAAAATAGTTTACTCCCCTATCTAAATGAAAACCGGGAAACTCCTTTTATTTTCATGCAAGATAATGCCAGAATTCATACTAGTCGGGTCACAAAAAATTTTTTACAAGAGTGTTCGGTGGAATTATTGGACTGGCCAGCATGCTCACCGGACTTGAATCCTATTGAAAATATTTGGGGAATCCTCGCAAGACGTGTCTATAAAGAAAACACAAGCTACGATAGTGTTAGCAACCTTAAAAGTGCGATTTTAAGGGAATGGAACCTCCTTGAACCGCAATTGTTGGTGAATCTGATAGATTCAATGAAAAAAAGGATTTTTGATGTGGGAAGATCTAGGGGATCGACGATTAATACCTAAATTATTGGTTTAAATTAGTTTAAATGTTATTACTTTTCATACCTATAGACTCTAAGTGTTAAAAGAACGAGTGTCCTATCATTTTGATAAGGTTGAAAAAGTCACTTTTTTTAATTTTGCTAAAAAAAATCATTAGAACAGTTGGAACAATAAATAAATTTGAGTTGAAACGTTTGTCCACATCATTTTAATATGAGTGAGGGGGGGTTTATGCAATACGCCAATATATCAGGAAAATTATATTCAAAATACAAGGTGTCTTATAATTTTGATATGCACCTTATAAGTAGTCATCCGATTTGGACAAAAATATGTAGAATTAGTTGAAAGCGTGCAAAATACATTAGTATAAAAAAGTTTTATTACACGTTACTCGAAGAGTAAAAAGGGTATACTAAAGTAGTGCAAATGTATGTATTGATCACCATCATTAGTCGAGTCGATATAGCCATGTCCATCTGTCTGTATGAACACCTAGATTTCAGAGACTAGAGGAGCTAGAGCCATCAAATTTTAACTGTAGACCAGTATTGTCTGCATGCAGATCAAGTTTATTTCAAATTTTGGCCACTAAGCCTCCCGCTTATTTGGATATCTCCTACATTTTTTAAGATATCGGATTTTGCAGTGTAGTTTATGTGGCCAATGCCCACAATCTCAAAGATTTTTTATAAAGATTGCGTAATAAATGCCAGAATTAAAAAACAAGAAAGAAAGTCGGTCAAGCCCGACTATAGCATACTCTGTACCAACGAAATTATACGCTCAGAATACATTTTGATGCTGCAGTGGCAGCTGAAAGCAGCGCTGCTACTGCGCTACAGCAGCGAACAGTCTTTTGATCATAACTCGAAAACTGTTCATCCAATCTTCACTATTCCTTTGGCTGATCGATAAGTTATTCATATTACTAATTATGTCCAGAAGGAACAACCCACCTATCTTTAAAACTGTGGGAGATATGACGTTTTTCCCAAATTACGGGGGCGGCAGGGGGCATGGCCAAAATTGAAAATAAACTTGATCTGCCTGCAGACATAAGAAGCATATGTCCCATACAAGTCAATCCTCTATCTCTTACCATCTCTGAGATCTGTGCGTTCATAAGGATGGACATGACTCGGCTGTTGATGCTGATCAAGAATATATGTATATACCTTATATGGTCTGAGATGCTTCCTTCTCGATGTTACATACTTTTGCACAAACTTATAATACTCTGTGTCCCTACGGTACAGAGTATAAAAAGGTAGCATATTTATTTGAGCCGCATGGGGTTATTAAACACTAATTGCCCTAAGTAAAGGGTATTTCAAAGTCGGCCAGGGCCGACTTTAGCTCATGCTCTTATTGCGAAACTTGGCGGTATTATAAAAAAGCATGGAGAACCATTGAATACTATGTTTGGAGACGTTTTGATTAAAAAGAAAACAAGTTTTTCTTACTAAAACTAGTTTTTGGACTGATTGCTTCTATGGGAGCTATGAGATATATTAATCCGATCCGATCAGTTTTGACATATTAGTAGCGTGCAGCAAAATAAAGACTCTGTCCCAAATTTCAGCTCGATAGCTGAGAGACTAGCTTGCGTAGAAGCAGACAGACAGCCGGACAGACACAGCTCAATCGACTCAGCTCGTCACCCTGATCAAGAATATATATAGTTTATACATTTCTATGCGCTGCAATCTTCTGGGCAACATTAAAATACCCTTTGCAATTTTGTTATTTCTGTATGCCTAAAACTGAAGGGGATAATTGGTACAAACACCCTGACAGCAGACACAGCTGTCGATCTGCTTAATGGCTCAAACTAGTCGCTGCTTGGTTTTTACATAAGAGATTTCTTAACTTAAACTAAAATAGTTATTATAAATTAAACAATTAAATTATAAACATTTTAAACACACACCAGAACGGCTAATTACATTGCCTAGCCAAATATATTCGATATAAATACGACTAATACTACCTATCAGACCAGAATTTATATTATATATGTAGTTTTTGTGGTCGGAGATAATATAATATCTAATTATGGTACAGCCCTTAAATGTACTAGTTCCATTTTCTCGATTTTGTTTATAGTTTTTCAGTAGGATATCAGATTGTCCTATGTATAACTTTTCGGAAAATAGATACTGTGAAAGTATTGAAAATCTAGTGATAAATCCCTTCACGTTTCAAGTCTAAGCTGTCTTTTCAAATTTATCATTCATCCGTTTAGCAGGGCTAGTAAAAAACCTCTTAAATTAAGACTGGTTTTGTTGTGTGTGCCAAAAACCTTTCAATGAGTGTGAAAACAATTCCATAATCAGAACAAAACACACACAGTACCAACCCACTGTGCAATGGATGGAGGCAGTCTGTGCAGCGAGTTTACGAGTTTTGCAATGCGTTTGCCACCTTTGCTTCTGCCCCAAGGATACACAAGTGTTTACACGTATGGGGATTTATCAATCGCAGTGAATATTCTGCGCTTGTCGGTTTTTATTATAAACAAATGTTTGTAAATGCAAAATGGAGAGTAGTTTAAATCTATGCGAAATGTTTACATATATATATAAACTACTTATCGTCAGTTAATTAATTTGAACAAAAATTTGTTGGTACGAAGGAGTGGGAAAAGTGTGTATAATGAATAAATCCTGTTTTTCGAAAATCCATAGATAAGGAATAGTTTTAAAATTGTCTCCAACGTCCACGATTAATTAAATTTGTTGCATTTGCAAATACAATATATCCTGAATCCCTCAATTCAATATATTTTTGATTCCATTCTAGTCCATTAATTCGGTTTGCTCTTCTTTTTGGCAATTGGTGTCTCTATAACCGAAAGTTTCATTAGCAAATATTCACTAAGAGACAAATTTTCATGCTTATGATGTTTACCATGTTTACGTTTCCTCTGCTTCTTGTCCACTTTGTTGGACCTCTTGCTGCTCCTGCGCCTCTTGTTGTCCGAATCGGTTGAAGTGTCACTCGACTCGGTGGTTGAATCATAAGTTGATGAAGTTGAGACACTGGTGCTGGATGAACTGCTGGATAAACGACGCCTCTTGCATGGAGCACGCATGGTATTGCGCCTCAAGTACCTAGGTGGACTGCGCGAGGGAGTGCGTGGTCCGGTGGCACAGCGACTGGTCGATGGCTTTGGGCTGCGCAAGCGCCGAGGATTAGTTGTCGAACGTCGTTTAGAGGACGACGGTGGAGAGGGTCGGCGACGCCGTCGCGGGGAATCACTCTTGTTCGAGGAACTTAAGGGTGATTCCTCAATAGTGGTCGACGACGATGAGCTGCTAGTGCTGCTAAAACTGTCTTTTCGCTTGGGCGTACGCTTCCTCTTTGTCGACATCCAGGCATGTCGCTCGGCACCGGTCAACCGTCGTGCTGGTGGAACGTAATGTGGCTTCTCATGGGGCGTTGATCGAGATGGGGGCACTGGTGTGGGTAGCAGGGCAATTCGTTCCATCGATGACGAACGCTGCTGTTGGACTTGTGAGTAATAGGGATCAGTGTCCAAATCATTGAAACTATAGGTCAACATGGGCGGATTTAGTGATGCTGCTGCTGCGGCATGGAATCGTTGCAAGTGTGGTGGCTCATAGCCAGAGCTGTGCATCATTTGGCGAACTGCTTCGCCCGGATGTTCAAAAACGAAACCGGGCCAAACTAAATGAAAGAAGAGAATGAACGAAAGTTAAATAGTAAGTCAGAATAAGCTTGCAAGTCCTCGTTTTGATACCCTTGCAGAGGGTATATTAAAATTGTCCAGATGTTTGTAACGCAGAGAAGGAAGCATTTCCGACCACACAAAGTTTATATATATTCTTGATCAGCATGACGAGCTGAGTCAATATAGCCTTGACCGTCTGTATCTATGTGTTCCCCCGTCAGCTTGAAAGCTATCGCCACCAAACTTTGCACGAAATCTTGTGCACAAGTATGAAAGCCGGATCGAATGACTATAGCATATAGCTGCCATAGGAATGATCGGTCGAAAAACTAGTTTTAGTGAGAAAAGGTTTTCGTTTTCAAAGCAAACGCCTCCATACTTTGTTTTTCTTGGTTTGTTATGCTTTTCCCAAGATTTCACCAAGTTTGGTGGAAATCGTATCCCTATATAGTATAGCTGTCATAGAAAAATAGAGTCAGAAAAGTAGTCTGTGAAAAATATTGTTTGTTTTCAGTGGAAATGTCGTCCATACTAGTTAGAACAAGAAAGAAACGACGAAATTATACACTCAGAATAAAATTGGATGCTGCAGTAGCAGCTAAAAGAGGCGCTGCTACTGCGCTGCAGCAGCGAACAGTCTTTTGATCAAAACTCGACAACCGGTCATCCCATCTTCACCATTCCCTTTGCTGATCGATAATTTATCCTTATAACTAATTATGTCCAGAACAAACGAACAATCAATCTTTAAAACTGTGAGAGATATGACGTTTTTTCTAAATTGCGGGGGCGTGGTCAAAATTGAAAATAAACTTGATCTGCCTGCAGACATAAGAAGCATATGTCCCATACACATCAAACCTTTAACTCTTACCATCTCTGAGATCTGTGCGTTAATCCGGACAGACAGACGGACATGACTCGGCTGTTGATGCTGATAAAGAATATACACACCTGGTCATATTAATAGGTACACATAGAAATTATTTAATAATAGAAGGTTTTTTCGTACTTTAAGTATTGACAGCTTTAAAATTTTTGGTTTTTATTATGTTGTCAATGTCAGGCCACACTGTGACAAAGAGTTGAAAGAGGGGAAGCCTCGTTTATCAAAACTTTTCTACAAATTGTGAGTCAACCACACATTTCGCCTGATCATAATAATAATAATTTTGTAATCAGTGATTTTTTGGCAACTTTAGGTAAATTTCGTATAGCTACTGCCAATAAAGATAATTAAATAATTCTTTTTATTAGAAAAAATGGGTCGAAATTCTCATTGTAGCTCGATTGGTTCTTATACTGAAAAAAGAAGGAAAATCTTTGCGAGCGATTGCCAAATTAATGAACAGGTCTCATAATTTGGTTAAAAATGCACTTGAAAGGAAACCAAGACAGGAAACCCGTGGATGGCCACAAAAAACAACGGAAACCCTTAACCACTACATTGTAACTTTGAGCAAAAAGGACCCATTTAAGTCATCGAAGGCAATTCCAGCAGAAATTGGGAATGCAGTTAGTGCGCCAACTATCCGAAGACTTCTACAAGATGCTAACCTACCAGGAAGAATTGCCAGAAAGGTTCCACATATGCGCAAAAAAAATACCACCATGAGGCAAACTTTTGCAAGGGACCACAAAGACTGGGTAGGATGCATCGGGGAGAAAAAGTGGAGGAACAATTTATGGAGCGATGAAACCAAGATAAATTTGTTTGGGAATGATTGTGAAAGGAATGTTCGACGCCCTAATGGAAAGGAATTTCATCCACAGCTTACAAAAAAAAAACAGTCAAACATGGAGATGGTAATATAATGGTGTGGGGTTGCTTCTCCTGGTACGGCGTAGGTCCAATTTATCAGACTACGAACAAAATGAAGGCTGAAGAATACAAATCCATATTGGAAACAGTTATGGTACCATATGCTGAGAAAAAAAGGACCAAAAAGTTGACGTTCTGAAGTGGCCAAGCCAATCCCCGGAACTAAACCCCATTGAAAACGTGTGGGGAGACTTAAAAAAGAAATTGGCAAAGCATTCATTTTCAAATAAAGAACAAGAAAGAAAGTCGGTCAAGCCCGACTATAACATACTCTGTACCAAGAAAATCTGTCTTTTGATCATAACTCGAAAACCGTTCATCCGATCTTCTTCATTCCTTTGGCGGATCGATAAGTTATCCTAATAACTAAATATGTTCAGAAGGAACAAGCCATCTATCTTCAAAACTGTGGGAGATATGACGTTTTTTCTAAATTGCGGGGGCGGCAGGGGGCGTGGCCAAAATTGAAAATAAACTTGATCTGCCTGCAGACATAAGAAGCAAATGTCCCATTCATGTCAAACCTCTATCTCTTACCATCTCTGAGATCTGTGCGTTCATACGGACAGACAGACGGACATGGCTATATCGACTCGGCTGTTGATGCTGATCAAGAATATATATACTTTATGGGGTCGGAGATGCTTCCTTCTGGATGTTACATACTTTTGCACAAACTTATAATACACTCTATGTACCTACGGTACAGAGTATAAAAATTATGGGAAGGTGTCCAAAAATTGTGGTATGAGACACCAGTAGAAACCTGCCAGGCTCTTATTCAAAGTATGCCAAAAAAGATAGCAACAGTGACCAAAAATAGAGGTGGATACACTGGATACTAAGTTAGTAAATACTAATTTAGCTAATACTACTAAATACTAATTTAGCTAAAAAAGAACACAAAATAGAAATTTAAAATTGTTTTTCTATGATTATGATCAGACTGAAAACGTATCTAAGATACAAAATGATCTACTTTCTGTTATATATTTATCCTATTTTACAATTAAGTTTTTTTTATTAAAAACAAATAGTTTAACAACCAATTAGACCTAATTTTAAGTTTAAAATATTGAATATAACTGTTTTCTGTTACCTTTAAGTCTGAGTTGATGTGTGTACCTATTAATATGATCAGGTGTGTATATACTCTATAGGGTCGGAGATGCTTCCTTCTGGCTGTTACATACTTTTGCACAAACTTCTAATACTCTGTGTACCTACGGTAAAGAGAATACAAACTTCGGACGAGCCGAAGTTAACTTTCCTCTATTTGTTGCTTTAGGAATTAGGGTTCTTCAACTCGACGATTGCAAAATTTGTTTGAAATCAATATTTCAAAACAAGTACTCTTTCAAGAATATTAACAGATTTTTCTTGTTGCCTTTAAAAGGAATTCTATGTCTACAACTACTTATTTTAGTATACTTGCCTTGCTCCCTGGCCACTGGCAGCGCCTTCTTCTCGAACATCACATAGTTGCCCTTATCATTGCAGGTCGGATGACGAAAACGGCAATTGGGGCCCCAGGTGCAAGCATTTCGCAAATAGAAACGACAAATGGGCATCAGGGGCTCAACGGGTTTCACCTCAACCGCTTCGCTTTCACCATCATCAGAAACTTCACCATCTTCCAGTTCAACTTTAGCCTTATCAGCAGATTTGGTATTCTTCGGGGCTTTTGCTGGCACAGCAGACTTCTGGTTGTTACCGATTTCAGTGGGTGTTTTGTTTTCCGATGCCACTGTTAGTGGAACATTCGAAAGTGTTTGTGATGAAATTTCAATATGCTGATTTTTGGACTCAGGATTGTTGAGTTTATCAATTTTAATATAAGGTCTTGGATCTTTGGAAGTAACTTGAGCCAACTCTATATTTTCCGCAACATTCTGATCTTTATATACAGTACCGTCTGCTTCAGTTGTGGGCGTTTCGTGGGGTTGAGGTGCAAGCCATTCGTTGGCCAAATTTGGCGACAGATTTTTAGGGGAATTCGGTTTGATCGAACCAGAGTTTCCCTCTACTTTAATTGAGCTTTCCAATCGGTTCTCCATATACAAAACTGGTGGAGGATTTACTTCAGATTCTTTGGACATCGCTTCTGACAACTGGGTATCTTCTTCTTCAAGCTCCTGCTTAATATTTACTTCGTTAAATTCAGTCAATTCCCTTTTAATAGATCTCAGCAAGTCAAGCTCGGTGGACTTATCAGAGTTTCCCTCTTCTTTGATTGGGCTTTCCACAGACACAACTGGTGTGGGAATTGCTTCATAAACGTTTTCTCGATTTTCTGAAGCATCTGGGACGTTTCCAACAGTTGGGCTTGGATCTTTTGACATGGCTTCTGACAACTCAGAATCCTCTTCAAGCTCCTGCTTAATATTTACTTTGTCTTGAAGCATTGAGCTGTCCGTTTCATTTTGGATTTTCGAAAGCCATTCTTCAGCAGAACTGTACTCAGAATTGTCAACCAGTTCCTGCTTAAACGCCATTAAAAATTCATGCACGTAGTCATCAGAGTTTTCCTCTTCTTTAATTGAGCTCCCCAAACGGCTCTCCGTATACAAAACTGGTGTGGGAATTGCCTCAGAATTGTACTCTTGAGTTTCGGAAGTTTCCGGGACGTTGGAATCACTATTTTCTTCAAGCTCCTGCTTTATATAGACTGTGTCTTGAAGTATTGAGCTGTCCGTTTCAGTTTTGATCCCATCAAAATGGTTTTCCGAAAGCCATTCGTGAACAGAATTTGACTCAAGATTATCAGGCAGTTCCGTTTTAATAGCCATAAGCGAGTAATGCGCGGTGGACTCATCAGAGTGTTTCTCTTCTTTAACTGAGCTCTCCATATACAAAACTGGTGTGGCAATTGCCTCAGAGTCGTCTTCTAGAGTTTCGGAAGTTTCTTGGACGTTGGACTCGCTTTCTTCCTCAAGCTCCTGCTTAATAAATACTTGGTCCTTAAGTAGTGAGCTGTCCGTTTCATTTTTGATCTCCTCAAGAGGGTTTGCTGAAAGCCATTCGTCAGCAGAATGTGACTCAAGATTATCAGTCAGTTCCGTCTTAATAAATCTAAGCAAGACCAGCTCGGTGGACTCATCAGAGTTTTCCTCTTCTTTAATTGAGCTCTGTAAGAAGCTTTCCACTGATGCAACTGGTGTGGGAGTTGCTTCATAATCGTTTTCCCGCTTTTCGGTAATACATTTTTGAATTGGAGGGGATTCAGTTTGGTCCTTTGGTGATTTTGCAGACTTGTCGGCGGAATCGTTACCAACCAAATCTTCAGAGCCATTGTCTGGTAAGGAGAGCACAACTTTGGTATGGATGTTCTCATTATCTGCAGAATTATCGTTTTTGGACACATATGCCGGTGGAGCATTTGGGTCTATTTTCAAAGTTTCATCTAATTTCTTTGCTTCCGTTTCCTCATTTGGGTTCTCCTTTTCCGTTTTCTCTTTCACCTCAGTTTCTGATGTGTCATCGGCTGTGGCTAGGCCGGACGACGAGCACTGCTCTCTGTCATCATCCACATCGAGGGAGCTGCTGCCACTGAAACCCGCATGTACGCTAATCTTGTAACTAGATGAAGATTCAGAGGACTCCTCTATTGGCTCCGCTCCCACTGGAGTGTGCGAATCTACAGGCGTCGACATTCTGACAGGGATTTCGCCATTTTAATCGTTTGGGTATATTATTTTGCACGACATAGGCTTACCTGAGTTAATTAAGGTCTTGCAAGAGGCAGGCACCGGACAAGTCGATTTTTTCAAACAATTGTTCACAAATTTAATTCAATTTTTGATTTTTCTCTTGCCCTGCACAAACTTTTGCAGCCGCTGACAGTTCTCGAAAAGGGTTTGATATCGAAGCTCGATAATAATGCCAGGTGTAGGGTTGCCAACACGCAAATCATTTCAACAACTATCGATATATTTTACAAACTCTTAGTGGTGAGCAAAGTACAGTACATGGTGGCTTTTGCTTTAAACGGGCCTCAAATCAAGGTAAGCAAAGAAGGCAAAAAAAATAAGTTCGTTGAATGCTATTTATAAGCTATTTACACTAGGAGTGCGTTATGCGTTATAGCCAAGGGTCAGCTTTATTTGTATGGGAAAAAGGCTGATAGTTAGCTATTAACGCATATCGCACTCCTAATGTAAATCAGCTTGAAGATTTTAGATTTGGTTTCGCTTCGGTGTGGCCGTACTTTAATGGCGCGCTTGGAATTCGTTTGAATTCTGCTGTGTTGAAATCATGGATTAAGCTGTAATTGGTTGCATTTCAAGCTGTAATAATTAAATTAATTTTAATTCAACACATATCAGAACAAAAACGAGTTTTTTGAAGCTAAGAAAAATCAGTGTTCTGCAGTGGACGCAGTCATGAATGCTCCAATTGTAGCAGCTTGTGCTTGACTTGGTCATATTTGATTTAGATTTGCTCTCATGAAATCTAATTCAAATCTAAATCGCTTTCAGGAATATCGCTATTATATATAAAATATTGTAGGAAATGAAGAGAATACGGCTAAGCCCACTTCTTGGATCTGTGACTTAGGCAGTTGTGTTGGCTTTGAGGGGGTGGCATTGAAGTCAATAATCCTTATTGACCTATGGAATAACTTTGTTAAGTTGTCTCCGTACACAAAGCAAATTACGAGTGTGCCGTATTGTGCTGATACATCCAATAAAAAAAATACCAAAATAAACATAAAATGCCAGTAAAAATGTCATATTTGGTATTTTTAAGAAATGGGCACACTCTTTCTTAGCTGCAATTTGCTTACATGCAACTTTAGGACGATTTCGAGTTGCAACAATAAAATTATATAGAATATAACATAAGGATCGGTAATGCTCTAGGGAGTAGCCAATTGGCAGCTCTTCCCCCTACATCACATATTTTGTAACTGGAATCTTAAGTTTATCCAACGCCGCTTGGGAAATGAGGAAGAAGAGGATGCAAGATTCAGAAGAACCGCATAGCGAAGGCAGATGGTAAGATCTAATCTGATTTCCTACAAAAGTAATAGACACTTACATTTTGTTTCAGACTCCCAAATGAGGTCCTACAGTTTGAATTGCTTTTGGGGTTGCTGCAACTGCACTTAGCTCCAAATTAGATTAAGATTATAACAAAATGTGGTACATTTTTGGTACATTGTACACAGAGAAAAATATCCATTGGTTGATCCATTTGTGAGGGATGCGTCTAAAATATCCTTTTAATCATCCAACGGAGCTGCAAAATCATCCAAAAGATATGAAAAATGATGATAATTTGCATGATTTTGCAGCTCCGCTGGATGATTAAAATTATATTTAAGACATATTCCTTCTAAATGGATCTTTTTTGGATCTGTTTTTTGATTAAAATTGAAAATAATGAAAGCTTCGGTTAAGTGGCTTAAACTAATTTCGAACCTTCATTGCATGGAAACGCAGATTTGGTTAGGTTCAGTGGATCACTTTGTTTATTTTTACATTTATATAAACCGTCTCATGTGGAAGATATCTTGTTATCGAGACTAAATATATTTACAAGTTCATTTACTAACTACAGAAAAGGCGAAACCATTCACAAATCCATTTGCCATCGATATATATTAATCTCTATGGAAATGATTTTTCACATAATTCCACCCACCTAATATCCCATCAACAGTATCTAAATGAATGCTCTCTGCATATGCTCATTGGCATCGAGCACATAAATCAGAAATGGGGGCCAAATGGTCTGGACAGAACACTTTTCCATACGCACACACACACACACACACATGAGTTAGTCGCAATTAAGAGAAATATATTAGTCTAGCAGCTGATTTAATTATTTAACAATGAAGTTCAAGTCGCGAAATGGACAGAAAACAGAAATACAGAACGCCCCATTCCCCGCCAGACCGATGGGGTAAACAAGCTGGGACCCGCCTCTTCTAAGCGTCCGGCAACCGCATCACAGTCAGACAAAGGCATCAGGGTTGCTGTAATTGCACCAACGCGCATAATTCATATCAAATGACCATTTTAAAATCCTTTTATTTTGGTGCGTCCCGCCCATCCTGCACAGCTTCAAAATATTTGAAATAATAATTCTTCGAGATAAATTACCCAAAAACAGGTGCGCTTGTGTGTGTGCGTTCCTCTAAATTGCCCTGGTGCTCGTCCTGGTGCAGGCCCAGCGCGAGACAATGACACACAGCCACAACTACAGAGCTCCATGGTCCCGTCCCCCAGCCCGGCCCTCCCCCTCCCACCCAGCCCCATTCACTATTTCAGCTTCGTCTCGGTCAGTCGACAGTCGTCGTCGAATGGCAAAACGGCGGATGGGCTTAAGTGCTCGGCTGGCTGGCTGGTTGGTTCGTCCTGTTCTCGTCCTGCGTTTGGCATTTAGCATCAGGAAATTATGCTGACTCTGCCAACTGGCCTCAGATGGGGACTGGGATTGGGACTGGGCAATCAGCGACTTCTGCAGCTGGGCATGCATGTCCATGTCCCTTCTCAATGCAGCGCCTGCGCCATCTCCTGGCTGCTGTTGTCCTCATTAAACACACACACACACACGCACACACACTGGCAGAGACGCCCGCTCTAATGAGTTCCAGGCCCCGGACGGGGCATATGTTGTCGACCATTTTTGGTGGCATCCTAGTGGAGCAGTAGTAGCAGTCCGGGCGTTCCAGTTGATAGCCAGACCAGCAGTGCGGCTGCCACTGCTGTGTCACACATCTGGGTGCAAATTATGGCACATTTCAAAACAGGAACCAACATACACGGAAAGAAATGTGCTCAAAATATTTCTAATATTGCCTCAAGCTGACTTAAGAAAATGCTCAATTTCATTCCATTTTGTAGCAAATATTAACTAATTGATCGCTTTATACTCTGTAGCAAAGGTAAATAGAGTATAATGCCATAAAGTATATATATTCTTGATCAGCTTGAACAGCAGAGTAGATATAGACATGCCCGTCTCCGACTCCCCATTATATGTATCTACTTGCCGAAAGAATGTTGTAGATTGGTTGAACAAAAGGTCGAGTTATGGGGAAAACAAGCATTTGTGCTGGGCAGCACCCGCTTGAACAACGATGGGCAGCACTTTACAAACCTTAACATTTTGTATGATAAACACAAATTTTGGGATGTACACAGTATGTTATAGACTTTCTTGATCGACATTCACACTTGTTTTGTAAGATAGATACATTTTATTTTATTGCGATCTTTTATTATTAGATAGTTTAAGAAGATGGGTTAGATCCAAGTAATTTCCTCAACATTTTTGTGGTTTTAAATTGTTTACGAGGTATTATTGTGAAAAGTTGCCATCGAGTACATCGTGGGCTGCATTTGTCGAAAATTGTTGAGCTATAATGCTTCCTGTAGCTTTCTACTTTTTATCGGATATTGGTATAGAAGTGAGCTTTCAATCAAATATAAATAGTACACAATCAGCTACTTGGATAAGAACATATAAATCTCACTGTCAAAACTTGGGTTGAGGCAAGAATTTTGACAAGATTTGAAATCTTGATTTAATTTTAGAACATTTTTCCAAAATTTCTAAAGGATTATACGCAAGCTGGACATAAAAATGCAGTAAAATGACTAGATTGGCCGCTAGTCCCTGGCTGTTCTTTAAGGGGTGGAAAGAAGACATTTTCAAACGATAGAATAAACCTTCCTTAAGATCGTTACCACGTCATAAAACTGGTTTTTAAAGTGTCTGCACTCTCACGTAAAAATTGGTTCGGTTCGGGTTTTGGTATAGGAGCACGAGTCAGCGATTCGGTGGGGAGTGTTATGATTTAGGTTTGAACAGACTTGCATCCCTGCTAAAATCCAACAAAAATCTTAAAAACTTGCGCTCAACGGGCTAAAGCTAAAAAGTACTTTAAGCGAGAGCGTAAGTTAAACTCCGCCCTGCAAGACTTCGATATACATGTTACTCAGTGGTGTAAATGTTTCTTGTGTTAACAAATAGATCGTTAGGTTAGGTAGTTTCGGCTGACCCCAGATGGGGTCACACATAGACCTCAAGGAGTCCTTAATGAGGCCGGGCGATTATTTTGGGTGCGTTTGACTTAGGAATTCAGAAGAATTTTTGACGCTTTGGCGAATGCCCATAGTTATTTTGGGGGCTCCTTGGCCGCTTCTTCCAAAGAAGCGAACCGTGGGGTGTGCAGAAGCTTTAATCTTATCGTGGCGATAGCTGGGCAGCTGCAAATGAGGTGTTTTAGAGCTTCTGCGACCAGGTTCCATGCATTTCCTGAAAGGAGTCCTCTGTCGTTATGCCTAGCTGTATCAGATGAGCGGCTGCTTGGCACTGTCCTGTTAGAAGCGTTAACATTAATGTAAATTAATCAACACTATATTAGCAGATAGCGCATGAATAACACAATCATATCAAGCTTTAAATAAGCTACATTATCTCTTATAATTATCTCGGCTGCAGCGCTCCAGGATGCCATATTTTTGTAAAAACATTAACTAATCTTCAAGCATAGCCAAATGCAGTTTTATCTGGTAACACTACTTAACAATTTTGCAAAAATATGCTGACCCACAGCATTTTGGAGACAATGGCCATTTAAAATTCCAGTCTGAATCCGAATCAGGTGTCTGATTGTAAGAAAGTTCAACTGTTTTCGAGATATAGCCATAAAAAACTTTAATTCAGGCTTTAAAAAAGGTTAACATACTAAACTCTCAATATCTTTGATTAGAGGGCATGGATTTTGTTGAAATAAAAACAAAACGAAAGACAATTAAGCAACCCTCTTTCGGTACAAGCTGTTGCCATTTTCGGAATCAGCGGAAAATTTCACATGGGTATCAAATGTTAATTGGGGCTGGTCAGTAGTTTTTTAAAGTAGAAGAGGATTTTGAATTTGGATATGGATGTTTTAAAACCGATTTCAATCTTAGTAGACTAGGCCAAATGTGTATTTAACAAATTTTTCACATCATTTTGTCTTTAGCTGACGTTTCAACTAATTTAAGAATTATTTAAGTCATCTTGGAATTGAATGCAGAATTTATGGAATTTAATTAGCGTTAAAGTCAACACATCGTATAGTTTTGTAAACATTTTCGTTGGCTTACTTGAATGAATATTTGTTTGAAAATATGCAAAATCAAGTCTTCCTAAAGAACATTGTTTTTTTTTTTGAATAAATTTAAAGCTGTACTTTTCCAAAAGCGTTTTTATTGAGAAGAACTACTAACTCTTAGCCAAGAGTATCCTTGGAATGGTTACCCTGTTGAGGAAGACTCCGGAATACCCCTGCAAGAGACGAATGCTTCAGGTTCTCTGTTCATTTTTGCAAGTCCGATGCTGCTAACCTTTTGGACTGTACTTTGACTTCGAGCCTAGCTCTAAGTGGGTTACTTCATTCATGTTGCTCTAAAAACTGTGCTACATTTTTTGAAAACCATTATAGCTCTGTTGTGTACTTTTCGATCTTTATAAAATACTTTGAGAGATGATACATTTGGGCAGATATAAGATATTCAACATTTGAAACAATCCTGTTCTGCCTGCAGACAACACTAGATTTTATCTAATATTTGGATGTTTTAGCTCCTCTTGTTGCAGAGATTTTTTAAACTGACGCAGTGGTAAATTGACGGACATGGCTATTGGTACTGATACTGTTGATACTGATCGAGAATATATTATATGTTGTTAATGATATCGGAGATGCTGCCTTTTACCTGTTACATACATTTGCACGACCAAATAATGAAAAGGTATATAAAGGCTAGTAGTCCGATCTGGAGTCAGAATCAGGAAAGTCAGGAAAGCTGCAAAATCAGGCTACAGGTCAGACATCAACCCTGCCTGTCAGCCGTACTTGTTGTTGCCTTGCGCAGCAAAATATCCATGCTCAAAGCAGCTTGAACCCAATGAAGCTGTCATAACAAATTCATATGTGTCTTTCTCTCTGGAGAATTGAACACGACTACAAATCGTCTTGCTTTTGTGCAGTGTTCCCCAAGAAGATAGGCTCTCTGTCACTCACTGATGCATTACTTCGGCAAGCATTTGGTGTGAATAGACGAAAGTATTCGAAATGGCTGGGGGAAACTGCTTTTGTGTATGCAACATTTGTTGCTGTGCGTCGAATGATTGCGTTTGCAAAAGCCGATTTTCCGTTTGCTTGTTGTTGTCAACATTAATTTCATAATATTTATTATCTTAATTGGTTTGAGTATTTTAATTACCAAATGTTACAGCCTCCCTCTGCACATCAATGTACAAAATATTGTTTCGAAGTTAATGATATTTGGAAAAGATTGTTAGACTTTACACAGCTCGACACATGAGACATGATAGTTTAGTAGTCTTACATGTTAGTTGTTTTAAATATGAATTTCTCTTCAATTTCATAAACGATACATGATGAAATGCAGTACTACTAGACTATCATGTCTCATGTGTCTCTTCTCCTAGATAGCCACCATGGGTCAGATAGTCTGTCATTTGATAGTTTTTGAGACAGACAGTGCTATAAAGAAGATGTGAAATCGGGAACTTAGACTTGAGTGATGATGCTTTATAAGCTTCGAAGCCAATAAAAGTGATATTTTTAAAACATTCACTAGAGCATCTGCATTTCGAATCTAATTTTGTACAGCGTTTTCTTCTCAAAGTGTTATTAAAGGCTTTTTGAAGTTGATTACCAATGTGTGGTTTGATGTTTTGCTTTTGGGAATCATTGAATGAACTTCGAGGATTTAAATACAAACCAGACTTTGTAGCACAATATCGATCAGACCTCAAGTAGTACACATTTTCTATTGCCTTCCTAGTTCGTTGTAAGGCTCGGATCCGAGACAAATATACTGAAACTCCGGACTCGAACCCTTGCCTCTGCACCCATTATTTCTCTCACTGTGTTTAGCACAAAGGCAAAGTGCGGAGCAATGCAGCTAGAAAGAGAGCACGATAATCGCATAAAAGTTTACATTTATGATGCTCCCAGCACAGCAGCTAGGTTTGGATAGGTGCAGGATCCCCCCCACTCTCCCCCAACATCTAGCACTCACACACACAAACACCTCGGCCGTAAAACATTCGGCTGACGGCAGCATACAAAGACTGACAGACACAGGGACGGTCAGCTGTTTGAGTGGGTAGGAGGGCGGCCCGGCGGCTCTGGCTCTGGGTCTGGGTCTGGGGGGTAAATGTGCAGCACAGCCCAGGCAAACGAAAACAAAAAGGCGCGAAAATCCATTCGCACATAAAATGCGCCACAGTGTGCATTATTTTAATGTCACTGATAAATCATTTTTATGTCGGTGCTAAATCAAAAGATGGACGAGCAAATGCCGTATTTCAGGCGGGGAGGCGGCGGTGTGCCGGGCGAGAGGGTGAGGGTGAGGAGAGTGAAATGGGAGCGGGGCCCAAAGTAGGGAGCCAGCCGGGTGTCACACATGCACTAGGCGAAAAGGTGTGCCCGGGTCCGGCTGCAAGCGCCCATTAAAATGCGCTCCGGTGTGTCCAAAACACAAGACAAGCTGGAGACCGTGTGCCAGAGCCCGTTTATTTATTATTAACACAAAAAAGACCCCGAGGACGAATTGCAGTTTTGTTTCCCTCGCACACCCATGAGGCTCTGAGTGGCTCCCAGGCTCATAATTCGTCGCAGTCATCCCCGGCTGCAAGTTGCAACTTCTACCCGGCAGAAATTCATCTGTTTGCGGTTCAAACACGTGCCGGGGCCAGAAATTATGTGCACCGGCATTTGCAGCCACCAGAGAGGAGAGAGGACCTGGTGCATGGGTTTGTGGGTTAAAAGTGTATGCTCTAAATGATCTTGAGAGTCGGTTTTTAGACTGTAGGAATCAACTTAAAACAGAATCATATGGGGTGAGGTCTCTACTTCCACTATGTATGCAAGATCCCCTTAAAGATGCTGTGGTTCGAGTTATTCATATTAGCAGAGGGAAATCAAGGAGATAAAGGACAACGTGAAGGAAGATCTTAGCAGAAATTCAGAATGAATGAAGAATTAAAGAAGAACTAAGGAAGAAAGCAAGAAAGGCAAAAGGAAGGAATGAAAGTAAATGCAGAGAGGAAGAAAAGTCATTGCAGAAAACAATGAAGGATCCAAAAAGGAATGCTTAGAATAGATGACAGCAAAGAGTAATAAGCAACCAATTAGAATTCAAGAAGGAAGAAAGGCAGGTATAAAGAATGAGCAACGAATCAAGAAAAAAAGGACACAGAAGAAGGAATGAGGAAAGCCGGAAGAAGAATGTTATGATATAGGTATAGAATAGAAGGAAAAAGAAAAAACGAGAAGGATATAGTAAGGATGTATGGATGGTAGATGGAACCCTTGAAGGTAAGTGGAGAGGCAGAGTAAAGGACAAACTGAAGAATAAAAGAGGCAAGAATGAAGTAATGAACAAAGAAAGGAAAGTGAATGGAAGACGAGCGTAAAGAGATTTACTGAGGAAAAAGGAAAGATGAATAGAATGTGGTGTCAAAAGAAAAATGGACAAACCAAAAAATAAAGCAGATAGATCGAAAAGGGACGGAGAAAGGTGGACGAGTAGGAGGACTAGATAATACTAGGAAGTTGGAAGAAGCTGGAAACAATGATGATATGAAGAGGAGATGAAGGAACTATCGAACAAGAAGATAGGACAAACAGAGGAAGAAGAGATGGAAGAGAATATGCCACATCGATACTCCTCAACCTACCCACATCCCGTGTTCCAGCACCAAAAACATTTAACGCCTCATTAGCCTCACAACAACAGACCATCCAGCAAAGAGTACACTACCAACTACGTACAACCGATGAAACAATGAATAAACTCAGGAGTCTGGTTGGGCATAAACAGGATATATGGCCACAAATCCCAGCAGCGCCTTTGGCAAAGCGGCAATGAATATTAATGAGATGTCATCAGTCTTTCGTCAAATTAAAACGCACAGCGCGCAGCGGCCCTGAACGGTGAGACGAAGACAACCGACAAGCGACTTCCCTTTCTGGCCCGACTTGGCTTGCCTGCGGTAACTTTTCTAATTGTTGCCAACACAACACAAATAAATCAGCCAGAAAACGCCAGCAGAAGGCCACGAACGATGAAGGACTGAGCGGAAGGACGAGGGCAGGCAAAGGGGTTGCGGAATTTCGGCAATTTGTTTTGCAGTAGTTAAGTATTCCATCAGCAGAACCTAAGGGCGAAGGGTGGGTTAACCCTTTGGCACAACCATCAGCGTCACACGTCAGCGCACTATCATCACGCTTGTTTACACGCATAATTATGTGCGCCTGCTGCTCCGTTGCCGGGAACAGGATTCCCGGAATATCGCCGTACCTGCAAGTCACTTCGTCACCCACTCGCCGTACGTCTTGTTGCGGCTTTTGGGTCTGGCCTCAAAAGCGATTTAATGCCTCGTGACAGATTTCTCACTTGAACCTAAGATGACGGGCCGTGTCACCGTTTGATGCTGATAATATGTAAATGAGGTGTGTTTATTTGATTTATATTCCCCTTGTCAGGACCTGCGGCTGGATGTTTACTCAAAGTTAATCGCTTGTTTGGTGGAGTTAATGCCGACAGCTCTTTATTCATCACATTTTTGGAAATTGGAAATTGCTGCGATTGGTAATACCACTTCTAGGACCTAAAGCCGCGCATCACGAAGGGGGCCAGTCGAATGGCCGCACATAGCACCATAAAGACTATTAAATTGGCTCGCACCTCCTCCTTGGAGCGCTCGTCATCCCTGGCTGCTTCAATGGGCCGCGAAATCATGTTGACTGCAACTGTAATCAGAGGGTTTTCTCGGTTAGACAAGATTGAGAGCTGGCTGCTTAAACTGTTCTAAATACCTGCGAAAAATAATAATAATAATTTGGATTTTATGCCTTGACTTTTGCTTGATGTGCTTGTTGAGGGGTTTTTTTTTTGGAAATGTACTAGACAACTCGAAATAGATTGACTTGATATGTTTTGACTTTTTTGACAGCTAAGTCAAGGCCTACTGAGCTTGCCCTCGAAATGATTAACCGACTTTGATATTACAATGGAAGTTCGATGAATTGAACACGTTCCATGCAGTCGGTGTGGTTCTGGAACAACCTACATAAGGAGTTATTGTTTAAGCACCATTTTTAATTATGCTTGTATTAACTTTTATTAATGCACTTTCATTAAAAAATTTTAAAATTTCAAGCACAATCTTAGTCAACACCTTTTTTAGGATGCTATTACCCTGTTTATACACAACAAAATAATCATAAAAACTTATCTTTAAGTCTTTAAATATAAAGTAATAATATAAATATAAAATTTATGAATATAACTAATTCAGGAAAATAATTGTCTAATCTTTAACTCATTTTGAATACCTTTAATTAGTCCGTCTATCTTAGTGAATACAAAGAGTGGATTATGTATGTCGCAGGCATATCTGACTCTCAGTTTCTTATTTAAATTGAGAATTATTTAATGGGGGAAGCTGGTCTAGAGGGTGAAAAAATGGGCATAATTTATGAATTTTTTGTGACTCAACAAAGAGATCAATCGAAAATCTGTGAAAGAGCTTTTATAATTTAGGTTTTAATATACAAATACAAATTTTTTCGTGTCAATTAAATTTAAAATGGCGGCTGTCCAGCATTTCTTCCGAGGCGCCTCATTTTTAAGAGGGGTCCATGGCCGAAGATGTAACCTCCTTAATTTTGGTCCTAGAACAAAATCCCGAAAATGTTTAGTTTCTGTATAATAACAGCAAGAGACGTATGTATTATTTTTTCGATATTTTGATTTTTCGCGAAATGGTGCACGTTTGAACAAAACATTAAAATTTTCACTATAAAAAATAGAGAAAATTGTTGATTAATAAAAACTATGCAATCCCACGTACGTCTCCGGAGAAAGGTATTTCGAATGTACTGTCAAAATTTCGTATAGATCGGTGAAGATATGCTTGAGTTATATCTTCGGACACTTCAAAAAAAGTGATTTCGAGAAAAACGCTTTTAAAGTTGAGACGCTTTTAAAGCATACCTGAGAGGCGCTGCCATAGAATGGAAAGTTTGGGCACTTAGACATTTTTACCGGCATCCATCTTTTGGTATGTTATTTTTAAGACCCTAAAGTACATTTTGAGACAAAAAAAAGTCAGTTTTTTCAAAAATCTAGACCAGCTTCCCCCCTTAAGGAAATGAAAAAGGCATACTTTTAGGGGCATTTATCATTTATCATTCTTTTTGTGTATAAACGGGGTATATGTACCAGAGAAAGACTGATTATAGAAGTTTCATGCCAGAGATCTGCGTAGTACCCACGCAAGATATATGTTAATTATGATTGCCTCTTTTGGTTGTCTGTCACACTGCATACGTTTTTATAGCAAGTTCAGTGATACTATTGCAGATCTCTGCTTCATACATAAAGAAAACTCGAATAATCTTTAACCCTATTAGACCCTAGGGTGATCTTCAATACTGAACAATCGGTCGCGTTCAGCAGAAGAGCTTGCTACCTGATCAAGTATACATTTTCACTGATATTGCTGCTGAGTTACAGTGATACGATATCATTTAAGCCAGCTGGACGTATCATGACTTAATCGAGGAAATTTAATTGTATATGGATAGGTTTTTTTAGATACCGATATGCGTATACTGCTTCATTTTATGAGCTTAATTTAAGAATGAATAACTTTAATTTATGTCGATAACTAATTTGAGTTTTGTATACAAAGAATTGTAAACTTAAGTTTGACTACTTTTATGCAATTTAATTTCTTTTATAGTGTTCGTTTTTTCTGATACCTGCTCAGCGATCAATGTTTCTGCTGAACGCGGCCATTGTGTGCATAGAATAAACTCAAGCAGAGCTGGGATCTCTAGCTCAGTTGTCTGCGAATGGTTGAGTAGGAGAGGTTGACCAAGAAACCTAAATCCATTCCCACTCAAAGCGTAACAATGACACAGAAGTTGCTGCACCGTTTGCTCGTTCTCCTAAAATCAGCAACTTTAACAGAAATCAAAGTGTTGTATAGTTGTGTTACGTATATCCCCTATAAGACCATGACCCGTCACAGGACGTTAAACGTTGAACGATGGCCCCCGTAAGTCTCGCTATCGCACAATAGGAAATGTGGGAAAGGTTGTCCCACTCGACTTGACTTGGGATGTAGATGTCGTAGAATTTGTCAAACGTCGTCTGATTAACACAATAGTCTGTATTTAGCGGTATACCCGCTTGATTAGTAAGTAGGGTGGAGTATATCCCGAATAACCCCAGTTCTGGGTATCGGATTCTGATAGTCTAAGGCAGTTGTGATACCCATTTGTGTTGCTACAAGGTCTAGTGGTGCGAGATGAAATATGGTCTTAAGGTAAAGTTTTGGTCGAAGCGCGCCGTGTCCCCTCGCGTCTATGAGCCTTTACAGTTTGTTAACCATCACAATCCATAGAAGCAGAGAGTGAGAACACCTCCTTACCTTCTTGCGGAGTGCCTTTACAGTTAATTGAGCCGTAACACCTCTGAGTTGCGTGTAAACCGATCTGCTGGTTAGCAATTGTTCGATGAAACCAATCAGAGGCGGATCCGCTGCCACATTTGCCATGGCAGAGGTAATGGCATTCGTTTGGACATTGTTAAAGGCAGCCTCTATGTCGAGACAGGCCACTAAAGAGAAGTCACACACTTCAATAGATTTTTCAATCTTTAAGACCGGGGAATGCAGTGCGGTATAAGAAAATCTTCCCCGTCTTAGCCCCTCTAAAAGAGAGCGGTTTATAGTTTGCCTTCGCTAAGCATCTATAAGTCTCTCAATGGTTTTAAGAAGAAACAAAGGTAAACTACTTGGCTTATACTCGTTTGGTCCTGCGTGTGGGAGTTTGCCAGGTTGGTAACCAAATCCATTGAACAAAAACCAGTCTGTTTGGTGTTTGCTGTCGTTGGCAATCATTTTCCAGACTAGCTGCCATTTTATTTACATATTTTATCTACCAACAACCATTCAATATTATCGGAAGAGAAAAATTCCAAAAAACTTATATATTTTTTTATCATACGTTCAATCTTCTTAACTGGCAGCATGTTGCCGCAGTACAGATCGTACATCAAGCCTGTTTTCCAAGGCCTGTGTCATTTGAGAGCGGTGCTTATGGTCCATGCATATCTTTGGTTCATAATCACAACTTTGGCCACGCTCCTGATGGCCGAGAAGGTGAACGCCGTGTTTTGGCATTTCTATCAGGAGACGGACGAACCGCTGAAGGAAGCCAAGGTACTGATGCGCACCGCCATCAATATGGGTATACGGATGATTATGTTTTTGTTTGAATATATTTATATTGTGATGCGACAAGAATGCGAAACGAATATGCAACGAATTTCGGTGTGAGCACAAAATTGGTTCCAGATCTAATAAAAGCAATCAAACTAATATTTGAAATGCAGCCTGATATTTAAGTGGTATGGGGGTGGGGGGTGCAACAAAAAGTAACGATCGCCCCCAGCATCAATTTCCGCAAAATTGCTTCACTAAATTACCATAACTCCTGCCCCCACCCCCCACTACACCCCCACCCCTTCTCGGAGGGAAAACTAACGGAAACATATTACGCCAACTGAAACCGAAACCAAAAAGGCGACAATTGAGAAGATGTGGACGAGACGAGACCCAAGAACAAAGAAACAGCGCGAAAAATGCAAACATCAGCAATGCGGCAGTACGGCAGTTACCTGAGGAGGAGAGGGAGCCAGCCTGCGGGGTTGGGGTGTGTTAGTCCCACAGGACTTGTAAATAGCAACAAGGCAAACAAGTTAAAAAGTTTGCCTCTTGTTCGTTTCGGCATTTCTTTATGCTG
Organism: Lordiphosa andalusiaca; assembly: GCA_035044965.1. Lineage (NCBI taxonomy): Eukaryota > Metazoa > Arthropoda > Insecta > Diptera > Drosophilidae > Lordiphosa > Lordiphosa andalusiaca. The sequence continues at coordinate 449,498 of JAWNNM010002157.1, read as the reverse complement.
TCCCGTGCCGGGGTCCCAGCATAATCGTTTCTCATTTCAATGGTGTGGTGCCTCCTTCCTCCCCGCCCCGCCCTGCCCCGCCCACAGCTCACCTTTTCTGCTGGCCCGCAATTTAGTTTTGAGCGTAATTTCTTTTAATAGCTCCAGTCGACAGATAAAATTCACCGCGACGCCAGTTAGAACATCTCGCCGGGAAGGTCAAGGGGTGAATTCAACGCCTGCCGGGCGGATATCGCAAGTAAATTGCTTAATTTTGGCCACGTCTCCGAGGTCTCGGGTTAGGCTTGTTTTTGTTTTATTGAAGATGGTGGAGCGAAGGGGGGTGGGAGAGGGGCTGGAGGTTGACGTTTTCTGGGCATGACGATTTCATTTGCATTTTATGATAATTGAACTTCATAAATATGTCACGGCAGCATCTTAAATGTGCCAGCGGTAAGTACACACACCGTTGGTTCCCTGACATACCCACAGTGGGTGGAAGTGGGTGGTGGTTGGCCGTAGGGAGGGAGAGTACTTCATAATTATTTTGAAGTGTCGTCATTAATTTGAAATACTTATGGGCGTATGGGCTGGACCATAAACTGCTAAACACAACTGGATTACGGTTACATTTTAAATATGCTAAATATATGTAGGACACGGTTGGCAATGATGATGATGGGGTACTTCTTGGTGGTGGTGTTATGAGAAGCTTTTGTGTTGAAATTTGAGACAGTTGGTTTATGGAAGATTTTCGTATTTTGGTAATTAGTTAGTTGATGGCCAGCTAAATGGCCTTACGATGAAATTTAAGTGGGTTACGAAAATGCTTAAAACCATATTAAGAAAAGATATGGTCATGGCTCTAGTTCAAGTTTCGTGTTTACTTTTATTTCGGGTTTCAAAGGAGATTCTAACGCTTTTGATGGAGTTGCAGTGTACTTTTTTGACACCTCACGCGCGATTCGTAACTTGCGGCAACGCCAAAAATGCTCAGTAAGGCTAGCGGATTCACCACGAATGGACTATTGAAACTATTGAGTTTTATTATCAAGTCTTCTATTATCGAAAAGTCGGAGAAATGCGTTTTGCAAACAACATTCATTCTGTGGTCGTTGTAATCGACAAGCCGAAAAGGCTTTGCAAGCTATTGTCATGCAATTTGCACTAGTATCACTTTATTTGGCATTAATCCACCATTCTATGTGCATACCGAGGAGAACATTGCTGCTGTATCGACCAGTGTCAATGGAGCCTACGCTATGTCAATGTGGTTTCAACAAAACGGTGCCGCTAAGACGGTAACTCTAAAACTGTAACTGTAATAGTACCATCTCCGTTCACTTTGCTACGGACTCTGCTGGACAAGCACACCACAATTACAGCCCTGGAAGATAATATTACAGCTGACAATGGTAATTTCAGTAAAACGATTCCCTGAAGTACACTATACTTGTACATGTGTGCTGAGTTTGGTTCTTACACATTTCAGTGCTTACTTTTGGCTGGACATAGCCTAGGGTGTCACCAATCGCCACCTCTTCGCTCAACATGAACGTAGAACAGGAAGTACCGAAATCTAAAAACTGTACTGTCAAACTGTAGCTGTAAACTCTAAAACTATTTTTTTTTTGTGTATTCGTTTATTGCTCTACATATAGAGCTTAATACTAAGAACTACTACTAAGAAGAGGAAGTTGGCTGTGATTTTGCTGAACGGCCGCGTCAGCGTCCTTACTCCGTCGTGCTCCTTCTACTGCGTTCCAATCTCCGCAGCTCCCATTTAACGCTGCTTTCAAGCATTAAACCAACAATGTCTCCGCCTTCAGCCTCCTAGTGCCTAGAGCCTCCTTTAAGCGCTGCCTGACCTCTGTAAACCTGCCGCAGACAAAACAGGCATGATCAGCATCTTCCTCCACATTCTCGGAAAAGATACACGTTGGGTCTGCCTCATGCCCAAAACGGTGGAGATAGCTGCGAAAGCATCCGCTGAGTAGTTGAGTGAGTTAGAAATTTACCTGACCACGCCGCCTGCTAGCCCATTCTCCGAGATTGAGGATGAGGCAATGCGTCCAGCGACCTCTGGTGGATGCATCCCATCGGTTTTGCCACCTGAGCTGGCTTTCAGCCTGGGCGGACGGCCAAACTGCCTTCTTTAGGAATCTGGAAGGTTACTCCCGTGGAATTCGTTGACTACCTTCGTGTTGAGCTAGTGCTAGTTTCTCCAGTGGCGTTACTCCTGCGATGACCAACGCTGCATCGTCTGACACTGTGCGAAAAGCGCAGGATATGCGGATTGCACCCAGTCGATGCGTCGCCTCCAAACCACGGCAGTAGCTTTTCACCTGGAGGGCTCCCAATCAGACTGGAGCGGCGTACAGCATGCCGGACCTCGTTACGCTGGTGAGCAGTAGCCTCCTTCCTAGCTTTGGTCCTCGGGTGTTCAGCATTATCCTGATGCCGCCTTTGCATTTGCATAGACCAAGTGCTATCGGAAGCTGAGTCTGGAATACCCCCATGTACTTCAGCGCTCTCTTTGAAGTGAGCACTTCATTGCCCACTAAACTCTAAAACTGTAACGAAAAACTGTAACTCTAAAACTGCCACAATAAAACGGTAACTCTAAAACTGTAACTCTAAAACCGTAAATCTAAAACTGTAACTCTAACACTGTTATCTCGGTTCACTTTGCCTCGGAAGCCGCTTTACCAAGAAGTACCTCTGTCGGTACCCTACAAAACCGTATCATAAATAAGAATTGTGTATTTGAATCATTAATTTGCTTACTTCCTCTACTGCTAACTTCAACCAGGTAACAAATTCATTCATTTTCCCCCACATTGAACTCCAAAATGCCACTGATTTTTCATAAGCAAATTGAAATGGACGGCCGCTGAGATGTTTCATTCATTGAGCAAACGGAACACAGAATAATCAATGAAGAATCAACAAAAACGTTAAAAATAATTGCCGCGCCACCAAAAAAAGAAACCTTCCTCCCTTTTTTGAGAATGAATTGAAAAAGAAATGTAAAAATAATCGGCAATAAATTTAGCAAAAGTGTCGAAACGGCACACACAGAGAAATTCGGCCACGCCAAGAACTCATAGTTCAATGTCCTGTGCAGGCGATGCCAGGACATGGAAAGGGTGAGCCAAGGGTGGCGAGGGGAGGTCACAAGGTTCGTGGCAACCGCATTTATAATAAATTGAATTGCAATAACTCAACTTCAATCAAAAATCATAATTCATGCCATTCGACAGGCCAGAACCGAAGAGCGGAGTTCTGTGTGTGTGTGTGTGTGTGTTTTTTTTTTGGCCTGCAACTTGCATCCGCCGAAAATTATAAATCTACGATTTGACATGAAGACGCGCCCGTATGGGTGTGTTTGTGTGTGTGTGTAGACTTGGATTTATAGACGAAGACATAAATACAAGTGGACTTGGAGCCAAAGACATTGGAAAGTGCGCGCGGGCAGAACACGCTCAAAGCCCATAAATATCCTTGTAGTTCTGCTAGGACTGCAGCTCAGACTCAGTGGAGGGGCCGCATTTTAGGTGAAAATAATCACCGCTTCACATGAAATCATTCCACATTGCAGAAGGGGAAATGCAAGCATTCTGCAAGGACCAAGCAAAGCAAACTCATTCGATGAAATAAATCCAAAGTTCGACCATATCAAGGACAAACAAATCAAAAGTGACAATTTTTTTTGCATTTGTCTGGCCTTGATTTGTGAACATAGGTAGGTAGTTCCGGCTGACCCCAGATGGGGTCACACATAGACCTTAGGGTCCTTAATGAGGCCGGGTGATTATTTGGGTACGTTTGTCTTAGAAGTCCAGGAGGATTTTTGTCTTTTTGGCAAATGCCAATAACTGTTTTGAGGGTCTCTTGGCCGCTTCCTCCAAAGAAGAGAACCGTGGGGTGTGCAGAATTTGTAATCTTGTCGTGGCAATTGCTGGGCAGCTGCAAATTAGATGTTCCAGAGTTTCTGCGACTCCAGGTTCCTTACATTTCCTGCATGTGTCCTCTGTTGTTATGCCTAGCTTTATCGCATGAGCGGCTGCTAGGCAGTGTCCCGTAAGTATGCCAATGAGCAGTCTACAGTCTCTTCTCTGGAGCTGTAGCAGATATTGCGTAAGTTTTTTGTCTCTTGTCTTGCACATAATTTTAGAGATTCTGCATCCGCTGGTGTTTTCCCACCTTACCTCCGCTTCTTTCTCTGCTATCTCTTCCATCTTGCTATGAAGCGTCTGTATGGAGATAGGTATGTTTTGTGTTTCTTCTTGGCCGAGTACGACTCCGGCTTTTGCAAGACTGTCTGCCATCTCGTTTCCGTCGATGCCCCGGTGGCTGGGAATCCAGTAAATTTGCACCTTTCTGGAGATGCTGAGGGAATCTAGCGCTTCCCTGCTCGCCAGGACATTTCTGGAGTTGATGGAGTGTCCTTGCATTGCCTTGATTGCCGCTTGGCTGTCCACGTATTGTTTGTGAACATAAGAAGAATGGAATTTCAATCTTAGTTATTATAAAATTTACGAACTTAAATTTGAATTAAGTGTAAACAAGTCGTGTGTTCGGAAAAAAAAAACAACTAAAGCGCATGAAGGGGAAACAGGATAAGAAAAGCACAAATTGTGTCCACTTTCCGTTGCTTTTATTGAATGCAAAAGTTGTACAAAATAGTAAAGAAGGCGAACTAGGTATGTTCTACTCTGTTGTACAGTGAGAAAAACTACTTAGGTATAGTTAAATGGCACACACAATATCAAATGTGACAGACACTAGTTTTATTATTACAATAGTCCCCCTTCTAGATCCGCTAATGAGGAAGGTTATTCAACACCACTTCCCTTGAGTATCAGGTGTACTGATATAGACCAGGGGTGACTGTATTTCCCGGTTTCTTTTTGGTGTAGAAAGGGAACTAACAAAATTTGAGTCCGATCGGATAATGTTTGAAGGCCGCACCACCGTCGTCCGTCTGACTGCCTGGATGAACAAACAGATCTTAATAATGGTAAGAGATAGTGGTTCTACACTATTATATATATTATTATATCTGAATCCGAACCGCACATTTTGCGAAGCTTTTTCATGGAAAGCTGTGGCGCCAACAGCTGGTAAAGGTGACCGGGTATATGAGTTTTCAAGGAAAAAAACTTTTTCATTAAATGTCCCGAGACGGAATCGAAACCACCGTTGCACCACTTTCTTACTGATTTTAATACTACTTTATATTAAAGTTTGGTATAGATGCACCAGTGTATTACCAGACCCAAATCTGGACCACTCACAGGCGCCAAATGAAAGGGACAAATCTGTAATACAACAGTTTTGAAACATGAAGTATGAACGGAACAGTTCTATACGTACGACTGCATTTGATTTTTACGTTTCATTTGTAATTATCTTCCATCAATTCAGTCGCATTTAATTTCCATTTTTGTCATATTTTACTGCAATTGGTTCTTTGCCGATTTTGGCTAAATCAACATCGCCCTCACCCACTGCAGCCATAATGATTCCACAGAGCATAATGGATGCGGCTTAGCCCAAAGTTTACACCAGCCCAAATTGTATTATTCACTTTTTTCCCCTTTATTTTTTTCTGCGTATTTTAATGTTTATTTATATGTAGATTTTTTTCTCGGTATTATATTCCAAAAAGGACAAAACCCACAGGGACCTTAGACTCGCCAAAAAGGTGGCGGATGCTAGTCGCCGGATTTCTGAATCGTGTTTCATATACTTTTTTTTTATGATTGCAAGTACTACGCAACACCTTTTAAGCAAAAAAAGGACATTCAACAAAAGGACTCGCGGAAGTAATTTACAAACAAGAAAAAAAAAATTAAAATCGGACATAAAAGCAAACAAAAATTGCAGGATCAGGATGTGTCTGCTGGCGACGTAAATTGACAAGATTTATTTTCAATTAAAACAAGCGCAGCGCATTATCCTTTCGCAGGAGTAGCAGCAGCAGCATTTTTATGTAGCTGCTCGATTGACAATAAATCAAAAAGTGGTCGTCACATTTCCACATTTCGGCTGCCACCCCTAAGCCGCAACCTCATTCGGCGTTGATGAATGACGAAGGACATGCAGTAGCAAGGACACGCACACCGATTGGCTGCTGCTGTTGCCGTTGCACACGCCGACGGGCAATAATTTCATGTGTCCTGTCGGGCAATGAGAAAAAATAAAGGAAGCGAGAAGGCAGAGAAGTGTTGAGGAGGATGCGCTGCAGCCGCCTCATTGTTGTCCTGGTTATTTATGGCCCATTAAGGCAAGCGGCAATTGCACATGTGTTCTTCACACTGAAAGCGACCCCCCCTCCCTCCCTCCCTCCGCCGGCTTGAGTCTTATGTTCAATATATGTGTCAGGCTCTCTTCAACGAGCTGCTTTCGCTTTTAATTGTGTGTGTTTCGCCCCGCACAAATGCTAATAATTACACCTCAGCAGATATCCTTGATTCGTTTCGTACGGATGTCCCTTTGTCTAATAATCATAAGGCATAATTCATTTTGAATCGTGCTTGTAGTTGAATTTATGACAACATTTCCCTTTTTCCCACACACATGCGAGGACGAGCATTTCCCCATTTCCATTTATGCTTGCAGCAACAACAAAAAATACAATTATGACCCCCCCTCACCCCCCCCAACCAACATTTACTCGCCTATTTAATTGCCTGGCCAAAGGATTCGAATGGAGACATTAGAAAAATCTGTCGCCCTCGACGACAGGACGCACGTCGCTTTATTCTCTCCAAATGTCGTTAAAATACAAGAGTTACTTGGATGGCGGGAGGGAGGGGGGAGGGAGGATCAAGCTCATACACATCCAGCATTCGGCGGCATGTGCTCTCCGAGTTTATTGGATTTGAGACTGCAACTTTCTTAAACGTAAGTCGTTGAGTCGTTGAGTTTTTGAGTCGATTTTTGCACTTTTGTGTACCTTGGAATTCTCAAACAGTCATAGCAGTGCTGCACAGAAAAAACGATTCATTTGGATTGGATAAGTCCTTAATATTCTTTTAATTTTCCAACGGAGCTGAAAATTAACCAAAAAGATAATCATTTTTCATATCCTTTGGATTATTTTTCGGTCTGTTGGATGATTAAGAGTATGTTTATCACATATACAGCCCAAATGGATAGTTTTTTCCTCTGTGTGGCAGAAAGAGGAAGGTATGGTCTATTAAAGAGGGAGGAGGTAGAAAAGAAGGAGAAATATAAGATCTATTAAAGTTAGAACCGGGGGCTAGCAAACTAAAATATCAATATCAAATATATCAAAATGGCATTTTAGAGTAACACAAAGTCTTAATATGGAAGTTTAGTCAATAGTTTTTAGTATCCTTATTTTTGATATTAAAATATTCATATCCTTTGGATGATTTTCAGCTCTTTTGGATGAAAATCTAAGATCCATTTGACATTAAATGGATATTTTAATATACAAAACAGGATATATGTAAAAATATCAATATCCAGCTGGATACCGAAATCATCCAATGGATATTTCGCAGGATCCGTTTTTTCTCTATGCAGTCGCTTTAAAAACAATTGTTTTCGGATTAAGTCCAAAAACGGATATCAAGCTCAAATCAAGTGCGAATTTTGAGCTTGAATCAATACTTATCTGGCCTTCTTGATTTGATCACACTAAAGGATCAACTCGAGTTCGGATAGCATGTTAAGATCCATCCGGCGTGTGATTGAAATAAGCCTATATTGAATAAAAATCAAGCTCTCCCGAGTCAATGCTGCTCGTAGTTGGATTGAGAAGGTAAAGAAGAAAGCATATCCGACCGTATACGTTGATGATTTAAAATTTGTATATCTATATAAGTTAATACACTTGAAAATCGTATGATAGTTTTGCATAGAATCTTGCAACACAAAGAAGGAATCATCTCTGACCACAACAATATATGTTCTTGATTCTTGATCAGCATTACAAGCTGAGTAAATTGACCTTTCTTCTTACGACTGCCCATCCGCCCGTCTGTCCGTTTCTAACCGAACTAGTCCCCAAGTTTTAGGGTTATCGAGCTTAATTTAGCAGTATCTTCTTTCGACTGTACACCGCGAATATGTCAGAGCTGCCTCGATCGGAGGACGATATCTTGTAGCTGCCATTTAAACGATAGCTTCCAAGTGTATGAAAGTTTCGACACAGACGAAGCTAACTTTATATTCAATCCCTTCAGGCTTCCGGGAATATTTGGGAAATTATATAAACCTAATTAATACAGAAATCTAAGTGTTGTTTCTTGGGCTGTCAACTTATCAACCGCCGACTAATAGATGTATTACTCATAGGCATAATATAAATTGCTTGTAACCAACTCCAACGACGTCCTAGATCCCGTTATTTCTCTGGCTCTTAGCGCTGAATGTTTAATTCTGCCAACTGAAAAATGCATAAATACCATTTTAATTAGAAAATTAGCTGAAAATATGCAGCTCACGTTAATCGCATGACGCTTGCTAGTGTCCCGCCAGGAAAATGGGGTGCTTGGAGGTTGGCGGTTTGAGGGGAGGGGGGGATGCTCATGCAATATCCAAGAGATGCGACAACAACGGCAGCAGCAGCAGAAAGAGCCAAACCAAACGACTGCAGCCTCCATCCCAGTTCCCCTGTCCCCGTCCTGACAGAACAAAATCATTGCCACTCAAGGGGAGGGATTTCGAGTTGGGCTGCTGCTGTTTGTTGCGACAAATGCCGTTATAATTATTTATACCGTAAGCACATTTTATGGTGTCGCAATTTTAAAATGCAATTAGACGCGCGCGCGCGCTCCAGCCAAAAAAGGAATTGAAATTGGAATAGAAATGGAATACAAAATCCGCATAAAGGGGCAAAAACAGACAACTGTAATTCTTAATGGAGTTTTGTCATTTCGATGGAAATGTTGGGCGAGCATCACCTGCCGCTCTCACCTGAATGTAGCTTATTAGGTTGTTTTTTTTTTTTTTTGATTTTTGTGTTTTTTTTTTGGCCACTTATTGAGCAGCCGCTGTTCAATTTCATTCTGTGCCTGGCGAAACGAATCGAACGACCCACCGGCAACAGCTGCCATTGCATATTACGTAAGTAGAACATGTTGGCATTGCCTAATTTAGTGAAACTCGCATTGCCGCATACTCTCGACACATGTATGCAATATAGTTGCCAGCTGAGCCAGAATGAACTACTAGGGTTTTCTCGGAATTTGCATAAAATTGAGTTTGGATATGTTTTTTGTTCGAGCAATATTTACGCAAAAATATACAGGTGGCTGCTATGCCATAAAAGGGGATTCCAAGGGTTTTTCAAATTGTTCGGGAGTTTCTTTTGCGATGATTATCTCTCTAATATTTCGATAAAAGCTTAACTATTTTTGTCATCAAAAAAAGAAGAACAAAGTGAAACCTTTGAGACCGATTTCTCATCGTCTAGATAGCTAGCATGGCAACTCACCTTGCTATTCGTTGGTTTATGCTTAAGATGTGAAACTAAATTCTTGAAATGGGATACCATATTGACATTACGGGTTTCACAAACTAAGTTTGTGGTTTATTAAATAAAAAAAAATAGTTATTAGTCTTTTAATAGCTAAGGGACGATATCCTAACTTCTATTTAGCTAATATCTGTCAAACCAACAAAGTTTTTATGTTTATAGACCTAATGAATATTTAGAAGACGGGAGATCGGATCTTATAAAACGAAAATACCATAACACTTTGTCTAGTTTTATGTTTTTAAAGGTGGCACAACGGTTAAATTTGTCAGCTAATCATTCCTTAAGATATATATAGGTACACTGAAAAAAATATTTCTTCATTAATTTTGGAAAACGGTGAGCCTAAAAATCATAAATAGAATATAATTATAGTATTTAAGTAATTAAAGAAGTAATTTATTAAGTAAAAATTAAAAAAACAGCTCAGAATTTTCTCGCAGCGTGAATTGTTTCATGATTCTCAGAGCGACCTTTGAGACTATAGTGTGACCAGAAAACAACAAAATGTCACTGAATATTTTTTTTGTGGTTTTTGGCTTCCATTTTTTTTTTCTCGTAGTTACCTCTGACAATTATCAAACATGCATAAAATGCCGCTTTCACTGACCACCTGAGAGCATTTATCAGCTGTTTGGCCAAAAAACGAGTTGGCAGGCCATGCTCATTCTCAGATTGCATTTTTGTGGCAGCACCTGGAGCGCCACATTATTTCTTAAGGACATTTTTTAACATTTTAAAAACTGTATGAAGACGTTTGCCATTGAAAAGGAACAATTTTTTCTCACTTAAACTAGTTTTCCGACCGTCTGTTCCTATGGGACCTATAAGACATAGTCATCCGATCCGGTCGGTTACGATATATAATATTAGTAGCGTGCAGAAAACAGAAGACTCTGTGCAAAATTTCAGCTCGATAGCTTCAAAACTGAGAAGCTAGTTCGCCTAAAAACGACAGACAGACGGACGGTCACCCTGATCAAGAATATATATGGTTTATGGGGTCGGAAATGAATATTTCTATTATAATACCCTTTGCAAGGGTATACAAAATTATGCTTCGATTTCTCTTCTGGCTCAAATCTTTACTGTGTTTTGTCGTACTGTCATGCGTGACTTCGATAGTCGTCTGCGTTAAGATGTCAACTACTTATACGCAGTACCTGGCGGTGGCGAGGTATTGGTAAGGTGCATGCTCTAACTCCTATGCAGAATATGGTCCAAAGAGAGCATACCCGAAGATTCTAATCTAAATGCACTTGGCCGAAGATATAAAAAAAAAAGAAAAGAAGAAAACAGTTTACGCCAATTACTGTGGGATCAGTCTCCCTCCCATTGCAACGTATAAAGCAGAGAATGAGCGAATTGATCGAATCTTATCAGTGTGGCATTAGACATATGATTGCAAAATTTTGGAAGTCCGAAGAAGTAATATTGTCGTTTAGAATTATTTCTTAGCTTTAAAATAAACTATCCCATATATTTATGTTTTTTTCATCGAAGATGTACGATTTTAAATATTGTTTAAAATGGCGATCACATATAATGCAGCTTCCCCAAAACCTTGTTTAAATAGAGTCATGAAAGTAATATTGAGCATCTTTAAGCTCAAGTTACAATAAATCCAAGCAAGAACGACCGTTTCCATTAACGGATTCGCGTTCAATATACTGAAAAAAGTTGAGTTTTGTTGCCTTGTATAATTACAATTTATTTAAGAATCTTCCAAGCCTACAAGACTAATTTTCAAAACTATTTTCTTCAACTCATTGGCTCAAGCGAATTTCAGTCTTCCCATCCAACAGCAAAAACAAGTTCTTTATGGTTTTGTCCTATCGTCGCATTTATCGGACTGCGGTCGTAAACCATTTGCAGCAATTATCTCGCTAAGTTCGTTTGTCGATGCCTTTGGGGAAATATGCGGCAAATTAATATGGCCAGCCGGGACCACGACCCGTTCGCCGGCAGAACTTCCTACAACTTGGCGCAACCCTTCTGCTGCTGCCAATGAGTTTTTAAGCGCAAGTTTTCCTTAATTTATAACAAGGATTACAATAAACAAACTAATCTACGGCAATAAACACTAAAAATCCCCCGAAAAAGTGTTGCCCGAAAGCAGCAGCACTCTGCGCGGGGTGGGGAGACGAAGGCGATGGCTCTACTCCTGGGCATTGGATTCGCCATCGTCTTTTTATAAGTTAAATCGCAGCCAATCCTTTGGCCTGTTAAATATGCCATTTCCGTTGCGAGATTATTTTTCGATATCGTATGATTCGAGCATGTTTACGAGTGTTGAGTGTCCAGCGAGTGTCCCAAAACAGGCGGATGACCAGCTAGCCAGAGATAGGCATCGCCCAACAAAAAAAAAGGGGAGGAACATTCGGCAGTTGGGTTAATGTGCGTGCCTCATCCGTGGGACTTGATCCCTTTTTTTTTTCTATTAACCATAAATTTGTATTGTACAATTTTAGTTTTTGGACCGCAAAACTAAAACGAGGTGGTTGGTATTTGAAGACATTTGCAGATGTACCTTGCGGCGAGCGTTTAGAACCGTAATGTTTGCCATTTGATTTTTAAGGTACGTTAGAAAATAGCTTCCTGGGTTACTTTCAAAGCAGTGGAAAGAGACTCCTTTTTAATTCATCGTTCGTTTAGAGTATGTTGTTTTGTCTGATACATACAGGTGGTATTAACTTCTTGATATTCGGATAAGGTTAAAGTTAAGGGTATATCAACCAATTTATTTAAATTAGGAATTGCTTTCTTCTATAAGTCTAGTATTGGAAATAATGGTAACAACATCCTTAAATTATTAATATTCATAAAACGATCTCAAAAGAACGCACTCAAAGGTAATTTTGATTCGGCAACAGCAGATTGGCTTTGCTTGATCCTTTGGGCTGTGTACCTTAAAATATTAATACTAATTTTAAAAGGAAGAACTTTAAGAACTAAAAAGGCAGTCATAGAAGTCGTCTTGTTTGTACAATCAGTCAATACTTTATCAGAACTGTTTTGAATTTCGAAAGTTTTCGCCTGGTTAAAACGAAACGAAATCGATTGTTTTACTTATAGATGTTCCTAATGAAAACCTATTTTAATTTCATATCGGTTCAGTTTATATAATCTCTATAGGAGATAATAGTCGCTAGGTTTTCGTATATTAAGTTTTATTTCAACCTTAATCAACATCGTGCAGTCATTTAAGAAGTGTCTTCAAAATACTCGGTTACTAGATTAGATGATAAAAGTTAAGAGACTTGAAGCGGACTAGTGGCCGACAATGTTGTTGTAACTATACATAGAAAGTTTCCCGTAATGTGTTGATTTTAGCGACCTGATCTTCAGTAATCCAAGTTTTCCTAATTTAGATCATAATACTATCGATTACATGATACAAAGGCCGCGTTCAGCAGAAGAACATGCTTTCTGAGCAATCATACTTTTCACTGATCTTTCTGCTGAACTCTAATGATACTGTATCATGATGGACAATTTGACGTAACGTGATAGCGGAGCTTGTTCGAGAAATAGTACCCTCCTGTTAAGTGATACTACTACTACGAGCGGCAATTGTGTATCGATAGGTTCGTTCGATATCGATCGATAGAAAATCCGATAAAAATCTACAGATATGAAGAACATTCGTTGACAAAAGTAGAGTAATACCGACGCCTTTTCGTGAATCGTGAACAGTGGTTCTCATATTGTAAACCTTTTTACGAACGACTTGGGCATGCTTTAAGACCATTTGTGATCGCTAAATAAAATAAAAACTAGAAAAATCAGGATAGAAAGTCGGTCAAGCCCGACTATATTATACTCTGAATACAGAGAAGAAAAAGAGGAAATGAAAAAATATCCATTGGATGATTTCCCGTATCCATTTGTTAAGTATATGTCTTAAATATCCGTTTAATCATTCAAAGGATATTAAAAATGATCATATTTGGGATGATTTTTCAGCTCCGTTGGATGATTAAAAGAATATTTAAGACATATCCTTCCCAAATGGATCTTTTTGTATCTTTTTTTTCTGTGTAGCTATGAAAACGTTCAGCTGCAGCAAACCCACTGTTGCTTATAGCTCGACATCCGCTCATCCGATCACAACAAATCATATCTACTTTATAGGCTTACAGATTATAGAAGCTTTTCGTTCCTTAACTGTCTCGATCGTCGATCTCAAGTAAGCCTTTGCAATAAATCACTGTGAGGAATGCAGCCATAGGGCTCAACACTCAGCAAGCAGCCACCACGGAAGAAGTGCGCTTGGGCTTGGGCGCTTGTGTTTTGATCCGTCGTTTTTTTTGTCAGTGTATAACTATTGAAATAAATAAAATATTCGAGCTTAATTCGAAACCAAAGCTGGATCATTTTAAGCAAGATATATTAGAGAGATGAATTTGCTTCCAGATAGATTCTTTCTCCCTCCTTCATTCCTTAATATTTATCCACAAAGAGAGACAAATATTACCCATTGTCTGGTACTCCAACTCACAACTTAAATCATCTCATTTCGTCGCACAGCACCAGCTTGTCCATCAGGTTCTCGGTCCATTGAAGGACATTCTTCTGAAATAGGTGGAACAAAGGAGCCGCTACTAGAGAGTAAATTTTGATTCTACTCAAAAGATGTAATTCTTAATAAATCTTTCCTCTTGACATTGGCAGAGCTAATGACACTCAACATGTAAACTTTCCATTTTTGATTTAATTTTCCATCACTTCTTCCTTGTTTTAAAAGCTACTGTCTGTGAATCAGCTGGAAAGTTTGATTCTTTAATAAATTTTAAGTAAGTTGTTATTTTGTTATACTTCATATTCATATACATGATTTTATGTAAGTTTACCATTAAACAGCTGTATCAAGCTAATCTCATCTTCTTCGTTTCCTAACACAGCACCAAGATGAAGGCTTATCCCATTCTGTTGGCCAGTTTCGTGCATCTTGTGCTAAACACTTCCCTATTTATATATCAGCCTAGGGAGGTGAGCACACCGGCAACCATATTGGGCAGTCAGATATTCTATCTGTCGATGATGGACCTCCTCTATGACACGCATGTTATTCCGCGGCACTGGAAGAGCTTGCCACCTTGGGGCATATTCGTAATTGAAACGATTGGGGCTTTCTTGCTGGGCGAGTTCGCTGTCGTCGTGCTGTGGTCCACCCTGGAAAACCTAAGCACTCAGATTGTGGTTCGATTGAGTAACACCCTAGGACTGATGGCCTGGCACGAGACCATGCAGACCGCATCCACGGTGTGTTTGAGTATGATCGTCTCGATGATAATAGCTGGCGCCACTAAACGGAATGCTCGACTGTTTCTACTTTTGCAACTAACAGCGTTCCTGGTGTATGATTTTGTTCTGAAAATGCTAAACTACAAAGTAGAAAACAGGGGGCTGTCCCGACGATCGATTTTAAGGATGCGCAGAAATGCTGAAAATGAAGAGATCGCTCGATCGATACTACGTACGAGAATGATGAGATAAGCTGAAAATAAAGATGTTCAAACTTTATTTGGACTTTTTGTGTGTGCGTTTCGTATGCCATTTTCCTTCTCCCAGAATCTGCGCAGCCACTTGACAAGTGGACAGCAGTTGGGTATCCGGAGCAATATTCTACTCTTGATGTCGCATAAATTTGTGTCCTGCTCTCAACCAGTCAGCGTAATGCAAGCTGAGGCCGTGGTAAGCCAGTGTCCCATGCTTGGGCATCCTGTCTCGGTTGTCTCGTACAAATTTATTTACTGTGTTATTTATTTTGTCACTTTGCAATGATTTTGAAGTTTGGCAGACAAAGAAGAACATGGAAAGAGGAATTGGTCTTGAATTGTGATTGGGTAAGCAAGCTTGTGAAGCGGCGGAGACACAAGTGGTGCATGTCAGTTGGCCATTGACGAGTTAAAGCTTAAATGGGTAACTTTTTCGTGCAGTGCAACACCATTTAGTTACTATTATTACTTTCGTGTGGAAGGTTACTCACTTGTTTGACAAGTGAAAGCATGTAAATATCTGCTAAAATCGGCTAAAACTCTTTCATCAACTACTTCGCTTTCCAACTCGAATGCGCCGTAACTATCGCAAAATATTTATAAGCTAAAATGAAGTTATTGAAATTGGTTTTTGGTTTTACTCCACAGATATTGCTGCTTAAGCCCAGCCTAGTGGGTAGTCAATATATATATGTATACAGCATGCCATCCGAATCAGCACTCCGCCGCATCCTTCCCCTCACAGGATGACCAGTGCAATACTCTGTGAAGCCGGCCACAATTTCACGTTGGCCTGGCCGTGAACACGTTCAACATGAACGGCGATTAGTTGCATTTGTTTACGAGTATGGATTTCGGATTTGTCTCCGGCCAGCGGCTGTGCCTGGCCCATGGTTCTGTCCCGTAATGGCTGAGGCAGCCGTAACTTATTGCATCGTGGCGTGCGAGTGGCCGGCGAGTGCTCCGAAGGGCGTGGGAGGGGTTGGACAGTAAGGTGGGCATATGGATGTGATTTCGGTTTTTCTTAGCCAGTGTTATCCACATTGTAAAGTAGACATTATGTTGATGCGACCGTGTCCTTTTCTCTCATATCGCACTTGGGACATCTGCCGACGCGACGCTGGCGATAATATCCCTGAAATTATTTTCAGTTACTTCGGACTTGGCCTTTGTTTTATTGTTATTGTTTGGTTTGGTTTGGCTTGGTGTCGTTACCAACTTCGTGACTCTCGCAACCCAAACTGGACACATTTGGTGGGATTTCGGTTTTTTTTTGGGAGGGGAGGGGGAGGGGTTTTGGCTGCCAAAGTTATTACACTTGCAATTATACACTTATATTTTGTTGGGGTGGACATTGTCTGTTCGTGTGTGATTTTCGCATATTGGCGCTCTGCAAACTAATGGCTTCACTAACGATTGTAACCGTTGTCCTTAATGGCATCCTTTTCTGGCATCACGCGCATCCGTCCCTTGTCCATGGGTTTGGGGCTTAATATATCTGTGATGGAATGAAGAGATACTGCAGCAACATGTTTCCTTTGAAGTTTCTTTCGCTACAGGACATTAAAGTAATTAGAAGAGTGCCTTGACAATTTTTATTGAGTGTGGTTAATTGCAAAAAGACGGAAACTAGTATAAGGTCGCTAAGAGCAAAGTGGTATGGTGGTAAAAATATGTATAAAGCTGATCTGATGTATCCTGTGGATTCTTCTAATCGCTCGAATCTTTGTTGAAAATGTTTTAAAAATGACAACATCAAAGATGTTAGCTAGTACTTTCTTGTAATGCGAAAGATTGGAGGTATAATGCAATGAAATGTCTCGCTTAACATAAGCTTACATTGTGGCACTACAAAACAAACCACTTTTTGGATTAGGAATAATATTAACAATCCCATCTGAGATCATTAATTTTAGGCCCAAATTCTCAAAATTTCCGGTTAGCCAATCGCCTGATAAGTGTGACCATACACTGCCAACGATTTGGGTATTTTGTTTATGCTATTGAAGTTTGCTTACCAGATTTCCCGAATTTTTCTAAATATGAGAAAATATGGTAACAAATTTAAGGGTCTATATCTGTGAACAATATACGTTGCTTTATAAGTAACTCAAAACTTGAATTGGGAAAACATAATGGGCTACAGATTAAGGCAAAATAAAGCTAGCTTTAGTTGAAGATTGAATTCTTAAAAATTTATTTATGTTGATAAATTTGTTTTAAATTTAAAGTTTTAACTTCGAGCTATGCTTTTTTTGGATCTGTACAGCCCAAATACTATGGAAACGTGGATAGAGCTGGTGGATATTGTCTTACGTAATTACTATTTACTTGAATATGAAAATTTATATTTTGGGGGTGTCCCTGAAATCTCCAGAAAGTTTCGTATAAACAATTGAATTTTGCACTTAACAGGACAAGATGAGATGTAAAGAGACAGAACATTGCAGGCTACTAGATTATAGAGAAGGGAAATTGAAAACATCAAATCTACTTAGCCTTGAACATCGGCTCTAAATCTCGTCAGATTTGTCATCTAATCTAGTAGCCCAGCTTTTTGGCGATATTTCATTTATCAAGCTAGTCAAGGACAAGAATTTTTAACTCGAAATAAAAGCGTTTTTACTAAAATCTTTAGAGATTTCTAGATCTATTTACAAACTGTAATCAAAGTGATTTTTTTGCCTCCAAGTCCTAGCCGTACCAAAATAGAAACAGCTAACGACTTGAACCGATATATGTTTCGGACTTAATCCCTGTTGTTCAGTTTGACCAAAAATGTGTCATAAATGTGGCCTTCTAAGTGAATTGAAGTGAAGTGAATTAAATTATCAATGATTATTCTTATTATTTTTTTTTTGTATATATTTGGGTCTATCAAACTGTTAAGCAAAGATTATACAATGTATTGTATATTGTATTGTATATTCTTTGATTTAAGTCAATGTCGGCTAACAGGCTTAGGGTCCACGGTTGATTACACTAAGCAATAAGGTCTAGTGTATTCAAGTGTTGGATGTTATTGTAGCCGATTTTCGTGTGTTGAGCACGAAGCTGTTTTCGGAAATGGTCCAATCATACTTCGACTGCTTGTAATTTGATCTTAAAGCTACTTAAAAGGTATATTTCGATATTCTTTGGGCTTCTTATGGGGAACATTTCCGGGTTCTATCATGAAGATCTATTTCTAAGCTTTAAAATCAAGTCCGCAAACCGGTCCGGAACCGAACCCCTCAGAACCGGTTCGGTTCGGGTATTATAGGGTTCGCGAACCGAACCATGAACCCGGTGCCTTACATTTTTGACTCCTCGAACCTGAACCTGAACCCGAACCGGACCACTTTTTGATGAGGTTCAAGGTTTATCAATTTAAGTAATTTTTTCAAAAAAATTTGCTTAATGATAGTTTTTAAAATTCGACAATAAATGATGCAAGGTCTAAAAGCAATAAATAATTATCAAATATAAAATCTGAGAATGATGTTAAAAATACCTTTGAAAATTGTCCAAAATCACATCCATCGACAAATGTTTTAAAATATTGGAAAGGTCATAAAAACGAAGACTTACAAAATATTGTTTTTACTATACTAGCTGTACAAAAGCGACTCAGATATCAGTTCAACGAGCATTTTCAAAACTCAAGTTTGTTCTTTCTGATTTAAGAGCTAATATAGATAAAAAGTTCCTAGAAGATACAATGCTAATAACCCTGAACTAAGTCGTTTCTAATGGATTTGATAATTGAAATAACTTGAGAAATTATCATTATGATTAAGCATATGGATAGAAAGTATATACCGCCACCGGACCAAATCTCATGGATAATTTTAAAGGTTTGCAGCCTTGTTTAAAATAAACTTACCCCATGATTTCTGTGATTTTTTTAAGCGAAGATATACCAGCTCAAGTATGTGTTTACAATGACCATGTTATGCATAAGCCAAGAATTTCGTTGACAATTTTCATAGGTATTCAATAAAAATCCCTAACCAACTATTAATTTTTCATATTATGTTTTTATACCCTTGCAAAGGTTATTCTAATTAATTAAAATTAAAAAGTAAAACGATTGTAATTCCGAATCGTTTTCATTTTTGTGTTTCAGCAGAAACCTATTTACTCTTCGAATGAATTTTCGAATCGTTATCGACTTTAATTCAGCAAAATGGTAGCCTTAACACTTTCGATTAACATAACGCATCCGCTGATGCGAAGTTGGGAATAGGTCGGATTGATTTCAATCGTTTCTGCTTTCGTCTTCAGGCAATTTCTGAGGTACAAGATACAAAAAAATGATTTGAATCAAATTGTATGCTCGATATATCTATGCAAACTTCTACACAATACTCGACATGTTAAAATCTATATAATTGCAGCACGAGAAGAATCACCGTCGCCAAGAAAATTGCCATTTACTATTCATTCCGAGCAATTTGATCATTTTTCCGCATGATCTGATCGTGATCGAAAACGGGAATAGGCCTGCATAATTAACTTTTTACTTGCCTTTTCTTTTTCATAATAAAAATCGAGATGATTTCACCTTTAAGACAAGTATTTTTTTCCCTGCTGTGTGCGATTCTTCTAAATTAAGTTTAAAATAAGAAAACAATATCAATTTCAAATGGAAAAGATTATCAAATGAGCGAATCAACGTTATTTATCTCCTTCAGCCTTGTATACAACTGGATCTTGTTGAACCTAATTGCTTTTATTTACTAATTCAGAGTCTTAAATTGTCAATGATCTATATGTGAGCCCGGCTCTGGCATCATCTAGTTGCTAGTTTTGGAGTTTATTGTTAATTAAAATGCATTTTCATTACTGCAGAACAGCTTAAAATGGTCTCATCTTTTAAAACTTGATTTCCTTGCAAATGGCTTCAAATGGGGCTGTAATTCAGAAATCAATTGCATAAATTCTACATTTGCAAACATTCATATATTTTTGCACTCACGCAGACCACTAATATCTAGATTCACCTCAAAGTTATGCAGCTCATAGAGATCCAATTGTTCCGGTACCGGATTTGGTTTCTCTTGAACCCTTTCCTTATGTTTAACCACGGGCTCCACAGCTGTCGCCGTCACATCTTCCCAATCAGCGTTCTCAACTTCCACGCGAGTGCGACTCACCACAGCACTTTTCTTATACTTACGACGCATAAAACGTTCCAAAACGAAATCATCCTTCTTCGGTGGACGTTCCAGTAGAGTCTTCTTGGCCGGCATAACATTAGGCAAGGGCGCAACGCGAGGTGAGCTGATGTGTGGGACACGCGGCACTCGGATGGGCTTGCTCTGGGTAGGCTTATCCAGATCCAGTATTTGTTTTTCCAAACTATTAGCCTTCTCCAGATTGTTAGAGCCCACCGCTGTGTCACGCGCCATGATGAGGCTTATTTTGAGCAAGGCGCCAGAAACTTTCTTTTTGCCTTCCCGTCGCTTGTCCTCCAGCATCCGCTCAACATCTTTCTCGGTGAAGGAGTAATTGGAACAGACTTCAATGTCCTTTTCTTTTTTCTCAATAAGGGAGAGTGGTGGTACAGGAATACCCTCACGTTGACTAGTGCTTATCCATATGCCGAATTCCAGTTGATTCGCCGGCTGATTGGATACCACATTCATGAGAGTGAGTGCCGGCTTACCGGCGGTATGCTGTAGGCATAAGACAAGTTTTGTGTGTTTCGCTCCCAATTGGTACTCTTTTCCAGTGTCCTCTACGCCCAAAATCTGCGAAATGCGATATGCCAAATTCGTGTGTGCACCCGCTATGCCTATGCTAATCCTAACAAAGCATTCGGTCACCGTCTGCTGAAATATGGGTTTGTCCAGAAAACTCTCCAGCTGGTCACGCGTGAGCATAATTTTACCCAGTTGCTCGAGCGTTGAAACTAAAGCTATTGCTGGCTCCTTCGGGGGTGCAGCGACCGGAGTAGAGTCCTCCGTATCCGTACCACTGCTACTCGAATCATCGGAGTAGATATCAGTGGCCTTTAGCTTCACCTTTTTCATGATCTGCGCCTGCTCCGAGTTAGACTTGGTAATTTGTTTGTTCTGACGCATTTCCAGCAAACGTTCGAAGGCAAAGCCACGCTTGTCACCCGCTCGTTGCACATTTAGATTCAGTCTTCGTGCCTTTGAACGCTCCTTCATATACACTTCATTATCATCCGAAACGGAGTGTTGGTGCTCACGAGCCAATTGACATTTAATACTCCATTTGCGGTGCAAATCCTCGCGTCGCAGACTGCGCTGATACAGCTCCGTCTCACGCTCCAGCTCATTGAGACCTTGCAAGCGGGCACGATCCTGGGCATCGCCCATTAATTGCTCATCGAAGCCATCGTTAAATTCTTCCATTTCAAATTCCGTACTTGGCGGATCAGGTATTTCGCCATCTTCCATTTCATCGAACTGATCGACCAAACGCTTGCGGCATTTCTTGGGCAGCGAAGCCATTTGAAGCAGCGCAATCAAATTTGTTTACGGGATAATACTAATTTTATTTACCTTTAGTTGTTTTCGTCAATCGAACAAGTAATAGAGTGAGTATGGGGCAGAATAAACAATTTTCTGATTCATACTAAATGAACGCTGCTTTCCTGGCCTGCTTTAAATAATTGTAGTACATTTTACGAAAATTAAGTACAGATACCTGTCGACATCCCGATTCCCACTTTGGATTTGGTCTTATTTTGTTGTATTTAGCATTGGAACCAACTTAATTTGTAATGGCTCTGAACTCACCTTTTGTATGTCTGTAGGTTAAATAGGCTTATTTAGATCTTGCTAGCTTATGTATTGGTCAGAAAGAGTCACATTCGATACCATTAAGTAAAGGGCCCATTGCTCAGAGACTTATTGTTCAGCAAATGGAGGAGCCGCACTAAATATTGCCCACAAACACAACTATTTCACTTCGAAGCGAATAACAATAAAACGGCGAAGCAGGTGCAGTCCGCGATCGAGTCGTTTGCAAAGACCAATATATACAGTGTGATTCTCGCAGGCCAACTCGCGCTTTATTGTTGGACTACTCCCAAGCTCAGATTAAATGACCTGACATAAAGTATTTAAATTCATGATCAGTTTCAACAGCGGAGTAGATAGAACCCTAATCATCTACCTATATGGGTATATATTAGAGATTAGTAAAGATTGAGCAAATTTTAAGTGAAAACTTCCATTGAATGCACGGAAATGTATTTTTACCCTTCCACTTCTACGTATTTAACAGTATAGTATCATGTATAGCCCAATAGAGCGGAAAATTTGAGGGTCATACACTGATAAAAAATCAATCTTAAACCAAGATTATAGCCTCGAAATCGAGGAAAAAAAAACGGAAATTAAAATGTACAAATCAGGGAAAATTTCCACCCAAGATAATAATTTCAATTTTCATCTTAATTCAACTTCTTGGATAGAAATCGTTCACACTCGACTTAAAAATAAAACAGACTCATTTTGAGAACGAAAAGGAAAAGACTAAAAAGTTGACTAGACTTTATGGTTCCTGAAAAACTTCTTAAGAATTTATATTTCTAGCATTCTCCGTCTGAACAAGAACTTACATGGCAACCAAACCCGCTGGACTATCAGCCAAATGCCAGAAACAGCGGCGAAACTAAGTCAAACTTCTCAGTCCGCTGATGCAAACCAAAATCAAGGAGCAAAAAAACTGCTATATTAAGCCTAAGTTTTATTTTTAGCTTTGCCAATAATCTAAGTATATACGAAACTAAAATACATTCCCAATTGTGACTTAGATCCGAATTGAATTTATAAAAAAATGTTTGTTATGTTTTTGTGCATGTTTCATTTCGCACTGGTAAAGAGGTTTTGGAATTGAGAAATTTTTAAATTGTGTTATCATAGCTCCAAGGAAGATCCTAGACTATTTGGTGGTGATATAAAGAGGTCCCATTTGGCTCTTAGGCGATTCAGTAAATTGGGATAAAAGACAGACATATTCGTATGAAAAGTTTACTGTTTCTATTCTCGAGTTGCATTCACGGTTTGGGGCTTATATTTCCTTAATCTATTACCGGGATTTCTGATAAGTATGGCAGAATATTTAAATAAATAAATAAGGGTCGTACAGAATAACTCCACTTATTCTCGTAACAATACCAATGCATAAGTTTCTATTAATATAAAATTTGAGTTTATAACTAATAACAAATTTTAAAATATTTTTGAATATTTTCCCGAATTAAGAGAGAAACATTATGGACTTTATTATTATTATTATTATTATTATTATCCTTATTTCCTAGTGCGACAAGGGTAACCTTATATATATTAATGCAGTAGTCACTACAGAAAACTTAATAATTGACAAAAGTATTAACCTACTTAAGACTAAAGTTACATTGTCTGAATATTAGAATGATTGAATTATTATTATTTTTATATTTTTTTTTCATTTTTAGATCACACTGACCTTGGAATTTGGAAAATTCCATCTTTGTTTTCATGTATAACATGCCATAAACATGAGACATTTAGGGCGGTTTTCACATCTTATACATATTTAGAGCTATTTGTCATATAAACCTACAAATAACAGAGCAAAATCTAAGATTATCTGACACATAGCAGCTATTTGGAAGATGAGAAATCGGCCCTTAATTCTTGATTTTAGAAACACAAACTCTACTTTTTAGATGAGACAGGCATCATATATGAGAATGACAGCTACGTATTTTTATACATAAGTTGCCATAAACGCAGAAAATTTATTTCACGATTTTTGAAATAATGCAACTTATTTTATTAAAGGCAAATGTCTAATATATGGGGCAGCACCTTCTGGATTCATGAAACTTCTCATCTAAGTTTTATTACCCAATTGTTTCTAGACATTAGAAAGGGAACAAAATAATTTGGAAAAGTTAATTTCTTAAACTATGTCCTCGATTTTTTTTAAGGGCAAATTCAAATTGTTTAAGAAGTTTAATTTTCTGGGTATATATTTCACTTACATAGCATATCATTTTTGAGCTGAAGCTTCACCGAGAACTGTAAGAGGGTTTGTTAAGTAGGTTGAGACGTGAAAAACATTGATTTCGAAATTCCCTATCTCATTTTAATCCCTTTTTTTTAAGATTGTAATATTCTCGGGAATGAGACTTTCAGTCTAGGTTATAGATTGGCTTTTTACTAAAATACCCTCTAAAAAATGGATGTTAGTGTCTGCGAATTTGAATCTAAGTTAATAACTCATACGCTCCGTTGCACTTGCGAACACTTAAAGGTTTAAGGAAGTTGGCGTTAGATTGATTTTGGCTTTAGTATTTGAAGGTACGAATGCGTATTTTATTATATAACTTACAATTTTCTTTTACTGTTTACTTCCACGTGATGCAACTCTATTACCCAATAGTTTGTTGTACTATGAGAGGCTATAAGGGATGTTTAATGATGTCGGAGGGAGTTTGGTAAATATAACTTCTCCTCTCACACCATTCAAAGACGACTTTTGAACTCCCCATACTCTAAAAAGCCTCATTGAATAAACATCCGTTAAATTGATATTTTTGTAATTTTTCTTTCTTTCGTTTACATAAGCAGGAAAGCCATGGATCTTAGAATGTAGACAATAAATTGATTTGCTGGTTTAAACAATGGCACATATGCAGTAAGAAAAACCGATATAACCGATCTACAGTCCTCCAATAGTCATGCGGTTGTAATTTTAAATATGCACTTGAAACGGTTAAAATCGGTCAATGTATTCGAGCATATTTTGGTAAAAAATCCTTAAGAAATTGATACATTTGAATCGTCAAAATCAAATCATCTACATCATTTTCATTCAGAATCATCCCCCACCCCCCAAACACTATCTCGGGGTCTCTGGGGCGTTGCATGCAAATCTACCTTGTGGCCAGGAATGTGGCTCTAAGTCAAGAAGTTATGCAAGCAGCGAGAATTGCGTGTACCCAGCGCTTAAATTGCCGCTGAAAACCACAAACACTTTGTGGTGGCGGGTTAGGGAATTCAGATGAAGCGGCGGAATCGGCGCAGTGGGGGCACATGTGATTTAAATTTTTAACGAATCAGGTTTCAGGTTTTTGGGCAACTGCTTGACATTCCCACGGTCTTCTCTTGACGGAGAAGCTTCATTACTGCCCACGCGGAACAGGCGAGGGCCAAAGTTTTTCACAAATGAAAACCTGGCATGAAAATCCAATTTTGATTTTAATTAAATATTTATAACCGACTCTTGTGGAGAGAAAATCCACTAATAAAATAACCAAATAGCTGGCAAATAACTTCTTCTTATCACTCAGTGAGAAAATTAAGGAATTATCCCCAGAGACGCAGGTTTGCGTGCCGAACCCGTAGCCGAACCCTTACCTTGGTCCAAATGGGCTCGTTTATTCGATCAAAAGTTACGAGCTCATCTTAGATTGGACATTAAATGGACACTAAAATATTTTCCATCTGCACGCAGGACCCACCCCGCCGCTCGCTGCCGGCCAAGGCTCGACCCGCACCCGGCACCCGGCACGGAGGAACATGCGAAATAAATGTCATGAAACAACTCATTGACAGGCACATAAGGACACTGGTTTTATGGGCCACAGATATGACCAAAATATATGATTACCATGTGTCCAGCCACATGCAAGCTCGTAAATAGGCATTTTCTCTGCTTTAGTTCTCATGAACATACAAGTCCAGTCAACCCCTGGTCGGTGAGTCCGTTTTTATATTGCTGGTCCTTCGTTTGGTTATTTAGCAAGTGATCCAGGTGGGACATCTGCCTTCGACAGCACCAAAAACATAGTCATAAAAATCAAAATAAAATTAAACTTATGCGTGATGTTTGCATTTTTCTTGTTTTTGTTTGGCCTTTGTCCTGCGTTTTTATGTGCGGGTTCAATTATTCGCATCTTTGATGATTGGGCATTAGAGGTAAATAGAGAAAACGTGTAAGTTTCAGCTCAGTAGTACGCTTAAAAAAGTTATTTTTCAATTGAATTTCGAAATAAATCGGTTCAACAGTGGTTTATAGCCATTTCACAAAAGTAGTTCAAGCTACAAACTTGAAGTTTGGGGTGTAAGTTGGTTATATGGAGTTGGATAGTTTACTGGTGCAGAACCGTTTCCAAACCGGCTTAAATAGTGGAATCGGTTCAATAGTGAACTGGAGCCACATCTCAGTGGTAAATCGAGTTTTGAACTTGATACTTCGTGCGCAGCTTGGTTAAATTAAACTTGAATATTTGACTGATTCCGAACCGGTTCATCAGACGCTCAGAGCCATATCTCAGAAGTTATTTATGAGCTATGAGTCTGAAGTTTTGTGTGAAGGTTGTTGTTAACAAGGAATTGTAGGTTTCATAGAGCTTCATCAAAGAGAAAGTTTGGGCCATTAATCTTAAAATCAAGATCAACAATTTTATAGAAATTTATAGAATGTTATAGGACTATATTGAAGCTCTAGCAATAGCTTCAATTTTGTAGAAAGTTAAATAATGTCTTAAAAATTTCTTTAAAGTTCTTGAATATTAAAGATATTTCCAAAACATGAGGATAGTTACAAGAATGCTCGAGAAAGCTCTTTAATGTTTCAGATATTTCTAGAACGTTGTTTAATGTTATGAAACTATATAGAAGTTCTAGAATGAAAGAATATTATGTTAAGTTCTAGACTGCTTTGAAAATTACAGAGATTTCCAGATGTTTATGGAACTTTTTAGATAGTTGTAGAATTTTATGGAAATAATAAATATTAACAGTTAAGAAAAACATATTTTTACCATATACATCTAATAATATAACAAATGTGGAAGTTTGTATGTTTGTGTGTTTAAACACCAACCCAGCAAACATTTTTTATCGCGGAAGATAAGAATGCGATTCGCCAGTAGGTATCGCTTAACTCTAGCGATATCGCACTATTATCGCATTATCAACTCCCTACGGGAAGAAGTGTTGCACTATGCGGGACTATTCAGGCCGATAAGAAAGCGACACTTCTGAGAGATAAGAAAGCAATACTTCTGGGAGATGGGAGAAAGTCTCAGCTGAACGATAGAAAAGCGATTCTTCCTGGAGATAAGTATGTGATGCTTCCTAGAGGCAGGAATGCGGTTTTTCTCCCGAATATAAGCCATGCGAATATAAGGTGTTTCGAATTCTGTTATTTAACAGTACAATTTCGTACCTAAGCTAAATAAGCGTTGCTAAAGTATTTTCCTTTGGTTATATTGGAAAAAGTCATTCAAATCACTTTAAGAATAATCGCATTCGGGTCTTCTTAGGGACCTTTTAGCGATGTATCGCCAATTCTCAGATGGAATGATGAAAAAGCAAGAGCAATTATAAAATATCGCATTCCTGCGTTCAAAGGCTATTTTTGGGGGATATATAGCCAATTTACTAAGTGGATGAAAAAAAATGAGAGATCACATTTCGTTTATTTATCTTTTTTATGATAAAAATGCGTTACTTATTATATTTTGTTTGTGTAAGTCGGCAAACTATCCCCAAACTCTCCCTTCAAGCTATTGCCAAACTCTCGCATTGAGAAGGAATATAAGTAACACGTCAAAATGTTTGCAGGGAAATGACTAAACGGACTTGAATTTAGTATTTAGCATACAGATAGCTAACAATGTGGAATTAATCAAGGGATGTAAAGATATTACTTAAAGGGTTAATTGGTTAATCTATTATTAATTGCAAGGATATTTATTTCAAAAATTTTACTATTGAAATTTTCGTGATTTACTAACAAGCGCAGCGCGATTAACAAGTGGTGCGCCAGGCCAGGCTAAGATTTGCGAAAACGGCAGAGTATCCGATCAATCGACGCCAGTAGTTCTCAGAGAGCTGAGAGAAGCTCGGAGGCAGGCAGTTGCTGAAAGAACTTACACGAAATACTTAGGGTATTTTTTTATAAAAAAGCGAATAATTTCTAAGAAAAATATTTCTTAGAATTTTTTCAAATTAAACCAATTTAATGGTTTCTTAGGAATCAGAACAAACCATTGGTTTTGGATTTTTGTAATCGTTGTTCATCTAAGTTTACTAAAAAGAAAATTTGGTTCAATAGGTTAGTATATGTGACGGGTCCTAGATATGTGAACAAACCATGTTCAACACACAGCAAATATCTCGTAATCTGCTGGGACAAAACTGACAACTTATTTGAATTCAGCAGCTGAAAACATATTGGAAAGGTTTGTCAGCTTATAAAATTGGCTTTTTTTGTAAACTTTTGTAATAAATGACTGGAAATAATGGATAACTTTCCCATGGTGCTTTGATGCACAAATTTTAATTGCCTACTTTTTGGGATCGCCTGAAGACCAAGTATTGTTGCCTACTTTTTAGGGTACCTTTGATGAATATTGATTTTAAAAATAAAATTAATGGTTTAGGGTCGAATAAAATCACAATTTGGTTAGTTATGTGAAAGTTTATGTAACAGTAAATCGGCCCTAAGGCTCCTATTTTTGAATTTACCAAAACGAATTTAGAGCCCATTCCAGTACAATTCTATCGCGTGTCAAGGATCTGCAAAAACATTCTCCCTAGGTTCTGGTGAATGATGCCCCCACAGCTGGCAGAAATCGACTGGCGCTTCATTTTCGTACAAATTCGACATTTATGCAGTCCGTACTAGTCCTCACACTCAGCCGCATCGTATGCTGATTTCATCTCATCTCATTCAGGCATTACGTGAGCTGATTACGTTAGTCACGCCCGATGGCCACGCAGAGGACCGAGGACCGAGTAAACAGTTGGGGTCAGTTGCTTAGCGGCCAAGTTAAATTGTGCCAACTTGCCACTTGATGTGAATTTCATACGGTGCCGCATTTTATGACTTTCCGAGGGGGCTGGCCGAGTTCGACTAGGAGTTGAACTAAATGATTTTGCATTATTTGGATATTCGGTTTGGTTTGCCCATAAAAAGTCAATGCATGCGAAATGCTTGCGTGATATGTGCAAACTATTCCAAGTTTCCAAGTTGGTTTATTTGATTATTCATCGAATCGTAAAAATTATGTTGATGACTCATCAGTAAATGGCATTTATTTTATTGCCACCTTTGAGTTGGTTTGGTCACAGCATCGTCAATTATGATGATTCCAATTTTATCAGAGCAACTGCTGCTCGGCATATGAATGCGAACTGAGGGTTTGTTGCACGGACTATGAATGAGGACTTCTGTTTGTATTATTAATGACTGGCCGGTGTCGTCTACAAAAGTTAATGTATTCGGCCGTTTGAGTGGTTCAATAATGTGCTTTGACAAATGTTTGTTCAATCGATTATTGGTTGTGATTCATTAAGGAAAAACACAGGTGTTGAATCAGGTTTCAGAATTCACTTTAGGTATTTAGCTTAGCTTATGAAACTGTTTGTATGCTTTCATTTTATCGACTCAGAAACAAAATACATATTCAAAGTGTTGGCTATTTTGATTTGTTACACAACTAAGTGATCAGTGAGTGGTAGAACCCATGAAAGCACTGGTCCAATTTCGCGACTTTGCCCTAATTTTGGATCCGACATCCGATTTCTCTTGATGCTGTTCCAGCAGCTTGCGTTGGTTGGCCTTAAACTGTTCAATGGGATCCTCGAATTGGCTATAGTAATGCAGGACCTCTCTTACGTCTTCCACATGGTGTTCGGCAATCAATTGAAGGAATGCGGTCAAATCAAACAGCTGGATATCATCATCATTTCCCAGCCAACGTGCCATGGCAAAGGTGTTGTCCGGATGTAAGGGTGTGGCTCGACGATCCCAGTCAACTACAATGACACGATTTAGATTACGATTGAGACAATCCAAATTCTTGATATGCTGCCCATCCACCAATTGTGTGGCACCGCGCACCAGGCGATAGCTGATGTAACCATACGGATCCAGGGCATCAAGTATGGGAAAGGCGGTGGTGCCCTGCTCCGAGGTATATATGACAATCTCAAAGTGCTTGCTGCACTGCTGCAGAAAGTAATCCACTCCAGGGCGCTTCTTGAAACGCCAACCCGTCTGGTAGGTCCAATCGGGATGCACCAGCACATCCTTCATTTCCAATACAAGCGAATAACGCGGCTGTATGTAGGGCGGCTCTAGGACATCGGGCAGTAGTTTGTTGGTCACCGGCTCCTCCAGCATTTTCTGATAGTAGTGCAGAGACCTCCACATTCTTTGCAAATACTGCTGTGGCAATGGCAAGCCACTCAGCTCATCCTCAATAGGCTGACCACGGTGATCGAGCTCTGGCTTGCCCAGCTCATAGACCGCCCACATTATGGCACTGCACAGACTGGCCAGTATAATGGTGTAGCCAACCCTTCGGCTACGCCTGCTGGGTGGTGGTGAAAGGGAGTTGAGTGTGGACGAACCGGGTGCATGTTCTGTGGATGCAACTTTCTTTGATTGAAGAAACTTTTTGTCATTGTTTTGACAATAGCCACGCCAATAAATCCGTATACCGGGATCCGCTTGCTTCTGAAACTGCAGCCGAGGCAGGTATGTGCCACAGTTAACCATGTCAAAAATGCCAAACCGATTTGAATATTTGTGAACAGAGAATTTTATAGTTTTTATTGTAAACATAATCAGTGGTTTCGGTCTGAAATAGAAAAAAATTAATAAACAACTCAATTCATTTTGAAGTAATTTTCAAAAGCGCCCACTAGGCACATTCACAGAGAGCAAGATTGTCGGAGTTGGTTAAGCTGGTTGGGACCGTGGTTACTTTTATACCTAAACAGAGCAAACTAGACCTCCAACCTATTCCGAAAACTCGCTTTTTACTGGAGGGTTACATTCGACAGCTGGGATAAAATACCAATAATCTTCTCTAGGAACTTAATATCTCATATAGGAGCTTTGCACTTCTACACAGAAACAAAAGATTGATCTATATTTTCAAGCTCGAATCGTACTAAAAACGAGCTTGCTACAAGCTCAAAAAGTTTGAAACAATTCGGAAAAGCCTGTGTCAATCCGAAAAGGCTGGTGTCAATCTCGAATCCGTACTTGAAGGTCAAGTAATCCCGACTCGAGATCGAAGAGAGTATGAGTATGACCTCGAGCCGGCAAGAACTTGCTGATTTGAAAATCAAAAAAATCGTAAAGTAAGTCGCATGGGGCTCTTATGGGAAGCTCAGTTTGGGGTAACATAAAGTTGCTATAAAGAAGTCATCCTGGGTAATTTAAAAAGATATCCTTTTTCGCAATGAGAGCTGTTCGAAAATGTTAAATTTAATCTCTGGAAACCTAACCCCAAACCCACTGCCAGATCAAATCAAGTTCGAACGAATCTCTGTCATTTTTAGAGCAATTCTATTTCAGATTGAGTGTAGTTTGAATATGGAGCTCAATTTAATCTCCGGCGAAACTTGCACTAAGCCGATTTAAAGATCAAATATAGTACGACTCTCGAGCTAAAGTCAATATCATTCTTGATTTGATCCTACTAAGGGATCAAGTCGAGTTCGGTAAACAAGCTAAAATAAATTCCATGTGGTATAAAGTCGGTTTCAAAACAAGAATTTAGAATTGAAATATCTGATGTAAAGTCAATCCTGTTCGTACTTGAAAAATCCGGGATTGACCGACTTTTGACATCGTTTCGGATTGATTTAGTCCCGAATATCTCCGAATTTTTTTCTGTTTCGGAATGCATCCCCAATGTATAAATTGAAGCCGTTTTATTTGTACGATTTAGCTGAAACATACAAGTCTATGACAACATCGAAACTCACCGGTGTAATCATGTTACAAGGCCTTTGCAGAGTGGAGCCATATTTTAATTTCTTGCAACAAATTCGCCTCCCTAAAAAAAAAACACAAAAAAATCAACCAAAATCCCCCAGAGAAATGAATGTTTATGTCCAAAATTAAAATTGGGTAAAACTGTGCAGCCTCTTGCAGAAGTAAAAAAAAAGTGTACAAGTTACGAAATTGTTTTCAAATTAAGATGGCAATTTCGAGGGTCCAAGTTGGTCCGAACTTATGTTTCGTTTTACTTGGTGGTTGGTGGTGGCCAGCAACAACGAAATTTGATTATGTACGCGGTTTCACTTCATTCGTCCTCGTCGTCGTCGTCGTCGCCATGGCAAATTGACATAAATTGTTCCCACTTCCAACCCCCTACCGCTTCTTTCCGTTGGCTCAGCAAAAGAATTTATGCGATCAATTAAATTTTCCAATGACCGAAAAGTTGTGGCGGTGTTTTGTTTTTTTTTTTTTCTCTCTGGTGGATTTTTAATTTTCATAAATTCTAGTTAAATGTTTTTTGTTTAGTTAAAAATGATAATCAGATTTTATGATGATTAGAAAGAAGAGACTGTGGGGGAGGTCGCAAGTAAATCAAATGTAAATCATCGACAGCCACAGACAAACTTTCCACAAAATGAAATACAACACATTTTGTGGGAACCTTTACAACTAAATGCGGATAATCTGTAAGTTTGCCTTTTGCCCAAATTTATGTGAAACGGGTGGAGTTTCGCCAGTATTGTTGTTGTTGTGCTTTTTCTTGGTGTCCTGTATAGTTTTTCCACTCGACCCACTCGTCCTTCGCCCTGAGTCTATTCCGAAAAACGCAGGCCGCAACTAAAACATGCGCATTCAATGGGAGCCTCCGCCTCAGTGTCTGTCCCTCTGCCTTCTGCTGCAATTCATTTCCAGCAGGGAGGTGTATGGAGAAGCGGACGGGCGGGTGAGTGTGTGTGTGTGTGTGCGGAGATTTACCGTTTTATACTTGACATTTCCAAAAGTTTAAGTTTTAATTTATGACACCGCCACTTTCTATACGAAACGACAAGCTAAATATGAGCGAATAAGGGGCGTCGTCCTTAAACAGGATATCTGGTAGCCATTGTCGTTAGTTTTTGACTGGCTGCTAAGTCATTTTTTTTTTCTCGAAGAACTAAAAGAAACAAAGTGGAAGAAAGCGTGATTGTTTTCTTTTTTTTTGCGGTTTTGTATGTAAAGTATTGGATTATCTAATTCCAAGTATAATTTTAATTTTTGATGTTCTCAAAAATAGTGCAAGGATAGGAGTATATAGTACAGGGAGTTCCTGTCAAAAACTTAAAACAACTGGAGAAATTCTATGTGCTATTTTCTTCTATACTTTTACTCTTGCAGAGGGAATATTACATCTGTCCGCTCTTCTGTTTCTATGCCATCTCCTCCGTCTATCTAAAAGCCATCTCAAGTCTTCTGGTACTATTTCGCTGTACGTTTGAATCGGAATTTGAGAAATCGGATAACTACAGCAAAAAGCTGCCGCAGGGTCGATCGATCGTAAAACTAGTTCAAGTGAGAAAAACTTTTTTTTGGAAACAATTTCAAATTCCGTATGAATAAGTTTACTATGCTTTTTCATGGCCAAATCGATCTATCGAAAAACTACACTCAGAGAATAAAAAGAGAATTTCATACTAGGATCAAGAATGTTTGAGGTCAGAAGTTCAATACGAAAGCACATTCTTGATCCAAGAGCGAAATTCTTAATGCAAGTATGAATTTTTGATCTTGTTTTTCTTGATCCAAGAGTTTGAATACTTAATCCAAATACGAATCATTCTTAACTCAAGCAGAATAGTTCTTGAATCAACTGCTAAACATACTCAATTTCAAGATTGCTCATGCTTCAATCAGGAGCATACATCATTGTCATAAACCGAGAATGTTCTTCCTATTATCAACAGCTAATCAGATTCAAGAGTAAGATCGGCTACTCTTAAATCAAGGGCTACAAAGTTTCCAATCATACAACAATTTAAAATCAGTAGGTTTTTCTATTTTTTTTTAAATTTATTTCATGGAAAACTAATTGGCAAGTTTTACCCGGCTCGAGGAATACAGAGCACCTCAAAGCAGCTTCAGTCTTTGCCTGTCAACTGGCAGTCGCACAGCCGTCATTCCATGCCAGCAATGCCATAACTAGTTGGGAATTTCAAAGCAAAATGAGTGCAAAAATCGCTCGATAGCTTTCCTACACTCCTCTCACCCAAACTGAGAGAGCGAGTTCAATGCTGTGTTCACTCAAGTGAGCTTGCTCTCCTCTCTGTTTCATTACTTCAGTCCCCTTACCTAAATACACTATACTGAGAACGAAATAAGCTCGATTTCAAGAGCGAAATTCCTGAAATATCAAGAGCGGTTAAATATTTTGTTTAAAAGCCTTCGCTTTTAAGATATTCGTTCTACTTTTTTCTGGGTGTAGTTTCAGTGAGCATCTCATTAACCGAATTGCTGATAAAAAAAGGCTGTCTTTCTAAACTTTAATCTTTTTTCCTAGGCTTTTCCTATTCTAGTTCATAGCATGGCGAAATCGGTTATGCAACAGGGACGGGGACGAGGGGGGTCAGCAGTTGATGTTGCTTGAGGGTAATTAACGTGTGTTTTATGGCCCCAGCAACACACGCAACCCGCATACTACTCCATCTCTCTGCCCCCATGCTGCCCCCTGTCGAGTCACCCAAACCAAACTAAATGCAATGAAGGATTAAAATAAGAAAGATGTGCAAATAAAATATTTTACAAAAACGGACAACGAGGACAACTTTTGTGCCAGGAAGGTATGGGATGGTCCGAAATGCGAACGGAACGGAAGGACGACAAACAATGGTACAAGCTTGGTCGGGCAAAGATCGGGTGGGTGGGATGAGTCAAAATAAATCAATCGGTTTTATGTTGTTCTCTGGAATTTTTGTTTGTTGTTTTGCTATTTTGTTACAGCTCTCGACATCAGGAAGCTCAGGAGCACTGCAGCTTGCGGTGGCATAAATCAGTTGGCCGTTGGACCCATTTATGAAAGGATAAACCGCACAAAGAGCCAGCAGCACATAAAAATGCATAAGTTACCCAAAAATTTGTGTAAATAAAAATACGGGGATAAAGGGGACAGTTTCACCATTTCTGATTTATCTCGAAAGGAATTAAGATGTCTCAAAAGTTCTCATCTAAACTGAGCCGGAGAAAGAGGTGAGAGACTGCTCATAATCGTTCACACTTCCTCTGCTCCTCGTGGTGCAAACTTTGGCTCTGTGGCCGGCAAGCGGGAGGGCGGGGAAGTTGGGGAAAACTTTACGTCATCTCTTTGGACGCGTCTAAAGTGATTTCCTTTTAGGATTTTCAAAAACTTTCACCAAAGGTAAGTAAACATTGCCCACACGCTCACACACACACACACCCGACTTGGTCCACGTACGCTCCAGTCCGAGTCCGAGCTCCTGGCTCTAATGAAGCAGATTCCGCAGGCGCATTTGCCTCAACTCTTTTAATCCCTAATAACTTTTAAGCAAGTGACTTTACTGCAGGCACACAAAATGTCCAAATTCATCATCTTTGTAAATGTGGGCGAGTGCCGGGTTGGTCATGTAACCAAGACTCAAGGACTTAGCTTTCATGTGGGGCGGGGCAGGGACTTAGTGGCCCTTCCACACATCATTAGCAAATTGAAAATTCTCCTGCCAGGGAAAAATTCGAAATCAAATTTTTGTCGACCGACGCGGGGGCGGCAGATGTTAGTTTAATTTAATCCCAGAAACTGCTGTTGCCTCACTAATGAATAAATGAGCGTAGGCACAGGTACCTGCCGCCTGGCCATATCCTTTGTCAATATTCATTAAACGAGTGCATACTTTCGGGCGCTTGACAAGCTAGCCCAGTCATAAAGTTGCCCGAAAACGTCTCATAAAACGTGACGATAATCATAATTGATGCGGGCAGAGGGGGCGGCGGTGGGTGTGTGGTTGGGCCCTTCCAAATTGTAATTTAGTTTGCCAGCCCCCTGCCTCTGCTCCCCCTCCCCCTTTGTGTTGTTTTTGCCAAATTAAGGGTAAAATTGTTAATTGAAATTTGTGTTGGAAGAACTCCTGCACTCAACCGCTGCCCGCCCCGTCCTTCTCCCTTGGCAACAAAATTTATTTGCTGCAACAGATTTCCATTTTGGGCCACCGCCATGGACTTCTAATGATAAATCAATGCAACATATGGCCACGTTGGAGCAACCTTTGGCTCAGTGTTGTAAATTTTAAATCAATGTTGTTGCACTTTTTTTTTGATATTGGGACGCACTTTCCACAGCTCTCGTAAATCCTCCGGTCGTTGTCGTTGTCGTCGTCTTTGGCTTCTCCGAAAGTCTCTGCACGCAATCCATTATTGTATTAATTAACAGGAACAGGATCACCAATCAGGCGCTTGATTAATGATGTCACTTCGGCATCGTAAATCTCGATTTGAACATGTGCAAATTTCGGGATGCAAATGTTTTGTATGTGTAAATGGTGGAGATGCGCCTCGTTGACCAATCCTGGGACCCCTACCCACCCATCCGTGTGTGTAGCATTTGAACATAATCATACATTAGGCCAAAAACAGCAGCCGAGAGGGGACGAGAAGAGCTGGGAGTGGTAGGCGAGGCGCTTCCGCTTGGGCCATCCTTCCGAAGTAGCCACAGCTGGAGCACAAGGGGGGTTGAGTAGGAGAAGACAACGGAGGATACATTAAGAGAGTTGATGGTGTTGCCAGAGGCAAACCGCCTGTTGATTCATAAGGTGGCAATTTAAATGGAATTAATGCTCAACTCAAGGCAACTGCA
The DNA here is from genome assembly GCA_035044965.1 of Lordiphosa andalusiaca. NCBI lineage: Eukaryota > Metazoa > Arthropoda > Insecta > Diptera > Drosophilidae > Lordiphosa > Lordiphosa andalusiaca. Next base: position 412,900 of record JAWNNM010002157.1, on the reverse strand, counting down.
ACTAATTTTCTATGCAATTGTAATAAAGTTGCCTAGCTTTGGTGGGGTAATCAGTTCAGTTCGCCTTGAACCCACATATGAGGCAGTTCTTAATTAGTTGTAAAGTTGATATACTCGCTAGGAAAAATGTGTCTTAGTTTAAACACATACAAATGTGGTAGCTTCGCTTTTTACTTACTTAGTTATTCCTTTACTAGTGAACACAATTTTCCGATAAAAAAGTGGCATGAATATTGATATTAAAATTGAATAAGCGTTGTTCGTTTCTAAGTCAATTCAGGGTTATATTTTTTGCACCAAACTGAACAGATATTGAGATTTTCTCGCTTAAAGTTAACAATACAACAAAATTTCAAACTAATCGTAGCCAAGTTCCCAGATGGAACTTCAATTTTACATTTTTCACTGAATTTAATCGTAATTTTTTCAATATTCAAAATTATGCAATAAATATAAGGTGCAACCTTCCCATTCTAACCAAAATTGGTGGTCATTATTTAGAATGAATCAAGCTATTTGGAGCGGGTGCATCGTTGAACTGCATCGTTGCTTGGGTGTTGGTCCGCTGCAGCGACAATCAAATATATTTAAATGAATGTTTTGCTGCACTCATCCATTTATTCACGCACCATAAACCAAGGACGAAGTACAAAGTACGACAATAAAAATAATAAAATTAATGGCCAAACACCAGTGATGGGATTTGGTCTACACGCATTCAATTGCCAATGCCCGGTATCAACTACAGGTGGAAACGGTTACTGAATTAAATATACATGCCAATTCAAATTGAGCAGAAGGAGGAGGAGGAGGAGGCGGAGGCGGAGGAGCAGGCGCAGAGCAACCGCGGCCAAAATTATTTCAACCATTTGCCAGATTTGGAATGCAGCTGTTGCCCACTGCATAGATTTTGCCTGGGCCCATGCAATGTAATTTACGCGACAATTGCAATAAACATTAGTTCATTTGTTAGCCCAGTTCCAAGCGACCACCGTAACCCCCCCACCAATGGTCTTCTTTGTGGCTGGCACATTAAATTAATTACTCATGTTATTATTTTGGCCGAAATGAAGTACGCAACAATTTATAATCGCGGCTACATGAGATTAGAAGTACCTGCGGTGACCCCCATCCCATACGCTTGATGGGGAACTGCAGCCATTTTGCTTTATTAGTCAAAATTGCGCACAAAATGCATTCCGAAATCAAAATGTTACAATTTTTGCCTAAATGCAGAGCTCTCTATTTCCGTAGGTAATAAAGGCAAATTTATGATCAACTAAATTCAAAAGTTACTCAAAATGTGCATAGTTTGGCCATTACAGCTAGATTGGTACAGAATGAGAGAATCCACATAAATGATTAAAAAAAGGACTATGCTGTGGTGGTATTTTACCACAATTATGTTTCTGATATTTGAGAGTACCCGCTGAAATACTGGCATCCGTGTGTGATAACGAATGGTTAAGGTTCGGAAATTTAAGGTTCGAGGTTTTTGGGAGAAGGTTTTGGTTCGAACCTTGGTTCAGTCCATGCTTTATACAACATTACAAATTTTTGTCTTCTATGTGTTTTAAAAACAGCATTCGACCTTAAATCTCCCCAAATTGTATGGGAACCGAGTGGTTTTTGGGTCGGAAGAGGTTAGTAGAAAGCATGGAAATGCTCCATATATAATTTACAGTTTAGTAAAATTCCATTCTTGCTTTTGAGAATTATTCAAGTAGATTCAGAGTCGAGAAGCTTTAAAAACAGAGACTGTTATGGATAGGTATTTTTTAAGGACATCTAATCGCTTTGTCAGATGTTTTTTTACACTCTCCTGGCCATTTTAGGAGTCAGTCTCACCAAATAACAGATGAAGTCGGTAGACAGAAAGTACCATTTTTGTGTCAGTTTTGTTGAACCGAACTGAAATTTTGGGTTCGGAACAGGTTCGGGTTTAGCTTTAATTTCTAAGGAGCTTCGGTTCAAGGTTCGGTTCATAGTAAAATAATAGCCGGAATTCCGGGTTCGAACCGGTTTGGTTCAAAACCGGTTTGCAGCCCTGGTTGATATATTAGAAACTATCACAAGTAAGCTAGTAGGTCAAAAAGCCAAGCCAAGCTCATCTGGCTTTTGTGCTTCTTGTTTTACCACAAGGAAATGGGAACTGCAAAGTTTGAGAAGCGTTTTCATGGCTTTTTACTTTAAAGCTGGCGCTAATAGGTTGTGAAGGTGACCTGGTGAGTAAGTAGAAAATATATCAACTCACTTCCTCCAGCTACACACACTACCCGCTGCACCACTCACGGCCACGGGTCATCGTATGCTAAAACCTATTAAGTCGAGAGTTAATGCTTATGCTAAAAATGTACAAATAAACATGGGCTTAAAGTTGGCTTAAAAACCGAGCCAGTTCGGTTCCAGAAATCTTACAGGTTAAAAAATAAGTCAGTCTAATCCAGCTAAGAGTCCCAGCTTTAAGTTTTATATAACAAAATATAAGCCGAAGCTTGTATACCCTTGAGAAGGGTATATTGAAATGGTCCAGATGTTTGATCGTTCGAGAAACTAGTTTTAGTTAGAAAAACGTTTTTGTTTTCAAAGAAAACGCCTCCAAATTTTGTATTTCTTAGTTTGCCATGCTTTTCCATAGTTCCACACAGTTTGTTCGAAATCGGAGGTCTGTATAGTATAGCTGTCATACAAAAGTAGAGTCAGAAAAGTAGTCTTACTGAAAAAATCTTGTTTGTTTTCAGTGGACATGTCATTCGAATTAGTTTAAAAAAAAAAACCTGCTGCAGGGGTATACAAACATCGGCCGAGCCGAAGTTAACTTTCCTCTATTTTTAATCTTTATTTGCCAAATCTGATGAGCTAAAATACTCTCCTCTGAGCTTCGGACCCAGATCCGAAGGCCTCGCCTTCCACCTTAGAGCTAGTTATGATACTTTCTGTCATTAACTAGTTATTTTATTGTACATACCAAAAAATTGAGCAAACTGTACAAACCAGGCTTTCACTCAGCCGTCACCTTTACAGCTACTGTCGTTAGCTGTGAAGTAAACCTTGCGCAAAGGTTATCAAGAAATCTACTTACCTAAGTCCAACTTTAAGCGAAAATTGGTGTCCCTTCTGTTTAATTTACCTCATGTGTGCGTGTGTGTGTGTGTGTGTGCGGGTCCGTCTGGAGTTTTGTTTATGCTGCTGTATAATGTCTTCTTGGCCCTTTTTAGTGTAACAAATTGCGTCTGCAAACGCCACTCACTTACCAAGACCCATTTCCGTTGCCCAGCTCGAATCTCCAGTTTATGGCGCACTTGCTCGCTGGGTGCTCGTTTACCGCATCGTAATGTCACTTCAACAAATCACACCAACTTGGTCCATAAATTGTTTTGTTAATTCCAATTAGACAGCAGCGGCATGCGGCAGGGACTTTTTGGTGGACGCAACAGACGGTTGAAAGTGGCAAATTGATTTTAGCGTGAATAAATAACGCATGACATTCCATTACCTGTATGTGTCCCAGTCAGTTCTGATGCGTAAAATGCTTATAATTAAAAACACTTAGCAATATCAGATGATATAAATATTATCGAAGGGTTTAGCATGCTGTCAGCCAGGGAGAACACTTTTTGCCATGCAAAAAGAAGGCAAATTTATGCGCAAACAAGTTATGGCCTCCAGGCAGAAGGTGAAGCCGGCAGGACGAGGGTCAGAAGAACATCCGCTGGAGGAGAACGCGCCACTTTTACGCCTGACCTCCTGCTTAGCCTCTTGACCAAGCATGTGGCCGTGGCGATGAGTGTGTGCGGGTGTCGAGGGACCGGTACCCAAATGGTCGAGCGAGCTTCTTTTTTTCTTCCTTTATGGCGATGAAAGCATTTCCGCATCCGCCCAACAAAGCTTCCGAGCCAAAGAAGCAAGTCCTCAGAGCGTATAGAGTCCACTTTAATTTTTGTTTTGTTTATAATTTACGCGACACAACATCAATTAAGTGCTTGGCCGGAAAAGCGCATACCTGCAGCTGAAAAAAGCCGCCATAAATTCTCACCCTAAAGTGGCGGCGAGTCGCCTCCACCAGCTCCACCAAGCTCCACCAGCTGCAATGTGTTGGCGCGTAAATAGCCAAAGCCATTCTGTATGCGTACCTTTTTTATGCTTCACACAAATCATTTTATTGAGGGTGGACTGTACAGTGAGTTAAATATATTTAAGAACTGAGTGTAACCGGAAAAATATGATGCAGACAGGATTTTTACTTAAATGAACTGAGAGGGCTATAAGTTGGTTTCTGACAAGGAACACTGAGGTACACATAATTCAATCTAACTCCGTGGTTGAAATTTGTATATCAAAACTTTGAAACAAATTTTTCGAATCGATGAGGCTCTGCATTAAGGCGCCTTCCAGAGCCACTAAAAAAGCATTCATTATTTCATGCCTTTCTTTCTGAGGACAAACCAGCAGCCAAACAAAAAATCGGTCAAGTCCAACAGTTCTGTACTCAGCACCATCGAAAGAGTGTGCAATTGATTTGTGTCCTAGGAAAACACTAAAAATAAGATTAAAGAACCTCCCAACTATGTCCAAAAGGTGCGAACCTTCCATCTTTAAAACTGTGGGAGCTATAACGTTTGATTAAAATTGTGGGAGCGGAAAGGGGAGTGTCAAAAATTGTAAATAGACTTGATCTGTAAAAGGCATTTGTCCCATACATGTCAAACCTCCATCTTTTACCTTCTGTGAGATCTGATTGTTCATACACTCGCAAAAAAAAACCAAGAACTTTTTACTTGAATTAAGTTCAAGCGGTGTCAATAGTATGGTAAGCACGAATATACTTGATTTAAGTGCACAATTTTTATGTAGAATTATTTAAAATTATTTTGAATATAATTTGAACTATAGTTAATAATCTGCGGAATATCATACTTTTCGCATGAAATTTTCCGCGTCGAGTGGACACCGTTCTTTAGCGTGGAGCTTGCATTTTTCAGTATTAATTGCACTTATGATAGAATAGTATAGAGTCTGTAAGATTTTAATGGTTCGAATGGTTCGTTTCTTTGAATAATTTGTTTGACGGACTCAAATGTTTTGATACAAAAGTGTGCATGTAAGATGAGACTCACTTACCAGAGACTTCCATAGGTCAGTTATGATTACCAAGAATCAACTTATAGTGATTGAAAGAGATATAAAGCACAAAATAGCGCTGCACAAAAGCAATGATTCGATATTTCGATAGTGCAGTCGATAGTTTGGCAGCTCTGGCTCATGGTTGAGTTGAGAGACAAACAATCGAATATCCGACGCTTAAAAGGCAGTGTTACCCATGAAAGTAAAGTACTATATATCGCAGACAAGCGGATATTAGATGACCAAAACACACTTAAAGCCAATAATGTTAATGGCATACCCCTTCCGGCTTTTAGCCACTTCGACAGTTATTTAATCCTTCCTGGAAGACTTTAGAGCTTAGCTGTCAATCAGTTCAACTTAGTAAGACCACAAATGCATGGCATAGTTCTGGAAAGCAAATTCATACATTCGAATGTATTCGCGCCAAAAAAAACCTGTAGTAGAGTAGGGGTATGTACTAACAGTTTACAACATAGTGGACAACTTTTACCATAACGTTCAGTCGTTCAGTTGAAAGCTGATTCACGATGTTAAAGTCAGGCAAGTCCAATTCTTAAAGCAAGGCCCGTTTCTGGATATACATGAAATGCTATACTAATTCTACTTTTTTCAATCAAAACCCATTCTGCTCAATTGTTGAAGATCGTCTAAAGTTTTAGTCTAGCCATAAGTTTCAATGAGCAAATCCCTTGAATGGAAGTTTAGTGAGTTGATATGTCAGGTCCACTAAATTGGCTTTGTCCCTTCTAGCTGTATTTCCATCGCCCCTTTCTCTCAGCCACTCAATTTTGAAAAAGTGATTAAATTTAACAGGCAACGAGTTAAACTGGAAAATCAGAAATTATATGCAAGGCGAGAAGGACGATTGCCAGTTGGGAGCACATAAAACAAAACAGTCACAAAGAAACACGCAGACGGTCGACCAGGAGTGGAAGGACATGCTACTCAAAATCTGTGCGTCTGCACGCATTACAAACGAATTACGAGACTCGTTGGGCAATTGCAGTTCATTGTTATTTAATATGTCCTCGTCGTCGTCGTCGTAGTCGGCGTCGTCGTTGAGAGCGAACATGGAACTGGGAAATTATACTTTATACCAGGACACACAGGATGCCAGTCGAAACAGTAGAGCCAAACAGAAGGCAGACGGCATGACACTGATTGCGATATAAACGATTGTCAACGTATCCAAGTGGATTATTACCTCATGCCAATTATCATATCAACGATACACAGGCCCAGGACGCACACACACTCATACAGGATGCAGGACATGGCTGACAAGTGGCATGCAGGAAAGGGACAGCCAATGGACAAGCCGTAGCATCCGTCTCCTACTCCGCCTCCACCTCCGCCTGCGCCACCTCGCCCTGCCACTCGCGCACCCACAAATTGACGAGGCGTTGATGGTGTCGGCAGCTGGCTGCTCCTGCCTCTCTCTGCTGCTCACCCAGGTGGTTGCATGTACAATTTTAAATGGATTTTGATTGTTTATGACAATTCGAGGAGCTGACTGGCCAGCCCACTGCTGGCCACTGATAATGCGCCATTTAAATAATATTCAGCTGGGCGACACTGGGCGATGTGTCCATGCAATTTGTGAAATTAAGCTTAAGCATTTCATTTGCATAAGCGACAGTCTGATCGTGTTTGCAATCACAGAGTGCCAAAGACTTAAAGAGCAACTTGGTCGATCTGAAACTGAGTTTACTTAAGGTAAACTTAAGATATTACACAAAATGACAACATATATAGATCATGTGGCACATTTTTCTGTTAGGTTTATTCATTATTGAGTAAAGTTATAGTTAATAGAAAGCCAATTTGAAATGGGATAATATGCTTCTGGTTATCAAATTTGAACTAAATTCTACTACTTGATAAGTGAGAATTGAGTTGGAAGTCGCAATGTAACCGAAACCCCAACCGAAACTCAAACTAAATAATGTAACCCAAATGCCATCCCATTAAATAACCGAAACCGGAATAAAGTCATCGCTCAAAACAGTTTCCATAACCCTAACCGTCATTTGTTTCAGTTTTAATGTCCGACTTTGCAAAATAACACTAGATGTAGAATTATATCACAAAAATTAATTCAACCTGATGTCGAGCTCCTTGTTGATTTCACCACTCTTACCATTAAGATCCTGGAAATATGCATCCACATTATACTTCTTTTTTTTTCGAGTCACGCAATTTGCGTTTGCAGCAACTAATAAACACACCGGAAACCGACCGCTGGCCTACGGTTAATAGGCACAGCCGCGAGTTCTTGGCTCAAATTGAAAGTTATTTAAGAGAGGTCGACGGGGGCACATGGCCTGGCCTATGTACGCTGCGGAAATTGTAACACGACGCTCGGGGCGAGGAAAATGGCAACAAGAGTATTTTTTTTTTAACAAATAAGATTCGAAAAGTTTATGCCGTTGGCTGTCATGAAAGGGGAGACCCAAGACTTCGCCGAGAGAGGACAGAAAGAGACCTGAATATTTAAGAAGCGGCAGGAAGTCGAAACCAGAAATGGCGCAAGTGTTGCTCAAGTTAATCTATTTCCTTGGCCAGGCGGATCCTGATTTGCGCAATCTTTAAATAAAGAAGTTTATAGACAAAACTTCACTTAATTCCAAAAACGGAGACAAGAAAAATGCTAGGCAGGCGGCGGCCGCAATGTAAATTTTGGTGGGTGGCCAAATGGCTCATAAAACTGTGAGTGGCGGTTAATATGGAAATTTTAAGCATAGAAAAATATGCCAGAAGCGACATTATGAGCTGTGTTTAAACAGCTAATATGGAGCAATTTTATTTGGCCAAAGCTTTGACTAAGGAAATTTGGAGGGGTTTAATGGTTTCGCGTTAAGGTGAATCTGCTGCTTATCAACAAAATGATAATGGTTCAACTACTATTTAAATCACAATCCCTTCGAGCTCAGTTTCACTAAAGGCTGATGACAAATATCGTGAAATTTTATTATATAATTTACCGATTAAATGGTTCTTTCGATTTAGTTGGCAAATTTATATTTATATATATTACTTGTCCGAAATAAATGGACTCGCTTTATAGTCGCATTTCATGCGACTTAACTTAAAACATGGCTCTGTAATCCCTCAAAGCGCCGCTGCAGAGAACAAATCCATATATTCCTGATAAATATTCTTGTTTACTAAAAATGTCCAAAAGATACGAATCATCTTTCATAAATATACAAATCTCGTGTCACATGTTAGTTAGATAACTCCTCCAAAACGGCTCCAAACGGCTCCAAAACAGCACACATGAAACTTTTCGATTCGTTTGGCAGGTGTAGAATAGATTTTTAACCATACTTCATAAAGCTGGGTGGTTTGACTGTCCCTCTGCAGAACATTCATTTCAATTGTCGACGCAGCAGGCTGCTCATATGTGTCACTCTGCGTTTAATTATTCTGAAAATTTGGTAATTTAATAACGGAGAAGAAAAAGTTTGCTATTCGGCGTATTTGCCGAAGTAAGCACGCAATACATAAATCATGCGTGGCTGGCAAAAAGAGCCATTTTGGCAGCAAAAAAAAAAAAGCTGACGTCGACGAAATAATCTTCAAAATACTGCCAGGCGACTTGTTATCATACAAATCGATACACTGAAATAAGAGATCTATCCGAAATGGGATTGAAAACAGGGAAGTCCGGATATTCTTGAGCCGACCCCGGAAAAGATTGATTTCGCTTTAATGTTTTTTCAACCGATAAAACAGAATCAATTGAAGAATGCTCCGGGCTTACCCTGTTTTCAATCCCGTTTCGGATTGATTTCAGATTTTGTTTTTGTGTAGATGCAGTTTGCGATGCCAAGCTGTAAATTATGCAACAGAGTTTTTGAACTCACTGAACTTACCGGGCATGTCACCCGACCTACTACAACTGAAAGCTGAACCTCCGGTTATTTTTCTTCGGAATCGAAGCCCATCACGGCTGTTTCTGGTCATAAAAAGATTGATGAAAACGAATCGACCAAATTGAACGGCAAATTCCGAGCCGAAAATGTTTTGCTGTCACGAGTTCCAATGATTTTTGCAGACGTTCCAATTGAACTCGAACGAATCCAGTTTTCTATTCGATTGGCATTCGCAATGACAATTAAAGAGAGGCAAGGCCAAATTATGTCCGTTTGCGGGTTAGATTTGGGCACACCGGGCAATAATACGTGGCGTGTTCTCGAGTGGGCAAACCATCGAGCTTATATGTGTTGGCTTAATATCGTAAACTCAAATTGCTCTACAAAATTAACATTGATTTACTTGATTTTTTCCTATCGTATTGTAAATAATATATTAAACCCTGATGTCCGTTCTGTTATTGAACAATGTACATTGAATTGAGAAAATTGAATGTATTTTTTTTCCGGCTATCATCGTATTTTTTTTGTCATAGATCCCATCCCCCCTTACCGACAATAGATTCGTTAGAAGTATTTTATTTATTAACCGAAATATTCACCAAACTATAAACAATTTACATGGCAGAACGACGTTTCCCGCCGGGTCAGCTAGTTTATCTACAAAACTAAGAGAGATATGTCGATATCTGCCTGCAAATATAAGAAATTTATGTATTTTGCAAGTTAAACTTTTAACTATAACTATCTTTGATATCTTTGACGTACAGACAGACAGCTAGACATGGCTGATCAAGAAAATATATATTCTTGAAATCTTTTCTGGCAGTTACAAATGTCTGCAATAACTTAATATAGTTTGTGTACCTTTAATACAGCGTATAACAATCGAATTTATTACGAACCTGCCTACTTATGAGTACTAAACCTTATACCGCTGATTTCTACACTCCTTTGTTTCCGCCTATCAACCTAAATCGACTCCTTCCACTTCCCTCAATTATTTTTCCTGCCACCAGAACTACTTTATTTGTTTTGCAAATTTTTGCGAATGAATGCGCATTTGAGGGCGACCAAGCACACACCAACTGTAGCACAGCACGAAGTGAAGATGAAGTTTATTTTATGGCCCAGACCATGCCAAGAAGAGGAACGACTACAGTGCCAACGCCAACGATGCCGTTCCACACGTGTGTATAATCAAATAATTTACCAAAAATCGAGAAATTATTACGAGTGAATTTTTACGAATTCATTTTCTGGTTGCACAAATCCCGCCGCCGCCAAAGGAATCCAACAGAAAGTTGCTGCTCGCATTGCATGCAAAGTGCCTCACCACCGCACCCACCCCAACCCCAACCCCAACCCCACACCCCACCACCAATGCATCGCTCTTTTGTTTATTTCTTTGAGATGCCTGTTCCTGCAGCAAAGTTGCATTCCATTTTGGCAGCGAAGCAGGGGAATGAACATGTGTGGGTGTCCGGGTGTATTTCAGTTTCGGTCGTCGTATCAATTGTGTGTGATGGTCAAAAGTCATTTCAACAGCACTAAATTATTATTATCTTCAAGAAGTTTCACATGCTCGACAATCATCCAAAAATACTCGACCACCTTCAGAGCGGGTAGAGAGCTTTCATAAAGTATGTTGTACGAGTATGCTGCGGGATTTGTGTAATGGCATGGAATGTTTTGAGGTTTGCCAACAAAAGTTTATCCGTTAGCGAAGCTTTGGAAAAAAAAATCGAAAATGGTTTTTTATTTAAGAAATAATAGTTTTGTAAAGGTCATCTTTGACCTAATGCAGAGCCAGTGCGAATTAAATTTCACTTGACATTATTGAATAAAATTTCACAATTAAAAAGCAAAAAAAACACCCTGTTCGAACTAAAATTTATCAGGGCAAGGCATTCGTTCGATGAAAAAACTGATGGATAAATCATACATATATAGTAGGTCGATTCGATTAATTGGTTTGAAAAGTAGAGTTGGATAAAAGACTAGAAAGTCTCTAACTATATAAGCAATGCATCTTTGAATTAAAGTGAAAACTGTTTGAGAATTGCTCTTAGTTATATGATATCTTAAATTCACTATTCATATAGCTCTCTTTAACGAGATATCAGAAGGTATCAGTTTGATCAAAATCGATATAGCTGAACCAAGGGAAGTATTTGAAGACTAAAATAACACTTAAAATTTGTATGGACTATTATTGTCTCAATTTCTTTGTGTATAAAGTCAAACTCTCTTAGAATTAGACTTTCTTACGGCAACGTTTTTTTGCCCAAAGTGAATTGTCAATTGTGATTAAAATTGTTCCTAATTTTTAAAAGTGTCATTCCAGTCTAAGTAAAACTTAGTTCAGACTTCTCCGTTTTATCTAGAAATTTTAATTTCATATATGGGTCATTCCATGTGAACTCAGCCACCCCAAACAAATTACTATTCATCGAGATTATAATAATATTTTTTGACATCCCCACCACGAACAGATCGCGAGATAAACGATGAAGAATGAAAGACAACTTTACAAAGGGGCATCCGGCTTAAGCGGCATAAATTGGGATTATTCTAATGACATCTCTTCTATCCAAGAAAGAATAAGAAAGTCCCATGAATCCATTCTGTAACATGGTTTTAAAGAAATTTGATGGATTTTTACCTTTTTCTTAAAGAGGGCCCACCGATATTTTCATGAAAGGATGTCCATATAGAAATTAAAGTATACTTCGAGGATAAAGAAAAATACTTCTATGGTTACACTTTTTTTGATTCTCATTATATTCTGTGTAACAGCCACAAGTAAGCATCTCCAACCCCCTAAAAAAATTATTCGGATCTCCGGTACACTGGTTCGAACCCAAATTATCGAATGGTTAAGGTTCGGAAATTAAGGGTTCGATGTTTTTGGGAGAAGGTTCTGGTTCGAACCTTGGTTCAGTCCATGCTTTATACAACATTGCTAATTTTTGTCTCCTATGTGTTTTAAAAACAGCATTCGATCTATGGTTTTCCGAGTGGTTTTTGAGTCGAAATTGGTTGATAGAAAACATAGAAACATTCAATATATAATTTACAGTTAAGTGAAAATCCATTTCGTGGTTTTCATAGAAAAATATTACCAAAATAATGGTAGACTTGCTTTTGAGAATTATTCAAGGAGCTTTAGCGTCGAGGAGCTTTAAAAACAGAGACTGTTATGGGTAGGGTTTTTATAAGGGAATCTAGTCATTTTGCCAGATTTTTTTTCCGCTCTCCTACCCATTTTAGGAGTCAGTCGCACTTAATAACAGATGAAGTCGGTAGACAGGTCAAATTTTTGTGTCAGTGTTGTTGAACCGAACCGAAATTTTGGGTTCGGAACAGGTTCGGGTTCAGCTTTAATTTCTAAAGAGGTTCGGTTCAAGGTTCAGTTTATAGTAAAATAAAAGTCGGAATTCCGGGTTTGAACCGGTTCGGTTCAAAACCGGTTTGCAGCCCTGTATATAGTTGATCAGCAACAACAGCCGAGTCGATATAGCGACGCAAAGCGAATCCTTTAAGGGAAGCCCTCTCTGAAATTCCATTATTTCTTTAAAAATGCACCCTAAATCTTAACTTCTTTGACGACTTGGAGTAATGCTGTTAACTTAATTTAAGACTGACTGGTTAGAGACTGACGAAAGTGGGTTACATATGCATTTTGGCTTATAGAGTGATACAAGCATTGTTTTCCACAAAAAACAAATTTTCCTAACAACGGATCGTTCTTTCTTCGATTCTTTCGTTTCCTTATGGCAAAGAACTGTGTTTAAAACCCAAATGAAGTATTTCTAAGGCTGAAATAAGACTTGGAATTGCTATAGACAATTCAAATCTCAATTTCATATATATCAGTACAATGTTTTTCGATCACTTACTCTGTGTTTTAGCCAATTCCACTTGATTTCGCACACAATAGCGCCTTTATTATATAATTTGCCATTTCACCCTACAATTGCATATTTGCAGTTATCGTTTTGCACAAAAACTTTACACTAAAACCAATTACAAGAAATCACAAAGCCCTAATTGGTGGCACTTTCCGCGTGCGTCATATTGCACTACATTAACAAAACAAAAAAAAATCCATTTCCAGCTCCCAAAAAACCAAAACCCCAGATGAGAGTGCAACACAATACAATTTGCAAATGAAATTGGTTTTTTAGTCTAATGCCTTGCGGTTTGTGCCATTTCAATTTTCTTGACTCATTTCTTGGCTTTTTTACTTGGCTGGCTAATTTGCTCTCTAATATCGCTTAGTTGTTATTGGATATTTTTGGGAGAACATTTTTTTTTGTGTCTCTTTGGAAGGGTTATGGCAGCTGACGCTAAGTGCCGCTAATTGAAATTTCGTTTTGTTGTGCGATTTAATTGCGGCTACGGATTGTCTCTTGTATAACCAAATGGTTGGGGGTTTGGGTGTAACCATAACCCTTTTTAATATCTGCTCATTAGCTTTTGCTGTTTTTCTGTGCGTAAGACAATTTGGAACAACTGTGTTTGTATCTCGTTACATTACATTACAATTAAAGTAAGGTATGTGGGATATTTATTTTTGGAGATTCGATTTAGTATAATCTGTATATTTTAGATGCACTTCAACATATTTATGGATACAACATAAAAATGTACATACGACTCTCGTAGCTTCGAAAGTTTGTACATCTATATAATGTATCCATTATTTAAGGATTTTCGAAACGTAAACATTAGATTACCAATAAGAATTTCCCGGTTGGAAATTCGACTGACTGACACCATCTGTTAAAATATGAATTGTTTAGCTATGTACTTAAATCCTTGGAATTTCGGAAAAAAAAACATTACTTACCCGCATAGGCTGGATAATTATACCCATTATCGCTAGAACCGTAACATGGAGAAACATCCGTCGGCAAGCTGCAACAAATATATCGGTTAATGTTAAATATTAAAATGTGGCTCTTATTTTTTGATCATCTATTCAATTGCTACGAGAGTTGTTTCAAGGGAACTGAAGCCGCGCAGTCGTACCAAAAATTTCCTCGCATCTTGGCGCCGCTGCACACAAGGAGAGAGAACGACACATGCAATGCTAGACACACAATCTCTACGCGATCGAGAGGATTACATCCGAGTCTTCGACTCGAGAATCACAAATAGGGGTGTTTTTTTCTTCTCTTGTTGCGGACTGATACCAAGCTCAAGCAGACTTTCATTCTTGTTGAAGGATGCTCTTTTCTACTGCATATAATCAGACCCAAAATTATGTTTTAAACTTACTACAATCCATTCCGTGAACGCATTTCCTTGCGTCGCTTCTGTTGACGTACTTTATAGCGATAGGCCGAAGCACCTGTGTCCTGATAACGTTGGAAATTGCAGCGATTAGCCTCCTGATGTTGGCCATCACGTATATTTCGTTGGCCCTGATGATGCTGTACCGGACGGTGATTATACAACCCGGTTGAGGAAGTCATCTGGGTGCGGTTTTGAACACAATTGCTTTGCATCTAGAGGTAAGCGACTTTGATTGAGGCCTGCTATACGTGGCAAAGAACTTACTTCAGGATACAAGGCGTCAGGAGTGGGCATATTTAAACCAAAGCCAGCGACTTGAGCATATAAGCCATAGTCCAATTCCATTGTTGATTTTTTTCAAAAATTTCGATAGATTAAAAAGAGCCGAACAAGTTTTAAGAAAAATTAATTTTGTACATTTGATAAGTCATTTGCATGAAAATTAATTATACAAACAAGAGCCCTGCTGATTTAGTGTCAAAAGCAAATTACTTGCATTTTACTAAAAATGGAACGTGGAAAGTTCACTGACTTGCGCTACAAGCTAATAAAAAAGATGCGAAAGCGTATACCTCCACAAGATGCTCGCGAGATAATCAACAAGAGAATAGAACGTCGAGAGCGCCGTTTGGAACGAAGGGTACACAGTATTTCCAAGGAAACTCTGCAATCTGATTGGCTGTATGCAGGTGGTAACAGTTCATCCAGGTGAGCACAGCATACACATATGTGGTTATACCATTTATTCCCATTTTTTTTAAAATATATTTTCTTATAGAAAAACTGTCTCAAAATATTCTGATGAAGATATCGATATGACTGAATATACTAAGAAGCCCAAGAAAAGTGCCTATGAAATTAATATTGAGAATTTACCATCGAACATCACCATCAAAGATGTCTATGAGCTATTTTGTAAATTTGGTAGCATACTCTATGCCAGCATTGTATCGCCGGGAAAAGCAGTCGTGGCCTTTAATATATATGCTGAAGCAGCAGCCGCTTGTCGGGAGTATCATTTGCGGAAATTGGATCACCGTACTATGCATTTAACCCTTATAAAGATCCACTAGGGGACTAAGACAAAGGCGATTGATAAATAAGATAAGCCCCTATCTACATTATTTGTATTTTTGGTTTTAATACAGGTGGTTCTTTGGTTTGTGTCTAAGTTTTACATTACTTTTAACCTAACGTCAGTTGAAAGTATTTTAATTTCTGCTCTGACGACACTTCAGGGGCCAAAAAGTCACTCGGCTTTGATTTTTGACCCATGGTTTGAAAGCATTTCTCCCATATTTGTCCAAACTTTCTCTTTCCATCTGCGATCTAGAAATTAATATATACATCTACTTAGACAGTCAAGCAGCATTAAGGGCGCTTGACTCTTACACCAATAATTCCAAAACGCTCATGGAATGCCATAGATCCTTAAAAGAGATCGCTCGTCATCTTTGTATCCACCTTATCTGGGTGCCTGGTCACCGCAACATTGAGGGAAACGAGTCAGCCGTAGGGCTGGCTAGACAGGGCAGCACCATCCAGCTCCTCCCGGAGAAGAGCACTATAGGGATGACCTTGGCCTCATATGAACTAATCACAAGAAATGAAACCTGGTGCCTGGCTGCTGAACGAGAAAACATTCTTTCAGCTTACGCTTGTTAGGGTCACATGGCCCACGATGAACCTAAAACGTACCAGAACCCTATTACGCCAAAGTAGAGGAAACATATCACTTATCACAACGACTTCTGTAGAAGCTGCAAATGTGAGGAAGAGGAGGAAACATTACTGCATCTTATATGCCACTGACCAGCACTTAGCAGAAGTAGACTCAAAACACTTGGGTCATCCTTTTCTACTCAACCTCTCGGAACTGTCTTTGAAAGAGATTTCGTCTCTACTAAAATTTTTACTGAGGAACCCCCCTGAATAACAATTTATTGTCCCTAGTTATCTCAACCTAACCTAACCATCGAAACTAAGCTCAAATATCTTCTGGGCCTTATGTAAACATTAAATTCGGATATTTCCCTACAATAACAAACTAGCTGCTTTTGATAGAAAAGGAGCAATTTGGTACGCTTTGTGTAACTTTTTTCATGAAAAGTTTTAGTTTTAAAGAGAATGTGCTAGCCGAAGGCTGTAACCAGGCCTGACATTTCATGTAATCGTCGCCAATTGTGATGCAGCGGGTAGTGTGTGTATGCCTGCTTTATAAGAGGTCGTGGGCTGGATTCCGCCTCAGGGCATTGCAAATGTAAGTCCGTTTCTATTGTGCGAAAATTGGAAGAGAAACAAGAAAGAAAGTCGGTCAAGACCGACTATAACATACTCTGTACCAAGAAAATTTTTTGATCTATTTTCTTTTGATCATAACTCGAAAACCGTTCATCCGATCTTCTTCATTCCTTTGGCGGATCGATAAGTTATCCTAATAACTAAATATGTCCAGAAGGAACAAGCCATCTATCTTCAAAACTGTGGGAGATATGACGTTTTTTCTAAATTGCGGGGGCGGGAGGGGGCGTGGCCAAAATTGAAAATAAACTTGATCTGCCTGCAGACATTAGAAGCATATGTCCCATACATGTCAAACCTCTATCTCTTACCATCTCTGAGATCTGTGCGTTCATACGGACAGACAGACGGACAGACGGACAGACGGACAGACGGACATGACGGACATGACTCGGCTGTTGATGCTGATCAAGAATATATATACTTTATGGGGTCGGAGATGCTTCCTTCTGGATGTTACATACTTTTGCACAAACTTATAATACTCTATGTACCTACGGTACAGAGTATAAAAAGGAACTCGTTCGGCTTAATGGCTGTCCCAAAATCGCCTGCTGTACGGCTGACATTTTATGTATGTTCTCTTTTATAGTTGTGCCGATCTGACGGTCCAATGTAAACCCCTAACTGGCTGCCATGTTAATGGAGAAAAGCCAGGCCGATGGCTGTCTTCAAATCTTCTGGCTACACTGAATGTGATGTGAACCATGCCAAAAATGTAAAAATCAAAAGGCCAAAGTTGAAATCACCCTTAACATTCTTATATAATAAAATCTTATAAATCCACTTGTAGAACTAGAAATATTCTGAGGTACATGCAGTGTTATAAATTTGTGCCAAAGTATGTAACAGCCAGAATGAAGCATATCCGACCTTATAAAGCATATATATTCTTGATCAGCATCAACAGTCGAGTCAAGTCATGTCCGTCATGTCCGTCCGTCCGTCCGTCTGTCCGTATGCACGCACCCCCCGCCCCTGTAATTTGGGAAAAACTTCATATCACCCACAGTTTTTAAGATAAATGGTTCGTACTTTTTAGACATATTTAGTAATCAGGATTACTTTTCGATCCGCCAAAAAAACTGAAGAGCGGATTCACGGTTGTCGAGTTATGATTAAAAGATTGTTCGCTGATTTTAACAGCTACTGCAGCATCAAAATTAATGCTGAGTCTATAATTTCGTTGGTACAGAGTATTATAGTCGGGCTTGACCGACCTTTATTTGTTTTTTTCAAAGTAATGATGGGAAATGTGTGGGCCTTATATCCGTGGGCGTTCTGCCATGTCTCCGTACGTTCCCACACTAGCAGGCGGCCAGATTTTTGTATGCCAGTTGTCTGGCAGAATGGCTGTCTGCTCAGTGTAAGTATAGTACATTGGCAGTTGGTCACATGTGTAAGGCAGCAACCGTCCCTATGAACAAACAGATGAGGGAAGGCAAGAGGAAGAGGTTCGATTTACAATAAACCAAAACAGACTTTCAGACAGATAGTTGTACATTTTTGCCAATTGCAGCATCAGCTGAATCGGCGATCGCAGGATCTTAAAATTTACATATATACGGTCTTTGTTTTTTAAATAAGTCCAGCTTGCACTATTTTATGTATCTTTAATTTTGTACACTTCTCTACTATTGAACAAAAATATACTTATAGAATTTGGGAATACATGCAGTATTAATTTCATTCATAATAGGAGTTTCCATCGCCACGTGACTGAAATGGCATTTGACCCTCATGTCCGCCAAGACCGGGCAAGGAGTTATAGTAATCGCCATTGGCACCGCCCGAACGCTGTTGATCCATGGGCGAACTAAGAGAGAAAGATTCAACTATTGAGCTTTTTTAACCATCATTTCATTACTCACTAAAGCCCATTGCGTGAGTTCATGGCCTTCATCAGTTTGTTGTATCTTAATGGGCTGCGATATCCTGGACCACCAAAAGCTGCTGAACCACTTTGACAATTGCGCGACTCGTCCTGACCGTGGGGACCATTGCCATAGCCACCCGGCTGTTGGGCAAATTCATATCCTTGCTGATTGCCGCCCATTTGACCATAACTCATCTGACCATAACCCTGGCGGATTTTTTTTGGAAAATGCAATTTTACCATACCATTTACTTCAGCTCCAGAGCACGGCCACTTACCTCCGGGCATTGACCATCAGGAGATACGCCATAGCCTTCCATGGTCTGATATTGCACGCCATTGTTTCCGTACTCCATGATGAACAATTTTTCAAAATTTTTTTACAAACCAAAAGAACCAAGTCTAAACAGAAATTTTGTAATTTTAAAAAAATACTTGGAAATTTATCTGTTTTTTTTGGGAAGTGTTCCGTACAGTCCGAAATCAGAAATGAGAATGAATATTAAGCTACAGGCACAGACATAGCTGGAAATATTTGAGAGCTAGATTCTCAAGGATCAGTTGATGATTTTTTTTTTCTTTTTTAATTCTTGTAAAGAACCAATTTAGAATTGTCTGAGTTGGAATGTTTAGCTGATTTCCATAGGTGTCTGAAGCTGTGCAACTGTATGAAGGAGAGA
The DNA here is from genome assembly GCA_035044965.1 of Lordiphosa andalusiaca. Lineage (NCBI taxonomy): Eukaryota > Metazoa > Arthropoda > Insecta > Diptera > Drosophilidae > Lordiphosa > Lordiphosa andalusiaca. The sequence goes on along the minus strand of JAWNNM010002157.1, from coordinate 393,734 downwards.
GAAGGATTCTTTTCCCACCTTGTAAAGTATATATGTATGTATATTCTGAATCTGATTCAACAGCCGAGTCCATATGACCATGCTTAATCCATCAATTTTACCGCTTGATCAACTTAAAATTTAATCTTGTATCATTAGCGATCGTACAAATGGCAAAACTCAATGCAGAGAACAGAATCGCTTTAATTTAAGAATCGACTTTTGTACATCTGATGCCAGTCAAAGATTTACGGAAAAAGCAAATCCGTCAGGATCCTTAAGGAGACCATGGATCGTTGCTAGTAAAATTGTCTTGTTGACGCGAGCACCAAGAAAGACGATGACCTGTTTTTGACAAGGCAATCAACAGGCAAAATGATCTGGGTCCCCCTCCTTATTCAAGCTATCCAAAAAAGGATGGATCGATGCAAGGGCAATTTGTCCCACAGCAAAGCAACCACGTCGCCTGTTGTGAACGCTCTGATCTTCTGGCATAGCCTTATAATTTTTTTTGGAAATAATCAGTTTAGAGATTAATACAATTAATTTGCATTTTTGTTAATTCTCGTCTTTATTTTGAAGTCATGAATGTATTCGTCGTTCACTTCATTGGCGCTTTATTGAACCCAAGTTCGAAGCAATCGATTTACAAGTTGCATAGTAATTACGCTAAAAACTAATGCAACAATTAATGAGAAAAAAAACAAGTTTCCTTTATTTCTTTTAACAAAAAAACTTCTATTGCAAACGTCTCAAAAACAAATTCGACTAATTCAAATGTTAAAACATAGCATCACTGAATTACTAACGAATGACAAATTGAATAAGCAACTTAACTAGCGATTAATATTGATTTTCAAAATAAATTTCAATAATAATCATTTTAAATATTACTCAGATGCTGATTATGAATAGTGCATAATGTTGCACAAATAGCTTTAATTACGAATTTTGAAAATGTAATGATAATTTTTAGCATCTTTGACTCATTGCGAAAAATCATACATTAGCGAATTAAAATGGTTTTTTTATAATGATCAATTTTTCCAAGTTGATGTTTTTGTGGATAACAAAAGTTTACAAAAAACACAGGCCGACAAAATTACCATCTTTGTGAGGTGCCGACTTGTCGATGTAAAAATATGCTACATTAATGTTCACTGATTCCAAAACTGCACAGAAAAAAAATAAGATCAAATATCGACTTAATCTTTCAATATAATTTAAAAAATATCAAAATTTACATATCAAAGATATATTTTTTAATGTCAATATGATGCTAGAGTATTCCATTGATACTAAAAATGTTATATAGATAAGTGAAATGATTATGGTGATCTGAAAAAGACTTTAGTGACATGATTTCAGTTCAAAGTAGACATCGAAAGTTTGAGGGCAGAAAGAGACACCCAGAGTTTCGGAAATTAAAGGGAGACGGCTATAGAGCAACTCGAAAAAGGCAAAAACAATGTTCATGTCTCTGCCGCAGCAAGCGAGACAGCGAAAACTCTTCCGATTTGTCTGTATTTGCTTTCGTTGCTGATTGCAGTTCCCAACTGCTAAAAGCGGTGAGCGCATGGAGAGACATTTAAACAGCGACAGTCATTAGCAAAAGCCTACTGAAGGTTGAATCGAGAGATTCATGAAACAATACTGTATAGGCAACCAGCTCTTTTTGATGTAGATAAATGCAATAGTTGTTCAAGTTGTGAACAAACGCAACTTTTCGGCACCTGGAGCCAACTAAAGTCACTAATTATTATTCAAATATATCTTTGACATTTCAACCATGTCCTATGGGTACTTTAATACACCATTGGTAATACATTAATACCCCTTTGATATTACAAAAATATATATTAAATATTTCAGCCATGTCGTACAGGTATTGTGAAAATACTGCATTGATACTATAAAAATAAACATTTCACTTTGACATGTTCGAAATGTTGGAGTGATATATTCGAACATATCAATTGAGTATTTATCAGATGAAGGCCGATTCGATACTGAAAAATACCCGATTGATACTTAATATTGCGATCTTTTTTTTCTGTGTAATAATGTGATTTTTATCGCACTTTAATCTGCTTATTTGGCAAAGTTGCAGCCTGTTCAAAACGAAATACATATTTATTTTTATGGGAGGCCAAATAGAATCGTACTTTAAATTTTTAAAGGAACAAACAAAAGGCTACATGATTCACCATAGAATTGGTGAAAAAGAAAGGCAGCTGTAATCAAAAAACATTTTCACTGCAAGTCTTGCCCACTATGTGAGGTACCCAGTGCCCATCTTGATGGCGAATGGTAAATCCCAAACTACGCTGCCTTTGTCTATATCAAAATAGACCTGCACCTGCAAATCCCTGTTGGCCTGTGCAATCGTTATTAAGGGTCCCTGATTTTGCGCAAGCGAAGCGAATTGAAATTCGAGCAAAATTTCAAGCGAAAGCGGTAACTGTGTGTATATACACAGAAAAAACAGATCACAATATATAGTATCATATGGGTATTTTAAGTATCAAATCGGCCTTCATCTGAAAAAAAAGTACCAAATAATATCCATTTGACATGAAAATAGTTATATTATTCGGTGAAATTTGATATTTTAATTGATATTTTTGCAAATGAAGGCGGATTTTATCCTTTTTTTTCTCTGTATGCTTCTTTGTGTTACAAACATCTGGACAGTTTTAATATAACCTCTGCAAGGGTATACAAGTTAGGTGGATAGCTGACTTAGTTCAAAAGCAATGATATTGACACAGTGTATTGAGAAAACGAGCAATTTTGCTGGAACTTTATGCCCCTTGAGAGTTATGAGAAAAGGTTAAAACAAGCCAGTTCGTGTGGCCTAATTTTGCCTTATTCTCTCTCTTTCTTTATTATTTAATTTGATTAATAAATCCGAAAATGCGCAGATGTAGCAAAAAAGTTTTCCGTAGTATGCTTTTAGGATTACCGTTAAACTAACTAGTGTAAGCATCACATTGCCTACTTTTGGGCAAGTCTAGCAATTCCAAAATTAAAATTTTGTACAGTTAACTTTTTATCCTCTATGCAGAGGCACTGCAATCATCTGTAAAAAGGACTTAAGTTGAGTTTGGAATGTTGCTCAACTCTAAATAAAATTGTCAACGGTTAATAAGATTCCGCGACCAATAAGATTCTTAGAGTTTTCATATTTGAAAACTTAGCGTTTCCTATAATGCATGCTCGCATATGGCAGGGTCAGACAGAATAAGTAAAGTAAAAATACCCAGCACTGCCTACAAACTACAACGATTATCCCAAAGCAAGGGAAGAGATGACATCTTTAAAAATTAAAAGCCAAACAATAGCTCCACCAAAAAATTTACATACATTTAATTTAGCATATATAACAGATAGTTCAAGTCGGGTACACTCTGGTATAACTGAAGTTTACTTCATCTGATCCTTGTGTATGAACTTTGACTTCTTCTCCATCTCTGAAAACGCCCTGCTTACCGACCGCTGAGTGCTAGCTGCTAGGGGGTTTTCCGAAATTGGAAAATAGCACAAGGCAATTCGCCAAAGTGACATTAAAATTTGATGAATCGATAGATTAATAGTAGAACATTATTTGCTATAAACTTTTTCTTCAAGTGCTGGTAATTAAGTATTTATTACTTGCTATAATGTCCGGTGTCGCTTGAGTCTAAAGCAAAGCTCACACGCGCAAATTAATTTACTATTATCCGTTTAGCTGGTATACAAGAATTGACGAAATTTGTCAACTTTGGATAGCCTTTTGGACTTAAAGAGTAAACAACTTAAATAGATCAAGCCGTAATGAGTTTGTTATAGACTATTTACGACTTTTGCAATAAATCTTAACTTTTCAAAATGCCATTTCTTTAAATCTTTTGCTTAGTGGCTTTTCGAGTATCTCTGCCATCTAAAATTGAAAATCACTTTAAGAGAAATTTTTGTCATATTTAATAATTTGTTCACCACAACTTCTTGGCTATTAGTTAACCCCTTCGGACATCTTATCTCCACCAAGCATATTGCACCGCGAAAGTTCTATCCTGGCTGAGACATTAAAAAAAAAAAGGGCCTGAAATAATGGAAATCAAAGCGCTGCCCTCCCTCTCGCACAGCCAATGAAAATGAATATGCAAACTGCAGTGTGGGAATGTCGCCGAATAATTAAAATCGAGCAGCTACTTGCCGCCTTCGGTCGTCCTGGTCGTCCTGGTCGTCTTCTGCTTCTGCATCTTTTACCGGATTAGAGATACGAGCACAAACACTTTACGGCGGACAATTAAGTGCGCTTCGCGTAATCTGTCTGTCGTAATTATGGCGCCGCGGTATATTTATCTCCGGCAATTAACGCCAAAGCAAAACTCGCATATATCACACCGATTCATAGAACAAATCTTAATATCTTTAATTAAAACTCAACGAAATGCAAATTGGCACATTTGCAAAGTTAATTCAATCGCAGGGAGTCTGCAGTACAATTATAAAGAAATCCTCTTCAGGCACAATCAGCACTTCATGTTTGCTGGTGCGCAGGCGTATCGAGGTCAATTCATTTGTGGAATCCAAATTCTGTACCATTTTAAGGCCCTTGTGGGTGATATTGCTCATCAGGGCCGCATAGTGCAGGGTTAATGTGTAATCCAATGTGGATTTGATGGGTATGGCTGATGAATCGACAATCATAATGCCCGCAATATTTGGATAGTTTTGAAAGCGTTTCAATATGTCTTCGATTTCAGCGGACATCTTCAATTATTTATACAATATATTCTGCCGTATAAAAAATATATATATATATAAAGAAAATGGAAAATGTATGCTTGATTTTGATATTGATAAGTGAATCGAGGCACTTTAGACAGGGTCGGACAACTATTCTAAAAAAAAGTTTGCCGGATATGTAAAAAATATATAAGAGTTTAATTTTGATATCGACATAATTTGTTAAGAAAATTTTTGGAAATAATGTCGTCGGTACAAGTTGGGGTTATTTGAGTTTGGAGCTACTTAACAGATATTTGATGACCGTTTTTAACTCTCGATTTTTGGGAACTTTTCTGTACATTTTCGCTCACTTTACTATTAGGGTTTATAACTATCGCTTTGCATTAAATATATAACTATCCCAAATATATTTGGGATGTTTTTAAGCGAAGATATATTATTTAGAGTACATCCAATTTTTACATAGAAATATTTTTGGGCAGTAGACAACATAATAATACGTTTTAATGTTTTCCAAAAAATGTTTTTTTGCCCAATCCTTTGATTAATTTTCAAATTTTGCAATTCATTCATGAAATCCGATTGGGTTTTTAATTTTGGAGTCCAGAGAAATCGAGTGCGCCGCAGAGCTCCAATTTTGATCTCCAGGGGATCAGCTGTAGTAGCTTTCAAAATAAAACTTTTTACAAAAACCAAATGCTAAAATGTATACAAAATTTACCCTTATTTGTGTATTTCTTCTACTCAATTAAATTTAAAGCTTTTGAAAACAAGAAGTCTTGTTGATTTGCGGACTTCAAAACTTCATTTCGGAATTATAAATAGGCCGGATAGCTTTTTATGTATATGTTTATGTAGGGTAGATTACAGTCGAGCTCCTCCAGCTTTCCTACTTGATAAACCGATTTGTGATTAGCCAATTTGAGATATTTAATGAATGAAAAGTTAGCTTTTGATTAGATTTCAATTTCTTTATCAAGTATGTATACTTAGTTATGTTCCACTGGCAATTTGGTTAATTTCATTAATTTAAAAATGTATCATAGATTTAACTATTTTCTACAAAAAATGCAACGTGCTTGCATTTATTAATAGTGATCTTAAGTAGGTCCAGCTGAGCTTATACACTGCCGTTTTAATTGCAAGCTCATAATTCATAAAAATATTACTGCTGCGACCCGATTGTGGCGCTTCTACATATACGTACATACATATATATACCAGTATGTAGTATTCCCGCTCATTGATGCGTTTTATAAATGTTATAATCAACACAAGCACCTCATATGCTATGTCCACGATTAAGACTATCGGCAGGCTACAACAACAAAAGGCAGCACGTTGATAACCCCTCAAATAAAATTTTTCAAAAAATTTCATCGAATGCAAAACAACCATACGAAGCCCATAACCACCAGACAGACTTTTCGCGAGCAGAGGCGATAACAATATGTGTAATGAGATTTAGTTGAGGCAGAGCGAGCGCCGCACAGTGGTCAAAAATACGTTTAGTAGATAAATCAACCATAACGGCTTAATGTAAAATTTTTCAAATGTTTCTATCTTTAATCGACTGCAGCTTCCTTCTAATGTCAGCATTGCTATGACTGTTTGGGACAAGTGCTAAAATGAGCATAAGAAATTAAACACTTCGGGTCATTTTCTAATCTTGTACATATAGGTGTAGCTATTTAGAAGATGAGAAGTCGGCCCTTAGTTTAAAGATCATTTTTCGAGTTCTCGGTAGAAAATGGTACCCCACTCTACTCAACTCTTCTTGGAGAATACGTTTCTACCACGTTCTTCTGATCAATTTCAACTTAATAAAAACCACTTTCAGTAATTTTCGAGACTTCCTTAATCGCAAAGGATGGTTATCTCTTTTTATATCCGCTACTCGTAGAGTTAAACAGTATACTTACTTGTATGTAATACACCCAGCATTTGGAAAATCAATTTAAACAAAACGATCTTCATAAGAAAGTCGGACAAGGCCGTCTTTAACATACATCCTTACCTTCCAAAGTTTGTATTTATCACACAAAGTGTTAAGGTGCTTCCTATAACTCGACTATCGTTTAGCCGATCTTCATTATTTATTCGCGGATCGATAAGTAATACCGACTACTAAATATCGTTTTTTTCCAAATTTCGGGGGTGGGAGGGAGCGTGGTAAATTTAAAATACTTTGATCAGCCTGCAAATATATTAGTGTATGTCTCATACAAGTCGAACCTCTATCTCTTACCGTCTCTAAACGACTCTGCAGTTGATGCTGATCAAGAATATATATATTTTAGGGGGAGACTACTATCATGTGCTATTAATAGAAGATTCGGAATAATGAAGATTCACAATCAAAAACCTTTTCGAGTTCTCGTTCTGATTAAAATTGTCATCATTGCTTTCGATTTATGATCTAAAGTTATACTTTTGTCGGGAGAAAATAGTACCCTAATCGCGAATCTTCTTGAAGTGTCGATTTTAAAACGGTCTTCTGATCCGATTCGAATCATTTTCAAATCTTTTTACAGTCGTATTTCAAAAGATTACACTTGTAGCCAGCAAGTCTTTTCAAACCTTCTTCTAATTTAATAGTAATCTCTTTTGAATCATCAAAAGTCCTTCAAATAGACTTATCACTTTGATTTATGTCAACATGATTTTATAAATTTTGCGTGGGTTTGCGTATGTGTGTGTATCCATTTAGCCTCACTGTATTGGCGACTCGTACTTGAAATAAAATTGTGTAAGAAATAATATAATAAAACTTAGAACCTCACATATTTGCAAACGCAACTGAACAGCTTATTGATACCCACTTTTTGATTTCAATTTTGATTATTTTTGGCCTATGACTGAGACCACTGTGCGCCGTAGGCTTCGCCCGCTGTCGACGCTATAAACTAAGCGCTCGGGGCTGGAGAATATTTGGGTTGTGCCTGCTCGTCGGCTGAGTCTTCAGTCTTGATAATAAACTCGACCGAGTCGTCAGTCCACGTCTAGAGTTCCTTAGTGTTTCTGTACTTGTACAAACATTTAACGGTTGTGTGTGTTGCGTGCCCATGCCAGGGCCGGATGAAAGTGGAAGCGCGGAGGGGGCGGGGTATTGAATAAAACGATTATTTAATTTACAAGCATTCCGTTTAGTTGAATGCGTGTGAGCAGATACAGTTCCAAAGCCCAGGTCGAAATATGGGCATTTACCACGGCGTGTTTTAATTGAAGTTTGCTAATGCTACAAAGGTCATTCCTGGCGTTATCTGCAACATAGTCTAAGTGCTACTCATTCTCTCTCGAAAACAACAAGACTTACAATCAACCAACATGGGTTCCATGCGCTATTTGACCGAAGCTCATTTGCAGGGCTTCGAACGGTATAAGGTAAGTGGATGAAGTGCCCAAGCGGGGGGGTGGCGCTACCCAAAAAAAAATCAATGTCCTAACCCAATTGCTTGTGTTCTACTTCAATAAGTGGCTGTTTAATTGTGACATACGTATTCTCTGTATGTATTTGATTTGTTCAAGTTCCGGTTGGTTTGTTCAATTTGCTTCTGCCCCTTATCATTTATTAAAATTCACATGTATGACTAGGCCTAGGTCATCAATTCCTAGTAGACGGGATAGACGACAGCAATCGAAATCAAAATAATGTTTAGCAATGTTCTAAGTAAAAAGGCATTGAACTGTCAATGGGGCATGTGCCATGGGGATTGCGTTGGAAGATAGTTAATTAGATTGGAGCGCTGGAATATGTACTTGTACAGATTAATGCTATTAATAAATCAGTTTTGAAAGATGATCTTGTGTCACATAGCATTATAAATTAGATTAGCGACTGTTGACCATTTGAAGTATTTTTAAGATGAAAGGGTTAATCCTTGATCTCAGTTAGAAACAGAATTATAAATTCCTAATTTGGACTATTCATCTGCTGCAAAATAAATATTGAACATAAATCGTAAGATGTAGATCAGATTAACAATTTTGCTTTCACATTGAGAATTCAGCAAATTCTGTGAAAATAGATTTTTGTTGATATCGACTATGTATACATTTACATTACATGAATATTACCTTTGAATTAATGGTAAAAAGTTGTACCTCAGAATATATTCACTATTTGAAAACTAATAAAGTTCCGGCTATGTATGGGAATTTCTTTACCTCCATTTTAGTACACTAGGACGCCAACCTCTTAAATTCTAAAGAAAGTTTTGTCCGGTTATTTAACTGCATTTTTAAGACTAAGGTTCGATAAGCTTGGGTTTACGGTTATGGTTTATAGCTCCTTAGTTTTATGAAAGTTTATGCGTCCATCTGCTTCTATGCGATGTCCTCCATCTGTTTGAAACGAAACTTGTACGAAGTCTTATAGTACAGATACGCTGCACATTCATCGAAACCGGCCGAATCGGATGACTAAAGCATATAGCTGTCAGTGCAATCGATTCTCGACTCCATATTTACTAGTTTGATATGTTTCTCCGTGATTCCACCAAGCTTGGTCGAATTTGGTCATCTATATAAATAGTATATCTGCTATAGAAAAGTAAGATTAGCCAAATAGTCTAGTGAGAAAAACTTTTTTATTTTCAATGTAATACTCTTTAAAATTGGCATATATTTATTTGATAAGTTTTCACAAAATGCTTCAAAGTTTTGTCAAAATCGCATAACTATAGCATATAGCTGCAGAACGAAAGATTGGTCAAAAAAAAAGTACTAATGAGAAAAACTTTTTTATTTTTAATAGAATCGACTCCAAATTACATACACGTTCGTTTGTTTGGCTTATTCACGATTCCTCCAATATGGATCAAAATTGGACATTTATAGAGTATAGCTGACATAGAAAATAGGGTTCCGAAAAGAAGTCTTAGTTAGACAAACGTGCTGCAAGTTAACTTTCCTCTATTACTTTAAGTTAAAACTAACCATAGAACATTATTATTTATTCAATTAAGCTCAATTTGTTTTGTTTAAACTGTTTTAGATTTAGATTTGGTTCCGGATTAGAATGCAGTTTCAACCTGTTGCGTCATCCCGCACGCTGGTTGCTACACTGCTAAAATACTACTTATATTGAATTTGTCTAAAAGCATTTATCAACATAATTCTGGCAAATCGCATAAATGAGACCGTATGTACTTCTCAAGTTGGTATTCCGTGCATTGGGAATATAAAAGGTTTAATAGAAATTCGGTTTTTAAAAATGTTTTTTTGTCATTTGATTGTTGTTAATTAAGAACTTTAGTTTTATCTCTGAGTACAGACATCAATATCTAAAAAGAAAATCCTTTCTCAAACAAAAACAACCCCAGTTAAGTGATAAAGAAAACCTAATTAGTGCTGGTTTCTGAGTTAAAGTATATTCATATTCCCGTCATGTGCTTATTTCTTGGTAATTTACAAAATAAATGTGTTTTAAAGAAATTATGTCAAGTTGTTATGCCATTTTTGCATCCACTGGCTCTTCTAATAGTTGGATTGCTACTTTGTAATCCTATCATCTTCCTACTTAGAGCATCGCAAGTGTGGCCCGCTTTGTTTATTCTCTTAAATTTTAGTAGCTGATGGCTATCAAGCCAAAATTTAGATAAAACTGGAATGCAGCTTTCTTATAAACATCCCTAGGCAGGCAGCCTCCGAGCTTTTGCTTGCACTTCTGTTTCCGAATTTCGGGCGTCGATAGATCGCATGCTCCGGCGATTCTACAAATTTTAGCCTAGCCTGCCGCTGCAATTGTTTATCGTGCCGGGACTGTTTCGGTAGCTTACCGATCTGCTTGCCGGCTTAACAGTGTTATTCCTTTTCCTTTTTCGAATTTTACTTGTGTGATTAGTGTTTTCGTTTCAAGTTTTTTTGTACTTTAAGCTCTAAGAAAATGTTAATAAATAACAATAATAATAAACATGAAATGGGCCGAGAGCTATCTTTGGCATAGTTCTCTGAGGATGAAGAGAAACTCTGGACAAATTGCCTTTCCTTAATGAAGATTTCAAGCGTTACATGTGGTACATTCGCTTACTATCAAGAGTAAGAACTGTACAGTAGTTTACACTTTTGACTTTGCTAACCTACATAAGTATTTATCAGATCATAGGCAACTGCAAAAATTCATACCTCAGTCCATGCAGTTTGGACACAATAACTTCTATTGAATTATGCGTTATCACGATGAAGAAGCAATTTTTCACAGCTAAAAGAAGTCCTTATCAACAGTAAATCTTATCAAATCCATACAAAAATATACTGGAGCAGTGCACCTAAGCTTAAAAGTGAAAAGTATGTGCATGACTCTTGAGACTTTTTATAAGATAGTACATTTCAATTGATTCAACATTTATTATGTACAACACCAATTGAAGTTTTAAAGCAGCTAAAAAGCTATCTTCACTGGAAAGATATGAAGGAAGTGGGTTTTGACGAGTGTAGGTTGTGTGTATTCGAATGCCAGTTCTATTTCTCGGTGCTTTGCCGAAAAGATTTAAAAATAGGAACTTGTGAACTGTTGACTAGAAAAAGCCCCAACAGGGCAACAGTCAAGCTTCTCTCAATCTCCTGGCTTGTGCACTTCTTATTTATCACAAGAAAAAGGAATCTAGTTAGCTCTAGTTACCTCGCAGCTGGCGCCAACAACTGGTAAAGGTGACCGGGTGTATAAGTATTTAGGCAGTTTATAATTTATGTGATTCCTTCAAAGACGCAATATAATTTATATTATCATTTTCTCTACGTTTCTCAAACAGTACAACAGCATAGACACCAGTTTTCTCAGTGTCTATGTAATGCATCCGTTTTGGAATTTCTGTGTCAAGGTATGTTCAAATATTTTTGAGTTATTTTTTGTTACCCATATTTTCGTAATTCTTGCAGTTCCTGCCTAAATGGTTGGCACCCAACCTGCTAACCTTTGTCGGCTTTCTTATGACTGTTTTAAACTTCATCTTGATAGCCTACTATGATTGGGATTTTAAGGCAGCCAATAATAGAGAGCTGGGTAATACAGTACCAGCTTGGGTATGGACAGTGGCGGCCATAAATATATTGATCTACTATAACTTGGGTAAGATAATTAAGCAGAAATTAACTAAAATTGTAATTAATGGCATCTCATTCAGATGGCATGGATGGCAAACAGGCGCGTCGCACCGGAACAAGTGGGCCATTGGGCGAACTATTTGATCACGGCTTGGATTCCTACTCAGCAGCTCTGATACCAATATACTTGTTCTCCTTGTTTGGTACAGAAGACCTGCCGCCCATACGCATGTTTTTTGTGATTTGGAACGTTTTCCTAAATTTCTATTTAACACATGTGGAGAAATATAATACGGGTGTAATGTTTTTGCCCTGGGGCTATGACTTTACCATGTGGGTAAGTGATCTATGCATTGAACGGCCTAAGCTTTCGGGTTTATTATTTTATTCTCCCTTCCTGTCTAAAGGGTGTCAGTGCAATGCTTTTTGTGGCAACTCTGCTGGGTCCTGGCATGTATCGTTTTAGCTACCACGGCTTTACAGTAGCCAATGTGTTTGAAATCGTTTTAATTGGATCCGGAATGGTCTCCAGTCATCCCATTATTGCTAGAAATATTTATCTGTGAGTAAAATATTGAATCCAAAACGTTCTTAATAATCATTTAATACATATTTTACAGTTCGTACAAAAATAAGACGGGAAAAATGCGACCAATGTGGGAAATGCTGCGCCCTTTCTTTGCCTTTCTTTGGCTATTTGTGATAACTGTGGTTTGGTCCTTCTTTTCACGTAATAGTGTTATTAACTTGGAGCCTCGTATACTATGGATTCTGTATGGCACACTATTCTCAAATATTGCTGTAAGATCATATTTATATATATACCATACGAAATTATTAAGTAGTAATATGCTTGATCAGTATAAAGAGAGTAGAAGAGTACTGAGTTTGGACTTGTGGCCAACCTTAGTAAACAGTACTTCAACATTAGTATAAGTATATTTAAATCGGAGACTTAGGTACATGGTTATATATCGGTTACTGATAGTTTTGGTTACATAACGGATTAATTTACAGTTAGTAATTATCGTAGTAGTTAACGGCTTCCAACTATGTTTTGAATTTCAGCTCAAAAATTAAAAAGGAAAGAGGGAAATATAATATATCAGGGATAGCCTGGAAATATTACGAGCCTTTGGTATTAACTATTGAACTCAAAACTTAATTTAATAGGCTATATTTCTAAAGTAACCAAACAAAATTCGGTTACTAGATCCTATAGAAGCCAACACGTACAAACTAAGGGCCCATTGCTTATCTCCAAGCTCATCGGCTATGAGTCAGGCAAACTTAGAGTCGATTTCTCATCTTCAATCACATAACAATGTGTTTGTTATATGTAAGTCAATGTGTTCGATGTGTGCTTTGAAAAAGATGGGAAAAACAGTCTTCATTCGGTAGCTATCGTCTTTTGATCTAAACGAGAAACACTTGCAGAGGGTTGGTTACGCATAGAAGGAAACATCTGAAGGGCCACCTAAAGTATATATATTCTTGGTTATATTCGTCTGTCCGTCCGCCTGTTTCTATGCGATTTCCTCCTTCAGCTTAAAAGCTTTCTTCACGAAACTTTGCACGAAATCTTGTAGTACAAGCACGCTGCACATTTATCGAAAACGGCTGGATCGGTTGACTATAGCATATAGCTGCTCAAAAACTAGTTCTAGTGAGAAAAACTTTTTTGTTTATAAGGCAAACTTCTCCAAATTCCGTATTTACTAATTTTCAATGCTTCTTCAAGATTCTTCCGAGTTTGGTCGAAATCGGACATCTATATAGTATAGCTGCCATAAAAACGTAAGGTTAGAAAAATAGTCTTAGAAAGAAAAGCTTTTCTGTTTCCAATGTAAACCTCTTTTAAATTTGCATATATTCGTTTTATAAGCTATCACACAATTCTTCAAAGATTTGTCAAAATCGGATGACCATAGCATATAGCTGCCATATGAATGATTGGTCAAAAAACTAGTCTTAGTGAGAAAAACTATTTTGTTTTCAATGGAAACGCCTCCAAACATTATATTTCTTAATTTGCTATACTTTCCCAAAGTTTTGCTAAGTTTGGTCGAAATCGGACATCTATATAGTATAGCTGTCATACAAAAGTAGAATCTGAAAAGTAGTCTTAGTTAGAAAACATTTTTGTTTTCCATGAAAATGTCCTTAAAACTGACATTTAATTTTTTGATATGCTTTTACACAATTAAACACATTTCTGTCATAATCTGATGACTATAGCATATAGCTGCAGTACGAATGATCGGTCGAAAAGAAAGTTCTAATGAGAAAAACCTTTTTGTTTTCAATGGAATCGATGGATGTTAGTTGGTTAGGCCTTTTCCACGATTCCACTAAGTTTGGTCGAAATCAGACATATATATAGAAAATTAAGGACCGGAAAGTAGTCTTACTTGGAGTATACAAACTTCGGCCGAGATGAAGGTAACTTTCCTCTATAATTTTTCACTTCTCTTTTCAGTGCCGTTTGATAGTAGCTCAAATGTCGGACACCCGTTGTGATGCCTTCAATATACTCATGTGGCCATTGGCAGCAACGGTGGGTGTATGCTGTTTTCCTTTCTATAAGGAAGTCTTGGGGCAGGACCTTACTCCCGATGGTGAGCGTTGGATAGTCCAAGGTCTAACGATATTTGTAACCCTAGCCCATTGGCATTACGGCTATGGTGTGGTAAGTAGTCACAGGTTTCACACAGAAAACAATAATGATATGATCTGGGGCTCAATTTTATGTTTTCTCTTATCAAAAAAAAGCCGATATTTTACTTGAATATTACCTGTTTGAACATATCAAATTGATATACAAAATATGAAACATATCACAAAAATATACAAAATATATTGGAAATGACAGGTTAATGAAAAACATCACATTAACCAACCCAGATCAAATTGATATTGTCATTTTACTTTCCCTGTGCCCTATCATCAATCGCTATGCTTGTCATTTTATTTCAGGTCTCTGAAATGTGCAATCATTTCCACATCAGATGCTTCAAAGTAAGAAAATCTTGCAGCCAGTCGGCGGAGTTATTACAACAAAATAATAACAAAACAAAAACGCTTAAAAGTCACTGAAAACACTAAACAAACGAACTAACACATTTGTGATACATGCGTGGGTTTTCAAAACGAAAAACATTTAACTCTTACCTCGAGCTAGCTAGGTCCTAAGTCTAAGTGGTCCATACTCAAATTTCTCAAAAAATCGATTTTTTAAAAACAAAAAAAAAAAACACCCACTAAAAATTTGCTACTCTCATGCGGTCGATAACCTGGTAAAGTTCATACGAAGCTATTATACGAAAACTAATTCTAGCCTAAGTAAATATTTATATCAGAAATAACTCTAGTGTAAGACTAGTTTAAGTGCATGTCAAAGGCAACTGTAATTTGTATGAGCCGCATGGAGAACTAACTGCATGATAAGTATTTGAATTGTGCCTGAACGTTCCCTCATCAGTATATATTGTAATTTATTTAGATCAAAAAACCGCCAGCAACTGACGAACAAGAACTTAACGAGCAGGCAGAAGCTTTGAAGCCCACCACGGATGCGACAGAGGAAGTGTAACGGAAATTTGAATTTGATTTGTAAGCTCAGTTCTTAGGGAAAAGTTTACACGGGAACTTCTGCGTGATAAGCTTCTAAGCTTTTCGAGTTGTCCATTTTGAACGCCAGATGGCGTTTTTGTATGCCATAAATGTAGTAAACTTTATTAAATATAATTTCTAAAATATTGCAACTAATAAACTTAAGCTGTTTATCACTTTAAAGATATACCCATCCAAAATGGTTGAAACGGGATCATAAAGCTGTGCAAATGTTTGTAACAGCGAGAAGGCAAGTTCGGAACAAATAAATATATATAATTCAGTATAAGCGCGTCCAAGAGACTAAATGAAATAGAGCCCGAGAATTTCGCATGTAAATACCAGAGAACTGCTGCGAGCTGTCTTAAGTAAGCTAACTCACCCTTGCTTTAAATGCCATATAAGTAAACTCAGGACTCGTCTTATCTCCCACAGTATTATAGAGAAGGTTCATATAAAAATCATCAAAATTATTTACCAACCCGCCAGAGGATTGATAAAGGTCGGATAAGCGGTTGTCGAGTTATGAGCAAAAATTATTAGGTATTTCATATACCTGGATCCTATATCTCCAAGCATGTGCTATGATGGCCTGGTATATATATATTTGGGTATTTCCAAAAAAAACCTTAAAAAAAAGTGTAAGAAAAATCAATTATTTTTTCTTCTGCCACTTTAACTTAAAGCTCTTTCGAAGCACTTTCGTTAGTGGTAAAGTTGATGGCAGATCTATTGGTGGTTCCAAAATTAAGCCAATCTACAAGCCATACGCACGTGACCAAAACTGGAAGTGGTCAATATAAGAGCAGAGCTCAGCAAATACTGACGAAAAGTGTTAGTGCGACTTATTATACCCTTGCAAAAGGGTATTATAACTTTGCCCAGAAGCTTGCAACGCATAGAAATATTCATTTCCGACCCCATAAACTATATATATTCTTGATCAGGGTGACGAGCTAGTCGATTGAGTGTTGTCCGTCCGATTGGACAGTCTCTCAGTTTTAAAGCTATTAAGCTGAAATTTTGCACAGAGTCTTCTTTTTGCTGTACACTACTAATATGTCCGAACCGACCGGATCGGATGACTATATCTCATAGCTCCCTTAGGAATTATCGGTCGGAAAACTAGTTTTAGTGAGAAAAGATTTTTTCTTATCAATGGAAACATATCCAAACTTTGTAATCGTAGGTGTTGTATGTTTTTATATAATTTTACCAAGTTTTATGAAAATCGGACAACTATATGGTATAGCAGAGATGTCTGAAAAACACTCTTAGTTACAAAATCTTTTTTGTTTTTAATGGTAGCATCCTGCAATTTTGTATTTGTTTGTTTCACATGCTTTCACATAATTTTACAAATTTTTGGCCAAATCGGATGCCTATATCATATAGCTCCCATACGAACGATCAGTCGCAATATGGGAAAAAGAGTATTTTTTTGAAAATATTTAAGCGAGCACTTGCAAGTGTATAAAAACTTTGGCACAGCCGAAGTTAGCTTAGCTTTCTCGTTTTTAAATGTTATCAAGCAATTTTACTGTATTTTAGAATAAGATTTATTAAAACTGTATCTTTATTAGTGTCTCACGAAATAAAATATATTACGATATGTGACTTTGCGCACTTCACATAATTTCCATCATTATATTTATGTGATTTATGTTTAATGCAAGGCAATAAGTAACAATTAAATTTAATCACATAGTTTTGTTATGGTTTCATATTCATTCTTTTCCAACTCGTTGTAACCTTAAAACGATTGTAAGGAACCAAAGTAAATCCAATTTATAGGACCTTATTTAACAAAAACTTGCCGTTGTGAAAACGCAATTTTGTTTTTGAAAATCTCGAAATGGCTAATGAGTTAGTGTGAGATAAATGTATATTTTAATTGTTTCCCCAACCAAACAAAAAACTCGGATCTCCGGCTCGAACCAAAATTAACCAATGGCTAAGGTTCGGAATTTTAAGGTTCAAGGTTTTTGAAAGAAGGTTGCGGCTGGATCCTTGGATCAGTCCAATATTAACCATCTTTGTGCTCTATGTGCATTCAACATAAATACTACACAAATACTTTGGCAATCGCGTGGTATTTGGGTCGGAATCGGTTATTAGCACACATGGGAATTGTTCATTTCCTGTAAAGTGAAATTCCATTTCATCGTTATTTTGGAAAAATATTACCAATGTGATGACTCTATGCTTTTGAGAATTATTTTAAAAGATTAAGAGTAGAGGAGCTTAAAAATTAAAAGCTTTTATGAGTGGGGATTATATAGGTAATTATATTTTCGATTTTTTGTTCCCTTTTTCTGCCCATTTAAGGTGTCAGTCGCACTAAACCCAACCGTATATCAATATAAATCGATGGGCAGATGGTCAAATTTAAGTTGTTTATCACTTTTGTCGAACCGAACCGATATTTTAGGCTCGGAACATTTCTAAAGAGGTTCGGTTTACAGTAAAATAGAAGTCGAAATTCCGGATTCGAACCGGTTCTGCAGTACTATGAATTGTTGAGGCTCGGTGGACCTTTCTGTGGAAGTACCCATTTGTACTGTATTAGAGAATGAGAGTTGCTTGATTTGGATCTTTGTTCGGTAAACACTACTTGTACATCTGATTTTTGTTTATTATATTATGTTCTTAGACCTGTTCGATGGTATATGTTCGCTTAAGTTACGAAGTAATACTTATAACTAATATTAAAGAAATTAAAAATTGTAGTAGAGCTTCCCCATAAGCCTTTTTTAAAAAAGGTCAACACAGACGTTTAAAGCAACTTGAAACTGATATAATTATAACTTACCATGCCTAGATATTTTATCAATTGAGCAACGCATTTCTTTCGAACTTTCTGTCCGTAGTATTACCATTTCGTTGCCGTATTTTAATAAGTGGCAAGATATAGCTGACTGTTCCCTGCCTTGCTCCTCCGCTTAGGTAATCATCCGACAATATTGCAGTTGGTATTTCGAATTCATCTGTGCAAATTAATTATTTAACAATGACATATTCCAGGGGCTCCCAACATTTCTTTAAAGTTGACTAAACTTTTTTTCCCCTAATGAAAGTTTAACCCATTTGAGGTAGAGGATATAATCGTTAGCACAAACGTATTTGTAAACGCCCATTTGATAATTATAAAATTTTTAACTCGTTCGTATGCTCAGAATTTCCCATAAGTGCGACACGACACTTTGTCTCCCAAAACTGTCTGGCCAGGTGCTACGTCATGGCATGAATTAAGAATGCATGCAATATTTAGAACCGGTATTGCAAAGCGCAAACTGTGACTTGGGGAAACGCGTGCGATTAAGCGCTACTGCGGGCAATGCCTGGTTAATTGGGCGAGAGATAATATTGAATATGTAACCAGAGGCGGTGCAAATAGGGGGATACACGCTCCCTCTATAGTGTAAATAATAGTTATGCATTGTTAAGCAAATACTGCAGGAAGGGAGTGTTGACGTAACTAGACAAAGTCAGTGAAACACTACACTGTAAGGGTCTTATTGGTTTGAGAATGGCTTAGAATCATTTGTACCGAAAAATGTTCATTAAATCATCTTTACCTCATAATCAACAAGTATGAAAGTGGGTCAAGCCCGACTATAAAATACTATTTACCTTCCAAAATCAGAAAGTATTACCCATCGCTGCTTCAGACGGTGATGCCCAGCAAAAATATTTGTTTTCTCCATAACTCGAGAATCGCTCATCTGATCTTCACCATTCCTTTGGCGAATCGATAAATAATACTAATAACTAAATATATCATGAAGGTGCGAACCTTTTTTGTTTGAAACTGTGGGAGATATGGCGTTTTCTTGAAATTGCTGTTTCCTCCGTCAGTTGGAAAGCTACCTTCACGAAACTTTGCGCGAACTCTGGTAGAACAAATACGCTGCACATTTATCGGAACCGGCCGAATCGAATGTCTATAACATATAACGATCGATCGGTCAAAAACTAGTTCTAGTAAGAAAAACTTGTTTGTTTTCACTGCAAACCCCTTTTAAATTGGCATATATTTGTTTTATAAGCTATCACAGAATTTTTTAAAGTTTTGTTAAAATCGTATGACTATAGCATATAGCTGCCATAGGAATGATTGGTCGAGAAACTAGTTTTATTGAGAAAAACTTTTTTGTTTTCAAAGAAAACGCCTCCCAACTTTGTATTTCCTAGTTTGCTAGGCATTCCCATGCTTCTTCGAAGTTTGGTCGAAGTCGAACATATATATAGTATAGCTGTCATAGAATAGTAGAGTCTGAAAATAATTCTTCAATGAAAATGTCCTTCAAATTAGTTAGAAAAACGTTCTGCAAGGGTATACAATCTTTCGGCCAAGCCTAAGTAAACTTTCTTCTATTTTTTTTTATCATAAGACCCAACACTGCAAACTTACCTCGATCAACCCTAGTTTATTCAATTGATTTAGTTGATTGGTATAAACTAAATATTAAGATTCTTTGAAAAGGACAGACAATATACAAATAGACAAATGTATTTAAAATGATCTCACCTAAAAAGGTATAAAGAAAAGTTGCAAACCCCCTTCGTTACCTCAGCCACTGCGTGGGAATGTTTGATGTTCAGTTGATAATGTCAAGCAATGACTTCAAGTGCGTACCAATGCATAAATAGATGCAGTCGATCGAACTGTGTATATAACCAGCTAGCTAGCTCGCTTAGATCGACAGAATCAAATAGCCAGTGGAGTGAAAAGCTCCGGTCAGTTATTACAGCTGTTAACAATGACGAAGTCTCAACTAGTGCTTACACTTTGCTTGCTCATGGCAGTCAAGGGTATGTTTATTTACAAATTACAGTAGACCATAATAATAATAATTACTATTTTAACTAGCTCTGGGCAAGCCGAGTGCAAATGATTTGGAGGGAGATTACGATCAGGAGATGTCTGCGTTTATGGATATGCTGCCTGATCCAGAAACGCCTGATGGCATCGGTGTACGACTGGACATATCCGAAGAGCCTGAGGTGGATGACGTTCTTGAGTTGCTGCAAGGCGATGAGCCGGAGGGATCGTCGGTTAAGTGGAATAATTGTGACAAGGATTTGAGTGAATCTCGGGGAATTGGCAAATTCTTGGATTTACCGTTTTTGAAAAAAATAGCCAAAAATTTGAATCCCTTTGCCAACCGCCAGGAGCTGCGCATGCAGTTCTATTTGTTCCAGAAGGAGTTTCCCGAATGCGGCAGAGAAGTGGACTTTAGAGACCCCAAAAAATGGCAACAAGCGGGCTTTAATGCCACCTTACCCACCCGCATTATGATCCATGGCTGGATGAGTCAATCACGCGGTTCCTTTAACAGAGATATAAAGAATGCCTATCTTAAGCGTGGAGAATACAACATCATAGTGACCGATTGGAGTTCCAGCTCAGCCAATATCAATTACTTTTCGGTGGTCAAGCTAATTGAAGTGTTTGGCGCACAATTGGCTCAATTCACCCGTCAGCTGAATCATCAATTTGGTGCCCAGTATGACGATATGTATCTAATCGGCCACTCGTTGGGCGCCCAGATAGCCGGTGCAGCGGGCAAACGTCTTCATCCAGAACAATATAACACGATTTTCGCATTGGATCCGGCTGGACCCAAGTTCCGTCATCGCAGCACGGAGTTTCGTATTGATCCCACCGATGCCAAATATGTGGAATCAATGCATACCAGCGGCAACTTTGGCTTTCTACGACCAACGGGCAGTGCTACTTTCTACCCAAACTATGGACTTTATCAGCGTAGCTGTTACTATTTGGGCTGCTCCCATATACGTTCCTATCAGATGTTTGCCGAGTCTATTAACTCACCCCAGGGTTTTTGGGGTACACCCTGCTCCAGAGATCAAGGCAAATGGCAGTGTGACCAGAAACGTAGACAGACGATACAAATGGGTGGGGAACCGGCTGTGCATAAGAAAGGGATTTATTATGTCAAGACCTCGTCTAGTGAACCCTTTGCTTTAGGCAGACGATGATAGAATGAAGCGAGAACTGAACTTAACTGAACTGAACTTGTTATGCTTTAATTAATCCAATTAAGTCAATAAATGCAAATTTTATATATCAGATCCAAGGACTTTTACGAAAGAGCGCGTTACATCAAAAGTATCCAGCCCTGTTCCATTTGGGAATTGAAAACATGATGGCACATTTCTTTAACAGCCAAAAGGATGGTTAAAAATTGAAAAGAATCAGTTCGGTTCGGTTCCATGAAATAAATTCAAACAAAATGGAAGAAAAAAAAACTGATTTTAAAGCTCTTAATTTAAGATTAAGCGATCTTACTCCTGAATCAGACGAGCTCTTGATATTAGGAAGAATATTCTCAGTTTGTGACAATGTTGTCAAGAGCATGATTCAAGAATGAGCAAACATTTGGAAGATAATTTTTACATAAATCACCAGGATGAGTCTTTTTTAACCCCTTTTGATGATTAAAAAGAAACGCGAAAATGTCTCATGAATATGCTCAAAATGTGAGTTAGTGAATTACCCCATAAAAAGACTCTCAAATGACTTGAAACCAGAGGTCGGAAAAATCAGTTAACACTAATTTTCAGAAAAACAGTCTAAAAACGATTCTTTAAGACTGCCGACTAAAGTATCATTTATCTAGGACTCGAAAAATACTCGAATGTGATCAGAAATTACATATTATAAAATGTTTGCTGGGAAGTCCTCGTCCAAAAATTCTTGTATTACTCTTTTCGCAAATAATCATGCTGAAATTTTTTCGTCTGCTGAAAGCGTATGCAAAGATGATGTTCATATGATGTTGCAAGAAAGAAATCTCGGTGATAAAAACACATCAGTGTTGTTAATTCATTAACACTTCCCAGAAAACATTTTATTTAAAGGGGTCAATTTGGATATTTGTGAAAATGATCTTCAAAATGTTTGGTGGGTTTTCTTGCACATTCGGTGGTAGTCAGAGTCCTCTACAAAGCTCCCAGATTTGCATGAGACTTTAAAGTTTGTGCTTTTTGTAGAGGGTATATTAGAATTGTCTAAATGTTTGTAACGCAAAGAATGAAGCATCTCCGACTACATAAAGTTTATTTACTCTGAATCACCATGAAGAGCTGAGTTGATTTGTTTATGTTATTCTTGATATGGCCCATAGTACCAGAATCGCGATGAGCCCATGAAGATTTAAACGACGCCTTACAGTTTGAAACACCTAAATGTATTCAAGGTATAGGTATATTTGGAAAACATGACGAGCTGAGTCAATTTACCCATGTCCGTCCATTTCTATACCATGGCCTTTCTCAGTTATAAGGACTTATATTTGTCGAAACCGGTGAGATAGCATGATCATAGCATGTATCGGTCAAAAACAATTTTTTTTGGAAAAAAACTATGTGATTTTCTCTAAAAAGTCTCATAGTTCCTCCAACTAAGTATTATAGCTGCCATAGAAATGTTTTGTCTGAAATCTTAGTTTGAAAAACTCTGTTGCTCAAAATGGTTATGTCTTAAAAATTGTGTGTATTTGTATTTTAAATGCTTTTCCGCTTTACAAAGATTGATCAACATCGAATGGAAAATAGTTCTACAGATATTAACATTTAAATGTAATTTTTGTTCGATTTCAATATAACCCACCATAATGCAGTTCGATATAATTTGATCAAATATTTTAGTTTAAGACTTTAACAATTAATGCCACAAAATTTACCAAATGTTTCATAGTTTTTTAAATTAAAACAACTGAAAAACAGCTTAAATTTCCGTTTTCCGTAACGGTCTAAATGTTGGTTTCGCTTTCACAGCATTCAGCTTTTGCTTATGAGCAAAATTAAAAGATTTTCATCTAGGTGGCAGCTCTCCATTATTCTACGTTACCGATACTATCGCTCCCCGGGATGCCATCGCAAATCAGCTGTTTTTGTGGTGGCGGAGGAGGAGGAGAACTTAGCAAAATCAGAAGCAAACCAACAAATCAAATATCAACTCCGTGCAGATAGCCGCCCCCATCCCCCGCACACACCGTGCAAATAAATCAATAAACTTCTTAAAAATGAGTCTGGACGACGTTATTTATGTTCTCTGTCTCCTGGGCTGCATAGGAGCCGGCTGCTTTGTGAGAAAAATACGCGATGAGACGCAACGTAAACTGATTTCCACTTCCTTGGGCATTGTGGTAGTCGTTATTGTGTCGGGCTTCCAAAGCTTACACTGCTTCATATCCTTGGCCTTGGGCACGGCCAGTGTGCTGCTGGTGGATGCCAGGTGAGTTGATAGACGGGTACGGGTGCGTTTTATAAACATTTTTCAATCCCACAGCAAATGCCACCTGGTCACTTTTGTAATCATGTTTGGCTATCTAGTGTTCTTCCGTCTATTCGACATGTACCTAAGCATTCCCGGCCACACCAATATGATCCAAATGATACTCACCCTGAAGGTTAATAGTTACATAACTAAACACTCAGTTGGCAGTTATTTCACAAAGGTGGTGGGTTCCTTCCATTCAAGGTGTCTGGCATTGCTTTTGAAAAGACCGCCGCTTGGAAGCGTCTACGTGCCCGAGATGAGCAGACCCAAAATGAGGAGCGCGATGTGGGCCAAGAAAGTCCCGTGGAGATTACCGACTATGATGTGGAGCTACAGCAGCTAAGCGCTGCTGAGATTCTGCACTATAGCTTCAATTATATTGGCGTGCTTACGGGTAGGTAGAGAATCGGTTGATTCTCATACACACACACTCCCTCTCTCTCTCTCTCTCTAATCCCCACTCACTTGCCATTAAACTAGAATTGTTAGGCGTATCACCCACCGTATGTTGCTGGCCCCACATGGTTTCAAAGTTCAATTACTGATAGTAAACATTATGGGTATATGTATGGGTATGGGAGAGACTATCAATTGACTTCTATAATCGTTGTAAAATGACTCAGGGCTTCGGGGGTAAATGACTTAAGGTACGTAGCAGAAAATACCACCAACCTCCATTTGCGAACAGGGACGGTTTTGAAATGAAATGTACCTCCATTTCTGCTCAACTGATTCTTCATCAATTTCTGTACTCTGTACCAAAGGCTCATACTAAGTTGGTGCCAAAAGGAATCATCTACCATATAAAGTAAAGCATAAACAAACAGATCTCAGAGATGGTAAGAGATAAAGGTTCCAAATGTATGGGGCAATCAACTTGTTAAGGTTCAAGATTATTTTTTAAGTTGTTTTGCCAAACGTCAAGTCTCCAACTGTTTGGTTCGTAGCTTCTAGATATCAGAATTATTTATTGATCAACCAAAGACTTGGTAAAGATCAAAGCAGCAAAATACATTCTTGCTTGACTGACTTTCCTTCTAGCTTTTTAGTGATCTTCTCTCAATATTGTTTATATATTGCTCCCATAGAAAAGTAAGGACCGAAAAGTAGTCTTGGTTAGAAAAACATACAGCAAGAGGATACAATATGTGTCAATGTTTTTTCGTCAAAAGCATCCACCAGAATTGGAATGTTCGATGAGTTCTAAGAAAATTTCACCACGAAACTATGTCTTTAAAATTAATTTCCAGCTCCCGATGAGAACCATAAAGATTTCAGGTTGAGCTAATTAATTTTTTAATTCATAAAAAAGCCGTGGCATGAGACTATTAACATTTTTATATGCGATGTTATCCCATTATACATCGTTTTCTAATGATCCCGGTTTTTTTACCAATTAAAACTTTGGATATCCCAACCAAACATTTCCCTCAATTGTCTTTGTTTTTTGGCAGGACCATATTATCGGTATCGCACATACCGTGATTACTTTGAGATGCCCTTTAAGTATCATGCTCCCAGCGTTGAGGCCACCATAGAGAAGCTAAAGTATGCCGTTTTCTATTGCGCCATTTATCTGGCCATGAACTACATTTGGCCACTTGAGGTGAGTTGTTTGATCAATACCAAAAAGAAATTGTTTAGAAATGAATTTGAAATTTTCCTCTCCTTTCTGCAGTATGCCCTAAGTGATGAGTTTTACAATGATCGTTCCTTTGTCTATCGCCTGCTTTATGTTTGGCCCACATTCTTTGTATTCCGTGCTCGCATTTACACGGGACTTACGCTAAGTGAATGTGTCTGCACCATGGCCGGATTTGGTGCCTATCCCGAGGAGGCAGATGCCAACAATGGCGAGGGTCCACGCAAACGTTATCAGCACCTAAAACGAGATGCCGAGAGGCATACTTACAACTTTACCACAATTGTTAATACCCGTGTCCTGGAAGTGGAGCGATGCTGGACATTCCGTGAGGGTATGAAGCACTGGAACGTGTGCGTGCAATACTGGTTAGCAGTCAATGTGTACAAGCTATTCCCCAGCAAGAAATACAGGTCAGTAGTGAACGCTTCGTTGATTTGTAGAGGCTAGGCTAGATTTGTTGTCTGTATTTGTATGTTGTTCTTGTTGCTCTTGTTCCTGTTTCTCTTTGCTACTGATGCACACCCACTCAGGGTGGGCAGGTATAACAAGTAGTTATACTTTCATATATACCCAAACTAACATTTTTCTCATATTTCAGAACGGGAGCAACATTGCTTTGCTCGGCCTACTGGCATGGCTTCCGACCTGGACACTATTTCTGCATTATGGGTGCACCTTTCTATGTAGCTTTGGAGGATATGTGGCATAAGCTGGTGCGTAAGGATGCCACGGGTATGCAGCGACAAATGTTGGATGTCATATTCTGGATCTTCAAGTGGTTTGCCTTCAGTTATCTGGGCACCGCCTTTCTACTGTCGTCTTTTGGACGCATTTGGTACTTCTATAGCTCGGTCTATCACATTGGCTACATAAGCTGGATAGCAATGATAGCTTTGGGCTTCTATCTGACCAATTTGCGAAAAGCCGCAGAACGTAGGCAGAAACGCGCAACCGAAAACGTAGCAGATGCAGGTGTTGGCCTCAAGGAAAAGGCACAGTGAATGGATTGACTAATGTCATTTTAAAACTATTAAGTGTATAACCAGAGATTAATGGCCACATTCAGCAGAAGAACTTGTTCCCTGATCAATCATACTTTTTCCTGATCTTTCTGCTGAACTCCATTGATACTGTATCATGATAGATAATTTGACGTATGATGATAGAGGAAAAAGCTACCTACAGCTGTAATTGTATATCGATAGGGTTTTTAGATACCGACACGCGAACTTGGTTCATTTTGTGCACTGAATTTAACAATGTGTTTTTGATTGAAATAACTAAAAAAAATGTAAAAATGCAAAATTAATGTTGACATGGAGCGTCGTTAGTGTCGGCGCCGCTTTTAAGAGATGTCCCTTAAAGAATTTGTCCAAAAATGTAACACTTCCTTCAGCAGAAAGTATTCAATGTATAATTTATTTCTGATAACCGCTCAGCGATAAGTACTTCTGCTGAACAAGGCCATTAACTATCTTTATAAGCATGTACAGAAATCAAAAAAAGATTAACCATCCATTTACCAAAGGAGTTTCGAATAATTTCCAATGTCAATTTCTTATCCAAACAAATAACTAACTAGTTTTTAGGTTAAATTAAATGATCCGGGTATAAATATGCAAATAAATCGGATTTAAAAAACATATATAAATGAATATTTGGTTGGGAACAATTCGGGTTTGAGTATGCAAAACTTCAGAGCCGTCATTATGCAACTTAAAAGACTGCCGTATGGCGAATGTAGCAATTGCAGAAGATATAGATTGATGTTTTTTGATGGACGTTGACGTACAATGTAAATGGTTTATGCGACACCAAGCTGAAACACGCCAAATAGCAGCCCACCTCCCGCGCTACTCAGCTCGTCACCCTAATCATGAATATGTATAGTTTAAGTGGTTGGAAATGAATATTTCTATGCGCTGCAAACTTCTGGGCAAAATTATAATACCCTTAATAATTCCCCTTTTTAAGAAGTGGAATGCAAAATGCCTATTTTACTACCAATAACTGAGAAAACAAAATGTCTGAGCTGTTTAGTTATGTCGATATTCACAAAATTTACAAAAAAAAATTGATCTTATCGTATCAAATGCGACGACAAATAAATCGAACCGAACCGTTTTCATTTGCGGTTTTTGGTTCGGCTAAGGTTTGGTTAACTAGCTGGATTCGGTTCAGAAAGGGGTTGCATCCCTGCTGAAAACAATGTACAAGTTTGTGCTTGAGATTAGTGCGGTGTTTGAATATAATGTATCTGTGGTTTGTGCTGCCTTTAGTACTTGCTTACCCAGCAATTCTGGCAATACTTGAAGTGTTCCTGAAGCTTCCATTTGGAGCAAAATCGGAGCACAATGGGGCTACGTCTACTCACTTAGTAATTGTTCTTTCTATGTGTAGATTTTAAATTGATTTGGAACTTGACTGATTGTGGGTCCAACCTACCTTTTACATTCCCAAAACCAATTTAAATATTTTGACTAATTCTCTCATCTTGTAAAAAGATTAAAATATATATTATTTAGGTTTATAACTGTAGCTTATGGGCATGATACATATGATTTTCTGGTACTTTCTTATAAATTGGTTGAAATTTTAACAAAAAAATATTTATTGTTAATGAAAAATATTACAAAAGAGCTGTTTGCATTTGCTAAAAAGCTTATA
Organism: Lordiphosa andalusiaca; assembly: GCA_035044965.1. Taxonomy (NCBI): domain Eukaryota; kingdom Metazoa; phylum Arthropoda; class Insecta; order Diptera; family Drosophilidae; genus Lordiphosa; species Lordiphosa andalusiaca. Next base: position 365,739 of record JAWNNM010002157.1, on the reverse strand, counting down.
AAAACCAATTGAAATGTTTTTTTTTTTTTGTGGGACTAACAGATATTCGATACCAGCTCGAATTTGGTCTAAATTCAATGCGATTCGATATTAGTTTCAGTGAATAAATTTAGTTTCTTCAAATGGGTGAGCATGGCAAGAGATTTCCTGTTTGCAGGCAAAATGTCACGCCGACGATGGCTCATCGGTGACCAGGGAGAGGCGACGCTTCACATCCTGCGTGGTATTGTAGGCGCCGCAGTGCACGCACTTAAGTCCAATGAAATGGAACTTGGTTTTGGAAGTCTGCAATCAAAAAATGAATAATAAATGAAATGCCCTGCTCCAGCTTTGGTTGCTGTACTCACCTTATGACAATCGTTGCAAAATATATGCACACGCTGATTCTCGTACTTGAGCGCCACAGGCATGCGCAACGCCTGAGCATCTAAGTACTCCCACAGCGCTGTCATATCAATCAGCGAGGTCTGGCAGGTGGGGCAGGTGTAATGGCCAGAGGCCAGCAGCTGATCAAAGCACATCTTGTGCAGCAAATGACCGCAATCGGGAATGTGGCAAGGAATGCGCGAGGTGTGGATGTCGCCTAAGCAAACGGGACAATGCGATCGAGAAATATTCTCCACGCACTGCAAACATGGTAGAAGTCTTAATAAGTTGCACTGCCACCACCTCTCTCCCCCGTTAAGTAAATTTCAGTGGAAATCTTTACGACTTGATTTTTTTAAAGCAGCCACAATTTGGCAACCGGTTTGATCATGATTTTACATAAAAACCAATATTCAAACTTTTGCTATTTCTCTAAAATGCTTTCAAAAAATTGAAGGTCAATCTATTTGTCATTTATTTAGTGTCAGTGCCACGCCAATATGCATAATCCCAAGTGCTCTTGCCATTTGCATACAATCACCGAATATAAGTCTTAAGGTGCAAAACTAATACAACTGAATCAGTCTAAAAGATGCAATTTAAGTGAACATAACAAAAAAAACATAGAGGAAAGTTAACTTCTACACCCTTTCTAACATAATCACTGAAAACAAACAAGTTTAGTAAGAAAAACTACTTTGCTTACCCTACTTTTCTATGACAGCTATACTATATAGATGTCCGATTTCGATCAAACTTAGTGGAATCATAGGAAAGCATCGCAAACTAAGAAAAACAAAGTTTGGAGGCGTTTCTTTGAAAACAAAACAGTTTTTCGCACTAAAACTAATTTCTCGACCGATCATTCCTGTGGTAGCCATAACCTATAGTCATCCGATTTCGACGAAACTTTGAAGAATTGTGTGAAAGTGTATAAAATAAATATGTGCCAACTTTAAAGAGGCTTACATTGAAAACATAGAAAGCTTTTCCGAAGTTAACTTTCCTCTATTTGTTTCTTTGATCCTAATTATTAAATAATCTGTAAAAACTTCTGAGTTGCCCTGCTTATCGATAGATTCCCCGCATCGCTCGTTACTCACCCTATGCCCATCAATCTTTAGTTGTATAGGTAGGCACATATTGCAGACTTCGCAGTGAAAGAAATTATGTGCACCGCCAATTCGACAAATTCCACAGCCATGACAATGATACTGCTGCTTATCCGAGTCATCAAACAGATTGCATATGAGGCAAGTGTACTGTGATAATAAAAAAATTGGAACAAACAAACAACATTACGAAAGTGTAAGAAAAAATTTGCGCCAAGAGTGTACTTACCTTGCCAAATCGCACACCACACTTTTCACACTGCTCCTGCACTTTCTGACGGGTGTTACACTCCGAACATATTAGTTCAGTGAGGGTCTTACGGTCGAAATGGTGTGATTCATTTTCATCGTGACAGAAGCGACATTTGTAGAACTTATTACAGCAGGGTGTCTAGAAGAGAAGAAATTAATGAAAGAGATGAGGAAATTTTGAAAGGAAAACCACACTGTTCATTGGCAAAGTCTAGAGGCCGGCTAATAGAGTTGAAATTGAGCTGCTAATGAACAATAGAATATGTTCAGGGATGTACGTGACGTGTCCGTCATTCTACATCCATTCCAGACTGAATCTAGGCGTTACCATCAGCCGCCATCGACATTCAATTTAATGAATCATAAATCTTAATTAAATCAAGGGAAACGTCCGAAATCGAAGAGCTGACGGCGGCGCTTCACAAGATGGTTTTGCCTCTTTTCCACAAAAAGGCGTCGATGCTTCATTAGATTGTCGCTAATTGTTTGACTAAATACAATATATTGATGCTTTTTTCCTCTATGTAAATGTATCAAATTTGGCTTATAACAATAAGGTAGGAAACTAAAAGGTGATGAAGCAGGTTTTCTGGGTGAAAATCATCTATAGGGAATAAGATGACTGTGACATACATAGGAATTTCCCATAAAGGTTATATATGTTGACATAATGTTACGTTACAAGGTACACTTACATATTTCACAGTCTTATGAATTGTACCTACACGTATCAAAACAGTTTTTCGGTCTTAATTAAATTTGTTGCCTTTTTATTTGTGTGCAAATATAGACGAGTGTTGAATCAGGTGAAGGTGTTAAACTATATTTGTACATACTCATACTAAACATACTAAATGAAATTAATTTATGCATGTGGACCCAAGCTCAATGTTGAAAGACTTGTGTGCACCACTTTAACTGAAGCACAACTCATCAAACTGTTGCAATATTTTTGAAATATTCTGTTATACCTAAGAAATGTTGAGCACTGCCCCATCAACCAAACATAAAGAAAGTTAACAGCACAAAATAATGCTGAACAAATGACGATTTTTTTTTGTTCTTTATTTATTTATAAGAGGATGCCAAAGAAGAAATACAAAGAAACCGGTCTGTGAGTATTTTTAAGTGTTATTATCAGAAAGCAAATTTTAAATAGATATTAAAACGCAACGTTTGCTGTTGCTGTGCTCAAGTTATTTATGCCTTAAAAGATACAATATGTAAATACTTTTGATATGTACTTAACTTAAATCAACCAATTAGATGAGAATTTTAGTTCATTTAGGATTTACTAACTGAAAAAAAACTAAGCTGCCTAATGGTTTTAAGCATACAAAAACAGGTAAGTTAACTTCGGCTTCTCCTAAGTTAATTGCAACCTTGCAGCTCGTAAAATCTATCCAAAATAATGTGTTAAATAAGTATCTTTCAAAAGGTTACTACTTGAGTGATTTCCCAGGCCAATAGATGGCGCCTCTACTATGATTAAGGTTATTGAAATATATGAAATGTGCATTCGACTTTGACTGTATACCATTGAAACCAAAAATCTATGCTATCCAGTTGTCAAATGTCGACCAAATTTAGTGGAATCATGGAAAAGTACAGCAAGCTAAATATTAAGAAATTTGAAGAGGTTTCCTTTAAAACTAAAAAATAACTTCGGCTCGGCTGAAGTTTGTTTACCTTTGCAGCACGCTTTTCTAACTAATTTGGATGACATTTCCAATGAAAGCAATCAAGTTTTTCTCACAATGACTAATTTTCTGACTCCACTTTTCTATGACAGCTATACTATATAAATGTCCGATTTCGATCCAAATTGGTAGAATCATGGGAAAGCATAGGAAATTAAGAAATACAAAGTATGGAGGCGGTTGCTTTAAAAAACAAAAACTTTTTCTCACTAAAACTTGTTTTTCGACCGATCATTCCTATGGCAGCTATATAAAACTTTGAAGAATTGTGTGAGAGCTTATAAAACAAAAATATATGCCATTTTTGAAGCGGTTTACATTGAAAACAAAAAGGTTTCCTTACTAAGACTATTACTATATGGATGTCCGACTTCGACCAAACTTGGCAGAATCATGGAAAATCATAGAAAACTAATATATACGGACTTTGCAGACTTTTGCATTAAAAACAAAAAAGTTTTTCTCACTAGAACTAGTTTTTCGACCGATCGTTCCTATGGCAGCTATATGTTATAGTCATCCGATCCAGCCGGTTCCCACAAATGTGCAGCATATTTGTACCAGAAGACTTCGTGCAAAGTTTTGGTGGCGATAGCTTTAAAACTGACGTAGGAGATAGCATAGAAACAGAGGGACAGACGGACGGCCAGACAAACATGGCTATATCGACTCAGCTCGTCATGCTGATTAAGAATATATAAATATACTTTATGTGGTCGGAAATGCTTCCTTCTATGCGTTACAAACATTTGGACAATTTCAATTTACCCTCTGCAAGGGTATAAAAACCGACAATATTAACATGCTTGGTATCTTGGTTCAATCGGTAAAGCAAATGGCATGTAAGCAGAAAAAAGTTTGTGGGGGAAATGTAAAGCTTTAAAAGTATGACTTAAAATCTTCAGATTGCTTTCAGTACTCATTGTACCTACATAGACTCCCGTAAAAAATCGATTTATGGACTACATTAATAAAGAGATACGAGGGCTCATTTTGGAGCCATCTGTTTTAAATTTCAAATGCTCGTTTACACATTATTTATTCGTTTCTAAACAAACAAGCAAATCTACCTTGGGCCACAATTCTTTCAAGTTGAACCATGCAAATTAGTGTTTACCCGCGAATTGTGCCGTACAGAAGACAGGAAGCAACAATTTCTACGCGTTCATTGCGATTCTCATAGAAAAGAATGCTATGCGTGCCCGGTTAACACCTATCCAAATAATGAGCCTTTCTTCACTTATTTTCGTTCTTTTATTGTCTGACTTAAGAGAGTTAAGAGTAATGTTTAGTTATTTACTCAGGTTATATCAGATAGGTGTTAAGTATGTCGAATTTTTGGATGAGGTAAAAAATGAGAGTGGGAAGTAGATAGGAAAGACAAGACAAACGGTCTATCTAAGCCTATAACATACTCTGTAACCCCCACAAAATGCTGTTTCTAAACTAAAATACTCCTGATTACTAAATATGACCCGAAGTTATGAACCTTCATTAATGTATATGTCTATGTCTACTCTATGGGGTCCAGAGATTGTGTTAGATCTTAGAGATTATCTGTTACATAGTAAATAAAGCAGACTAGACATACACTTCGGACTTCGCATGAATAATGCAACAAGAGCATTTCTAAAAGCTTCATCGAAACATGAACGTAATTCCCAACCAAAGGGTAATGTGTAATATTTTCCCTGACCAACCCGTGAGTAATTGCTCCTCATATTTAAATATGGCAAATGAATAATGTTGAAATCTGCAACTTACCACAAACATGGCGCGTCGTTTATAGTGGGTGCAGCCAAAGCGCAATGACTCGGGTGTTGATGCTGATGCTGTTGGAGGAGGATCTTGTTGCTGATGATGCTGCTGCTGATGCTGCTTGATCTGGACGACAGCTAAGCTGCAATTCATATTCATATTAGCCTCCAAGACAGAATGATTTATTTTAATATTAGTTTGATGATGATGTTCCTCGATAATGTTGCCGCCGTTGCATTCTAGTATTGGGGTTGAATGTGATTTTCGCAATTTCACCGAGGTGATGGTGGAAGCGGAGGGGTCCGGAGACATAATCAGAATCAGCTGTTGTTGTTTTTCCCGTAGCGCTATCTCAGAAGTCTCCACTATGGTCGCTGTCGCTGTTGTTGCTGCTGCTGCTGTTGCCGCCGTTGTCAACTCTGACGATGAATATGAATTTAAATTGACTTGATTGGGTTCTTTTGTATTGGTAAATATTTGTACATTCAAGTTGTTGAAGTATTTGTTATGGTTGCTGTTGCTGCTACTGTTGCTGTGATGGTTTTCATTTAGCGATATTCGGCGCTGACGTTGACGATTCTTCATTTTGTTGCAGGCGTACTTTTCTCGCTCTATCGCTGGGTTGCAGTTGTCTTTGCCGAAGAGAGCAGCGCAGCCAAAACACAATCGTTGTTGCTTCTCCAATTTACTTCAACAGTAAAATTACAATTGCGACATAGACTTTGCCTCCCTCCATGAAGACTCCCCGGTTCATCGCTTTAGCAGCCTTAAACTTAACTTGTTTCTGGCGTCAGGCTTCGTTTTCTCTAGTGTTCATTTCTCCTTAGTGACTTTGGGAAGCAATATATGCTTATTAACGTACTTGCAATTATGCAACAAATGATTTGTTTTTCTAATATTGACTACTTGTTGTTGGTAAGGCCTTCTTTGAACTTCTAAAACAGGTTGATGGTATATATTTTAATTACACGTGACCCAAACCAAACATAAATTTTACATTTGTTTTTCAAAAGGGATAATAAGGGATTTTGAAATTAATTGTTTGCGACCATTAACATGTTTGTGAGCAAGCCAGAGAAAGAACTTGGTATACGACTCAAGACGACAGATCTGTAACTTTTTCGTAAGCATTCTTGCAATTAAACAGGCATCTACATAAAGAGGCTAACAAGTAATTTAGGGGAAATTCTAAATTAGTGCAAGATATCACAAATCATTTGCAAGGAACAGAACGACCTGCTAAATGAGTGCTCCACGCTTAAAAAACAAGGAAAATGATCTAGATCTAGAATAGAATTTCTATAAACAAGACCGGGATACGGGCGCAGTCTAGAGTAACTTCCTTCCATTGAAGATTGGAAATTTCTTTTCAGATATTCTTTGTTTGTACTGGGACAAAATCTATGGCATTAAAGATCTACAAATGAATGTCTCTGTCTGGCGTTTTCATATAGCTTAGCTGGTAAGTGCGTGTATATCAATTTTAATGCAATGTTGAATGCAAACGGTTGAATTTGAAACAATTAATTATTTGTATTTTAATGCTGGGTCGCGAATTCACACAATTTGGACACATTGTGGCACAATGTAATGGTACATTGTGGAATAACAAGGTAAGGCAAGGAGTTTTTTTAACTTGTAACTCAGTTTGCAATTGAAAACAGGCAAGACCATTTGTGTAGGTACACACTTTCGAAACCGTTTCGTTTCGACTCCAACCTAACAAGTAAGAATGTCAGTCAAACCCGTCTTTAAGGAGTGTGAAGTGCTGCCCATCGTCTTTACGGACGGTGCTGCCCAGCATATTTGTTGGATTTTCTTATAGCGCGGCTATCGTTCGTCTATTCTTTTGGCGGATCGATAAATAATGATGATTATTCAATATGTCTAGAAGTTGAAAACTTTTTATCTATAAAACTGACAAGGGACATGGCGTGGCATTGAGAATAAACTTGATCTGCCTGCAAGTATAACAAGCTTATGTCCCATACACATTGAACCTCTATCTCTTACTGAGATCTGCTTGTTCAGACGCGCATGGCCATATCGAATCTGGTGTTGACGCTTATCAAGAATATATATACCCTGTTATTTCTGATTTTGGGTTTAACTATTGAAAATTCAAGAACAAATAATACTTTTATTAAGACGGTTCAAGCGCTCTCCGCAAATGGCCTCGGCTGACAGCTTTTCAGCCCTGCCCTAGTCTGCCTCACCGTTTAATGGCAACTTGGAATGGCACACTTGTTCACATAATCCACGACGACGACTCTGCACAAGACTTTCGCTTGCTGCTGGTTTTTGAACCTCACGGGGGAAGAGTTTGGTAGAGGAGGGGGTGGGGTTTTTGAACGAGCTTTTTATGTGAATATCATTTGCGGAGATACTTCATATTTGCATTGCGCTTGAAGTAGGAAAATTGTTGTTTATTCAGTTTTTCGCAATTATTAAAGACGAACAGACAATAAATATTGAAACTGTGAAAAAAATTAAATACGTGATCCGATAAAGAGGCCAAACAGAGAGATCCGAAAAATACTTGATTTCAGTTTACACTCACGCACTCTCACTCTCTCACACTGAGTGCATTTTGATCAGTAAAACAAATACACATAACATAAATGTTGTAGTCGGTCTTCACAAGATTCCAACCCGCCTTTGACATGTTTTTGCAATAAGCTAATGAATTAATTATATTTCAGGCAGATCGTGTTCGTTTGGGGACTTTCTTATTCCTCATACAATTCGTTAAATATAATTTATTAGCATTATAACAAGATACTTTTTTGAATGTAAAACACACCACAACAACCAAACAAAGCGCGATCTTTAACTCAATTGAACCAAAATAAAATGAAAACAACAACAATTCTTTACATTCCCATTCCGCCTTCACTAGACGACCAACAATAACTGACTGAACGATTTGCCACGACGTTCCTGGCGATGGCTTCGCCAGCTGATCGGGGCGCGCTGGTTTGAAAATCGATGCATATATTTTTTATTCTCTTTGAAATAAATATATTTTATATAAATATTTATATATATTTTATTGTCTTTGCTTGGAGTATACCCTATGTTTAATGTTTACCAGAATTTACTACTTATTTTTGTTATTCAATGTTCGTTTGTGTTCTTTTCTGAAAGCACGATAATTTTCGCGTATGCAGCACGGACCGCGCTTAACAGAGCCGGTTAACAGAATACCGGCCTATCGGTATCAAAAGCGCTAACAGCGCCCGCCATTTTCCCTTCACAGATCTGCCTCATTGGTTGAAGCGAGACGGCAAATATGAGCAGACTCACTGGATTCTTATATAAGGCGGCTCAAATCGAGTCGATCGTTCATTGTGCCACAGACACAGACCAGAGAGACTAGAGAGAAGAGTCTGTGCCGCCATTCGTTCGTACTCTCTTGTGCGTGTGGAAGACCGCATTAGCATCATCTTCTCCCTCCATCGCTGCAAAAAAATGTTTTCAGAAATCTATTTTTCATCCGAGTGACACCGATCTAAACTCACTTCCATATAATGTCATGGAGAAGGGCCCCGGCGAACACATTACTTCTGTTCCATTCCATTTATGGCATGGTGGCTGGATGATGGTAGAAATGAGGAAAAAGTCGTAAACCAGACATATTTCTTCCCCGCAATAACTTACTAGTTGAGGCAGTTCCATGTGTAGATTGCTGTGGGGTTGCTGCTCCTTTCTGCAAAGGCCTTCAGCCAGGCACCAAGGTTAAACCCCGACTCCTTGGCCATCGGCTGCCATGCACCAGGCTCCTTGGACACTGGTTGGCCAGGAGGAATAATGGGTGTGGTACTTGCATGTACCTTGCTGTTTTTTTTTGGTGTCATTCGAACAGCCGGATCTTTTGCTGGAGAAAGGCTGTTTTTCAGAATGCATTTATACATATTATATTTATAAGTACTTTTTCGAGCAATAGACTGGGTTGGGTTGCCTCGATAGCCAATCGAATAGCGTCCGCCCGCATGCATTTACATGTTCGGGACTATGGATGGAAACGTGCCAGCTGGGGTGCTTGGCATTTAGGTCACAGCCAATAATAATGGGGATATTGCTAAAGTTCTGTGTTAAACTCAGCATTAGAGAGTTTAGATCAGAAACATTGAGAGGGTTATCTGGGCGCTTTTATAGTGAGACAACTATACAGGACTGTTGGGTCCTGCTAGCGTCCTTGTACGACAATTCTATTGCTATGGCTTCTAGGTAACGCAAGGGACTAATATTTACGCGCTTGAACTTTATACCGTTCCTAATGCAAATTGCGACTGACGTTCCAGGGTTTAGCCGCATTGCCGCATTCATTTGAGATGCCAGGGTATTTTTTGAAGGTAAATAGGTCTTTGCCAAAGACATCGACGGCCACACTGTTAAAATTCTCGAGGGAGAATGAACTACTTTGCGCCTGGGGCTGGGGCTTAGCTCTTGGCGGCTTGCTCAGTCTATTGGCCATATATTGGCCTAGCTGAGGATTACTAATAACCAAGTTCTAGGGAACCTGGGGTAGCTTCTTAGCTTGGGTTTGGGGTTGGGCATTGTTATTTTTAAAAAGGGCTGAGAAGGTCTGACCGTTCTTGATGAGTGACATTTCTGCCTTTCTCAACGCGCTGGTAGGGATATATGAAGCCACTTGCTTTTTCTGTTTTAGTTTTTCTACCAGTGCCTTTCGGACTGGGCAGATTTTTGCTTAACAAACAATTTAGAAAAGAAAGTGAAGTAATTACCGTACCAAGGGAATTGTTTATATTTTATTAAAACTACCAATCTCAAACTGATTTCGGAAACCAAATGCACTAATGGAAGCTAGCACAAAACGTGTTTTGGTCATTGAAAACGTTTTCAATGCGGAGCCCGAAAAAAAAACAATTAGGACCGATTTCTCAAAGGTTCCGGTTAGCCAACCTCCGGTCAGATTTGTTCGTCAAGATGACGAGCGGTTAAGACATTTGCTTTTCTCAACAGCAGTTTCACCTGAAATCGTTTAATGCCTATCGATGCTTCAGAGTGACCATACTGATTAACTAAACGAACGAGTGAACCGCTGTCTCAATTAGTTGTTGCTGGTCATAAAATTACTTGCGATGAAGAGTGAAAGTGATAGTACAAAAAGACCCAGAGGGAAAAATTACAAATACAAATAACAAATTTGGCATCATCCAGATCAGTAAAATAATTTGGCCTCTCTCTGTACTTTCTTGCATTATTTATTCGCTGCTCTGACTCTTCCAATTGCAATTCCATTGCGTGGAGTTGAAAAATTCGTTGATTCATAGACATTCTAATAATAATAATAATAATACAATAAACAAAGCAAGAGTGCGGCCAGCTGTTTGTATATCGATACTAATATCGATAATTTCATCGGAGCTGAGCTCGAAGTTAATAGGCGTTTCACACAGGGCACATCTTTGGGGAACGAATGGATTTTTTGAAAAATGTGAAACACCGATTCACACTGGTCTCATCCAACATCCAACATCCATTGGCAATCAGCTGCTGCATGTCAACAAAAAAAGAAAAGGGGAACAAATTGTAAGCAATAATGAATAAATTGGCAATTGTTTCATCTGTAGCGCAACAACAACACCAATTGTTGCAAAAACTCATGGTAGCGCTAGATTCAAATGAGCCAATTGAAGAGTTCAACGAAGAAGAAATGTTTGCATGGCTTTATAGTACTAATTCAAACCAGCCAAGAAGCGAATGGATAATCATATTTGTTTTTAGAATAGATTCGGGTATTTTAGGGAGAAGGATATACCAGAAAACAACGAGGAGTTTTTCAAGGAAAGTTTCAGGATGGAGCAGTCGACCTTTTCCTTGTTGGTAAATCGGCTTGAGATTTTAAGGAAAAAGGATACGAATTTTCGTAATGCAATTCCGCTGGAAAAACGATGTTTTATTTCCTGTAGTAGGTCTTGGAATTCTTGCTTATTTATAGTTGTATCTTCGTCCTCAATGGTTGATTCGCTGCTCTCATCCGTTACGGGTTCGTGCACGCGTTTAATGGATGTGCGTCAAAATAGCGTCGAATTGGAACGGAATCAGTGTGGAACAAAATTGAATTTTTAATTTTTCAAATATCTCAGGAACTACTTAACTTTTTGCGACAAACTAAATTGCAAAATGTTAAGAAAAGCACAAACTATGGTTTTAATTAAGGTTTGGGTGGGTTTAAGCACTGCACATACTGAAAATATGACACTTAAAAATCGGCTTGCCACATTTTAGGCTATATCTTCTTTCTCAGGGAATGGCATGATAAGCACGATATGACAAAATTTTGGGCATATATCAGAGTATATGCATAGAAAATTTCAGCTCAATCGATAATACAGTTTTTGAGAAAATCGGCTAACAGTGGATCAACCTCCAAAAATTCCCATACAAAAATCATTCAAAAAAGTACGTTTAAAAATATGAGCCAATTGCTAAGTCCCAAGCAGCAAGCAGAATGAACTAGAGACGACATCGACCACTCTATTTAAATCCAAACGTATCTGTCTAGTATTTACCTGATTGCCGATCGATCGCGTACCTGAAGTCTGCAAAAGATTTTTAACATATTGCATTGTCTTTTAATATTTGATATAATTTTAATCATTTGCATTGATTTTTAACACAAATTCAATCCTAATATTCTAGAGTGTACCTAGCAAATTTCAGCTGAATCGATAGTACAGTTTTTGAGAAAAGCGGGGGGCTGGCTCGGCTTCAGGTTTTCCACTGCTAAGGCTGCCAGCGATGGTGGCGCCAGCGTCAACAACAGTGACAGCGACAGTGGCGCCAGCGATAGTGGCGCTAGCGACAGTGGCGCCAGCGATAGTGGCGCTAGCGACAGTGGCACCGTGAGCCATCGGCAGCAAAGGTCACTCTGCCACAATTGCCGCTAACAAATTCCAACTTTTATTTTTGCTCAGAGACAATGGTACGTTTTGCACGGTAGTGTCAATTGTTGGCAATAATTTAACAAGCATTTTGCTGCATGTTTCATCAAAATCGATAGTAACGTTTTTGAGAAAACTCAATTTTCCTTGTTATGCAAATTATAATTTCCTAACGCCTTGCCGCGTCGCCAGCAGTGGCCAGTGTGGTCATACGAATTATACAAATACTTATATTTTAGCTGAATTTCCTCAGCTGAGCCGCATTTTTTTTCATACTTTTGTGTGCGGCGTACAGTTACAGTCTTTCAACAAAGGGCAATGGTTTTTGTTGTTGTATATGAACCAGCCAGCAAAAGGGCACTGAATGTCTGATAATCGTTTAGTTTTCGAGTATTCGCCAACGACCATACCACGCTGAATACATCGGTTCTCGTCCGATCACCGAAATTAAGCAGCGTCGGGCGCGGTTAGTACTTAGATGGGGGACCGCTTGGGAACACCGCGTGTTGTTGGCAATGCCATTGTGCCCAACAAATTCTTTTTTGTTGTTAAAATTATCTCCACTTTAATTTTATTCATTGATGTTAAAGTCTGTAGCATAATTTCCAGTGCAACTTCATGAAATAAGCTAAAATAAGTATGACAATTCATTCTCTTTTGGTGAATTTTTGGTGGTCCTGAAAAGGACCGATTGTTTATAGGTTTTTATGGCAAGCGATTTATGTATGCTTAACCGCCAAAGCCGTACAGAGTGCGGCCTTGTCTCTTCAGGGCGTACACAACATCCATGGCTGTGACCGTCTTCCGCTTGGCATGTTCGGTGTAGGTGACTGCATCACGGATCACATTTTCCAGGAACACTTTGAGCACACCGCGAGTTTCCTCATAGATGAGTCCAGAGATACGCTTGACGCCGCCACGACGAGCCAAACGGCGGATAGCTGGCTTCGTGATACCCTGGATGTTATCACGCAACACTTTGCGATGACGCTTGGCACCACCTTTTCCCAAGCCTTTACCACCTTTGCCGCGACCAGTCATTTTTTATTTATTTTCAATGTTTAAACACACTTCACAAGAGTCACAGAGAAACTAATGCTGCCGATGAAACAGTGGCTTCTATTTATACCAAAAACGACGAAAACAGAAGGGAGTCAGCGATATCTTCCCTCTCGTTTGGCTGCCTCGCCATCAAAATTTGCCTCTCGCTCTCTCTCTTTCCCACCCTCGGCCGTTTTCCTATATAAGTGAGGCACAAATTCGGTCGATCGCTCATTGTGTTTTGAATTGTGAACGTAAACAGTGTACAAGAATAAAAAAAAAATGGCTCGTACCAAGCAAACAGCCCGTAAATCTACTGGTGGCAAGGCACCGCGCAAGCAGCTGGCCACCAAGGCAGCTCGCAAGAGCGCACCAGCTACTGGTGGAGTGAAGAAGCCTCATCGCTATCGCCCCGGTACAGTTGCTCTGCGTGAAATCCGTCGCTACCAGAAGAGCACTGAGTTGCTGATCCGTAAGCTGCCCTTCCAGCGTTTGGTGCGTGAAATCGCTCAGGACTTCAAGACTGACTTGCGTTTCCAGAGCTCTGCTGTCATGGCTTTGCAAGAGGCTAGCGAAGCCTACTTGGTTGGACTCTTCGAAGATACCAACTTGTGCGCCATCCATGCCAAGCGTGTCACCATCATGCCCAAAGACATCCAGCTGGCCAGACGTATCCGTGGCGAGCGCGCCTAAGTTGAGTCCGCCCTGTGTTCTATTTTGAACATAAAGCTATACAAATCGGTCCTTTTCAGGACCACAAAACATTTGATTTTCAATGAGATTGCGTTTTCGCTTTAATTTTTTTTTTCAAAGAGGAAATGGAGAATGCTAAATGAACACTACAAGTAGGCCATTTTTCGATTTTGCCGATTGCTTTATGCATGGCCAGCCGCTGGCCCAGGCACATACTCTTGTCATTTCAAATGGGCTTAAAAAATCGAACTATTCAAAAATCGGTTACAAATTTTTAGTAAACCATACCTGCAGACAAACATCAACTAGATATTTGAAAAAACTTGCCAAAAATACGCTTTTTCGATTTTTACCAGTCGATTTAGGAAGAGAGTATTTGGGCAGTTGCATGCATACATTTGTTTGGGTTCTGGTCCATACTCTGTCATTTCAAACGGCCATTAAAAATCGAAATATTTCGAAATTATCCCCATATCCTAAACAAACACAATAAGTAGACAAATATCAGCCAGCCCATATAAAAAAATTGCACAAAAATGCTATTTCTCGATTTTTCCCACTGCTGTTAGTGAACGACTGTTTGGCTCTCGATGCACTTGCCAGTCTGGGTATGGGCCAGTCACTTCAAGTGGGCTTAAAAAATCGAAATATGTTGAAATAGTTAGCCAATGTTAATCATGGTATATTTGTAACCCAATATCAACTGAATTTAACCAAAACATATCGAAAACTATCCATTTCAGTCTCCCGACGCGCCTTTTCAGTCGTCCGCCAGACAGAGACGCACATATATGGGGCAAGGGTATGGCACAGACCCGCTCACTAAATGGGCCATAAAAAAAATATAATACTAATTTTTTTAAATAAACAGATAAACTAGCCAAATATAAACGTGTTTCCATTAAAAAATTAACAAATTTTGGAATTTTTCGATTTTTTAAGGCCCATCTAGTGTGCCTGTGTATGGTGCAATGGCGAAAGGGCCGGCTTAGTCAAGTGGCCTTAAAAAATCGAAAAATGCTTATATTTCCAACAAAAGTCAAACAATCACAATGAGCAGACCAATACGAATCTGCTTAAACATAAGAATAGCAAAATAATAGTATTTTTCGATTTTTCCCATGACCTAATATAGACCACAGCTTTGGGACGGACGACGAAGAATGACAAGAAGGGCATTTTAAAAGTCAACTGGCCATGAGAATGGAACAAACCCGTACTGGGACGATTAGTCTGATAAAGATCTTTCAGAAAATTCAGCATTATCTGGTATTTGTTAAAAATTTCTATTTTTCCGATACCAAAAACTAATGCTGCCTGTGCCCTGGAACTCGTCTGTTCAGACAGCATAGTGTCAATTTCAATTCGCTAATAAAATTAGATAAAATAGTTTTTGCTTCAAACTGTTGATTGATTTCCAAAGAAAATTGTTCAAATTTAATGACGAGTAAAGAATATTTCCAAAATGTTTAATATTTCAAATTTTTAAATATGCTTAATTATAAACATTGTGATCTGAGTACACAAAGTTCAACTTTAGGCGGCTATTACAAAGAATCTAACACAGATATTTTCACAAAACCAACTACTCATGGATTCATTATTCTATTGTATACATGGACAAGTCAATGTTTATATCAGTTTTTAGTTTAAAAGGAAGAAAAACGCTAAACTATGTTGCTTATTCAATTCAACTTTACTAACCAAATGACGAATACGAAAAAAATGCGCATTCCGCCTTTCTACCCGAATCTCACAAAAAGGGGTCTCTTATTTTTGGGGTTGATTTTTCTAATAAAAACGAAAAAGATGTCAGATACCGCAGTTGTTACATCCGCGTCGCCAGTGGCTGCCCCACCAGCATCCGTTGAGAAGAAGGTGGCCGCCAAGAAGGCTGCCACAAAGGCAAAGAAGCCAGCGGCACCACCATCGCATCCGCCAACCCAGCAAATGGTCGACGCTTCGATCAAGAACCTGAAGGAGCGTGGTGGCTCATCGCTTTTGGCCATCAAGAAATATATCAGTGCCACATACAAGTGCGATGCCCAGAAACTGGCCCCGTTCATTAAGAAGTACTTGAAGTCATCCGTTGCCAATGGAAAGCTGATCCAAGCCAAGGGTAAGGGTGCATCTGGCTCGTTCAAACTGTCTGCCGCCGCCAAGAAAGACCCCAAGCCAAAGGTTGCCTCTGTTGAGAAGAAACCCAAGGCCAAAAAGGCCACTACAGCCGGAGCAGCGAAGAAGAAGCCCGCTGCTAAGAAAGCAGCCGCTGCCGGTGACAAGAAACCCAAGGCCAAAAAAGTCGTCGCTACCAAGAAGACCGCTGAGAAGAAGAAATCCGAGAAGGCTAAGGTAAAGGATGCCAAGAAAACAGGAACAGTGAAGGCGAAACCAGCCGCCGCAGCTAAGGCCAAGGCCAAGGCTGCCGTTTCTGCTGCCAAGCCCAAGAAGACGACGAAAAAGGCCACCGCTCCTGCTGCAGCCAAGAAGCCCAAAGCAAAGACAACTTCTGCCAAGAAGTAAATGAGTTTTGCAGGCGGAAGATTGCGCAAATTTTAGATATCGAATATCGGAAATTTGATTTTTAAACAGCCCTTATTAGGGCTACAAATTCATATCAAATGAGAAAGAGAATTTTCTAATAATTATTATATTTGATTTAGGGCCAATTTGTCATCTTCTAAATAGCTGCTAGCTTAGGTTTTTTCTCTGTTATTTGTAGGTTTATATGAAAACGGCCCTTAATGATGTAGCTAAGCAGAATGTGCCACTTTTGGATGAGGATGACTTGGCATGGATAGAGTCCCAGTCCCAGTTCATTGCAAATTTTACAAATTTTTAGTAAACCATACCTGCAGACAAACATCAACTAGATATTTGAAAAAACTTGCCAAAAATACGCTTTTTCGATTTTTACCAGTCGATTTAGGAAGAGAGTATTTGGGCAGTTGCATGCATACATTTGTTTGGGTTCTGGTCCATACTCTGTCATTTCAAACGGCCATTAAAAATCGAAATATTTCGAAATTATCCCCATATCCTAAACAAACACAATAAGTAGACAAATATCAGCCAGCCCATATAAAAAAATTGCACAAAAATGCTATTTCTCGATTTTTCCCACTGCTGTTAGTGAACGACTGTTTGGCTCTCGATGCACTTGCCAGTCTGGGTATGGGCCAGTCACTTCAAGTGGGCTTAAAAAATCGAAATATGTTGAAATAGTTAGCCAATGTTAATCATGGTATATTTGTAACCCAATATCAACTGAATTTAACCAAAACATATCGAAAACTATCCATTTCAGTCTCCCGACGCGCCTTTTCAGTCGTCCGCCAGACAGAGACGCACATATATGGGGCAAGGGTATGGCACAGACCCGCTCACTAAATGGGCCATAAAAAAAATATAATACTAATTTTTTTAAATAAACAGATAAACTAGCCAAATATAAACGTGTTTCCATTAAAAAATTAACAAATTTTGGAATTTTTCGATTTTTTAAGGCCCATCTAGTGTGCCTGTGTATGGTGCAATGGCGAAAGGGCCGGCTTAGTCAAGTGGCCTTAAAAAATCGAAAAATGCTTATATTTCCAACAAAAGTCAAACAATCACAATGAGCAGACCAATACGAATCTGCTTAAACATAAGAATAGCAAAATAATAGTATTTTTCGATTTTTCCCATGACCTAATATAGACCACAGCTTTGGGACGGACGACGAAGAATGACAAGAAGGGCATTTTAAAAGTCAACTGGCCATGAGAATGGAACAAACCCGTACTGGGACGATTAGTCTGATAAAGATCTTTCAGAAAATTCAGCATTATCTGGTATTTGTTAAAAATTTCTATTTTTCCGATACCAAAAACTAATGCTGCCTGTGCCCTGGAACTCGTCTGTTCAGACAGCATAGTGTCAATTTCAATTCGCTAATAAAATTAGATAAAATAGTTTTTGCTTCAAACTGTTGATTGATTTCCAAAGAAAATTGTTCAAATTTAATGACGAGTAAAGAATATTTCCAAAATGTTTAATATTTCAAATTTTTAAATATGCTTAATTATAAACATTGTGATCTGAGTACACAAAGTTCAACTTTAGGCGGCTATTACAAAGAATCTAACACAGATATTTTCACAAAACCAACTACTCATGGATTCATTATTCTATTGTATACATGGACAAGTCAATGTTTATATCAGTTTTTAGTTTAAAAGGAAGAAAAACGCTAAACTATGTTGCTTATTCAATTCAACTTTACTAACCAAATGACGAATACGAAAAAAATGCGCATTCCGCCTTTCTACCCGAATCTCACAAAAAGGGGTCTCTTATTTTTGGGGTTGATTTTTCTAATAAAAACGAAAAAGATGTCAGATACCGCAGTTGTTACATCCGCGTCGCCAGTGGCTGCCCCACCAGCATCCGTTGAGAAGAAGGTGGCCGCCAAGAAGGCTGCCACAAAGGCAAAGAAGCCAGCGGCACCACCATCGCATCCGCCAACCCAGCAAATGGTCGACGCTTCGATCAAGAACCTGAAGGAGCGTGGTGGCTCATCGCTTTTGGCCATCAAGAAATATATCAGTGCCACATACAAGTGCGATGCCCAGAAACTGGCCCCGTTCATTAAGAAGTACTTGAAGTCATCCGTTGCCAATGGAAAGCTGATCCAAGCCAAGGGTAAGGGTGCATCTGGCTCGTTCAAACTGTCTGCCGCCGCCAAGAAAGACCCCAAGCCAAAGGTTTGCCTCTGTTGAGAAGAAACCCAAGGCCAAAAAGGCCACTACAGCCGGAGCAGCGAAGAAGAAGCCCGCTGCTAAGAAAGCAGCCGCTGCCGGTGACAAGAAACCCAAGGCCAAAAAAGTCGTCGCTACCAAGAAGACCGCTGAGAAGAAGAAATCCGAGAAGGCTAAGGTAAAGGATGCCAAGAAAACAGGAACAGTGAAGGCGAAACCAGCCGCCGCAGCTAAGGCCAAGGCCAAGGCTGCCGTTTCTGCTGCCAAGCCCAAGAAGACGACGAAAAAGGCCACCGCTCCTGCTGCAGCCAAGAAGCCCAAAGCAAAGACAACTTCTGCCAAGAAGTAAATGAGTTTTGCAGGCGGAAGATTGCGCAAATTTTAGATATCGAATATCGGAAATTTGATTTTTAAACAGCCCTTATTAGGGCTACAAATTCATATCAAATGAGAAAGAGAATTTTCTAATAATTATTATATTTGATTTAGCTGCTAGCTTAGATTTTGCTCTGTTATTTGTAGGTTTATATGAAAACGGCCCTTAATGATGTAGCTAAGCAGAATGTGCCACTTTTGGATGAGGATGACTTGGCATGGATAGAGTCCCAGTCCCAGTTCATTGCAGACTGAAGGTTGCGCAAATGTTAGATATCGAATATCGGCAATATGATTTTTGAACAGTCCTTTTTAGTCCTTCATATCAATCGAGAATGAGAATTTTCTCATAATTATTGAATTACCTTTGAGCTAAGCAGTGCCTTTTGGCAGTACTTTTGGATATTTGGCATGGAGAGAGGAGTTCAATTCCAGTTTCTGAATAACTTCCACTTCTCTGCGTTTTAACGATTGTATTTTATGTTAAATTTGTCAAATTCTTTCACATGTCCTCTAAGAAAGCCATTACATCAGACATTACATTTTTCAGCGAATGGCCAATGGCCCATACGAAAATTCTCATATTCTTTTAAATCAAATATTTGTGGCCCTGAAAAGGGCCTTTTTGATTGATTGAGGATCCGCTATTGCGAAATTTACTTCGAGCTGGTGTACTTGGTGACAGCCTTGGTTCCCTCACTGACGGCGTGCTTGGCCAGCTCACCGGGCAGCAGTAGACGCACAGCAGTCTGGATTTCCCGACTGGTGATGGTCGAACGCTTGTTGTAGTGGGCCAAGCGAGAGGCTTCAGCAGCAATGCGCTCGAAAATGTCGTTGACAAAGCTGTTCATGATGCTCATCGCCTTGGAGGAAATGCCAGTGTCGGGATGGACCTGCTTAAGCACCTTGTAGATGTAGATGGCATAGCTCTCCTTACGCTTGCGCTTCTTCTTCTTATCGTTCTTGGTGATATTCTTCTGGGCCTTGCCAGCCTTCTTGGCTGCCTTTCCACTGGTTTTAGGCGGCATATTTTCACTTTTGCACAAACACACTTCTTCACTTGTAAATCGAAGAGACCGGTGCGCACAATTTATACTTTTATTTGAGCCACGCTTTCAGCTTTATGAATGCGTCGGGCGTACAGATGTCGACCCACCCCTAGCAGAGCCAGTCGATAGAGGAAAAAAGTATAAATAAAATGGCAGTTTTCGGGTCAGGCATAAACATTCGTGGTCTATTCAGTGAACAGTGTGAGAACAAATAAATAATAAATAAAAATGTCTGGTCGTGGTAAAGGTGGCAAAGTGAAGGGAAAGGCAAAGTCCCGATCCAACCGTGCTGGTCTACAGTTCCCTGTTGGTCGAATTCACCGTCTGCTCCGCAAGGGTAACTATGCTGAGCGCGTTGGTGCCGGCGCTCCCGTTTACCTGGCTGCTGTTATGGAATACCTAGCAGCTGAAGTTCTTGAGTTGGCCGGCAATGCTGCCCGCGACAACAAGAAGACGAGAATCATCCCTCGTCATCTGCAGCTGGCCATCCGCAACGATGAGGAGTTGAACAAACTGCTCTCTGGCGTGACCATTGCCCAAGGTGGTGTGCTGCCCAACATCCAGGCTGTACTTCTGCCCAAGAAGACCGAGAAGAAGGCTTAAGAAATCCCCAAATCGCTCACATCCATGTACATTAAAACCAACCGTCCTTTTCAGGACGACCAATTTCATCCAAAGATATTGACTGAATTTTCCCATAAAATAAAAATAGTCTTATGTTTTAGGTAGAACAAAATTGACGAATTTCCTCAGCTGAGCCGCATTTTTATCAAACTTATATTGTAATAAAAGGGCAATGGTTTTTGTTGTATATGAACCAGCAAGCAAAAGGGCACTGAATGTCTGATAATCGTTTAGTTTTCGAGTATTCGCCAACGACCATACCACGCTGAATACATCGGTTCTCGTCCGATCACCGAAATTTAAGCAGCGTCGGGCGCGGTTAGTACTTAGATGGGGGACCGCTTGGGAACACCGCGTGTTGTTGGCAATGCCATTGTGCCCAACAAATTCTTTTTTGTTGTTAAAATTATCTCCACTTTAATTTTATTCATTGATGTTAAAGTCTGTAGCATAATTTCCAGTGCAACTTCATGAAATAAGCTAAAATAAGTATGACAATTCATTCTCTTTTGGTGAATTTTTGGTGGTCCTGAAAAGGACCGATTGTTTATAGGTTTTTATGGCAAGCGATTTATGTATGCTTAACCGCCAAAGCCGTACAGAGTGCGGCCTTGTCTCTTCAGGGCGTACACAACATCCATGGCTGTGACCGTCTTCCGCTTGGCATGTTCGGTGTAGGTGACTGCATCACGGATCACATTTTCCAGGAACACTTTGAGCACACCGCGAGTTTCCTCATAGATGAGTCCAGAGATACGCTTGACGCCGCCACGACGAGCCAAACGGCGGATAGCTGGCTTCCGTGATACCCTGGATGTTATCACGCAACACTTTGCGATGACGCTTGGCACCACCTTTTCCCAAGCCTTTACCACCTTTGCCGCGACCAGTCATTTTTTATTTATTTTCAATGTTTAAACACACTTCACAAGAGTCACAGAGAAACTAATGCTGCCGATGAAACAGTGGCTTCTATTTATACCAAAAACGACGAAAACAGAAGGGAGTCAGCGATATCTTCCCTCTCGTTTGGCTGCCTCGCCATCAAAATTTGCCTCTCGCTCTCTCTCTTTCCCACCCTCGGCCGTTTTCCTATATAAGTGAGGCACAAATTCGGTCGATCGCTCATTGTGTTTTGAATTGTGAACGTAAACAGTGTACAAGAATAAAAAAAAAATGGCTCGTACCAAGCAAACAGCCCGTAAATCTACTGGTGGCAAGGCACCGCGCAAGCAGCTGGCCACCAAGGCAGCTCGCAAGAGCGCACCAGCTACTGGTGGAGTGAAGAAGCCTCATCGCTATCGCCCCGGTACAGTTGCTCTGCGTGAAATCCGTCGCTACCAGAAGAGCACTGAGTTGCTGATCCGTAAGCTGCCCTTCCAGCGTTTGGTGCGTGAAATCGCTCAGGACTTCAAGACTGACTTGCGTTTCCAGAGCTCTGCTGTCATGGCTTTGCAAGAGGCTAGCGAAGCCTACTTGGTTGGACTCTTCGAAGATACCAACTTGTGCGCCATCCATGCCAAGCGTGTCACCATCATGCCCAAAGACATCCAGCTGGCCAGACGTATCCGTGGCGAGCGCGCCTAAGTTGAGTCCGCCCTGTGTTCTATTTTGAACATAAAGCTATACAAATCGGTCCTTTTCAGGACCACAAAACATTTGATTTTCAATGAGATTGCGTTTTCGCTTTAATTTTTTTTTTCAAAGAGGAAATGGAGAATGCTAAATGAACACTACAAGTAGGCCATTTTTCGATTTTGCCGATTGCTTTATGCATGGCCAGCCGCTGGCCCAGGCACATACTCTTGTCATTTCAAATGGGCTTAAAAAATCGAACTATTCAAAAATCGGTTACAAATTTTTAGTAACCCATACCTGCAGACAAACATCAACTAGATATTTGAAAAAACTTGCCAAAAATACGCTTTTTCGATTTTTACCAGTCGATTTAGGAAGAGAGTATTTGGGCAGGTTGCATGCATACATTTGTTTGGGTTCTGGTCCATACTCTGTCATTTCAAACGGCCATTAAAAATCGAATTATTTCGAAATTATCCCCATATCCTAAACAAACACAATAAGTAGACAAATATCAGCCAGCCCATGTAAAAAAATTGCACAAAAATGCTATTTCTCGATTTTTCCCACTGCTGTTAGTGAACGACTGTTTGGCTCTCGATGCACTTGCCAGTCTGGGTATGGGCCAGTCACTTCAAGTGGGCTTAAAAAATCGAAATATGTTGAAATAGTTAGCAAATGTTAATCATGGTATATTTGTAACCCAATATCAACTGAATTTAACCAAAACATATCGAAAACTATCCATTTCAGTCTCCCGACGCGCCTTTTCAGTCGTCCGCCAGACAGAGACGCACATATATGGGGCAAGGGTATGGCACAGACCAGTTCACTAAATGGGCCTTAAAAAAAATATAATACTAATTTTTTTAAATAAACAGATAAACTAGCCAAATATAAACGTGTTTCCATTAAAAAATTAACAAATTTTGGAATTTTTCGATTTTTTAAGGCCCATCTAGTGTGCCTGTGTATGGTGCAATGGCGAAAGGGCCGGCTTAGTCAAGTGGCCTTAAAAAATCGAAAAATGCTTATATTTCCAACAAAAGTCAAACAATCACAATGAGCAGACCAATACGAATCTGCTTAAACATAAGAATAGCAAAATAATAGTATTTTTCGATTTTTCCCATGACCTAATATAGACCACAGCTTTGGGACGGACGACGAAGAATGACAAGAAGGGCATTTTAAAAGTCAACTGGCCATGAGAATGGAACAAACCCGTACTGGGACGATTAGTCTGATAAAGATCTTTCAGAAAATTCAGCATTATCTGGTATTTGTTAAAAATTTCTATTTTTCCGATACCAAAAACTAATGCTGCCTGTGCCCTGGAACTCGTCTGTTCAGACAGCATAGTGTCAATTTCAATTCGCTAATAAAATTAGATAAAATAGTTTTTGCTTCAAACTGTTGATTGATTTCCAAAGAAAATTGTTCAAATTTAATGACGAGTAAAGAATATTTCCAAAATGTTTAATATTTCAAATTTTTAAATATGCTTAATTATAAACATTGTGATCTGAGTACACAAAGTTCAACTTTAGGCGGCTATTACAAAGAATCTAACACAGATATTTTCACAAAACCAACTACTCATGGATTCATTATTCTATTGTATACATGGACAAGTCAATGTTTATATCAGTTTTTAGTTTAAAAGGAAGAAAAACGCTAAACTATGTTGCTTATTCAATTCAACTTTACTAACCAAATGACGAATACGAAAAAAATGCGCATTCCGCCTTTCTACCCGAATCTCACAAAAAGGGGTCTCTTATTTTTGGGGTTGATTTTTCTAATAAAAACGAAAAAGATGTCAGATACCGCAGTTGTTACATCCGCGTCGCCAGTGGCTGCCCCACCAGCATCCGTTGAGAAGAAGGTGGCCGCCAAGAAGGCTGCCACAAAGGCAAAGAAGCCAGCGGCACCACCATCGCATCCGCCAACCCAGCAAATGGTCGACGCTTCGATCAAGAACCTGAAGGAGCGTGGTGGCTCATCGCTTTTGGCCATCAAGAAATATATCAGTGCCACATACAAGTGCGATGCCCAGAAACTGGCCCCGTTCATTAAGAAGTACTTGAAGTCATCCGTTGCCAATGGAAAGCTGATCCAAGCCAAGGGTAAGGGTGCATCTGGCTCGTTCAAACTGTCTGCCGCCGCCAAGAAAGACCCCAAGCCAAAGGTTGCCTCTGTTGAGAAGAAACCCAAGGCCAAAAAGGCCACTACAGCCGGAGCAGCGAAGAAGAAGCCCGCTGCTAAGAAAGCAGCCGCTGCCGGTGACAAGAAACCCAAGGCCAAAAAAGTCGTCGCTACCAAGAAGACCGCTGAGAAGAAGAAATCCGAGAAGGCTAAGGTAAAGGATGCCCAAGAAAACAGGAACAGTGAAGGCGAAACCAGCCGCCGCAGCTAAGGCCAAGGCCAAGGCTGCCGTTTCTGCTGCCAAGCCCAAGAAGACGACGAAAAAGGCCACCGCTCCTGCTGCAGCCAAGAAGCCCAAAGCAAAGACAACTTCTGCCAAGAAGTAAATGAGTTTTGCAGGCGGAAGATTGCGCAAATTTTAGATATCGAATATCGGAAATTTGATTTTTAAACAGCCCTTATTAGGGCTACAAATTCATATCAAATGAGAAAGAGAATTTTCGAATAATTATTATATTTGATTTAGGGCCAATTTGTCATCTTCTAAATAGCTGCTAGCTTAGGTTTTTTCTCTGTTATTTGTAGGTTTATATGAAAACGGCCCTTAATGATGTAGCTAAGCAGAATGTGCCACTTTTGGATGAGGATGACTTGGCATGGATAGAGTCCCAGTCCCAGTTCATTGCAAATTTTACAAATTTTTAGTAAACCATACCTGCAGACAAACATCAACTAGATATTTGAAAAAACTTGCCAAAAATACGCTTTTTCGATTTTTACCAGTCGATTTAGGAAGAGAGTATTTGGGCAGTTGCATGCATACATTTGTTTGGGTTCTGGTCCATACTCTGTCATTTCAAACGGCCATTAAAAATCGAAATATTTCGAAATTATCCCCATATCCTAAACAAACACAATAAGTAGACAAATATCAGCCAGCCCATATAAAAAAATTGCACAAAAATGCTATTTCTCGATTTTTCCCACTGCTGTTAGTGAACGACTGTTTGGCTCTCGATGCACTTGCCAGTCTGGGTATGGGCCAGTCACTTCAAGTGGGCTTAAAAAATCGAAATATGTTGAAATAGTTAGCCAATGTTAATCTTGGTATATTTGTAACCCAATATCAACTGAATTTAACCAAAACATATCGAAAACTATCCATTTCAGTCTCCCGACGCGCCTTTTCAGTCGTCCGCCAGACAGAGACGCACATATATGGGGCAAGGGTATGGCACAGACCCGCTCACTAAATGGGCCATAAAAAAAATATAATACTAATTTTTTTAAATAAACAGATAAACTAGCCAAATATAAACGTGTTTCCATTAAAAAATTAACAAATTTTGGAATTTTTCGATTTTTTAAGGCCCATCTAGTGTGCCTGTGTATGGTGCAATGGCGAAAGGGCCGGCTTAGTCAAGTGGCCTTAAAAAATCGAAAAATGCTTATATTTCCAACAAAAGTCAAACAATCACAATGAGCAGACCAATACGAATCTGCTTAAACATAAGAATAGCAAAATAATAGTATTTTTCGATTTTTCCCATGACCTAATATAGACCACAGCTTTGGGACGGACGACGAAGAATGACAAGAAGGGCATTTTAAAAGTCAACTGGCCATGAGAATGGAACAAACCCGTACTGGGACGATTAGTCTGATAAAGATCTTTCAGAAAATTCAGCATTATCTGGTATTTGTTAAAAATTTCTATTTTTCCGATACCAAAAACTAATGCTGCCTGTGCCCTGGAACTCGTCTGTTCAGACAGCATAGTGTCAATTTCAATTCGCTAATAAAATTAGATAAAATAGTTTTTGCTTCAAACTGTTGATTGATTTCCAAAGAAAATTGTTCAAATTTAATGACGAGTAAAGAATATTTCCAAAATGTTTAATATTTCAAATTTTTAAATATGCTTAATTATAAACATTGTGATCTGAGTACACAAAGTTCAACTTTAGGCGGCTATTACAAAGAATCTAACACAGATATTTTCACAAAACCAACTACTTCATGGATTCATTATTCTATTGTATACATGGACAAGTCAATGTTTATATCAGTTTTTAGTTTAAAAGGAAGAAAAACGCTAAACTATGTTGCTTATTCAATTCAACTTTACTAACCAAATGACGAATACGAAAAAAATGCGCATTCCGCCTTTCTACCCGAATCTCACAAAAAGGGGTCTCTTATTTTTGGGGTTGATTTTTCTAATAAAAACGAAAAAGATGTCAGATACCGCAGTTGTTACATCCGCGTCGCCAGTGGCTGCCCCACCAGCATCCGTTGAGAAGAAGGTGGCCGCCAAGAAGGCTGCCACAAAGGCAAAGAAGCCAGCGGCACCACCATCGCATCCGCCAACCCAGCAAATGGTCGACGCTTCGATCAAGAACCTGAAGGAGCGTGGTGGCTCATCGCTTTTGGCCATCAAGAAATATATCAGTGCCACATACAAGTGCGATGCCCAGAAACTGGCCCCGTTCATTAAGAAGTACTTGAAGTCATCCGTTGCCAATGGAAAGCTGATCCAAGCCAAGGGTAAGGGTGCATCTGGCTCGTTCAAACTGTCTGCCGCCGCCAAGAAAGACCCCAAGCCAAAGGTTGCCTCTGTTGAGAAGAAACCCAAGGCCAAAAAGGCCACTACAGCCGGAGCAGCGAAGAAGAAGCCCGCTGCTAAGAAAGCAGCCGCTGCCGGTGACAAGAAACCCAAGGCCAAAAAAGTCGTCGCTACCAAGAAGACCGCTGAGAAGAAGAAATCCGAGAAGGCTAAGGTAAAGGATGCCAAGAAAACAGGAACAGTGAAGGCGAAACCAGCCGCCGCAGCTAAGGCCAAGGCCAAGGCTGCCGTTTCTGCTGCCAAGCCCAAGAAGACGACGAAAAAGGCCACCGCTCCTGCTGCAGCCAAGAAGCCCAAAGCAAAGACAACTTCTGCCAAGAAGTAAATGAGTTTTGCAGGCGGAAGATTGCGCAAATTTTAGATATCGAATATCGGAAATTTGATTTTTAAACAGCCCTTATTAGGGCTACAAATTCATATCAAATGAGAAAGAGAATTTTCTAATAATTATTATATTTGATTTAGGGCCAATTTGTCATCTTCTAAATAGCTGCTAGCTTAGGTTTTTTCTCTGTTATTTGTAGGTTTATATGAAAACGGCCCTTAATGATGTAGCTAAGCAGAATGTGCCACTTTTGGATGAGGATGACTTGGCATGGATAGAGTCCCAGTCCCAGTTCATTGCAAATTTTACAAATTTTTAGTAAACCATACCTGCAGACAAACATCAACTAGATATTTGAAAAAACTTGCCAAAAATACGCTTTTTCGATTTTTACCAGTCGATTTAGGAAGAGAGTATTTGGGCAGTTGCATGCATACATTTGTTTGGGTTCTGGTCCATACTCTGTCATTTCAAACGGCCATTAAAAATCGAAATATTTCGAAATTATCCCCATATCCTAAACAAACACAATAAGTAGACAAATATCAGCCAGCCCATATAAAAAAATTGCACAAAAATGCTATTTCTCGATTTTTCCCACTGCTGTTAGTGAACGACTGTTTGGCTCTCGATGCACTTGCCAGTCTGGGTATGGGCCAGTCACTTCAAGTGGGCTTAAAAAATCGAAATATGTTGAAATAGTTAGCCAATGTTAATCATGGTATATTTGTAACCCAATATCAACTGAATTTAACCAAAACATATCGAAAACTATCCATTTCAGTCTCCCGACGCGCCTTTTCAGTCGTCCGCCAGACAGAGACGCACATATATGGGGCAAGGGTATGGCACAGACCCGCTCACTAAATGGGCCATAAAAAAAATATAATACTAATTTTTTTAAATAAACAGATAAACTAGCCAAATATAAACGTGTTTCCATTAAAAAATTAACAAATTTTGGAATTTTTCGATTTTTTAAGGCCCATCTAGTGTGCCTGTGTATGGTGCAATGGCGAAAGGGCCGGCTTAGTCAAGTGGCCTTAAAAAATCGAAAAATGCTTATATTTCCCAACAAAAGTCAAACAATCACAATGAGCAGACCAATACGAATCTGCTTAAACATAAGAATAGCAAAATAATAGTATTTTTCGATTTTTCCCATGACCTAATATAGACCACAGCTTTGGGACGGACGACGAAGAATGACAAGAAGGGCATTTTAAAAGTCAACTGGCCATGAGAATGGAACAAACCCGTACTGGGACGATTAGTCTGATAAAGATCTTTCAGAAAATTCAGCATTATCTGGTATTTGTTAAAAATTTCTATTTTTCCGATACCAAAAACTAATGCTGCCTGTGCCCTGGAACTCGTCTGTTCAGACAGCATAGTGTCAATTTCAATTCGCTAATAAAATTAGATAAAATAGTTTTTGCTTCAAACTGTTGATTGATTTCCAAAGAAAATTGTTCAAATTTAATGACGAGTAAAGAATATTTCCAAAATGTTTAATATTTCAAATTTTTAAATATGCTTAATTATAAACATTGTGATCTGAGTACACAAAGTTCAACTTTAGGCGGCTATTACAAAGAATCTAACACAGATATTTTCACAAAACCAACTACTCATGGATTCATTATTCTATTGTATACATGGACAAGTCAATGTTTATATCAGTTTTTAGTTTAAAAGGAAGAAAAACGCTAAACTATGTTGCTTATTCAATTCAACTTTACTAACCAAATGACGAATACGAAAAAAATGCGCATTCCGCCTTTCTACCCGAATCTCACAAAAAGGGGTCTCTTATTTTTGGGGTTGATTTTTCTAATAAAAACGAAAAAGATGTCAGATACCGCAGTTGTTACATCCGCGTCGCCAGTGGCTGCCCCACCAGCATCCGTTGAGAAGAAGGTGGCCGCCAAGAAGGCTGCCACAAAGGCAAAGAAGCCAGCGGCACCACCATCGCATCCGCCAACCCAGCAAATGGTCGACGCTTCGATCAAGAACCTGAAGGAGCGTGGTGGCTCATCGCTTTTGGCCATCAAGAAATATATCAGTGCCACATACAAGTGCGATGCCCAGAAACTGGCCCCGTTCATTAAGAAGTACTTGAAGTCATCCGTTGCCAATGGAAAGCTGATCCAAGCCAAGGGTAAGGGTGCATCTGGCTCGTTCAAACTGTCTGCCGCCGCCAAGAAAGACCCCAAGCCAAAGGTTGCCTCTGTTGAGAAGAAACCCAAGGCCAAAAAGGCCACTACAGCCGGAGCAGCGAAGAAGAAGCCCGCTGCTAAGAAAGCAGCCGCTGCCGGTGACAAGAAACCCAAGGCCAAAAAAGTCGTCGCTACCAAGAAGACCGCTGAGAAGAAGAAATCCGAGAAGGCTAAGGTAAAGGATGCCAAGAAAACAGGAACAGTGAAGGCGAAACCAGCCGCCGCAGCTAAGGCCAAGGCCAAGGCTGCCGTTTCTGCTGCCAAGCCCAAGAAGACGACGAAAAAGGCCACCGCTCCTGCTGCAGCCAAGAAGCCCAAAGCAAAGACAACTTCTGCCAAGAAGTAAATGAGTTTTGCAGGCGGAAGATTGCGCAAATTTTAGATATCGAATATCGGAAATTTGATTTTTAAACAGCCCTTATTAGGGCTACAAATTCATATCAAATGAGAAAGAGAATTTTCTAATAATTATTATATTTGATTTAGGGCCAATTTGTCATCTTCTAAATAGCTGCTAGCTTAGGTTTTTTCTCTGTTATTTGTAGGTTTATATGAAAACGGCCCTTAATGATGTAGCTAAGCAGAATGTGCCACTTTTGGATGAGGATGACTTGGCATGGATAGAGTCCCAGTCCCAGTTCATTGCAAATTTTACAAATTTTTAGTAAACCATACCTGCAGACAAACATCAACTAGATATTTGAAAAAACTTGCCAAAAATACGCTTTTTCGATTTTTACCAGTCGATTTAGGAAGAGAGTATTTGGGCAGTTGCATGCATACATTTGTTTGGGTTCTGGTCCATACTCTGTCATTTCAAACGGCCATTAAAAATCGAAATATTTCGAAATTATCCCCATATCCTAAACAAACACAATAAGTAGACAAATATCAGCCAGCCCATATAAAAAAATTGCACAAAAATGCTATTTCTCGATTTTTCCCACTGCTGTTAGTGAACGACTGTTTGGCTCTCGATGCACTTGCCAGTCTGGGTATGGGCCAGTCACTTCAAGTGGGCTTAAAAAATCGAAATATGTTGAAATAGTTAGCCAATGTTAATCATGGTATATTTGTAACCCAATATCAACTGAATTTAACCAAAACATATCGAAAACTATCCATTTCAGTCTCCCGACGCGCCTTTTCAGTCGTCCGCCAGACAGAGACGCACATATATGGGGCAAGGGTATGGCACAGACCCGCTCACTAAATGGGCCATAAAAAAAATATAATACTAATTTTTTTAAATAAACAGATAAACTAGCCAAATATAAACGTGTTTCCATTAAAAAATTAACAAATTTTGGAATTTTTCGATTTTTTAAGGCCCATCTAGTGTGCCTGTGTATGGTGCAATGGCGAAAGGGCCGGCTTAGTCAAGTGGCCTTAAAAAATCGAAAAATGCTTATATTTCCAACAAAAGTCAAACAATCACAATGAGCAGACCAATACGAATCTGCTTAAACATAAGAATAGCAAAATAATAGTATTTTTCGATTTTTCCCATGACCTAATATAGACCACAGCTTTGGGACGGACGACGAAGAATGACAAGAAGGGCATTTTAAAAGTCAACTGGCCATGAGAATGGAACAAACCCGTACTGGGACGATTAGTCTGATAAAGATCTTTCAGAAAATTCAGCATTATCTGGTATTTGTTAAAAATTTCTATTTTTCCGATACCAAAAACTAATGCTGCCTGTGCCCTGGAACTCGTCTGTTCAGACAGCATAGTGTCAATTTCAATTCGCTAATAAAATTAGATAAAATAGTTTTTGCTTCAAACTGTTGATTGATTTCCAAAGAAAATTGTTCAAATTTAATGACGAGTAAAGAATATTTCCAAAATGTTTAATATTTCAAATTTTTAAATATGCTTAATTATAAACATTGTGATCTGAGTACACAAAGTTCAACTTTAGGCGGCTATTACAAAGAATCTAACACAGATATTTTCACAAAACCAACTACTCATGGATTCATTATTCTATTGTATACATGGACAAGTCAATGTTTATATCAGTTTTTAGTTTAAAAGGAAGAAAAACGCTAAACTATGTTGCTTATTCAATTCAACTTTACTAACCAAATGACGAATACGAAAAAAATGCGCATTCCGCCTTTCTACCCGAATCTCACAAAAAGGGGTCTCTTATTTTTGGGGTTGATTTTTCTAATAAAAACGAAAAAGATGTCAGATACCGCAGTTGTTACATCCGCGTCGCCAGTGGCTGCCCCACCAGCATCCGTTGAGAAGAAGGTGGCCGCCAAGAAGGCTGCCACAAAGGCAAAGAAGCCAGCGGCACCACCATCGCATCCGCCAACCCAGCAAATGGTCGACGCTTCGATCAAGAACCTGAAGGAGCGTGGTGGCTCATCGCTTTTGGCCATCAAGAAATATATCAGTGCCACATACAAGTGCGATGCCCAGAAACTGGCCCCGTTCATTAAGAAGTACTTGAAGTCATCCGTTGCCAATGGAAAGCTGATCCAAGCCAAGGGTAAGGGTGCATCTGGCTCGTTCAAACTGTCTGCCGCCGCCAAGAAAGACCCCAAGCCAAAGGTTGCCTCTGTTGAGAAGAAACCCAAGGCCAAAAAGGCCACTACAGCCGGAGCAGCGAAGAAGAAGCCCGCTGCTAAGAAAGCAGCCGCTGCCGGTGACAAGAAACCCAAGGCCAAAAAAGTCGTCGCTACCAAGAAGACCGCTGAGAAGAAGAAATCCGAGAAGGCTAAGGTAAAGGATGCCAAGAAAACAGGAACAGTGAAGGCGAAACCAGCCGCCGCAGCTAAGGCCAAGGCCAAGGCTGCCGTTTCTGCTGCCAAGCCCAAGAAGACGACGAAAAAGGCCACCGCTCCTGCTGCAGCCAAGAAGCCCAAAGCAAAGACAACTTCTGCCAAGAAGTAAATGAGTTTTGCAGGCGGAAGATTGCGCAAATTTTAGATATCGAATATCGGAAATTTGATTTTTAAACAGCCCTTATTAGGGCTACAAATTCATATCAAATGAGAAAGAGAATTTTCTAATAATTATTATATTTGATTTAGCTGCTAGCTTAGATTTTGCTCTGTTATTTGTAGGTTTATATGAAAACGGCCCTTAATGATGTAGCTAAGCAGAATGTGCCACTTTTGGATGAGGATGACTTGGCATG
This sequence comes from Lordiphosa andalusiaca, assembly GCA_035044965.1. Taxonomy (NCBI): domain Eukaryota; kingdom Metazoa; phylum Arthropoda; class Insecta; order Diptera; family Drosophilidae; genus Lordiphosa; species Lordiphosa andalusiaca. The sequence continues at coordinate 333,066 of JAWNNM010002157.1, read as the reverse complement.
GATAGAGTCCCAGTCCCAGTTCATTGCAGACTGAAGGTTGCGCAAATGTTAGATATCGAATATCGGCAATATGATTTTTGAACAGTCCTTTTTAGTCCTTCATATCAATCGAGAATGAGAATTTTCTCATAATTATTGAATTACCTTTGAGCTAAGCAGTGCCTTTTGGCAGTACTTTTGGATATTTGGCATGGAGAGAGGAGTTCAATTCCAGTTTCTGAATAACTTCCACTTCTCTGCGTTTTAACGATTGTATTTTATGTTAAATTTGTCAAATTCTTTCACATGTCCTCTAAGAAAGCCATTACATCAGACATTACATTTTTCAGCGAATGGCCAATGGCCCATACGAAAATTCTCATATTCTTTTAAATCAAATATTTGTGGCCCTGAAAAGGGCCTTTTTGATTGATTGAGGATCCGCTATTGCGAAATTTACTTCGAGCTGGTGTACTTGGTGACAGCCTTGGTTCCCTCACTGACGGCGTGCTTGGCCAGCTCACCGGGCAGCAGTAGACGCACAGCAGTCTGGATTTCCCGACTGGTGATGGTCGAACGCTTGTTGTAGTGGGCCAAGCGAGAGGCTTCAGCAGCAATGCGCTCGAAAATGTCGTTGACAAAGCTGTTCATGATGCTCATCGCCTTGGAGGAAATGCCAGTGTCGGGATGGACCTGCTTAAGCACCTTGTAGATGTAGATGGCATAGCTCTCCTTACGCTTGCGCTTCTTCTTCTTATCGTTCTTGGTGATATTCTTCTGGGCCTTGCCAGCCTTCTTGGCTGCCTTTCCACTGGTTTTAGGCGGCATATTTTCACTTTTGCACAAACACACTTCTTCACTTGTAAATCGAAGAGACCGGTGCGCACAATTTATACTTTTATTTGAGCCACGCTTTCAGCTTTATGAATGCGTCGGGCGTACAGATGTCGACCCACCCCTAGCAGAGCCAGTCGATAGAGGAAAAAAGTATAAATAAAATGGCAGTTTTCGGGTCAGGCATAAACATTCGTGGTCTATTCAGTGAACAGTGTGAGAACAAATAAATAATAAATAAAAATGTCTGGTCGTGGTAAAGGTGGCAAAGTGAAGGGAAAGGCAAAGTCCCGATCCAACCGTGCTGGTCTACAGTTCCCTGTTGGTCGAATTCACCGTCTGCTCCGCAAGGGTAACTATGCTGAGCGCGTTGGTGCCGGCGCTCCCGTTTACCTGGCTGCTGTTATGGAATACCTAGCAGCTGAAGTTCTTGAGTTGGCCGGCAATGCTGCCCGCGACAACAAGAAGACGAGAATCATCCCTCGTCATCTGCAGCTGGCCATCCGCAACGATGAGGAGTTGAACAAACTGCTCTCTGGCGTGACCATTGCCCAAGGTGGTGTGCTGCCCAACATCCAGGCTGTACTTCTGCCCAAGAAGACCGAGAAGAAGGCTTAAGAAATCCCCAAATCGCTCACATCCATGTACATTAAAACCAACCGTCCTTTTCAGGACGACCAATTTCATCCAAAGATATTGACTGAATTTTCCCATAAAATAAAAATAGTCTTATGTTTTAGGTAGAACAAAATTGACGAATTTCCTCAGCTGAGCCGCATTTTTATCAAACTTATATTGTAATAAAAGGGCAATGGTTTTTGTTGTATATGAACCAGCAAGCAAAAGGGCACTGAATGTCTGATAATCGTTTAGTTTTCGAGTATTCGCCAACGACCATACCACGCTGAATACATCGGTTCTCGTCCGATCACCGAAATTAAGCAGCGTCGGGCGCGGTTAGTACTTAGATGGGGGACCGCTTGGGAACACCGCGTGTTGTTGGCAATGCCATTGTGCCCAACAAATTCTTTTTTGTTGTTAAAATTATCTCCACTTTAATTTTATTCATTGATGTTAAAGTCTGTAGCATAATTTCCAGTGCAACTTCATGAAATAAGCTAAAATAAGTATGACAATTCATTCTCTTTTGGTGAATTTTTGGTGGTCCTGAAAAGGACCGATTGTTTATAGGTTTTTATGGCAAGCGATTTATGTATGCTTAACCGCCAAAGCCGTACAGAGTGCGGCCTTGTCTCTTCAGGGCGTACACAACATCCATGGCTGTGACCGTCTTCCGCTTGGCATGTTCGGTGTAGGTGACTGCATCACGGATCACATTTTCCAGGAACACTTTGAGCACACCGCGAGTTTCCTCATAGATGAGTCCAGAGATACGCTTGACGCCGCCACGACGAGCCAAACGGCGGATAGCTGGCTTCGTGATACCCTGGATGTTATCACGCAACACTTTGCGATGACGCTTGGCACCACCTTTTCCCAAGCCTTTACCACCTTTGCCGCGACCAGTCATTTTTTATTTATTTTCAATGTTTAAACACACTTCACAAGAGTCACAGAGAAACTAATGCTGCCGATGAAACAGTGGCTTCTATTTATACCAAAAACGACGAAAACAGAAGGGAGTCAGCGATATCTTCCCTCTCGTTTGGCTGCCTCGCCATCAAAATTTGCCTCTCGCTCTCTCTCTTTCCCACCCTCGGCCGTTTTCCTATATAAGTGAGGCACAAATTCGGTCGATCGCTCATTGTGTTTTGAATTGTGAACGTAAACAGTGTACAAGAATAAAAAAAAAATGGCTCGTACCAAGCAAACAGCCCGTAAATCTACTGGTGGCAAGGCACCGCGCAAGCAGCTGGCCACCAAGGCAGCTCGCAAGAGCGCACCAGCTACTGGTGGAGTGAAGAAGCCTCATCGCTATCGCCCCGGTACAGTTGCTCTGCGTGAAATCCGTCGCTACCAGAAGAGCACTGAGTTGCTGATCCGTAAGCTGCCCTTCCAGCGTTTGGTGCGTGAAATCGCTCAGGACTTCAAGACTGACTTGCGTTTCCAGAGCTCTGCTGTCATGGCTTTGCAAGAGGCTAGCGAAGCCTACTTGGTTGGACTCTTCGAAGATACCAACTTGTGCGCCATCCATGCCAAGCGTGTCACCATCATGCCCAAAGACATCCAGCTGGCCAGACGTATCCGTGGCGAGCGCGCCTAAGTTGAGTCCGCCCTGTGTTCTATTTTGAACATAAAGCTATACAAATCGGTCCTTTTCAGGACCACAAAACATTTGATTTTCAATGAGATTGCGTTTTCGCTTTAATTTTTTTTTTCAAAGAGGAAATGGAGAATGCTAAATGAACACTACAAGTAGGCCATTTTTCGATTTTGCCGATTGCTTTATGCATGGCCAGCCGCTGGCCCAGGCACATACTCTTGTCATTTCAAATGGGCTTAAAAAATCGAACTATTCAAAAATCGGTTACAAATTTTTAGTAACCCATACCTGCAGACAAACATCAACTAGATATTTGAAAAAACTTGCCAAAAATACGCTTTTTCGATTTTTACCAGTCGATTTAGGAAGAGAGTATTTGGGCAGTTGCATGCATACATTTGTTTGGGTTCTGGTCCATACTCTGTCATTTCAAACGGCCATTAAAAATCGAATTATTTCGAAATTATCCCCATATCCTAAACAAACACAATAAGTAGACAAATATCAGCCAGCCCATGTAAAAAAATTGCACAAAAATGCTATTTCTCGATTTTTCCCACTGCTGTTAGTGAACGACTGTTTGGCTCTCGATGCACTTGCCAGTCTGGGTATGGGCCAAAAACTATCCATTTCAGCCTCCCGACGCGCCAGACAGGGACGCACATATATGGCCCGCTTACTAAATGGGCCATTAGCAACGAAGTTGGGGGTCTGGTGCAGCTGCTGCCATTCACTGGAATAATTTGGAGAATGTACAAAGACCTCAAATAAAAATGTGTTTGACTAAGTAGACGCGTTCAATACTTTCATGATCACAAGGAGGAATAGATATTACTTTCATAGTGAAAGAACAATTTCAAAAATTTTAAGTAATGGTTAAATTAATCACCGATCACGATAGCTTGAATGACTCCCAGGCGATAACTCCTGAGGAGAGCCATGTAAGTGATGAGAGCAAGTTCGAAACCGACCAAGAAATAAAGTCGGGTGAGATTTCTGACATATACGCCCATCTACTCAAACGGCATATGCTCCTGTACCCCGAAGATGGCACTCACAAAGAGTGGGTCAAGCCGCAATTGATAATTTTGTTCGCGACAGGCGACATAGCCCAGGTGATTGAAGCCATTGTGAAAGACCTGAAGCACCCGATTGGCAAAGGTTTGATTGCCAGCGTGCTAGTGGAGGAGTCAATACGTGAGGAGATCATCAACAGATTACGTTCACGTCTGCAGCCCATGGACGAGCGCTTGCACCAACATCCGAATTATGTGCGGACGATGAGATTGATTGATCGCATGAACTGCTCGACAATACATATTGAAGAGTTCGATGAAGCAGACACAAAGAAGCGCTACGGACACATGAAACCAGGATCTCCAATAGTTGTATTGGACTTTCCGCAGTACTATTTTGGCGACAAGCCATCGGCCGTGATAACACTGAGCACGTTTCGGAACTTCAACGAGGCCATAAAGTTATGCAAAAGGGAGGGGCTAAATTTCGAATCAGTTTCTGTGTGGTCTGCAAAGTTGGCACAGAGCTTTGAGCTGGTCACCAGACTGCCATTACCAACACACTGGACCTTTAATTGCATGAATATACCGCTCGACTTCCTGGAACAACTTGCGCAGGCCAATGCAACTGCTTTGATCAAACAAAACTTTCACCATGAGATTCATATCATAAATGGCAAACTCAAAACAATATCATTTCCCATTAATAATTAAGTTAGATATGGTTTAATGAGTGCTAAATTTGATGAGAATTTGATTTATATCTATTTTTCTAGTATTCTTTCCTCATAGCGGACGATGGGAGCCGCTTAACCGACAATTTACTGAGGTTTATTGTTTAACAGAATATTCTCGGAATTGAACTAATTACTTAGCTCAGAGCACTTTCCCTGACCGTGCCCTCAGACACAGCAAAATGATCTCCGTAAACTAGCATGATCCAGCCAACTCGTTCCCGGTTCAATTTACAAACACTCTCAACGGCACAAGGGTCAGAGCTTTATTTGGAACAGTTTTTCAGTACCAGTTGAGTGTTAGTCACGGAGAAGAGGACTAGACTCTGTCCGAATACTGTGACCAGAATAATATTTTCTTAGTCCCATCAGAAAATGTTTACATAAATGTCACTGCACTAACCCTTGCACTAATTCTAACTAATTTGAAGGACATTTCCACTGAACACAGACAAATTTTTCTCACAAAGACTACTTTTGTGACTCTACGACGAAGGAGATAGCATAGAAACAGACGGACATGGCTTTACGGCTATACACTCAGCTTGTCATGCTGATCAAGATACCTTATGTGATCGGAAATACTTCCTTCTACGGTATATATATATTCTTGATCACTCTGTGTGAACAGAAGAGCTAGAGCCACCAAACGATGTATGTAGACTCCAATTGTTTTATGTTTGCAATATCTATAATCTCTCAAATGTCAATAAAGATCGGATAATATATGCGAAGTTATAAGAAAATCTGAATTTTGCATATATTTATGTAAGCGAAAAAACATAAACATAATAACAAACAACAATAATAATAATAATAATATGTTAAATCTAATGATAATGCTCTTTTAATAAATGTTAGGGAAAGCTAATAAGCATTTAATCCACAGAGTAACATTTGTATAAATGTCAAGTAAGGCCGACTTTAACTTAAGATCTCTTTTTTTTTTAATTTGTGGATTTTAACGTAACTCAAAAAACAATAAAGAACAATTTTAATTGTCCCAAAGGTCATCATACCGAGTGAACGGTCATTTAATTGTAAAGCTTAATAGAAATGGATACAACTCGGGGAGAATTTATGGGAAATTGTGTTTTATTGATAAGTTCTTTACGATCTCAGTGCAAAATCCAAGAAAACTTCTTCCAAACTGGTTTGCATTATCAAATAATCATCTATATACAATTTATCACGATTTGTCTCTATTAGTTTAAATATATCAGACCACGATATGCTGTGAAATGGTATATGATATGTAAGCAGGTCCTTAAATTCTTCTTTTAGAACAGCATGAGGAATTTCCCTTGCAATAAAATCCTTCAACTTGTATATTCGATAAGCGTTTGTGTCGCTCATTCTAGGTGCAACACTTGTTTCGACCTCAGGATGTCGGCCGGTTTTCGTCTTTTTTACTTCTTGATGTTTTAGCGTTGTAGAACTTTCGCTGTTATTTTCCTCATTTGTGGAACTTGGATCAACGCTAGTTTGCCTTACCAGACGACAAAGAGAGCCGGATTTGTTAATTGCCTGCCCCGCGGAAGACGAGGAACTTTCGGGGAGTCTTTCGAAATTTTTCCTTGACAGCCTTATCTTAATCTTTAAAACAAAACCCTTGGAGTAAGTGGTCTTGAGATGCTGTGCAGATCCTATGCACTTAATCTCGCCCGACACCATGATGGCAATACGCGTGCACAGTGTCTCGCACTCCTCCATACTATGTGATGTCAGAACAATTGACTTCCCCGCAGAGCGTATAAAATCAACAATTTTCCACAGCTGTCGCCGAGCAATTGGGTCCATACCACAAGTTGGTTCATCTAAATACAAAACGGATGGATTCCCAATAACGGCGATTGCCACACTCAGTTTCCTCTTATTGCCACCACTGTAGTGTTTAGTTCGTTTGTCTATATGCTGATAGAATCCAAATGATGAGGCCAGATCGTAACATATGGCTCTTATATACTGGCGTCGTACACCACGCAGCAAGCAGTAAATTTTTAAAGTTTGTCGCCCAGTCAGGTCCTCAAACAAAGCGTCAAACTGTGGACAATATCCGATTTTGGAGTACGCCCTTCGCATATGGGACTTTAAGTTGATTCCCTCAACGTATGCAACTCCCGCACTTATCTTCGTGTCGCCGGTGAGCATCTTAAACGTTGAAGTTTTGCCCGCCCCGTTAATGCCCAAGAGGCCAAAACACTCGGCTGAGGCTACATAAAAATAGAGATTCTTAACAGCCAGTGTTTTTCCATAACGCTTGCTGATTCCGTCCACGACAAGTGGAATATTGCTGCGCTCTTCAGATGAAAGACTTTTGACGAGATGGCGTTCCTTTTGGACACCATCCTTATCATTTGTCGGCGAATCTTCTCCTCCTGAACTTCGATGTTTTTTCAATCTCAATTTTCGAATTGCTTGCGAAATGAAAGCACACATCTTAGCATCTAACAGGATGAGTAGGGCCATTAAACAGACGGCATCCAAGCTTAGAAACAGGATTTCTGGCAGAACACCGGGATGCCTATATACATAGTAACCGGGAATATTACAACAGATCGGAACATTGCGGCATCGAACGGGCTTCGATAACTTTCTAACTGCTGGCACATCACATCCTCGTCGTATATTATAGTTGATGTGAATGTGGAGTAATCCATTGGCCAAACTGAAATGAGGAAATATTCGAAAGTACCAAGTTAATTGCTCTGCCACGTGTTTCAGCTGAAACTTCTCAAATGAGAGGGCCACGACCACTGTGAACAGCCCAGTGCCGGTCAGAATCGTTCCCACTGCAGCGCGCGCGAATCCCGTAGCGCCATCGGAAAAGCATCTGGAGATGACATAGCTGAGTGGCAATGCAGCCAAGCCAAATATCAATAAAATCGAAAGGTATCGGCTTAAATCAACGAACGAAGAGTACCCCAACTCTTGAAAGGCCGCAATTGTAACTATGGCAATGATGGCTGTGAAAGTAAACGTTAAATAGTCCCACAGCAGTTGGCTTATCCAGTAGGAGAATACATCAACTCCGCTGAGATATTGTAAAAGCTTTGCTCTCGACTGTTGCTCCTTTATTATGGGCAGCACATAGAATGCCGTAACGAAGCACATAACTAGGCTTAAGTTAATGGCAATCTCGGAACCCAGACGCTGTCCTTTATTCAGTCGCAATGTCAACGTGTCTGGGCTATATGGCAATGGTGCATTGGTCACCCCGGTTGCAGCATCCCTGCCAAGCAGTTGAACTGCAAGTGCGTTGTGCACCAAGTCGAGCGCCAATGGCGCAGTGTGGAAAGGCTTGTTGTTCAACCATATTGTCGCCTGGTTTGCTGCAACAGTCAAGCCAGCTAAGTACTCAAAATCAACCCGCACCCTATGATCCTTCGATTCGCTTAGTATGTAATCCTCAAAGCTCCGCATGCCCGTGTTCAGTAGACCATATTTTCCCTTGTAGGTAGCCAAGTGCTCAGTGTAAGCAGTTGACAGCGGCAACGCTTGAGCAGCTTCCTGATTTTCCAACACCACAGTGGCTTTGGGATACTGTTTCAACGAAATATGAATTGCCGGTAGCTCATAATAGATCCGTCCGCCTCGTGAGTTCAGTATGGTGGCAGTCATAAAAATGATGGGCATCAGCAGCTGAATTATTAGTATAAAATAGTTTCCCCTTGTGATCAAGGCCTTCTTACGGAAAAGTCCTTGCCAGCGCATTAAGCAACGCCTGTGACACCGTTCCTCCTGCGAGTCGCTCTCAAAAACCAGCCCCTTACTTAAGCGCTGATCTTGCAGCTGGTTTTTCCCATTGGTCGCACTTGCTCCTCCCTGCTGCCGCCGCTCAACGATTGTGTTATACTCGTCTGTCACTTGCATAAAGACATCTTCCATGGAGGCCACACTCACGCCGTATCCATCCAACTTCAGCTGCTGTGACTGTTGCTCCAAGTCACTCAGCAGGGCAGCATATTTGCTGGAATATTCGTTGGGCAGTCGATAGGTTAGCTCTGATCCCACTTCGTTCTCCGGCTCTATGCCTGGTATATGCCGGGCAATAAGTTTGGTTACTTCTCGGGCATCACAATCGTTTTGCTTTACGCAGACCAAACGATAACCTGACCCAAAGCGTTTCTTGAGGAAAAATGGTGTTCCGTAACACTGCAGCTGTCCTTCGCACAGAATTGCTATACGGTCGCCCAGTACATCAGCCTCGTCCATATAGTGAGTGGTCAGTAGAATTGTGCGGCCCATCTTTTCGGCTTGCAACAGGTCCCAAATACGACGACGTGCTGCCGCATCAACTCCCGAGCTGGGCTCATCGCAGAGTACGACCCGCGTTCCACCACATAGGGCACAACAAAGGGAAAGTTTACGTTTCATACCGCCCGACAGTTTATCAGCAGTTGTGTGGGACTTTTTTTCTAGTTCCATTATACGCACATACTTGTCGACCTCCCGTTTAAGGGCTGTGGATCCCCGCACACCCTTCAGACTACCAAAGAATACGATGTGGTTCCGCACACTCATCCTGTTGAAGAGCACGTTACGTTGGGGGCAAATACCCATCGATCGACGGGCGCACGCCAGCTGAGTGCGGATGTCACAGCCGTTGATCACAGCGGTGCCTCTGGTTGGCGCCGTGATGCCAGTGAGCATATGTATGGTGGTGGTTTTTCCAGCACCATTGTGTCCAAGTAACACCGTGATCTCATCATAATACATTTTCAAGCTCAGGTCCTTGACAGCAGCGTGTTTGCGGTAGCTTTTCGAGAGGTCGCACAATTCAATGCCCAGCCTGTGCTTCCTCTTACATTTGGCTTGATCGCGAAGTGAGTCTGTTGAGCTGTAATTTCCGGTGGTCGGGCTTCTGAGTCCACTCCAGAATTTGCGACAAAACAGAAAGTTCCATCGCCGTGGCACTCCGAAGTCTCCGGGGCGTATCTGCTCTACATAGAGACAAATAATCATGTAGATCAGCGCACCCAACGAAAGTGCCAAGATCACATATAAAAGCGTGAGCGAATCATCTGCGGAGACGGGCTCTATCAAATTGTCACACTGTGCACCCTTCCCCGTGGCCTCCCACGACATAATGACATGGAATCCAAAGCCCAGTGCCGTGTTTGAGAACACCAGACTTAGGACGAGCTTATGCCAAAGGCGCATCCGTTCGTAATAGTACGTGGCGAACGAAAACGGAATGTAGGTGAGAAACCACATGATGCCCGTTACGGCTGCGGCTGTGCTGGCTTTTGAGAAGAACACGGCCAGCATAAAACAAAAGCACACACTGGCCACCACATAGGAGTGGAAGAACAACAGTAGCGGAATCCAACTGGAGTAGGTGAGAACAGCCACCGAGTTGTAGAACTGTATGAGTAGCATGCACATGACCAGCACCACCACCAGCATCAATAGTATGTAACTCTTCACAAACCAGGCTGTCCAGTGCAGCCAATTGTGTATGCCCATCAGTATCATGATCTCCTTAAGTTGCTCCTCTTTCTCACAGGTCACATACTTGGCCACATAGCAGCATGGATAGACGAAACTGAGCAGCAGTATGAAGGGCAACATCTGCTGAATGCCACTCAAAAGCGGATCATATATGAACGGTCTGTAGGGGAAACGTTGCAGTTGCACGTGGGGTAGATCCGAGCGATTCGTGCTCAATTGGAGCCAAGACATTGTAATTGCATGCTGCAGTGGCAAAAATCCCTCCATAATGTACCCAACTGGGACACCTCCATCGTTGTCCTTCTCATTTCGAGGTCCGGTGAAATCATATGCTGGCAAAAGAGTATTCGTGCGCCATGTATCTATCACCGGGCCAGTCATGGTGCGCAGTTCACTGGGAAATCTGAGTGAATAGTTTAAAATCAGTGGGAACCTGCTGCCACTCTGTACACTGTAGTCCTTGGCAAACTGTACACCAGCCAGGTAGTTGTGTTTGACCAAATCCTGCTCCATATGTCCAGCGGTATCGTAGGCACGCCATCCGAGCAACCGTAGTCGCAGTGTGGCAGCCATGATTATGGCTCGATTAATCTCATTGTCTGGGGTATAGCAGATGAAGTGTCTGGGCACGTTCAAAGTGCCGTTGTCGTGCAAAATTCGATTTCCCTTGAGAACTGACGAGTGGTAAAGCTGCAAATCCGATATGGACACGGGTGAATAGCGGAGCTCCGGCATTGGAGTTGGACTTACTAGTGCGCGTATAAGAACAATCAGCGAAAGAAATAATAAGGGAAGAATGAGAGCAGTCAGGAATTGAAGCTTCTGATTCCATTGAAGAATCCAGTTTTTCCAAAAAAGGATTCTTAGTTTCCGACAATTGCTTACGCGGTTCGCATCATAGTCCTCCATTGTATGCGGGATGTTTGATGCTCATTTATACTTATGGCAAAGAATTTAATTTAAAAATAATGACAACATAGGCAAAGTTGTCACTGTTAGTTGCCAAGGTAGGCAGTACTATAGAAATATCGGTAGCAAAATAATTGTTAAATATACATTTTAGATTAAAACAAAAAAGAAAGTCGGTCAAGCCCGACTATAGCATACTCTGTACTAACGAAATTATACGCTCAGGATACATTTTGATGCTGCAGTAGCAGCTGAAAGCAGCGCTGCTACTGCACTGCAGCAGCGAACAGTCTTTTGATTGTTTTGAGATGAAATAATTTTATTTTCCGAACACGGTTTTTCACTCTGTGTATGATTTGATCTTAGTATAGACTGGACCAAAAAATTGATCCCATATGGGATCAACCCGAAACGGGAAAAATACTTAATGTTGAGCCCGTCCTTGACCAGCACTTTGATCCCGGTTTAAGCCTGGTCGAGCTTAAGCTGATCCTTCTTTTCGAACTCGTTTTTGATTTATTTGTGCCCGATATTCGGGATCAATTTGACTCCCAAAAAAAATTCAATCAGGCATAAACATTTGTATGTTTATATAAAATATATATAAATTTATTAAATGAATTGGAGATTTTTGTCAACAATTTACAACATATGTGCATTTCCACAGAAAGGTCCACGTAGACGACAAAAGTAAAAGTTCTCAAAAACAGCATGATTTATAAAATTTCTAGGGGAAACAATTTAATTGAAGTACTCTTATCTAATCTTACAACTATTGATAACCCATATCGAGATTTTTGATTGGAAAGTCGCACAAACTCAGTTTTTCTAATTATACCCTGTTCCCATTGAAAATGTGTCCGTCAGTCTGTCTGTATGAACGCGTCGATCTCAGAGACTATAAGAGATAGAGCCACAAATTTTTGCATGAAGGTAGATTTATGCCGTACGCAGATCAAGTTTGTTTTAGATTTGAAATATTCCACCCCGTCCCCCTTTTATCCCCACCTAGACCTCCTCTAGAAATCCTAGACCTAAATAGCCGTCCGATCCACAATTATCAAGTTAGAGCCTCGTGGTATATATCAAACGTGGCCCAATATCTATCTATTCTGAAAAATACAATCAGATCGGACAAAAAACACCGGAGCTATAAGCGAAACAGTTGAGCTGATAAGAGCATCTCAAAAATCAACCTTTGCACCATTTATAGGGCTAACTAAGAGGTATAAGTTACGCATATTGCCAAAATAAAAGTCAGATTTTTTTTTTCAATTTTAATGCGTACGACTGTCCCGTTTGACACCACGGAAATGCCCATATATACATTTTTCAAGGACCTATATTTATTCTTGCTAGATAAATATAAATTATCATAGAATCATATTGTCATATTTTTGCAGTTTCCCCAAGTTTATTTATATTCTCGTTCCAAAACTCCTCTAAGGTCTCATGATGTGGTTAGCCATTTTTTCCCCGCTTCAACTTTCAAAGCTGATTATTGATTTTGCTAGTGCTGCAAGTTGTAACGATACCCGTACGATAGGCAAAATAGTCGATACTTTGTAGAGTCACTACTCGTTTTGTTTTGAGTGCATGAAAACAACTAATAATAAGGAAATACGAACTTATCTAAGGAAACTAAACTGATGTGCTCTTAATCCGCACATATCTTGAAATCACGTTTACAATTTTGATTTGTCCGCATTTGCAATAGAAAAATATTTAAATAATGCATTGGATAAGGACCATGTGTATATCGGCAATGTGCGACAGCTCTACAAAATACTAAAATCCATTTATTCTTGAACTATCGATAACCAAGCAAAAAAATAGAATCTAGTATATTTGTAATCTTCACCGCAGCGCCAAAGGCGTTGGTGACAGAAGTTGCAGATAAACTTATCATGATTAGCAGCGTATTTAGCCACATATAAGCGGGGTATATGATTTTCGCTGACCTAACCCAAAACAGGATAGGATATAAAATATTCAATCAATTCAATAATATAAATTATATTCTTAAAACAAATGATAGTAGTATATTTGCAAGCTTATATTGGAATGTGAGACAATTATTATGAAATGTTTTCCCTGCGTTCCCAAGACACTTCTCCAGCCCTGAACTATCGATAATGGCAGCACATCACTAGGGCAAAAATAAAAAAAATTACCTGAAAAGCAAAACAAATTGAAATCGCCTGAAAATGCTGCCAAAAAACCGAGGCAGCCAACTGAATAAAATGTTAAGATAGTAACAAGGATCTAAGGAAGAGTGTGGAATTAGGGTAAGTAAAAGTAATACGCCATTCAACACTTTAATACGCCTTTGGTAATACAGGGTCTCTTCTCGCCTTTGTTGTTGTTTTGCAGTAAAAAAAAAACAAAATATATATTTTATGGCAATTGAAATTGGTTAATTAATGCGAGACGTGTTAAGATGTGATAACACTTTAATATATATTTAAATACGTATTTTTGCAGTTGACTCATCGAGCAGAACAATAACAACAACAAAAATACAGCTGTTGAGCACAACGACTAGAGCAACAACACAGTCAGCAGCTGCAGCAGCAGCAACAACAACCAAAACTGTACATAAATCTCATAATGGAGCCACAGAAAATCACAGAATTGGCCAATTTGCTTCGCAAGAATGGTGATAAAATTTTGAGCTCCGAGTTTACCCTGACGTTATCAGGTAAGAACTGAACTGCAGATATACCAAATGATTGCAATATAAGTTCGTCAAGCCGAAGCTTAAATACCCTTACCTACTGAAATATCGTTCCTAACAAACCAATATCATATTTAAAGAACATGACAATTTCTAGCCTGATGAATGACGCTGCCCCTTTGTTCTAAGCTTACATTTACTTATCAACTTACCTTTCTCTCCATCTCTCACTTTTCCCCCCAGGTTCCCTGTTGAGAGCTCTGAATGATTCATTTACATTGATTGCTGATAGCGACCTAGGCGCTGGCGCTTCCAAAGGCTTTCAGGTGGTCAAGCCCATCAATGCCAAATCGAGTGTATTTCCCGATCTCCAACTGCTGCATGACTTTGTACAGAAAACCACATTGTTAAAACTGAACTACTTCCCCAGCGAGATTTATTTCGAGGGTCTGATAGATATAGCCAAGTTTAGAGCCTTGCGACGTTTGGAGGTGCACAAGATCAGTATCAGCCAAGTCGTGGGCATACAACCTTTGCGAGCTCAGCTCCAGCAATTGATCTGCATCAAGAGTTTAAGGTCTGTGGATGATATTATCACACATTGCGGTGGCGATAGGTCCAATGGATTTGTTTGGAACGAACTCCAGACTGCCGACTTCAGTTATAACAATCTGAAGTCCATTGACACAGCTTTAGAGTTTGCTCAGCATTTGCAGCATTTAAATTTGAGACACAATAAACTAACAAGTGTCACAGCCATAAAATGGCTGCCGCATCTGAAGACTTTGGATTTGAGCTACAATTGCTTGACTCATCTCCCCCAATTTCATATGGAGGCCTGCAAACGCCTGCAATTGCTCAACATAAGCAATAACTATGTGGAAGACCTATTGGATATAGCCAAGTTGGAGAATCTAACCAGCTTGGATCTATCCGATAATTGTTTACTCGAACATAGCCAACTCCTACCGTTAAGTGCGTTGATAACGTTAACTATGCTTAATTTGCAAGGTAATCCGTTGGCCTGTAATCCCAAGCATCGATTGGCCACCTCCCAATATCTGCATAAAAATACTTCCACCGTCAAATTTGTACTCGACTTCGAACCCTTGACCAAAGCAGAGAAATCTGTTACGGGCAAACAAAAACTTCGCTTTGTGGGCTCTTTAAATCACCGATTGAATTCGAGTCTTTCGATATCCATTAGTAATTCTAGCACGTCTATAAACACTTTGGCCTCTAGTGTGGGCTCACAGCGTTCTATATACGTCCGTGGCAGGGACTCTTCCTCAGAAACGGAATATAATTCCCTAGAGACTTCTCAATCGAGTAGGAAACGCCCTACTAAAGTCCGCACGGTTGAAATTGCCGAACATAGTGAGGAAACGCCCGTGTCTGTTTCTTTACCCCCTCCACTGACAGAACCCGAGGAATCCACCGACTCCTCTTCCCATTTAGAGGCCAAAAAACAAATTCAATCGCTCCGTCTTAAATATGGCAATGAATGGCTACAAACTGGCCAAGCAGAGCTCATGCAAAGCATTGTGGGCATTGATTCACCTCAGCCAAGTGAAGAAGAGCGTAATGAGGCGCGCCAGCAATTCAATGAGTACCTGGGAGAGTTTTCCAACTCAAGTGTAGAACCCCAACCCGAAGCAGAACCATTCAATATAAGCTCTACACCCACAAATAACACCCTATTGACGGCAGTGCCATTTGACATCACTCTGACACCGAACAAAACGGAGAATCTAACTGTTTACGAAACTTGTGATGAGAGTGGAGATACTGAGTATGAGAGTCTAAACAATACGACCAAGGAAAATAATGATAAAACAACACCATCGGCTTCGCCACTGGATAAGCATAAGGAGCTGCTAAATCTGTATGGCAGCAGCTTACACCATTTAGAGGAAGACGAACCAGGTATGTTTATTATGATAAAATGGAACTTTTCTTTGATATATATATTTCCCCAGTGTCCGACTCGGAGCCCGATGAAGAAACCTATATTGTTTATCATGAGCATAAACCGAGTGAACCCTTGTTTCTAACCATATCCTCGAACTTTGTACGGGAAAAGGATACACTAACCGAGCGGTGGGTTTTTGATTCTTAATAGTTAAGAGCTAGTCGAAATCGTAAAAACATACTCAGATATGTTAAAGGTCATCAAAATCCAAAAAGTCACACAAAGTCACTTATAAATAGTTACACACAATACAGAACTAACTATGAAAAAGTCTTAAACATAATAACTGAGAAGCTGCCAGGGGTGTCTACAGGCATATTCTGTCCATTAATTCGTGTTAATTTTGTCTGAGTTTTGTCTTGACCGTCCGTCAACTTTTTATACTTTTTAACAAAGGTACACAAAGTGTTTTAGGTTTGCTTGGTATGGTTTTGGAAGCAATCTGCAAGGCTTCTCTTTCATTTTGTTGCTGTATATTGTCCAAGGTGCCTAATTTCGTTGAACTGAATATGTTCGGTAATCTTAGACTCTTCGAGCCGTCCCATGAACTTTATTTCCTATATTTATGACGTGCCGAAAGTTAATACGAACAAAAACCCTTCTGCTGGTTTCAATAAACTGAACTGTCACATTTTTGGAACCCTAACAAAGGGTGTATAAAAAAGTCCAAATGTTTGTAGTGCATAGAGGTCAGCATTTCCGACCATATAAAGAGAATATATATATTCTATGGAAAGTTAATTTTTTTATCTTTACCAAACTTTGCACGAAGTATCAAAATACCTAATGGTTTTATGTACATCTGTCGGATCCGTGAAAAACTTTTTCTACTCTGAGATACACAGAATATAGTATAAAACAGCCAAAAGGAATCATATCCGGCCCTACAAACAATATATATGCTTGATCAGAATTAACAGCCCAGTCGATTTAGCCTTCTCCGTAAACAAACACGTCTCAGAGATCAGAAGATATGTACTTGCGGGAAGATCAAGTTTATTTTCAATGTTTTGAAGAAAAATGATTTTTATCTTTTGGTCTAGACCAAAGTCTAATCTCGATTATAAAGCGATCTGACAAAATATTATGAATCGTATAATCGATAGTGGCAAATTGATAGTCAAATTGATTAGTTTTAAATGTGTTCAGTTGTTCAGCAATCTTTAATGCATTGCGGCGATAACCGATCGATCAAACCAATTGGTTGGGTTCGGAGCGCCTCAGCATGTTGCTTACATTGCAAGAGCAAGAGTGACTAAACAACTCTTACTGAGCTAAGCTCATTAAGCAAAAAAGTACCATTGAAGAAGATCATAAACAGCCCAACACTACATTGAACACCTTTTTTACTGGAGCTTGACTATCATATTGAACCTGCTGATCTGATTCTTATAATGTCCCTGCTCCTGCGCCAAATTCCAGGACTGGGATGTATAGCTACAACTTTGTCTGTTTTCTAAAAAGTTGCTTTAAGCTAATTTTGAAACCAGAGCGTTTGGATTATTTTGAAGGCTCGACCTAGAGTCAAAGACCAAAACAAATCGAGTTCATACTGGGCTTTATATCAATTTCAATCATCGTTTCATTCTTATCTTCTATTTAAATGTTATATAATATCATCCTTATCTACAGCACCAAAACAAAATGGAGCCTACAAATTCTTGAGTCATGTGAACGTCTCAAGGCAAACACATTGCGAATTAACTTTGATACAATGAGAAAGGACAAACAAGAGCGCATCTATTGTGTGGAGAACACACTGTGTCAGGTGATTTCACACACATACAACAAACAATCAAGCATATTATTTAACCTAAATTTCATAACAGGAACTGGAGAGGAAACTGCGCGACATACTGTCCCAGCGTGATCTTACCGAAATGAACATTAGTATCTATCGGTGTGTGATGTGTGGGATTCAGTTTACCGTGGACCAGAAAAGCAGGCGCTTCAAAACAGAAAGTTTGTTAAATTTTGTATTTAATATTCTCTAAAGTATGTAACCAATCTATGTTCCCCATAGAGCAAAGTTGTCCCGATTGTCATAGCGCTTTTGTGGCCGAGGTGACCGACTTGCCGCGTTCTCTGGACAAACCCACTGTGGAAATGGCTGTGGAACCCAAGCTCTCGCCAGCACTCATAGTAGAGGAGGAATCCCCAGTGAGCACACCTCTGGTGCTCCAGACCAAGGAAGATAACAATAGCATTGGCAAGTCTTTGGCCAGTTTCTTTTTTTATATCGATCAAATCTTGGAAATTTTCTAAAACAACAGATAAAACCCACACACACACATTATCCTTTGTAGATGGGATTATTTATGATTTTGGTATTCCTATTCATATTTTGTGGGCTTATTTGGTAGAACTGTTGATTTTAAACGTCTGAAGTCTACATAAAACATTTGTTACATTTTAATTTTTTTATTTCTTTCTTTCTTTCTTTTATTTCTGCATGCAACGCACACAAATCACACAAACACACCAACCAATATTGAAAAATGGCAATCGAAAATCTAACTTTTGTATATTTATACATTGTGCTTTTTTGTGCCTTTTTCTCTCACCCAACCACCAATAATGTAAAATATTGATCAATTAATTAATACTTCAGTGGCCACGTGCAGGCTAACAACCGCTAATGACACACCCAATCCTAGGAGTTTGATGCAAGCCACCAAAAGTTAATATGCCGATTTGTATAAGTTTGAATTTAATAATATTTTTGATTGTCAATTCTCTGACTCTGTTCTGATTTAATGAGAAGCAGCGCATTTGGGCATGAAGAAGCTAACGAGTTCAAAGAACAAATCTTATAAAAGTTTATACTTTCGTTTTGTTTGTATGAAAATGTTGAATTGAATTTGAATAACTTTATGTGTATGAAAAAACGCCTTTAACGTGTATATATATATATTTCTGAACCGTAACAACTGTCAGTAGAGCCTAAATCCGTCCGCCTTCTCTATGTGGAGTTTGGTTTTATAGCTCTCGTAATGCTCTTGCAGTAGGTTATGGTGTCCATGGTCCTAGTACTCTACAAATTCCATCATTTTTCATAGTGCTAATGATCGGATTTAAATTGAATTGTCAGAACTTAAAATTAGTTAAGTATACTTCAGGTCAGATTGAGTTGGTTTAGTTAGCTTTTTTAATTAGCACCTCGATAGCATACCGGTTAGAAACTTGTTTCGGTTGAGTTCAAAAGTGGGATCCGTCAAAAATAAAATATATTCGGTCTCCGACGTTTTCCGACTTAAGTCCGTTCACAGACAAACTGTTTACCTTGCCAGTTGACACTAATTAACACCTAGAGGAGCTAAATTCAGCTAAAATGTGCCTTGAAGTGTGGTGGCGGGTTAAGGATGGATCAGACAACAGGCGAAACTGGAGGGACTGGAATAGAGGTAGACCGGGTAATTTCATTTCTAATAGATTAACACTTTCAAATTGAAACTGCACAACTTCAGTCTTGATTTGAGGACTTTGATTGTGAACATCGTTGTTTCTTCTTCTGCGGATACAGTTTCGGTTTTACATTTTGAACAGTTTATATAAGTTCAGTTTCGGGGTTTCTCTCTTGACTTTACTATCAGATTGACTTACGCTCTCGTTTTTTCAATTCAAGCGGCTTTTAGACCTAACATAAGAGTCGAGCCTGGCTGAGTTTGATTTTAAGCATCTCTAAAACAAAACATTTCCAAAATTTACCTGTGACAGCTGTTAGATTAGTTAACTTGTAAAATTATGCTTCAATTTGGTCATTGGAAAGGTTGTGGAAAAAATATCATCATAATTATGTATTTTATTATAGGTCATATAGATATTCTTAATTAATACGCACAAATCTGCGTTATAACACTTGTATAAGATTTGTTACAGTAGCTCAACATTTTTCATAATTACTAAAAAAAATTGATTGAGAAACACCAAGTCAAAATCAAGGCTGCTTCCATTAGATAACTCAACTAGATCCTCATAATTCAACCCCACCAATTTTCCACACTATTCCCCACCAACAGGTTCGGCCAACTCCTTAAACGAGAGCAGCTCTTGCTCTAAGATAACCAATTCTCAATGCTCCTTCGACTCCAATCAGTCCGTGGTGGGCAGTTCAAATACCGAACGTGATTTAGAATTTCGCGCTAATGAAAGTGATGTGGATATTATCTCTAATCCGAGCCAATCCAGTATTGAGGTCCTGGATCCAAGCTGCGTACAAAGCTCAAGTCGTAAGACTTCCGAAGAGCGTCGCAGTTCACAGCTGCCACAACTGGATTTGAATCAAACGCAGAACTTTATAGAGCGGGAATCTCGACAAAAGCTAGCTGAGCCAGCCACCGCTATGACGACGACGACAACATCTTCTCAAGTGGGTCACGTGCAGTTGACAGAGAGCAGCTCATCAGGATCAGTCACGGACAGTATTTGCACCGCTTATGAGCAACAGGGCAAGGAAAAAGAGAAGGAAAAACCCAAATCAACTGGAGAAAATAGCAAAATGTTGGGAAACATGCAATTAACCGAATCCGGTGGTAGCCAACACAATAATAATAATATCGAGGTAAAAGAGACGAATGAGCAACCAAAGAAAGCTGAGGATGCTGGATTATCTTCCATGTTTGGAGGTAAGAAATAAGAATTATATATATTTTTTAATTTCACTCCTTAATATTGTGTCAAAGCTCTTCAAAATTTGTTTGCCAAAAAACGGGGGGTAATTTAATTAACGGGGGGTATTGTACATTCTCGGGTATACCTAACATTGACAGACATTAACTTAATCTGTTTATTCTTCTTGCAGCCCTTTTCCAATCCACCAACCTACTGATGTCCAGCTCGAAAAAATTGATTGATTCAGAAGCAAGCACCACCGCCCACCCTTTTTTGATTTCACCCTTTAAGTTTAACTACAGCGATTTCAATGACATCGATCATCGGTTAAAACTTTACTTCTACCAAAGTAAATTCAAAGAGGCTGGCGAGCATTTCAAATGGTTGGCCAAAGGTCGCATCTATAATGAGCATACCCAGTCAATTAAAGATGGTCTAGTGGTGATATCAACTTGTAAATGTTATGTCATGGAGGCGTATGCATTGCCTCAGGATGATGTCAGTAAATGGCTGCGCCAGGTGATCAGTGTGACTGTGGATCGCTTAATGAGCATCCAATTGCTACCCTGGAAGCTAGGTGTAGCCTTCAGCTTAAAAGATTGGGGTGGACTTGTGCTATTATTTCAGGATATGCTAAGTACCGACAGCTTTCTGCTGTACCTACATCAAAGTGAGTAACAGTTGGATACCATTTCCCTATAACCTTTCACTATTTTTATAAATTTCTCTAGACAATGCCCTACCAGAACAGTGCCAAATGGTTGAACAGCCATGTGAATCCTTGCGAGATTACTTGAACTCATACGTTTCCGAGCCGTTGAAGATGTGTGCTCTTCTCACCAGCTGCCATTGGACCTTTGACAAAGAAAATCGAAAATTTGACTTATGCACTCTCCTTACCACAGACTCGCATTTACATATCTCAGGAAATGGCAAATTCAACTGGTTGTCTTCAAAGCCAGAAGATCAAAGTCAGAGTCTGGAGTTAAGTCTCACCCAGCCCATGAGCAACTTGGTGGATGTGGAACGAATCACAGACCTAGAGTATAACATTAATTTCATTGACGATACACAAAACCAATGCGAATTATGGGTTTTCAAATTTGAAACACGAGCCCATGCCGAATGTTGTCTAAACACCATTGGGCAATCCTGGGAGAAACTTTTTGGTGTGCCATTTAGTTATGCGGGAACGTAGGATCTAGGGGACCACCATATCAAACACAAATCTTTATAATTATGTGCAACAAATATTTTTGAAATTGAATTGTGAATTGTGTGTATACTAATTATTTTGTTACAATTTTAAGCTCCGATTAACTTAATAAACTGAACATATATCTGTAAACAGTTTTAGGCACAGATTTTGAATTATGGACAATATACAATAATATTAAATATAACGAACGGCAAACGAGTCATGGTGCTGACCCTCGAAATTATTTGTAATATATTTGTAACTTAGTAACTAGGTATGAGTTATAATTGAAGTCATTGTAACATGTGTGTAGACAAATAGGAGAAATATTTATATACAATAAATGAGAAATCAACGAATGATTTGTGTGAGTTAATGACTTAAGTATGTAGAAATCAACTGTTAATTGAGGTATTTATCAGAGGAGTTTCTTTTAAAACTTATATTATGATATGATGACGCTCATCTTGATGTAAACTTTACTGAACTTTGTATAAATGATGAACCGAGCTAAACCGCAAAGAAACGGTTCGTCTTGGCTAATTTCATAGCTCACATTTGTTGATGATTTATGGAAATGTTTTTAAGTGAGACAGTCAGCTTGGCTGACCCGCCTTAGCCAAAGCATTGTATTGTATAGTGTGCTTTTGCTCAACCCTATCAACAAATGACAAATGGCTTTGTGGGGCGACCACCCCAACCACCAGGCACTCCAAGTCCCTTTGCCATTGCGAACGAGCAGGCAGGACTTGCGACTGCAACTGCCTGACGTGCTTAGACACACGGATTCACTGCAGAAGCAAATCTGGCAAAAGATGCCATCAACCAAAGCGCCTACGCTGAAGCCATCAACCGCCTCACGCCAAATGTAGTCCTGAAAGGTAGGCCAACCCACCCATAAGTGGCATAGAAAAGTCCTTGCGCAGAAACACCCGGACAACCCTGGCTCAACTCCGGTCTGGATACTCGGCTACACTGAACAGTTATCTATTTAGAGCGCGGGCAAACACCGCATGACACCATCCATCTATTTAACTGCCCAGCCGTCCTCACAGCACTCCACCTCTGGACTCACCCCAATCACGTTGCAGCACTTGTAGAACTAGACCTGAGAAACTCGAACTCGATGTCATACTCCTAATCCAACACTACATCACCCCCATTTTCCATTTCACAAAACTTATTCTCTTAGACTCTACTCCCTATAACCCCACAAAAAATGCGTACATTACTCTCGTCCACAGCCGCTACAACAGCAACAACAACAAGCTCAACAGCTACCTGGCCCGGATCAATCCGGACATAACGGACACATGCCCTAAATGTGAACAAGGGACTCAGGACACTACTCATCTGTTCAACTGCTCTAAGAACCCCACCACTCTCACCACCATCACAATATGGACCCATCCTATCGAGGCAGCCACCTTCCTCAATCTGGACTTGGGTTCCTAATCTCAACATCTTCTATATTTTAACTCTCTTTTCATACTATGAACATACAAATCTACCCAGCCGCTACAACAACAACAAGTGTTTATAACATGGAACAAAACATTTTTCTTTTGGTGTAAATAATCAAATTTCTTCAGAATAGGGTTACATTTATTGGACTGGATTGGAAACTCGCTCTTCACGCTTAGAGTATAGCTTACTATTGCTCCCATTGCATGGCATAACTAGCATATTGGATAGTTTTATAGGAGTGTGCCAGAGCATATATTGAGATATTGGACTTAATGGTATAATCGAGAAAGAATAGCATATTTTACAATTTTGTTACATAGAATTATTTGCAAAAATATATATTACATATTTGGCTGTTCTAATGCATCACAAAAAAGATTTTAAAAAATTTCACAAATTTAGTTTTACATTTCAATTTATTGAATTTAAGTTTAAGAATTAATTACTCATACATTTAGAACAAAAACCGTAACATATTTACATAAATTGTAGATAAACTTAACTATAATCATATCTAAGAAAATACGCATTTTTCAATTTGCTTTATTTAGTTTTACTTATCACCCAATTGATCGGCTATCCAATCGAGATGATCTTCCTTATAACGCGGATCGGCGATGGTAAGAAGTGTAGACTTCGAGCTGTAGTAATAGAAAACCGAAGCTAAAAAGAACAGAGCCGAAAGGAGTTAGTTGATTTCATACTGCAGCATTCACCGAAACTTACACATGCGTTGGACCACAGCCAGAGCGTATAGGCCCAAAGGCCATTTCTGGCCACCCTCCGAATATGGTGTACGATATTGATAGATAATCCAGAAATGTTGTGAAGCGCATAATAGAAAGTAAATCGTAATGCTGGCCAAGAAGAGCTTGCAATTGCGCAAAATGATGTGCGATGCGCCCACCTGATAGACACAAGTAGAGTATAAGGCCAAGGCAAATAGAAGATATGCCATTATGATTAAGGTGTCCTGCATGCTGCGAAGTGGGTAGGTAATTAAAAGTTGCACATTTTTTTGGTTTCCTTATTTTCATTGACTACTCACAGAAAGATAAAAATGGAATGCTGGATTCTGTTCTGGGCCAGCCATGAACCAAATGCATTAAAGAATAAATCCGCTCCAATTAGCACGAATTGAAATATTAGAAGGCAGGAATAACGCCGTTGAGAAAGCTTCATTTTGGATTGCTTGAATGATTTTTCCGAGGTCTTTTGTTTTGCCTGGTTGCCAGCTATTTGACTTGAGGGAATTGGATGGGGGGATAGCTGTTGATGTGTGTTGTGTGTGTGTGTCCGTATCCTTTTGACGTCAAATGTGCCACCGCGAGCATGCGCACTTTGAAGGTAATGCATCGGCTATCGATAAGTTTTTTCCTTAAATAGTATTGTTTATATTTGAATTATGAAATAACGAGCTGCTATTAATCGCTGGAACCTGGAATAGTTTGGATAAACTGCAGGTGTAAATTATCAGCAAACAAGGACTTAACCAGGGGCAGAGGGCAGTTCCCGTATTGAATGGAGTTAAATGGTCCTGCACAGTTATAGCTAAAAATATTTATAAATTTCCATAAAAATGTACAGTCTTTCTCTGATCTTTAATCAACGTTTTATTTCATTCATATCGAGCATATTCAAAGGGATAAGTGCGAAAACGTAATGTAGGTTTTAGCGTCATCTTAGCCCGCCGGCGAAATCTTCTGTAATATTGTTGATTCAATTCCGAGTAGTAGTTGGTTGGCAAAAATTGGATACAATTCTGGTCCGGTTTATTCGGTCGCTCCAGAAATTGAAGCGGCAAAACGCCCGTTGCAGCTATTTTCATGCGACTCAGATTTGAGGTCATCAACAACAGCAACAACAATAGCTTCAGCAACTTGTCCATTTGAAATCGGTGTAAAGTGGTAAACAGTTTTTAGAAACAGCCAACACCGTGTTCCTCTGGCTATGCAAAACTAAAAACTGGGAGGGCACTGGCTGTCCCAGCATTTCTGGGCTGATCAGCAGTTTTTGTCTTTTTTTTCGACAACTTCGTTGCACTTTTTTTTTGGGATTTTGCTATAAAATTGCTTACCATCGATTGTAGGGCCAACAGTTCCTCATCAGGTGTCACTTCAGCAGCAAGTAAAAAGTATCAAGAATAACTGTCATGGCTTTCAACATGGGTCACCTACTTATTGCCAGCGTTCTGGCTGTTTTAGCTGCCGGTGAGACGATTCAATTGCAGCCAACACAAGGCATTCTTATCCCAGCTCCTTTGGCCGAGAATATTCGTGTTTCCAGAGCTGCTTACGGTGGCTATGGTGCTGCTGCTCCCTCTTACTCGGCTCCAGCTGCTCCCTCTTACTCAGCTCCAGCAGCTCCCTCTTACTCGGCTCCAGCTGCTCCCTCTTACTCGGCTCCAGCAGCTCCCTCTTACTCGGCTCCAGCTGCTCCATCTTACTCGGCTCCAGCTGCTCCCTCTTACTCGGCTCCAGCTGCTCCATCATACTCTGCACCAGCTGCTCCATCATACTCTGCACCAGCTGCTCCCTCTTACTCTGCACCAGCTGCTCCCGCTTACTCTGCACCAGCTGCTCCCGCCTACTCAGCTCCTGCTGCTCCTGCTTACTCCGCTCCTGCTGCTCCCGCCTACTCTGCTCCCCCTTCGGTACCATCACCGCCGTGCCCCAAGAACTACCTGTTCAGCTGCCAGCCCTCACTGCAGCCCGTGCCCTGCTCGGCCCCAGCTCCATCATATGGCTCGTCGGGCGCCTATTCGCAGTATGTGCCACAATATGCTGTACCCATGGTTCGGGAATTCTTGTAAAGGCGATACGATTTTGGTTAACTGAAACTCTGACAATAAACTAAAAATATGAAACTAATTGGATTTATGTTTATGTTATTTTCCTTTTCAGAAAACCATTTTTAGTAAGGACCCTTCTAGCAAATGTTGCACTGTTATTGGATAACTAAAGAAATACTAGCAAAGCTAGGTGCAAGAATTACCAGTTGTTTGGAGAGCCGATCAGCACATACTAACCAGAGCTTGTAGACTACATCTCAGCCATCGCATTTTAGTAATCGCATCGCATTGGCAGTATGTTAGGGACCTTACCAAAGGACCAAGCCGAACTTACCCCTTCTCAATCTCTTGGTCTTAAAAAATTCGTTCTCAGTATAGTGTGTTTAGGCAAGGGGACTGAGGTAAAGAAACAGAATGGAATGAGCAAGCACATTTGAGAGAACACAGCATTGAGCTCGCTCTCTCAGTTTTGTTTTTATGGAAGAGGGGAGTGTGGGGAAGCTATAGAGCGCAGAGCCTAATCGATTTTTGCACTCATGTTGCTTTGGAATTCCCAACCAGCTATGACATGGAGAGATGGCTGTGCAAATGCCAGTTGACAGGCAAAGACTGATGCTGCGTTGGGCTTTGACAATTAGTTTTCCATGAAATAAATTTAAGCAAAATGGAGAAAATCAGCTGATTTTGAATTGTTGCATTATTTGAATCTGTGAAGCCCTTGATTTAAGGGTAGTCTTGGACCTGTTGAGCTCTTGATACAAGGAAGTACATTCTCGGTTTTTGACAATGCTTTATGCTCTTGATTCTAGAATGCGCAATCTTGAATTTGAGAATGTTTAGCACTTATCTCAATAACTTTTCTGCTTGATTTAAAAATAATTCGTACTTGGATCAAGTATTAAAGCTCTTGGGTCAAGGAAAAGGGGATCAAAAATTCACAATTGAATCAATAGTTTAACTCTTGGATTAAGACTTTGATTCCTATCGAACTTCTGACATCGAATATTCTTAATCCAAGTATGAAATTCTCTATTGTTTCTCTGAGTGTAAGTTTACAAAGAAATCTGTTCATTAGATTTCCCCAGGCGGGATCCAATCTTCGAGCTAATGAGACGGTTAAGCTCACTTCGTCTGTGGGGAAGTTTTGATACTGATTTCAATCATTTTTTTTTCAAAATCTGTTTGAAACCTTTGTCTATACATATAAATACAGCGCCTTATAGGCGTTTAAGCCGCTGAATCAATCTTCACGAAATTTTCAAACTATTTTCAAGACGATCGGGTAAAAGTCGTCGAGTCGACCAAGTGTCATCTCTGTGATCTGGTTTGAAAGTTCAGAATATTCGTCCGTAAATAATTAATTACAGTCGTACCTAATCAACTTTCTTACCTGTTTTTTCAACAGGCTAAACAGAGTGATAAGCATTCCCGGAACGTATCTGATATACGCCAGAGCTTTTATTTACTCAGGTCGAATATTGCAAAATAAATTGCACAATTAACTTGAACAGCAGGTCTTGTAATGCATCTGATATGTGACTAATGGAACCTACTTAAAACTAATTAAGTATGCATATGTTGAGCGAGGTAATATACCTTGACTCCCAAGTAAGATTGCTATCGATGATCCTTCCATGCAAACAAAAAAAATGAATATAAGTGTGATATTGTCAGTTTATTCACAAAATTTTAATCAGTCCGTTGTTCTCTCTCAATAACCACCAGCAGTTGCATCACCACAAGCAACTGGTTTTAGTACTGGTTCACAGGAGAATACATAGTTCTGTGGACAAGCAGGAGCTGGTATGCTGCTGGTAGACTGCTGCTTGGGAGCACTATACTTCGATTTATCCTCTGGTTCCTCTGCATAGCTACGTGCAAATCCAAATCCACCGCCAAAGCCACCTCCAAATCCACCACCAAAACCACGAGAAGGTCCAAATCGTCCAAAACCACGTCCCCCACCAAAGGAAGGACCTCCAAATGGTGGTCCACCAAATCCACCGGGTCTACCAAAGCCACCGGAGCCACCAAAGTTGTTCTCCACTACAACTTCCTGCACAATTTGCTGTTGACGTGGCTCACGCTTAAGCTCAAGTTCCGAGCTGTCCAAAAGCATTTGGGGAGCATAGAGACGAACGGGTATGAAATGAAACATGGGAAGACCTCTCACACAGCGGCCGCATTCTTCCTGACCATCCACAATACTTCCCCAAAAAGCGAAGAGGCAAATAAGATACTTCCACATATTTTGATTTAATCTTAAAGCGATGTAAACTGAGACTGAGCCAAAAACTGTCGTTGGTCACTTAGTATTTATCAACTGTGAGCTGGGAAACTGCAATGCAAAGCGGAAACAGAAATAAAACAAACAATTGATAGCTCCAAGGTAACATTTCCGCCAAAACTGGGTTAGTTGGTCGCCTCATTCCTCACAAGAGTTGGAGTTACCAAGTGGAGATATAATTCGCACTAAGAGCCCACCCAAGTCCAAATCATGCCCCTGTCAAGTCATTACTAATCTTGGGGGTAGCTTTCTGTAGTTTCAGAAACCCTAGTCGTACCTAGCTGAGCCCCAAGGTCAGCAAAAACATGCGGCATTGTGTAGGCTGTCCAACCAACCATTTGATTGGATCTGAAAGTATCGTATTACCCAGCAATTATTACTTGCACTTCTGCTTTTCCGCTTAGACTGCCGATTTGGGTCGTCGGATGTGTCGCAATCACTTCTGCTATTCCAAAATGAAAGCAAAATTTATTCTTGAAATTTGAGTTCAGAGACCCCGCTTTAAACTGGGCAAAAATGAAGAAATTCTGCTTACTAGAGATTGTTTTTTGATTTCCTGATCTTACGGTTTGTAGGTGTTGGAATAATTTGTTTAATTCGCAGTCTGGGCCAATTTTTAATGGCACGCAAAGTAAACTTAAAAATGTTTGAGTTGAGGTCATCGTTTTATATTAGTTGCTATTAAAAAGTGGATAAAAGCCGATTCACCATAGATTTTGGGAAATAGTTTTTTGTAAGCAAGAAAATAATTTCTTTATTATGGAAAAACATTTTCTAGATTTTTTAAAAAATCTTTCTAGATTTTAGAAAAGAAAAATATTCTCTATGTGTTAGACAGGAAGGGAGTGAGGGGAATAAAGACAAAAGAGGAAGTCTACCCCATTTACATTATTCATTCTTACTTATTTATTATACAAAAGTCTAATTTCTTAAAATCACCCTAAAATTAGTAAAAATTATTTTATTTTTCTTTGCCTTGTCTGGGACTTAACCTCGGGACCTTGGGTAAATTTCCATAAGCACTTGCGTGAGTCACAGTAAAGAACTCAGTCTTAGCACTTAGCTCCCTCTTTATTATATTATATAAATATTTTTATTTTAATTTGTATATTCCAAAAGCAGGGAATTCAAACTTGAGAATTACAAGCGGTTTTTCTATTTTTTTTTAAATTTTAAGGCGGTTTTCTATTCTAAACTTTCTCTAATTTATGGTTAGTTCCAGATGACATAAAATTTTATTTCGGCACAATGCTTGTTTCATATAAGACTACTATTCAGATATCAGATTTCCAAAAATTT
This sequence comes from Lordiphosa andalusiaca, assembly GCA_035044965.1. Taxonomy (NCBI): domain Eukaryota; kingdom Metazoa; phylum Arthropoda; class Insecta; order Diptera; family Drosophilidae; genus Lordiphosa; species Lordiphosa andalusiaca. The sequence continues at coordinate 303,614 of JAWNNM010002157.1, read as the reverse complement.
TTAACGTGATCCTATTCATGTGAAGTTCGATCTATTTTTGTGCGGTCTGGAAAACAGCCTTTGGAGCGAATTTGTCAGCAAGCCGAATATCAGCTGCCCCTTTTATATTCCGAAGGAAGGGAACTCCAACTTGAGAATTACAGGCGGCGTCTGTTAATATTTTACTAAGTTTTTGGCCAATTTTCTATATTTTAGGGAAAAGTTTTTAAAAGTTTTTTCTAAATTTAAGAAATGTTTTACTAATTTCGACTAATTTTAGACACCTTGCAAGGGCAACTTCGCCATTAATTTAAGAAAGTATTTAGAAAAACATCTAGAAAAATTACCCTAAAATTACAAAAAACTAAATCGAATTTCTAAATATTAAATTTAAAAAAAAAATTTATTTAGGGCGATGCTATCGAAGTATAAGAAAAAACTGTCTAAAAACAAGAAATTTTCCTTAAATTAAGAAATACAAATTTATTTTTGGGGGAATTTCTAAAATACCACAAATACATTTTTTGAGCGTACACTCAGAGAAAAAAGGCTACCGGCGTTCTAGACCAAACGGTATAGAATTTAACCCGTTTAGTACTTCAAAATTTCAAGTATGATTCATTCTTGTGTACTTAAATTAAGTACGAAACGTTCTAAACTTCTAGACCAAACGTGATAGAATTTATCCCGTTTAGAACTTCAAAATTTCAAGTATGATTCGTTCTTGGGTGTACTTAAATTAAGTACGAAACGGTTTAAACTTGAAATATGACTAGTAATATTATTGAAATGAGAACAAACCTTCTCGACTCAAGAACATTTTGTACTCACAATAAGATGATAGATTCTAGAAAAGCGAGGTCTTAGTTCAAGTACAAAATTTGTTAGTTTGAGTACAAAGTGGACTTATTATCAAAGTGCTCAACAGAAGATACAAATTATTTGTTAGCGAGTCTGTTCTTAAAATTCCCAACTGGCTCTAGAACTTTTGTAATGGAGTGATGGTAAAATTCTGAGCTACAGTAGCTCTAAAATGCTCTTTGGGTATGGGTCTTGGATATTTCTTTGGTTTAATACAGAGACCTCGTGCAACAACAAAGTGGGAATAACTACTGTACGGGCACAAACCAAGAACATTTTGTATTTGGTTGAAATACTCTTATATTCTTCGTAGAATGTTTTTGGGCTGGCAATAGAAATTACACACTTTGAGAACACTTTGAATGTTTTGTACTTATTTTGAGACATAATCGGGCTTGACTTAAGATCATTATAAGCTAAAAGTATGATTTAAAAAATTTTAATAATTCAAAACATACTTAATATATGCCAAAACAGTCTAAAATCAAGTATTTCGGGATTGAAAAAATGGTACTTGATATAAGAATTTTGTATTTAAATCAAGTATTTTCGTACTTAACGTACTATTGACACCGTTTAAACTTAATTCAAGTACAAAGTTCTTGGTTTTTTTTCTGAGTGTAGGTTAGAAAGATCAACTTTCAACTCAAATTAGGAATAGGAATATATAGAAAACAATTTTTGGACATTTTTTACAAAAAATGTAATTTAAGCCAACAATACCGTAGCTGAACTGTGATCTCGATGTTCTTCTTCTGTAATCAGGCAGCGGCAGAAGCCGTATTTCTGAGCTCCCCACAGAGCTTTTACATGTCTCTGGGACATAGACTTAAGCTAGGCTAAGATATTGTTCACTTTATGATTTTAGTTCTTTCTATGCACTCAAGAAAACAAAAAGTCATAATTGTGTCATAACTTGAAATATTAGTTATTTGGAGGTTACCACAACCGATTGACTTCCTATCTTTAGGAAATTAATAAGTTTTCAACTGCGACAAACTTAGAAGGGGTTTTGTTTCCGCTTTTGATAATGGCACTGACCAAGAAAGTCCCAAGCAATTTGAGAAAATCACTCGCAATGGAAACAAACCTGCAGTTCTACGGTTTAGTACTGGATTTCTCGAGTTTAATACTTTCCATTAAATTTACCCATGCCTGAAATTAGCTAAGCACATGAGGTAGTAGGATATATCTGTGTTAAAAATAATGGCTGAAACTAATATAAGGGATGCCTTGATCGAATTTTCATTTCAGGGCTGATTCAGCAATGATTCAGTGCTGAGGCGAACCAAAGCCATAAATAGCAGACACACCTCATTTAAATAAAGGTCTTAACCATTTTCCGAAAATTTTGTATCTTTAACAATGCTCGTTCAGCTTTGATTTTTGCAATTGAATAGATAGCCAAACTTTTGAAGACTCTTGAAACTGTAATATAATATATACTCACTTGATTTTTATGCACCTTAAATAAATCTTGCAAAAAAAATAAACAAACCAAATAAATTACAAAATTCTCCAGAAAAGGGTAAGTTTCATTATCTTTCGACGTACCTCAGCCGCAGTGTCTTGAGAGATTGGACAGTCTGGGACACAGAACTTCCGCCCAATACACAGCTGGGTCCATCTGTTTACCAGTCTTTCTATTCCCTCGTCGGAATGCTTACCCTTCCCTTCTTTGACTTCGTTATAATATTGATTCAGTTAAATAAAACATTGTTTTTTTTTTGGATTTTTTCAATTTGTAATTTGCAATAAATATTTTTTTTTCGTAATTTTGTTGGTTAGCAAATATTTTGTTCCTCAATAATCAAGTTCAAGTTCCAGGGATGAAGATCAAGTCAGAAGGCCTTCTGCTTTTGCTTAGTACTGGTAGCCATAAGCCTGGGGCATATAGGCGGCACCATAGAGCTGCTGGTGGTGCTGGGGCACTCCATAGTTGGGGGCAACATAGGTGGCCACTGGCGTGGAGTAGGCACCGGCGGATCCATAGCTGGGAGCTGGGGCACTGCATGGCACTGGAGCCAAGTTGGGCTGGCAGCTGAACAGGTAGTTCTTGGGGCATGGTGGGGCTGGGATGCTGGAGCCACCATAGCCGCCTGAGCTGCCACCATAGGCAGACTTACGGAAGCGGGTCAAATCACCGGTGAAACCCTCGGTATCGGACTCCTGCTGAGCAGCGGATCCCACAGCGCTGGAGGTGGTGATGGCAGCTGAGCCGCCGTTGGTTGGTGAAGCCAGGGCGGTGGCGGCGATGGCGAGGAGAGCGAAGCACACGAAGGATTTCATCTTGATGATTTGTTGCTGGATTGGAGCTGGTTGCAGTTGCCAAAGGTGACTGATGCCATTTCTAGCCGCTGGTGTAGTTTATATAGCTAGTCAATTTGCCTAGTTAGCACAAGTCGCTTGAACTATAATTCGTCAGTCTGTTGATTTAGTTCTTTGCTTTTGCCCTCTCAGCTCGAATGGAAAAAAATTTGTTGACTTGGGCAAAAATTCAGCGCAAGCTGGGGTCATCATGAATACAAATATTTTTTACAAAAATTATGCAAAATACGTTTAGGTTGACAAAAATGTGTCAAAGTAATGCGAAAGTGGGTGGAGTTGATGGGTAAGTGGCCTGGTTAAAAAATGTTTCGAAATATTTTCCAAGCAGTTAAGCTGGAATAAAATATATGGAAAATCTTTGAACGAAAAATGATATTATATGCAGAGTTACTTAAACTGTTCCTAAGTAAGAAAAATCCAATAATAAACTTGATCTGCCTGCAAGTATAAAAAGTGCCCAAATCAAGATTTGTCATAAAATGTAAAACAATTTTTAAAAAACAAATTTTGAAATCGATTTTCGAGCTCGGCATTCCAACCCACACAAAAATGGCCTAGTTTATATGTTTAATTTTGGCTGTAAACTACTGAAATTATCAAAAGGATCCCAAAAGCGACGTATCCTCGATAAGAAAGTTAAAGCTCGTTTGTTTGCGGAGTTTTTAACTTAAGTCCCATTTCTTCGATTCGTAAAACTCTTGTTGCACAACTTGAATCAGTCTTTAGCCTTATGTGCTTACTTCATTTACTTAAACATATATGTGACGCTTTGCATATATTCGCCTTCAGCCCCTATAGTCCTCCCCCAACCAACTTATCTATATCTTAAAGCTTTTATTACTTTTAACCAATTCTGGTACAATTATCGTGTTGACAACAGCACATTCCTGAAACTACATTTCGAAACAAAAGCATGAAGCATTGAATATTTCCACATATATTTTTCCGATCATACTTACACAAGGAGAAAAGCAAGAAATAGCCCCCACAGTGGCCGGCTGGCACTCTTTGGGTGTGAACACGAGTGCAAAAGTCAGAGACATCGTTGCACTGTGGGAAATTTTCACAATTGCACAGTCAGATTGATTTGAGTTATTCCTAAAGATGGAATTTTTAGCTGCACACTGTTAATATGTCGGAACCGCGTGGATCGGCTGATGACTTGGTGCAACAGTATGTAACATCCATTTATATATATATTTATACCAAAATGGTTAAAAATTTCCCATGGTAAGTTGTCGTTGCCCAGCACGCACCGACACTTACTCACTTCACAACCACGAGTGGTGTAAGTATGAGGCCGATCAGAAGGCTCCCCTTGCTGTTCGTCAATTGAACAGAAAAAGAGAACTTATGTACAACATGTTTATTATGACGAAAATTAAATACGCTACTTAAGTAAACGAATTTTGAATAGTTTAAGTGAAATTCCACAGCTTGACAAACTCCGATTCCGATATCTAATCTTCTACATAAACCCTACAATAAATTGGAAGATTATCCGACAGCTACTTAGAAGATGAGAAATCGGCCCATAGATGAATAAAAGAGATTTATATAGTATAATAAAGCACTGTTGGCGCAACTCTATTTGTTTCGCTCGGGGACACAATCTGATGGAGGCCTAGTGGGAAAATAGAAACTAAGGACACAGTTGCAGATAAGATGTCAAAGTGTACAGAATATTGGTTGCCTTCTATTAAGGTGTCCTCAGTGGTTACAGCTAGCTTCTGTATAAATGGAAAAAGTATTGGAATTTTGGTTGTTGTGCAGCGCTTATAAGTAGTTACAACGAGATTTGTAAGTATTTTTCTGTTTTGACGCTAGAAAGAAAATGTAGAGCTTTCCCCCTCTCCTATTCTAGGTTCCTAAAAGTAAAAATGATATTTTAAGTCAGGGCAAGGTTATGTAACAGAATATATGATAATATGCCCCGGGTTTAAACTTATGTTGTTATAACCAATTTTCTAGCCAACTTTGCCAGTTTTTATAATAAATCATAATAATTTTCAATTGTATACAGTTTAACGGTGTTCTCGATTTTAAGTCCCAGTCCTTCCAAGTGGATTGGTTTATTGCAATTCGTATATAATCAACTGATAGATGCAAACAGTAAACCGAATCAGCGTCTTGACATAAATTTGAGTTTGGGAAGTATATAATAATGTTTAGAAATTCTCATTGCATAGAACACGTCCATATTTTCAATAGGGTCTCATCCTAAATCATAGCTCAGTCATAAAATAATGCATACAAATAAAAGCGATGAATAAAGAATGCAAGCATATCCAGAAACGAAACCCTTAGAACCGGCTATGGTTCCCCACTGCTAAAACTTAAATTAAAAGTCTTTCGTAAACTTTAATATGCTAATGTACCAAATCATTTTTCTAAGCTTTAATTTTCTAGGCTTTTTAACACAAGTCCTTAAGAAACTGTTATTTTATGACTTTTATTACAAAACTCTTTTAAAATCAGTTCTTTTGTGAGTAAGTCTAATAAAAATAACATAAAAGCTTTGAATAATAATTATTTACTGAGAAATAAAGTAAAAAAACTTAATAGCCATATAACTATTTTTTGTGTAATTTTATATTATTAGTTTTAGCTGTTTTTGTCGCTGCTTAAAAGTCATATTTTGACTTTTTATTAACTTGTTTTATGAAACGAAACATTTTCGTTTGATTTGGCTCACGTTGTTATACCCTTGAAATATATCCTCTATATATTGAAATAGCCCTGATGTTTGTAACACATAGAAGGAATCATTTCCGACCACAAAAAATATGTATATTCTTGATCAGCATGACGAGCTGAGTTGATTTAGCCTTGTCCGTCCGTCTGTCCGCCTGTTTCTATGCTAGCTCCTCTGCACATTTGTCGGAACTGGCCGCCATAGCTGCCATAGCCGGTAAGTCTAAAAACTAGTTCTAGTGAGAAAACCTTTTTTGGTTTCAATGCAAATATATCCAGACTCCGTATTTACTAGTTTTCTATGCTTCTCCATGATTCTGCCAAGTTTGGTCGATATCGGACATCGATATCGTATATCTGCCATAGAAAAGTAAGGTCAACAAAATAGTCTTAGTCTTAGGTCGAGAAACTGGTTTTAGTGAGTAAAACTTTGTATTTCTTAGTGTGCCATGCATTCCCATGATTCCACCAAGTTCGGTCAATATCGGACATCTTTATAGTATAGCTGTCATAGAATAGTAGAATCAGAAAAGTTGTCTTAGTAAGAAAAACATGTTTGTTTTCAGTGGAAATTTCCTTCAAATTAGTTAGTAAATGTGCTGCAAGGGTATAGAAACTTCGGTAGAGCCGAAGTTAACTTTCCTCTATTTTTATACCACTGTTTCCATTGAAAATCAGGAAAAAAGGGGATCATGAAGTTGTGTGAATGTATGTAACAGGGAGAAGGAAACATTTCCGACCCCATAAAGTATATATATTCTTGATCAGCATGAACAGCCGAGTCGATATAGCCATGTCCGTCTGTTCGTCCGTCCGTCTGTCTGTCTGTATGAACGCGTCGATCTCAGAGACTATAAGAGATAGAGCCACAAATTTTTGCATGAAGGTAGACTTATGCTGTACGCAGATCAAGTTTGTTTCAGATTTGGAAAATTCCACCCCGTCCCCCTTATATCACCAAACAACAAAGACCTCCTCTAGCTATCCTAGACCTAAAAAACCGTCAGATGCACAATTTTTAAGTAAGAGCCTCTTGGTTTAGTATACATCAAGCTGGGCCCAATATCTATCTATTCTGAAAAGTACAAGAAGTAAAACCTTACGAAAATTTCGAAAAAGGCTAAATCAATAGTATAGATGGTAAAAACTTAATAGTTATATTACCATATGGCTAGACGTGATGTCAGCCTACGAAAATCATCTAGAATGATCACGAACCCTTCCATATACTGGAAAAAGTCTACTTTTAGTTAACTTTACCTTATATATGGATGGTTATTTTCAAAGCTAAGATATACTACAAAATTAGAGGAAAAATGTTACAGAAAAAATGAGTCTACTAAAAGTCAAATTATAGAGAAATAGAATAGAATCACTACCTAACCCTTCAATATACTGGTCCTTATTGCCCAGTGTAATTAGTCAACAAATTTTATGCGATATTCAAAATCTCAGGGATGCAAACCGGTTCTGAACCGAACCAGTCCTTATTTTCGAGTGGTTTGCATCCCTGCAAAATCTAACAAAAGAAAGCGAAGTTCGAGTTCGGCCCATATGGGGGTCACATGTTTTTGACATTTAATCATCATATAGAAAGTATATTGCATGTAACATCGATTGATTGAACATATTTTAAGTCTTCAACACGTCTGAACAGCTAGCCAGCCAAATAAATCCAATAGTTAAATCAACCTGCAATATTTTAAGTGTATTAAGATGATTTCATTGCCATGCGGCATTGGTGGCATTGCGCTGTTTTTGTGCCCACGCATGCGGTTGCGAGTGCCACATCCCCCTCGGCATCAGTGTCTGTATTCAAAGATAGATGTATTCAAAGAGAGGAGCAAGGGCAGATGTTTCTGCAGCCGTTGTGTGTTATGTTCTGTTAAATTTTTGAAGATCCCCATTTCACTCACTCAATTGGGCAAAGAACAGCAGCAGCACGGACAAAGTGTGCGCCAAGGTTTCGGCTTCTGAGAAAATCAGTGTGGGGTAGCTATCTTGATATACTGCTCATAATTCAGTTGTCGCTTTGAACTCTGAAGTGTCATTGTTGAGCTCTGATCAATAAGTTTTCAACTCAAGTTGAACTCTCCCAACATAAACAGCATACTTAAAATATGATCGATTCAACACAGACATACGATTATTTTATTTTATATGCAACTAAAGTAGTCATCATGTCCAAGATCACACAAGACTAACCGCTAATTTATTAACCATATTTCTCGCTCACTCAACAATCGTTGAGTGATTATATAAATAAGGCACGTCACGCTTACACAATCTCATCTGCATATGGAGCGATCATCACCGAGAGGTGGAAATGGAAGAAGTGCGTGCCACATGCAAAGTAGTTCGTGTACGAGTAGGTAAGTGTGGGGAGTCAAGACAACAAAGACACTAACGATGCAAGGCAAGGCTGTAAGCAGACACTGCAGGCCACTTTCACTTGGTCATGGTCATGGTCACGGGCTGGTCTCTCATATTATCGCACCACCCTGATACCCGCATCGTAGCGAAGGAAGTCTGTGTTTATCTTGTGCAATTTGTTATGGAATTTGAATTTGAAAATGAAAACAACGACCAACTGACTGACTGACTGCCGGCGATTACCCAGCTCAAATTCTTGCCGACGTCATCGTGAGAACATATGGAACGAAATCAGAAAAAAAGAGGAAAGAAGGGGGACAGGGTAGGGACAGGGTAAGAGGCAGAGGAATAGCCGATGTGTGATCGACTCCGCATATGCGATAACAAAATCTGAGTCAATGATGGACCTTGACAATGTGTACTCACACATGTTGATAAATCTTAAGCGGAAATCGCTAGTCTGTTTGCACTCAACTGTACAAATAGGGCTGAGTTGTGGAAGGGGATGCAAAGATTCGGATATGGGTTCTCTTGATGATGGTAAATGGCAAAGGAAGCAAAACAAAATGAACCAAAACTAGAGGTTCTACTTTGGGCTATCTTTTTTCATAACTTAAACTTTATTATGTGGTTCGAGCTTACAGATTATCCAAATAGAGGCTGACTAAACTAAATATAATATAATATGTATAGTAAAACCCTGCATAGTTTTGGTATACCAGCAAAGTACGTTCTCCGTGGCATTTGATACCAAGATACCCTTTTAGGCAGGGTGACACCTTGTCGGGTGTCCTCTTCAATCTGCTGGATGATACCAGGACTGCAAACCCAAAAAAAACCGCATAATTTACCAATGGTTAAGGTTCGAAAATTTCAGGTTCAAGGGTTTTGGGCGAAGGGTTTGGTTCGAGCTTTGATTCAGCCCATGCTTGACACAATATTAACATAATAAATCAATACTATTTTTAGTTAACAAATATATCTTAATTTAAGTAATTTAGCTAAGAACTACTGAAATCGTATGGAGTTCGGCTCAATTTAGGGTCGAAAACTGTTGGTGGAACGGAAAGTAATATTAAAAATATAATTTACTTATGTTAAGCTGTTGCTTTTGAGAATCAATGAGAAAGCTTTGGATCTCAAAAAACAGAAGCTATCATGGGGGATTCTATAAATAGTTCTGAACTCTATTCTAGGTATTATAATTTTGCCCAGAAGTTTGCAACGCATAGATACATTCATTTCCGACCCCATAAACTACGAGACGAGATGAGTCGATTGAACTTTCTCCGTCCGCCTGTCGGTCTGTTTCTACGCAAACTGAAATTTTGCACAGAGTCTTCTTTTTGCTGCACACTACTAATATGTCGGAACCGACCGGATCGAATGAGTATATCTCATAGCTCCCATAGGAACAATCGGTCGGAAAACTAGCTTAAGTATGAAATCCTCTATTCTTTTTAATCGAAAGGGCTCCTATGTATGTATTCCTAGGTTTTATTTTATTATTTTGCCAAGTTTGATGAAATTCGGACAACTATTTGGTATAGCTGCCATACAAAAGATAGGTCTGGAAAACAGTCTTAGCTAAAAAAAACTTTTTTTGTTTTTAATGGTAGCATTATAATTGCTTGTTTTACATGCGAATTCTACAAATTTTTGTCTAAATTGGATGACTATATCATATAGCTCCGAAACGAACGATCGGTCGGAAAATGGGTCGTTGTGGGAACAAAATTATTTTTGAAAATATTTAAGCGAGCACTTGCAATGGTATAAAAACTTTGGCACAGTCGAAGTTACCTTAGCTTTCTCGTTTATTACATTTTCCTACAAAATTTTTCTGAACCGTACTGAAATTTTAGGTACAGCTTAGATTTCTAAAGAGGTTGGGTTCAAGGCATTATCAGAGATAGAACAGCAGTCAAAACTTAGCGGAAAATGCGAAAAAGACGAAGTTCCTAATACTAACCCACAGTGAGTCTACGAGTTTTGTACAATCTGTTGCAATGAGAGAGTAAAACTTTAATTTGTGACAAAAGACAAAGTGGGGCGAATGAAACTGAAACTGGAAAGATAAGGTGCTGGAAAATATTGGGGCGCTTTATGTGACCAACTGGTGTCAGCTTACACAAGACAAAGGCGGGTGACTGAAATGTCGGGCAAAAAAAGAAGGAGAAGAAGTTATTTAAGCTAGATTTGAATAATACTTGGGAATAAATATGGAACTGTCTAGGAAATTCTAGAATATTTTATATAGAAATTTCTAGAAGTTCAAGAGATCAAAAGTGTTTAACAATATTGTACAATTTTATAGAAATTTCTAGATATTTGGAGGTAGTTTTCAAAAAGAGTGTAGAATGTTTTAGAAATTTCTGGAAAATTCTAGAAAGTTAAAGAAATCTCTTCAACGGGAGTGTGGTTATAGAACTATTTAAAAGGTACTTCAATGCCATAGAAATTTCTATATATTTAGAGATAGTTATCGAATTAGAATATTAGGGAAAGTTCTAGACTTTTATAGAAATTTTTTCAAAGTTCTAGAATGCTTAAGATATTTATACAACTTGAAAAAAGATTAGAACCATCTAAAAAGTACTATAAGGCTATTAAAGCTTTAAGACAGTTCTTAAATGTTTGAGTTTGAAAATATCTAAAAGTTCTAGAAAGATTTAGAATGTTATAGAAAGTTTTCGATTGCTCTTGGAGAGAAATTGCTCTTTCTAGAAATATTTATAATATGAAGAGAATATTAAGATATACAAAATTAATAATAAAGTGGATCTGCCAGCAAATACAAAAACAATTGTTGGACTATACATGTCAAAGCTCAATCTCTTGCCATCTCCGGGATCGGTTTGTTTAAACGTACGGATAGGGCTACATCGGACTTTAATTACATAAATTCAACATTTATATTCGCGATTTACAGGATATTCTAATCAATTCAAACTTTTAAATGGTGCAATGGTGATTACGTCAATTAGTTTCGGGATCATTAGCATTTAAGATATGCTGAACCATTTGATTTGTGTTCGAACGAAACTTATTTGTATATTTCTTGGTTTTCTTGGTATGAAATATAAAAACCAGGGATGCAAGTCACTCGAAAATTACTACTGGTTCAGTAGTATACACAGTTTCTGAACCGCTAACTGAAGCTAACTGAACCTCGGCTTCGGTTCGATTCAGTGGTTCACCAAAGCACATTATGAAATATTATGATTTCTGTAGTAATGTGACTTTTCGAACACTTCTGAAATTTAATTCTTATAATCCATTTCAAAATCATGCAAATCCTTAGAAGAATGACCAATGTTTAATATGTCGGATTTCCAGGATCCGTCCATAAGATCCTAGAGGAATGCCCTTCGAAAAGTGAGAATGTCGTGTGAAAAAGAATAAGTACAGTGCAACTTAATTACTCTATTTATCATATACCTTAAGTTGGGCTTCGACCTGAGGAATGAACTTCATGAATAACCTCAGGCATGATTTCATGGGAAGTACTAAAACATGCTTGAATTCAGACATTAAATTCAGTTATTCCTACTGCTCAGGCATGAATTAGCCCTGAAAAATTTAGTACCGAAACGTAAAACTGCAGGGATTATATGAGAAAAATCTCTCCTGTCTAAGATTGAAAGAAGCTAAAGAAGAACCACAGAAAATTGGAAATATTATCTACTAGAGGAAAAATACAGATCGATGACAGAAGACTTAAAGTTCTACATGTTTTAAAATTTTAGTCAAGGCATCCTTAGATCGATTCTTCGGGAAACGATTCAAAGTCCCTAATTAATAAAAATCATTGGCTAGAGGAGAGTTATTCCCTTTAAAGCTCGTCAGAGAACTGAACCGAACCGAACCGTTTTTATTTGTGGTTTTCTGTTCGGCCCACTAGCTAGAATAAGCGGTTCGGTACGGTTCAGAACCAGTTTGCATCCCAGATAAAAACTTTATAGAGTCGGAAATGCTTCATTCTGGGTGTCACATACACTTCCACAAACTAAAGATACTTTGTGTACCTCAGAGTATAGAAAGCACGGATCACTATCCACAGCAAAATTTAAAAGGTGACTCACAGCATTTCACTGTGTGGCATCCAACTTAAAATTGGTGAGATATAAACTTTGGAAAGTACAGAGAATGTTAGAGACGGGCTTGACCAACTTTCCTACTTGGATGGAACCTAAACCTCCAGCACACACCTCTCAGTGCATCACAACTTGCCGGTTTAACTCTTAAAAACCATGAGAAAATGTTCAAGTTAATTTTTACCCTTTTTTGTGCAATTCATAGATGCCATTCATCTGTGCCAGCTAGATGTAGAACCAACTTTAACTAAGCCCAAGAAAACCAAATCAAACCAATCCAAGCAAACATCGATCGATCCATTTTATTTACAGTACAGCCAAATGATTTCAACTCATCTATTTGAGCTAAACTATAACCTCTGCTGTTCGGCCATGTTGAGACGGTAATAGTATTCCTCAAAAAGTTCCGGGGCCACACGGTAGGGTTGATCAGCTAGTGACATTCGTATGGGCGACTGGCAAACGGGTGTGGCATAGTTGGGCCTGGACTGTGGAGTTGATGCAACTGCCGGTGTATAAGCTGGAGCGGGCGGTGAGGCTGATGGTGAATAAGCTGTAGCAGGCGGTGCATAGTTGTAGACACCCAAAAGAGGCAAATACCCTCCACATGCGGGAGAATTGCAGGGGGCGGGTGGTGCAGAAGCTGGTGGGCCGTATGCAGGCTGCTGCATTACAGAAGAGGTGGGCTCATATGCTGCTTGGGCAGGCCTACTTGCGTAGCTTTGCTCTCCATACTGCACCCTGCTTTCTGTCCTGCCTGCTGGTGTCGCAGACACATAGATAATAGGCTGATAGACAAGTTGCTGGGGTTGCGCTGCTCCATCATATGATTTGGAAGGCTGAGCATAGCTCTCGACTTTGCCATAGCTTTCAGGGGCCGATGCAGAAGGACTATAACTAGCAGCAGGTGGATCATAGCTTCCAACTGCAGAAGGTGGTGCTGCAGATTCATAAGTGGGAGCTGATGGGCCATAAGTGGGGCCAGCTGGTGCGGGAGCCTCGTAGATGTCAGCGGGTGCTGCAGGAGCATCATAGGTGGCAGCAGGAGGTGCAACAGGCTCATAACTGGCTGCAGGTGGAGCAACATAGCTATCGGAAACGGGCTGTGGCGCCGCATAGTTATCCAAGGCTGGTGGCGGTGCCACATAAGCAGCATCTCCATTACCAGGACCATCATAAGCAGTATTCGGTGGCTCATAGATGCTTTCGTTAGGTGGCCCCACCGCTGGCGGCGGTTGTGGCGGGCCACCATATCCGGGACTTTCATAATTATTTACAACCGGCAGTTGCCCACAATTTCCTCCGCACTGACCGCCACAGTTATTTCCAAAAAGATCAGGAAACTTCTTGAACAGCTTAAACTGCTTGAAAGGATCCAAATTGTGCAATTGGAATCCATTGCAGTTGTTATTGATGTTGGCTGGTGCAGACGACGGATACGCATTGTTGTTGTAATTGTTATTACAACAATTGTTCTGACCAAACAAATCATCCCACCACTTCAATAGCGACCGATTCGTTCGCCTCAGTTCGTCAGTTGGACCCACCGAATTCCCGGTATCTGCCATCAAATAGTACATGGGTTGTCCCGGTCCTACAATGCTATTCCCCACTCCCTCCTCTGGCACAGCACTGACCAAGGTAAGCGCTATAAGGCCAAGCAGGGCCAGCAAACTACTACAGGAGTTGTACATATTCCAAATGCAAATGCGTTCTTGGTAACTTTAACCTTACGACGCGAATTGTCAATTGCAACTATTTGGACAAAGCTCCGATTGCATTAAGCGGTGACCAGAACAAGAAATGGTAGGGAAACCGCCAGGTCAGCGTATTAATATTTATTGGAAGAGCATTAATGATGGTTGTTAAGGCTTCTGATGGGGTTTGATTTGGCATACGTATATGGAAGGAAACAAGTGCAAAACACTTTTGATAAGTACTATTTTAAATTTATTTAAGGGTATTTCAACTTCTTCAAATCCACCCATGCGTCTTGAATTTCGCAAGCCTCATGCACTAACCCAATTAATTGAAATCGAATCGAGAGCACCTGCTTGTTCCCATTCTGACGATCTTTTGGACAACCTTCCAATCATCGGTACATTGACTCTAAGCATTATTAACTTTATGTTTATTTACTTGTATTTTCATTTTATTGCTTATTTAAATTTTCTTACGTGCTCAACATTGTTAATCGCTGGCAATGTAGGTTCCTGTTTGATCCGTGAAGCGTAGCTTTGGGGGCGATGCCGGTGGAAACCGAAATGCGCAAACTCAACCGGAAGCAACAAAAAAGTATTCATTATAAATACGTATCTATTTAAAACTCTTCCTTAAGTGGCCATTGGGTTAGTCATCAACCAATTGGTTGGGCAGAGGCCTCTCTAAATCGATTTAGGCTGGGCAATTAGTTGTTGGCTGGAATCCAGCCACAGAAAAAGTAAATAAGGAAAAGAGTTTGATGTAAGTTTGAGTCTTGAATGGGCTCATGTAAGAGTTTAGGTATTCAAATATATTTGATTTCAGGTCTTTGTAAATTTTCGATAGGGGATTTTAGAAATATATGTTCACTAGTCGTTTCCTCCTTAGTCTAGTATATGGCATATATGTTCCGTGGGGGTTTAACCGGGTTGACCGGTTCAACATGGTGAGCCCAGATGGATTCTGGCTTAATCCCTGGTAGCCCCTTTAGCGATGCATGAGCAAAGCTGCTGGCTAACATGAGCGGCGAACCTTCTATAGGGTAAATACACTCAGAAAACATTCGCCCCGAAAACTAGAAATTCTCCCATGAAATCCGTCCTAAGACAATTCACCCTAAAATTAAGAAAAATATTTTCGCATTAATGGAAAATTTTCAAAGTTTCAGAAAAATTTTCCATAAATAAGAAAAAGTTTTCTTAATTGAATCGCCTTAATACGGATTTTGTAGGAGAATTTCTAATTTCTAGGGCGAATTTTTTTTTTAATGTGTAGAACTCCTACCCATGCGATTAAAAGAGAATATGTTAAGGGTGATTTTTTAGCTATGATCTTTTTGCAAAACTGGTTCAAATAGCTCACGCACGTTTCGTGTTTTGTTTCACTGTCAAACATCTTCAGTTCGGTCTATAATTTAACCATGAATCGTCTTACAAAAGAACAACGATTGCAAATTATTGAATTTTATTATCAAAATGCGTGCTCTGTTAAAAAAGTTCATCGCGAGCTTCTTCCATTTTATCATTTTGGCTCAATGGGTACGTAAATAAGCAGAATTGTCGATTTTGGAGTGAATATCAGCCAGAAGCATTGCAAGAGCTACCAATGCATCCAGAAAAAGTCACAGTTTGGTGCGGTTAATGGGCTGGTGGCATCATTGGACCGTACTTCTTCAAAAATGATGCGAATCGTAACGTAACTCTGAATGGTGAGCGCTACCGTGAGATGATATCCAACTTTTTTTTTCCCAAAATGCAAGAGCTTGACGACTTGCATGACTTGTGGTTTCAACAAGACGGTGCCACATGCCACACAGCACGCGCAACAATGGACTTATTGAGAGGCGAGTTCGGTGAACATTTAATTTCACGTTCGGGACCGGTCAATTGGCCGCCTAGATCGTGCGATTTAACGCCATTAGCTTTGTATTTGTGGGGCTATGTTAAAGCTCATGTCTATACAGACAAGCCCGCTTCAATTAACGCATTGGAAGACAACATTAAAGCATTAATTCGTGAGATACCGGCCGAAATGTTGGAAAGAGTATGACAGAATTGGACTAAGCGGATGGACCATTTGAGGCGCAGTCACGATCAACATTTGCATGAAATAATCTTCAAACATTAAATTATATGGACCTTATTATCGATTCAAATAAAGATTTCACGCATTTTTCTGAACTTTATGTGTTTTTTTTTGAAGAACTTTCCCATAGCTCTTAAAAAATCACCCTTTTCCTCAAATATTCGCGCCCTTAACAGGAATGCTGCTGATATTTAGCAAGTGGATGTCCTCGTCAGATTTTTGTAGGACATTACCGCACTCCAGGTAAAGAAATAGATTGCACAGGAATGGGAACTTGCGCAGTTGAGAATATTATCAATCAATACTCCTTGGGAGTTTGGCGTCAATAGTATCGCTCTGTCAACGACTTCACTCCACTTGACAAGCGACTTGCCGCTCTCAGACTTAAGGCAACATATATTAATATAACTCTTAGCTGTACCAACAAAGGACCAGAACGCTTAGATAAAAGACGAATTCTATAAACACCGGAAGACCTACAGCAGCACCGTCCCGATCACTACATTTAGATCGTGCTTGGCAGCTTTAGCGCGAAAATCGGTATAGACAGAGTATTCAGCCCGTCTTTCAGTAATGGAAAGAGGCTAATAGTACTTCTAGACTAGAACATCATGACATCCATAAAGCAACCTGAAACTAGATTGTTCACATTGTGATCGATGGATCCGACGCATGTCGACAGTTAAAATGTTCACCGAACTCGCCTCTGAATAAGTCCATTGTTGCGCATGTGGCACCGTCTTGTTGAAACCACCACATATCATCTCACGGTAGCTCTCACCATTCACAGTTACGTTACGATTCGCATCATTTTTGAAGAAGTACCGTCCAATGATGCCACCAGCCCATAAACCGCACCAAACTGTGACTTTTTCTGGATGCATTGGTAGCTCTTGCAATGCTTCTGGCTGATATTCACTCCAAAATCGAAAATTCTGCTCATTGAGCCAAAATGATAAAATGGAAGAAGCGCGCGATGAACTTTCTTAACAGAGCACGCATTTTGATAATAAAATTCAATAATTTGCAAGCGTTGTTCGTTTGTAAGACGATTCATGGTTAAATTATAGACCAAACTGAAGATGTTTGACAGTGAAACAAAACACGAAACGTGCTTGAGCTATTTAAACCAGTGTTGCCAAAAAGATAATAGCTAAAAAATCACCCTTTACAAAAGGTGCATGGTAAAATCAAATATGATTGTTTTAGTTTCTTTGTACTATGCAATTTTTCCCTGAGTGTATGTCTCTGCAAGGGTACAAAAGGCTTAAAACAGTGAGCTAAACCGCAACTGCGTCATTTATAATATAAAATACCTGAGCAAAACTTTTAAATTCGGGTTGTAATGAAGGTCCCTTTCTCCTGCTCAGCTTTGGCCGTTTAGATTCCTGCAGCCAAATATTGATGTCATATTTAAAATATGTTGATTGGTGTTTGAGCCATCTAAAACTTTGCAATAATCCTTCTTAATCAGTCAAAGTGGCGAAAGGACAAAGGAGAGAGAGAGTACCGACGAAATATAATCTACCACATGCAATCTCTCATTAAGTTTATTTTAATTAAATATTCGTTTTATTCCGTGATAAAATCTGCAATTACTTAAATTAAGACTTACAAACGCTGCAAGTACTTGCGTTTTTGTGGTGAATTATTGCTGCTGCTGGAACGCGAATTGTGCCTTTTGCGTTTATCAATTTTCAGTTTATCAGCCGCCTTATCCACGTATTGCATGGCCGTGAGTCCCGAAGACTCTAACGACTTGGATACAACAGTATCTTGGGGGTCGGCCGAAGCACCTGTCTCTGTGGTGGGGCCCGTTTGCTCGTCTTCGGGTTCCTCTTCTTCCAGCTCATCCTCATCTGAGGTATTATCGATGGCGGCTCCAACGGGTAGTTCCGAACTGGGTGTGGCCAAGGTACTGCTAGAAATAGATGGTTGGTGGTTGGCAAGTGGTGTTAAATTTGGAGCTTCCGTTGCCGCAGCGCCTTCCTCTTGTTCAGCAAAGGTGAACAGACGCTGTAAGGGATTTTTGGTGGGTTGATTTGGTGGTGCAACTCCCGCACCCAAAATTCTATTGAATGGATTGAACGGATTTAGACTTCCAAAGGGCCCAAAGGGATTCAGCACAGGAGCCATACCAAACGGAGCACCTAGTTGTTGGTTGGGCATGCCATGGCCCATGTTAAACGCACCACCACCCAGTTGCGATGGCATTTGGTATGTGGGTTGACTCATCTGAGGATTCATGCCAAATTGGTTTCCCACCTGCGGATTCATGGCAAATGGGTTAACAGCTTGCATATTCATTCCAAATGGATTTCCAAGTTGAGGATTCATGCCATAAGGAGCTGACATGCCAAAAGCATTGTCATTAGTCTGTCCTCTGGCTGGGGAGGATGCGCCGTTGTTTGGTACAGCCAAATAATGGGTGGGCTGCTGTTGTCCATAGCAGGGCATGGCAATTATGACAGGCTGGAAGCTGGGGCAGGGTCCGCTCTCTTGTTGCGTTGGGCATTGTCGGGCAGCAGCTGGTGGTGTGCTGCAGCTATGGCAGGAGGAGTCATAGTTGCTGGAAGCAGGCACAGCTTGATCAGAAGTGGGGTAAGCCGGTGGAGCTGGTGGTAGTGTGGAAGGCGTTTCTAATGCAGAAGATTGGGCATAGTTTGGTGAATAGCTTACACCAGGCTGACCCACATGTGACGGGTGTCCTGCCTGCCCCAAGTATTCACCTTTTTTCAGCCTCTCGGGATGATGGACTGCCCCGATTTGCGGTTCTGTTTGCTGCAAACTACCATAGAAGCTTCTCATCACTGGATCATCATAGTAATCTGCCATTTTAGGCATCCCCACCACTGGCTGTGGCTGGGGTAGCCATATCATGGGCTGTTGATGCACTCCCACAGGTGTGCGATAGCGTTGATTAAACTCAGACGGATGGAAGCCCACATTTGGCATGGCCAGTACATCTTCATCTAGGCCAGATCGATACCGACTGACGTCTATAGAGGATTCATAGCTGGGATCTGATGTTTTTGACGGCGCAACTTTTGTGACTGCCGACGATTTCTTAGCTGCTGCAGGATTATATGAAGTGGGCGCGGTCGCTGGGCCTGGGCCTGCTGAAGCTCCACGCGAAGCTGCTGATGTGCCGCCTGTACCTGGGTAAGGAACTGTTGGCAAGCCATATGATTGCGCAGCAGATGCAGCCGGAGGGGGAGGAGCGGCGTATGACTCTGGGTTAGGAGGTTGGGGTTGGGAGCGCGACGACTGATCTTGGTATGACGACGTGGGCGTGACCTTATTCGCTTCTTCATACACCGGCTGAATGGGATAAAACCCGCCTCCAAAGGCGGGAAACGACGGAAAGGTCGCCATGGGCGTAACTTGTTGATAGCCAGGAACCACTGTGGCAGGAACAGGAGCATTTGATGGTTGTTCACCTCGAAAATCCGCTCCCTTGCACATATAATAGGGCTCCTCCTGTGGGCCACTTGGTTTTATCTCCACACAAATGGTGGTCAGTGTGCGCTTACGACGATGCAAGGTCTCCCCCTCATGCTGATCCTCAGCCCTCACCAGGCAGCCAGCCCAAAAGAGCAATACCAACAGCTTCAGATATTGTGTAGAGCTTGCCATTTGCTTCCGTTAACTAACTTCCGTTTCAGTTTGTAGCTTGTCTTTTATACTCTAATAAAAAAAAAAAAAAAAAGAAGGGTCAATTATTAAAACACTTTTATGCTTCCCACACTCCAGCAGAAGATCTCACCCACTTACACAAGAGAATTCTCTGTAATCGCTTGCAAACAAATTCTGTCACTTGACTGGGAGTTGGCTTCCTTCAGTATTTCGTTCTTTGACTTATTGCACTGGTAATTGGAGTTTCTTTCACTTGAAAATCAAATCACAGAATAAACACCTTTGCATTGACAACTTTTGCACGGACCTCGCTGCCGGAGGGCTCAGTGAATTTTATTTATTAGCTTACACTACACGAAAATGGTTATATGCATTCTTAAACGAGTTTGATGTTTATTGATATGTGGAAAATATATAAGATTTTCCTTAATTTTTAGGAAAATGGAATTTATTACCTAAATTGTAATTTTCAGGCAATAAATGCCGGAAATATGCGGGATTTTACCTAAAAAATCGAGTTTTAGGAAAAAAAAGTTTTAGGAATCCATTACTTTAAAACAGAGATGGGCGCGCGCTGCCCTCGTGTGCATAGGGCCTCTGCCGCGGCCGACTGCACAAAATCACACGTACGCTATAAGCATTGAAAGCTATTTATAGAATACGAATGTTCGGTCGTCGCTGCATCGCACGCAAATTGTACTTGTGTTCGTGTGAAAAGTGTGACGATATGTGTGCATGCCCATCTCTTCTTTAAAATGATGCCATTTTCCTAAACTTTTAGCATTTCGACTTAAAATATAAATAAATAAAGTATAACTTAATATTTACCTACTGTTTATTGTCAGCTAGCTATATACCCGGCTTCGTCCGGATTCTTTCAAGCAAAAACACTACAAATTTGTATAATACCTGCACATTTTTGATTTAAGTTTGAACTGGCTGGAAATCGGTATTAACATTTCAACTCGTCCTAACTTGGACGAAACCACCTTTAAATTGGGAAAACATAAAACTTCATATTATTAACCATACTCCAAATTTCAAGATCTTAGATTAAATAACTTTTGAGATATGGCTCTGAAGCACTTTTTCACCGTTTTCATCCGGAACAAACTTGAGACAAAGCCTATGATTCTTTCTTGATTGACATGAACATATGGCGAAAATGTCGATATTTTCTCTTAGCCGCTAAAACGTCATTTAAAAACGATTATTCACTTTTATTTATATTTATAAGCTTAGTGCTCAGACAAACTAAATCTAGACCTAGCTAAAAGTGCAACTTATTCTGCTGGGGCTCAGTTAACGCCAAAATACCACCCCCTACAATAGCAACATACCACCAAATCTCAAACCAAATAATGCCGAATGAGATGGAGGAAACTATTGTAGTTTCAAGCCTTTACCATTACCTAAAACGATCGCTTTAAGGTCATACATTGCCAAAATTTGTAGTCCCTTCATTACCTGAAAATCTTATATGCTGACTAAATTTTAAGCCTATTTATAAAAATTACCTGAAAAGATTTTTTAGGGTTTACAATCTTTTAGGTAATAGAGGCCAAAAATTAAGGAAAATATTCGTTGGTTGTCATTTTAGGTAAAATGTTCATAAATTTCAGGTAATTTTGAGCATTTTTAGGTAATGTCTTTTTATACTCTGTTTGTGCAAAAGTATGTAACATCCAGAAGAAAGCATCTCCGACCCCATAAAGTATATATATTCTTGATCAGCATCAACAGCCGAGTCGATATAGCCATGTCCGTCTGTCCGTCCGTCCGTCTGTCTGTCCGTATGAACGCACAGATCTCAGAGATGGTAAGAGATAGAGGTAACATGTATGGGACATATCTCCCACAGTTTTGAAGATAGATGGCTTGTTCCTTCTGGTCAGATTTAGTTATTAGGATAACTTATCGATCCGCCAAAGGAATGAAGAAGATCGGATGAACGAACATTTTTTTTGGTACAGAGTATGTTAGAGTCGGGCTTAACCGTCTTTCTTTCTTGTTCTGAGTGCAGTTGTCATGGTTAATCTAAATCAAAAATGTAACGAAAATATGTGTCATAAGTCCTAGCCAAACCTTAATCGCAGCACAAAAAAGCTTAAAATAGAGCAGTTCTACACGAAAATAGAGGTTGTTATTTCCTCAAAACCATCAAATGCATCTCTTGCAAACGATAAAGTGAGGTGAAACTTCCGAACGGTTCAACATGGCGAACCCAGCTCACTGTCTGCTAAGTCGACTTCTAAGACTCTTCGGACTTGGTACCCACCACCTTTAACATACTCCACCAATGAAAACTTCGTCCACAATGATTGATTGCAGCGTCCAAGACCAAAGAAAAAGATTTAATTATAGCAAATGATAAATGGGAACAGCATAAAATTCTATTTATTCAGATGTACCAAAACAACAAAATGAATTTGAAACAACATTCTTCAAACAATTCTGGTACTAAAAATAACACTTAACATCTTCAACTGTAAACTGCAGAGCAGCAATCTAGTCTTCATCAGGATCAGCTGGCCAAATGGGATTCATTTTCATTGGATCTAAGTACTGAAAAAACTTACCAAGAGGAAGTGGTCGTACAGCAGCAGCTGGATCTACTGGCATTACTTAAATCAGTCATGAACTTGAGCTTCTAATGTCTAATCCCTCATTCATCATTGCTATTTGAGCAGTAATGAGTTGTTGCACCGACAACAAGTTAGGCAGGATTATTAGGCATTATTTCGCACTACGATACAAAAGTAACGAAATGGCTAAAAATAACCAAGCATAATTTAGAAATTACCAGATTTGTAGCTTATAGCTCATTCCAAACTTATGTCAATTTCCACTTATCAAATTGCTAGATCTATCAACGAACTAGCTAAAATATCAACACTGGTATTCTGACTTCTATTGCAATATATGGGTTGCGACTAGAGTTGAGCTCGTGTCGTGTTTTTCTTGGGGTTACAGACATGCACGACTTAACACGAAGTGTTCGTGTTCAAAGTTAAGATATCGTGTGCACACGATATAACCGCGCACTACTTATCCCCACAGAATGATAAGAAAGTTTTATGTTTCGCAGAAGCACCGACATTCATAATTTTATATCTATAAAAGTAAATCAAACTTGAAATTGCTGGACTTCCATTATATATGACTGAAAAAGCGTATAGTACCAAAGACTTATAGATATTATAGGCATGTGAAACAAAAAACGATTATTCCTGGTAGCTAACATTTCTGATTTGATCCTCATGCGTCATCTACGAAATATATTGATATCTTTAATATAATGATGTAAGTGTTTTCCCAAAGACTTATCGATATTATAGATCAGCGATGTTCACCCATAGCCCCCAGGGGCCGAACTCTTTAGGCAATTCATGCCGAATGTTTGCCGAAGTAATGCTTCAGTGATTGTCAGAGATAGACAGAGAGCTACAGACAGCCTCTCTTCTTGAACATCGCTGTTATAGATGACTTATGTGAAAGAGAGTACGATTATTCCTGGTAGCTGACATTTATAAACCTGTGATTGTAAACACTGATCTTCATTTTGTAGGATTGTTTTTAGTCCAGAGAAACAAAATGTTGTCTTGATGACATTTTGGCAGATTATAACACATGAGGTTTACAGGAAAAATCAAAATTTATGAATATGCGTTCGTGTGGTTTGATCCGTGTTAGAGTCGTGTCGTGTTAAAAGCGCCCATCTCTAGTTGCGACCACTATTAGATACCGACTGGTGCTTTTTATACCCGTTATGCGTGCAATCCCATCTATAGCCTAGTCGATATAGTGTTTCTGACAGTCTGTATGAACATTGAGCACCTAGATCTCAGAGACTAGAACAACTACTGCAACCAAAGTGTTGGCTAGCATTGTCTGCAGGCAAATGAAGTTGGTTTCAAATTTACAAAATATTAAATAAGTCCCAAAATTTTAAAGATCTCAAGCTCATATTTTGCACTACAGTGTACGTACCCCATATCTACAATCTGGCTGTCTTTTCCGGATCCAACTATCGGCAGCCAGCGACCCATAGAAGGACCACTAAAAAGGAAGTCGAAACATAACAAGTAACTCCTGGATAATTCTGAAAATACGCTGTACACTTTATATGTAAAGTGACAAGAATAATGTTGGCTTAGAGATTTTAGCAAGGGAAAACCGTAGGCACCTAATCTACTTGGCCTTGATAAGTCGTTCCCAAGTCTCCCAAATTTTGTCTTCTAATCCAACATTTTGAAATAGATAGGCAAGTAGTTTTAGTTCGAAATCTAATCGTTTAAACGAAAATATATAGAGATTTCTGGGACACCTCTGCATATATAAAATATACAATATGAACCCAAGTTGCAAAAACCCCATAATCTTGTAGAGCTTGATTTTGAAAACCCAGAGGGGAGCTTTCGAAAATATGTACAAATATAAAGTAGACGGCACTTCGCAAGTTTCGCCAAAATATAAGAAAGGCTGATGGAGCTATGGTCATGAAATTTCATGTAGAAATTCCTCAAAGTGTAAATAATAACATTTCTAGAATTCAAGTTGCTCAAACATCAAAAACGTTATCTACTATTATTCAAAAATACATTTTTTTTGAAAATATGCTTAAATTTATTTAATTTTACTAAGATATCGCTTTGATAGAGTTATGAGTATTGAATATCCCCTGAATATCCGTATTTCAGATTCATGTCAAAAGTGAAAGACCTTATAAACTATCTATATATTCTTGATTAGAAAGACGAGCTGAATCGAGTACGTCGTTCTGTCTGTTTCGACGCAAACTAGTCCTTCACGTCACACTGCTAATATGTCGAAACCGCGCGAATCGGATGATTACTTATTCAAAGCTACCATAGAAATAATCTGTATCAAAGTGTATTAACACGTCGACACAAAGCTAACTTCCTTTGCTTTCGTTTAATTTGCTCATAAATGTCTTTTTTTCTTTTAGCTGATCGTGGCAATTTGAATTTGAGCATTTTAAATTCGCGTGTGGAGCAGTTCAACAAACTTCTCATATTGCTTCGAACCCCCCTCTGCATGCCTTAATCAGCAGTTCAGAATTTGTTCTGTATGTGAAATGTTAGTGGAATATGTTGAACATTAGTCAAATGGGACACATTGAATAATCGGGTTAGTTGGCCAGAGGGTGTTAGATTGCTTCGCTATAACTGACCTGACCCGCTCAAAAGGTGAGCTACTTATTCCCTTACAACAATTACCTGGCTACCCCTGCAAATTAACCAACTGGCTTTCATTAAGCAAAAGTGCTAAAGACTCCCAGTTTCCGGAGGTGGAGTGTGCGTGCCTCGTCGCTTCGATGTCGAGTGAATGACAGCGCCACTTAGTCACTAACTGGCGGCATAGACAAAGTGGCTGCTATCACCGCACCCATTTTAAGGTCGGAGAACGTTTTCCTTTCCACTGCCACTGCATGGTAGTAAAACATATGTTGGCATATTAATAACCAGGTTAAGCGCCTCATCATGGGTTGCCTTGGGTGTGGTCCCTCACGCAATGTGCTGCTTCTTTTCGCGGGAACCACCCAACCTTATCTGAACTGTTACCGTTGATGCTTTCAAAAGTTTGAACCAGCAAATTGGCTTTAAGTACATCAAAAAAGGTTGATTCATATTCATATTTTATTTTAATCAGGTGATTTTCAGTGCGCCAATTTCCTCTAGGAAGCTGATAAGCGTCAATAATCTTAACATTTGGGGGGGAAATCACTTTTGATTGTGAAGAATAAGAATTATTCACTGAATATCTGTGGCCCCTATTATACACAGAATGCAGGGAATTCCAACATAAGAATTAACAGATCTGGCTTTTTAATATTGTCTTAATTTTAAGTCGATTTTTTAGAATACTTTTGCAATATTTCAGGGTGACTTTGTCATATGTATTTTTCTATATTTGAGAAATGTTCTTTGCTTTCTTTTAACGAATATTCTCAATGTATTTCTTTTCTTTTTTCAAGAGCTAATTTGGCCTAAAGTTCACAAAGTTAATAGAAAAACCAGGAATGCAAACCGGTTCTAAACCGAACCGCTTATTCCAGCTGGTGAACCGAACCGCACCGAAGACCACTAATAACGAGAAAGCTAAGCTAACTTCGTCTGTGGCGAAGTTATTATACCCTTGCAAGGGCTCGCTTTAATATTTTCAAAAATACTTGTTTTCCCATTTTCCGACCGATCGTTCGTATGGGAGCTATATGATATAGTCATCCGATTTGGCCAAAATTTTGTAAAATTATGTGAAAGCAGGTGAAACAAACAAATACAAAATTGCAGGATGCTACCACTAAAAACAAAAAAGTTTTTCTAACTAAAACTGTTTTTCAGAACTATCTTTTGTATGGCAGCTATACCATATAGTTGTCCGATTTTAATAAAACTTGGTAGAATTATAAAAGAACATAGTACCCCTACGATTACAAAGTTTGGAGACGTTTCCGTTGAAAAGAAAAAAACTTTCTCACCAAAACTAGTTTTCCGACCGATTATTCCTATGGGAGCTATGGGATATAGTCATCCGATCCGGTCAGCTCCGACATATTAGTAGTGTGCAGCAAAAAGAAGACTCTGTGCAAAATTTCAGCTCGATAGCTTTAAAACTGAGAGACTAGTTCGTGTAGAAACTGACAGACAGACAGACAGACGGACTGACAAAGCTCAATCGACTCAGCTCGTCACCCTGATCAAGAATACATATGATTTAAGGGGTCGAAAATGAATATAATACCCTTTGCAAGGGAATAAAAACGGTTCAAACGGTTAAAATTCTGTAGCTAAGTTCTCATTTGAGTTTTTTGACAGCCAAGTCGCAGTATACTAACGTATTTTCCGTGCATATCTAATGAGATCGTGAAGGGAAAATACCAATCTCTACGATAACATCAAAGAGAGTCACTGCCATGTGTAATTCTCCAACTTTGATTTGAATTATCCAGGGATGCAAATCGCTAGAAAATAAGGACTGGCTCAGTTTAAAACCTCTGGTTCGGCTCATTACATGGTTTTTGGAGCTGAGCGAACTACGGTTAAGGTTCGGTTCAGTGGTTATCAAGTCATTAAGCCGTACCGACTCTTATTCTACTGTGAACCGAACCAATTTATAAATTAAAGCTGAACCCCAAACGGTTCCAAATCTTAAATTTCGGGTTGGTTCATCAGAAATGGTATACTTCATCGTGTTATCTGGCGGCTTTTCTGCGACTGAGTCTTAAAATGGGCAGGAACGTGTAATAAACAAGTAAGAACGCAGCGGTCGAGTGCCACGACTACAAAATACCCTGTTCATTTGTTTTTGATTTTTTGAGTTTGAATGTAACCGGTCTTAGTAACAGCTATTAAAGGGTCATCCTGAAAGCAGGCCACATTATTTAGCGGTTCTATCCCTGGCTAACACGTGGCAACCCCAAACTCTATAACGTCAATTGTTTAGCTTATAGCTCCGTTGATTTTTGGGCCGATCTGATTGTACTTTACAGAATAGATAGATATGGGGCATTGCTTGATGCATACTTATCCACGAGGCTCTAACTTGAAAATTGTGGATCAAACGGTTTTTTGGGTTCAGGATCTCATGTTTTTTTTGGAGATAAAAGGGGAAGGGGGCCGGATTTTCCAAGTCTGAAACAAAC
Source organism: Lordiphosa andalusiaca (assembly GCA_035044965.1). Lineage (NCBI taxonomy): Eukaryota > Metazoa > Arthropoda > Insecta > Diptera > Drosophilidae > Lordiphosa > Lordiphosa andalusiaca. Next base: position 276,194 of record JAWNNM010002157.1, on the reverse strand, counting down.
TTGACCTGCTTGCGGTATACACCTAAATTTGTGCCTCTATCTCTTATAATCCCTGAGATCGACGCGTTCATACAGACTGACAGAATATTCGAATTTAGGCCCTGGTCAAAATACACTCCTTAGCTCCGTTTGTCATGTTTAATTATAACTTCTAATTATTTCTCTTACACTGATCGTTTCTTAGAATATTCTTTTTGCACCCAAAATTTTCGTATACCAACAAGTTGTTCCAGCGTAATGGGTGAAGACAGTCAACCACGAACTCCCCCATTTTATCATTCGGTGGAAATTACCAATTTGGATTTAAACAGCTCAACTTTTCCTATTCCACCGGAACCCGAATCAAAGCTTGAAAATGTAGTCACCAATAGGAAGACTCCATTTGTGGAACTATATCTAACCTCCGTTGCTTCTGCATGTAGCGCCGAATTAGTTGGCTATCCCTTTGATGTATGCAAGACGCGCCTACAAATTCAGGGCGAGTTGGCCAGCACAACAGGTCAGGAGCTTAAATATCGTGGAATGTTGGGTACTGCATTGGGCATTATCCGTGAAGAGGGTCCACTGAAACTCTACGGTGGTATTTCGGCCATGGTGCTACGGCATTCCATATTCAGTGGCTTGAAAATGTTATTTTATGATGTATTGCGCGAGCAAATGATCATCACAAATGAGCAGGGCAAACCAGAGTTGACCTTTCTGCGTTCCTCGTTCTGCGGTGTTATGGGAGGAGCCTGTGCCAATGTGATCTCGTCACCCACCGATCTGATCAAGGTGCAAATGCAAATGGAGGGCAAGAGACGTTTGATGGGTGAACCACCGCGAATACATAATGTAGGACAGGCAATAAAGTCCATTTATCAAACGGGTGGCGTGGTGGGTCTATGGAAGGGAACTGTGCCAAGTACTTGGCGGGCAGCGTTGGTTACTCTGGGTGGGTTTGATATTTAACATCTTAAGTCGGACCAGACACCCGACACCATCTTTTGTAGTTCTTTTTCACTAAAGAAATAGTTGCAAAACGTGAAAACATCCATTCGTTTTGGTGAAACCCTCAAAGAATGCCTCTTTGAGTACGAGGGTTTTTGTTGCTCTTGCCCATAGATGGAACTTTTAGCCTTCCAAGCACATGAAAACTTCTATCGTACACAGAAAAAAAAAATCCGAATTCGGGATTGAAAACGGGGTGATCTCGGGGCATGCTTGAAGTGATCCTGTTTTTCGGGATCAAAAAAAAAAAAGTTGAAGTAAATCAATCTTTTTCCGGGATCAACTCAAGAATATCCGAGATCACCCCGTTTTTAATCCCGTTTCGGATTGATTTTTTTTGAGTGTACTTAAAAAAACATGTAGTGACTTTTCCCAGTAAAAAGAAGTATGAAAAATGGTACTCTCTGGGAAACCAAGGGGGTTATTTCTTAACTAGTTTGGACAACTTTTACCTCAAAAACTCTCTTACCTCCCCTTACCTTTCAGGTGATGTCAGCTTCTATGATCTAAGCAAACGACATCTTATGGATCTGCTGAATCAACCCGATAATCGTATTATACAATTTATGGGTGCCATGATAGCTGGTTTTGCTGGCGCTGCCCTAAGTACACCCGCCGATGTGGTCAAGTCGCGAATCATGAATCAACCCACCGATGACAAAGGACGCGGCTTGCACTACAAGGGAACGCTTGATTGTTTCAATAAGCTTGTAAGGGAGGAGGGCCTGTTTGCCATGTACAAAGGATTTCTGCCCTATTGGTTGCGTGTGGGTCCCTGGTCGATGGTGTTTTGGATGACCTTCGAGCAGATCCGGCGCTTTCGTGGTGATGAGGGTTACTAAGCAAATGTGGTCACCGATGTCTAAAGAAAAATGTCTTGAAAAATGTCGTAAATTATAAGTGCTTGTAATAAATATGTAGTGTTCAAAAAAACCCATTTCTTAACCACCAGTCAAGTTTGTTGCTGGAGATAACAAGAGGATAATTCATTTGGTTTTCTTAACAACAGTTCCAATCGATACCGATAGTTTCAGGTCGCTGCAGCATTATTGCGGAAAAGTTGAATGAAATTGCTTGTCATGCACAGTGTTTCAGTATCGTTTTGCCTAAAAGATTTTGCACTTCAGCTGGTTTTCCAAAGCTATCATTTAATCGGTCAAGGATTAGTGCATTTCTTTTTAAATTAAAGCTTTCCACACCTGTTTGTACTTTTATTTCACCCGAAATCTACAGAATTTTATGTAAGGTGCCAAAATATAACAATAATTCACATTTATTGTAAATATTCTGTAAAATTATTATATTCATTTGAATAAGTAAGGACTTGACTGAGATATTAGGTTGATTTCATACCTTTACCAAGTTTCTAATTAATCGGATAGAAATTAGAAATAGCTCCCATACAAAATTAATTTAAAGTCTGAATTCTTAGCAGATTTTGCATTTGATTAAGAGAAAAATTCATAAAATCTTAAGGGGGGAAGCTGGTCTAGAATTTTGAAAAAACCGGAATTTGTTTTTGTCTTAAAAGGTACTTTATGGTCATAAAAATAACATACCAAAGGATGGATGCCGGAAAAAATGTCTAAATGCCCAAACTTTCCATTCTACGGCAGCGCCTCTCATGCTTTAAAAGCGGCTCAACTTTAACAGCGTTTTTATCGAAATCACTTTTTTTGAACTGTCCGAAGACATTACTCGAGCAAATCTTCACCGATCTATACGAAATTTTGACAGTACATTCGAAATACCTTTCTCCGGAGACGTACGTAGGATTTTTTTATATTGTATAGTTTTTTTTTAATCTACAATTTTATCGTTTTTTTATGGTGAAAATTTGAATGTTTTGTTCAAACGTGCACCAAAAAAATCCTACGTACGTCTCTTGCTGTTGTTATTTAGAAACTAAAAATTTTCGGGATTTCGTTCCAGGACCAAAATTAAGGAGGTTACATCTTCGGCCATGGACCCGTCTAAAAAATGAGGCGCCTCCGAAGAAATGCTGGACAGCCGCCATTTTTAATTTAATTGACTAAAAAATTTGAATTTGTATATTAAAACCTAAATTATAAAACCTCTCACAGATTTTCGATTAATCTTTTTGTTGAGTCACAAAAACTTCATAAATTATGCCCATTTTTTCACCCTCTAGACCAGCCGCCCCTCCTTAATCGGAGTCGATAGAACGATCTATGTAATTTAATGTTTAAAGAAGATTTCATGGAACTGTTAATCGAGGTTGCGACTCAAATGGTTTATATGCTCTGTTGTGACATCGTCATTTTTACGAAAAATTGGTCCAATGATGCCGGGCCGGTCATAATCCACTACCAAATAGTGCATTTTTGGCATACATTGTCAGTTCTTGCAATGCTTCTGCCTGCTCTTCACACCAAATACGACAATTTTTTTTTGTTACAGTATCCATTCAACCAGGAATGAGCTTCATCGCAGAACACAATTTACCGATAAAAAAGTGGTATGCATACCCTTGCAAAGGGTATTATAATTTTGCCCAGAAGTTTGCAACGCATAGAAATATTCATTTCCGACCCCTTAAACTATATATAATCTTGATCAGGGTGACGAGCTGTGGCGATTAAGCTTTGTCTGTCCGTCTATCTGTCTGTTTCTATGCAAACTAGTCTCTCAGTTTTGAAGCCATCGAGCTAAAATTTTGCACAGAGTATTATTTTTGCTGCACGCTACTAATTTGTCGGAACCGTCTGAATATATCTCATAACTCCCATAGAAACAATCGGTCGGAAAACTACTTTTAGTGAGAAAAACTGTTTTCTTTCTAACGGAAATGTCTGCAAACTATGTATTCAAAAGTTTTCTAAGATTTTTAATAATTCTGCCAAGTTTGATGAAAATCGGACAACTATATGGTATAGCGGCCGTACAAAAGATAGGTCTGAAAAACAGTCTTAATCAGAAAAACTCTTTGTTTTTTATGGTAGCATCTCTCAAAATGTTATTTGATGGTTTCTTATGCTTTCTCATAAGTCTACAAATTTTTGTCCAAATCGGATGACTATATCATATAGCACCCATACGAACGATAGGTCGGAAAATGGGTCGATTTGGGGGAAAAATGATTTTTAAAACTATTTTAGCGAGCACTTGCAAAGGGTCTAGAAACTTCGGCACAGATAAAGTTAGCTTAGCTTTCTCGTTGTAATAAAATTTGTAAGTCGATTCATGGTTAAATTATGGACCAAACTGCACATGTTTGACAGTAACATGTGACACAAAAAGAGCTGAGCTGTCAAAAACAGTATTGCCAAAAAATCACCCATTTGCATCCCCAAATGCTTCAAAAAATACCTAAAAAAAACACCTATTTCCCCGAATATATAATATTATACAAGGAATGCAAGCCGTATCTGACCCGAACCAAAAACCACTAAACAAAATGGTTTGAATCTGTTCAGTTGACTGAGGAGTCTTATACAATAATACTTGTAAGTTTGGAAATTCACACCGATTCCATAACATTGTTTCTTTTGACTTTTCGATTAATAACGTATTGCTGATGGATCCTCTTAACGGGACACCTCTATAGACCGAATTGATCCTTAGCGTTACCCAGTTGTTGTAGCTTCTATGGATGACTTGTCACCATTTTAGGCCATGTGATCCCTACCTACATTTTGCCTACTAATATACTCTTATCCGAATACATTCCTGAGCTTTACATTTCCTTGTTGGGAGGATATTATCAATTATCTACGACATTGAGCGATTGAAAGCACTTATACAATATAAGGATTTTAGAGATATTCAAAAAATGACTAGGAATTCATGTTGAAAAGTGTGCGAAAAGCCACATATTCACTTTCGAAATCATAATATTCAAAAACAGAAACAACCGTTTCGGTGCCTTCATAAAATATATGTGAAAAAATACAAGTGAACTACTAAATTGAACCACAGATTTATAAATATTATCTAATATCTATAAGTCTTTGATTGAACCAAAACCGCGGATCAGTTAGCTACCCAAAACTACCATAACAATCGAAATAACAAATTTTAAGAACAGCGGAGGACTTTTACGCGACTGTCATTCATCTGATCTTCAGAAATACTTTGCGTATTGGCATAAACTCGTCATTTTGAGTCCAGTCTCGATACTAGTTCTTGTGTTAATAGATTGGTAATAGACCAAGTTTGGTGTTTTGTTTTTCAATATTTATTGGTTCAGCTTTTGCTCTTAGTTAAATAGTTTCGCGATCAAAGATCATAGTTAAATAATTTATTGGTCAAGAGCTCCTTTCTTAATGCATCTGAGCTCAACAGATTTTAGTTCAATAGTTTAGTTTATTTTGTTGTTTTCTGTTTTAACAAATCGTTCTCAATTCACCATTTTATGTTTAAAAAAATACATCTCGAATCTTTATTTGTAAATTTTGTCAAGCAAATAAAGTTATTAAACACATAAAATTTCAGCTCATTTTTGAAAGTGTTTCAAAATTGATTATGGCTCAAGAAGACGACGATGACTTTAAAGACTATCCAAAATACGAGCTAGTCGCTCATAATAGTTCAAAGCAACCAGAACCGAAACACCTTTTACAGCTATATGTGAATACGTTTTTGGGTGCCACATTTGCCGAGTTCTTCACTTATCCCCTGGATGTCACAAAAACACGATTGCATTTACAAGGCGAGGCGGCAGAGAAGGCCGGGGTTGGCCAACCTAAGCGTGGCATGTTTGGCACTGTCTATAACTTGGCCCGGGAGGAGGGTCTACGTGGCTTATATGGTGGACTTTCAGCGATGATAATTAGGAATTTGTTTTTCAATTGCGTGCGAGTAGTAATATATGATTGTCTGCGGCGGGAGTTCATCTATGTGGATGAGAACGGTAAAGAAGTTTTGACAGTATTCAGGGGCTTTGTTGCTGGTAGTATTTCTGGGTGCATAGCTCAGGTAATAGCAAATCCTTTGGATATTGTCAAAATACGCATGCAAATGGAGGGGAGACGGAGATACCTAGGCTATCCGACGAGGGTACATAATGTGCAGCAAGTGCTGAGAGATGTATACAAGAGCGGTGGATTGCCAAAGCTTTGGCAGGGTGTGGGACCCAGTTGTCTAAGGGCCATGCTAATGACAGCGGGTAAGCTGAATTGGAATTGTGATTGTGACTAAATCCTATTCCCATTTTCTAACGCCACTTAGGAGACACTGCGTGTTATGATTTGAGCAAACGAGAGTTTATCTATTTACTACAAATAAAGGATGGTCCTTTGATTCAATTCTTAGCCTCTGTCAGTGCTGGCTGTGCAGCCAGCTTACTGAGTACTCCATCGGATGTTGTTAAGTCGCGGATTATGAATCAACCGACCGATGAAATGGGTCGTGGCCTGCACTATAAAAGTGCCATTGATTGTTATTATAAATTGATCACTCAAGAGGGCTTGAGGGCCATGTATAAAGGCTTTTTACCCTGTTGGATGCGCATTGGTCCCTGGTCATTGGTATTTTGGACATCATTAGAGCAGCTGCGCAAAATACAGGGTCAATCTGGATTTTAATTTATTATAAAAATGTAAACAGAGATGCATATTTGTATATGTTGTAAGCAAAATTTTATAAAGTGTAAACAAAATTTTAAAAATAAAAGTGGAAAAAACATGTCATATAATTTTTAGGATATCTTGTCTTACTTATCTCAATAGTTTTTTTGTACCCTTGCAGAGGGTATATAAAAATTGTCCAGCCATAGGAATGATCGGTCGAGAAACTAGTTTTATTGAGAAAAACTTTTGTTGTTTTCAAAGAAAACGCCTCCAAACTTTGTAATCCTTAGTTTGCTATGCATTCCCATGATTCCACTAAGTTTGGTAATAATCGGACATCTATATAGTATAGCTGTCATACAAAAGTAAAGTCAGAAAAGTAGTCTTAGGGAGAAAAATTTGTTTGTTTTCAGTGGAAACGTCTATCAAATTAGTTTAAAACAAGTAAGTGCGCTGCAGTCGAGTTTCCCGACCACAAAATACCCTGTTCATTTGTTTTCATTTATTTGTTTTTGAATTTTTGAAGATGAATGTAACAAAATAATCATCCCCAATGTTAGGCAACACTTTTTTCTAGTCCTGACCAACAACTGGGGGGGGTGCTATTATCAGCTCAACTGTTTCGCTTATAACTCCGGTGTTTTTTGTCCGATCTGATTGTACTGATTGTGCCACGAGGTTCTAACTTAAAAATTGTGGATCTGACGGTTTTTTAGGTCTAGGATGGCTAGAGGAGGTCTTGGATTTTTGGGGATAAAAGGGGGACGGGGTGGAATTTTTCAAATCTGAAACAAACTTGATCTGCGTACAGCATAAATCTACCTTCGTGCAAAAATTTGTGGCTCTATCTCTTATAGTCTCTGAGATCGACGCGTTCATACAGACAGACAGACCGTCAGACGGAAGGACGGACAGACGGACGGACAGACGGACATGGCTATATCGACTCGGCTGTTTATGCTGACCAAGAATATATATACTTTATGGGGTCGGAAATGTTCCCTTCTCCCTGTTACATACATTCGCACAACTTCATGATCCCCCTTTTCCCATTTTCAATGGGAACAGTGTATAAAAAGGTCAAGGGGCTTTATATCGCGCGATCTAGGCGGCCAATTTACCGGCCCCAAACGTAAAACAGAGTACACCGAACACTTAATTGGGCCATTGCTTGGCTTGCTGTGTGGCATGTGGCACCGTCTTGAAACCGCATGTCAGCCAAGTCCAGCTCTTCCATTTTGTGCCAAAAAAGTTTGTAGTCATCGCACGCGTAGCGGTCTCCATTCACATTAACATTACTGCCTCCGTAATCCATGATGCTTACCAAACAATGCATTTTTCAAGATGCATTGTCAGTTCTTGCAATACTTCTGCCTGCTGTTCACACCAATTACGAACATTTTGTTTGTTCAAGTATCCATTCAACCAAAAATGAGCTTCGTCGCTGAACACAATTTTCCGATAAAAAAGTGGAGTAACCGGGCATGAGGTATAAAAATGCATTATTAAAACACCTTCTGCAGCAATATCCAATCCAATTATCAGTCTTATTGTTAATAGTAAAGTAAAAACAATACAAGAGCCAGTTTTGAAATCATAAATAAAAAATTAACATTTGCATATTTCAATAAATTAATCAAGTGGCAAATTTCTCCTCAGCCCCGGAGCCAAGGAAATTTAAATTTCGCCGTTAGAGATGAAAATAAATGCCGCACACACGCGCCACAAACTAAGCGATAGAGAGCTGTTAGAGAAGTGAGGAGAGACCAGCCAATAATAAAAATATGAAAAAAAAAATAATAATAATGTGTGATTAATTGTATGGTTGCTGCTGATAAAAGTTGTCAGCCAGCGGGCCCTCAACTTTATCAACTTCTCTTCCAGCTCTTTGGATGATTAATTTTGATTTTCACTAAAAATGGTAAAAACAAAAATCAACCAACAATTGCTAATAAAACGAAAGTGAACATATGCGGCACAAGTGTTTCATTTAAAACCTGCTATGAGCATTTTCGCAAAATTTATCAAATAATTTGGGTCAATGTTTTCTAGGCGCGAAAAGAAATAAAAAAAAAATAATGTCATATTGCTGAAAAAAGAAAAGCAGCTGCTACAAGAAATAATTGTACAATTGCGTCAGCGATTATAGATATAAATAGCTGGACAATTTAGCCTAGAACAACCAAATATGCTAAAAGTCAACAAAAGAACTAGACGTCCAGCGCGACTGTTCAAGTTCATTGATCTGGTGATTGGCTGAAAACAAAGAATCGAGGGTGGGTCATAGACACAAATATAAATGCATGGACATTATAAGAAGTTACTTGGTTGAGTGCCATACACATGCGAGGGGCATCTTTTATCTTTTACACCAAGTTTGATAGGCCACTTTCATTTTTAAAGCACAATCATTAGTTGGAGCCTTACATTGCACATTGGGCCAGATTTTAGTTTGGGCTACATAAATTCGAAATATTTAGTTAGACAATTTCAATTTGGCACATTTGAGAGACATCAAGTGTATAATAATTGGGCAAAGATTTATAACAATACTCCCACGCCCACTATAACTGCCCACATTTGATTAAGGCCCCCTTTTGGAAAGGGGGCCGAATTTTAGGTGGTTTTTTTTTTAAACTTATGGAAACTTAAAAAATCTTAAACTTGGAAACTTATGTACTATTCATTCCAACAAATTAAAAACGAGAAAGCTAAGCTAACTTCGTCTGTGACGTAGTTTTTCATACCCTTGCAAGTGCTCGCTTAAATATTTTCAAAAATACTCGTTTTCCCATTTTCCGACCGATCGTTCGTATGAGAGCTGTATGATACAGCTATCCGATTTGGCCAAAAATTTGTGAAATTATGTGAAAGCATGTGAAACAAACAAATACTAAATTGCAGGATGCTACCATTAAAAACAAAAAAGTTTTTATAACTAAGACTGCTTTTCAGAACTATCTTTTGTATGACAGCTATACCATATAGTTGTCCGATTTTAATAAAACTTGGTAGAATTATAAAGAAGCATAGAAAACCTACGATTACAAGGTTTGGAGACTTTTCTATTGAAAAGAAAAAGTTTTTCCCACTAAAACTAGTTTTCCGACCGATTATTCCTATGGAAGCTATGGGATATAGTCATCCGATCCGGTCAGCTCCGACATATTAGAAGTGTGCAGCAAAAAGAAGACTCTGTGCAAAGTTTTAGCTAGAAAGCTTCAAAACTGAGAGACTAGTTCGCGTAGAAACAGACGGACAAACTGACGGACAGACAAAGCTCAATCGACTCAGCTTGTCACGCTGATCAAGAATATATATGGTTTATGCGGTCGGAAATGAATATTTCTATGTGTTGCAAACTTCTGGGCAAAATTATAATACCCTTTGAAAGGGTATAATTAAAAATGTGCCAGGGCTGTTTTAATAGTTCTCGGCCCCCAAAGTAGGGTCTCAAAATAAAGGCGTGTTGATGGTTCGCAGCTTTCCGGGAGTCTCTATTATCAGAAAGCAAAGCGGAAAACGGGAAATTTCCAAGAATTCTTTTAGGGTCCGAAGCAGAATCTTAAATTAAATTTTAAAAATGGCGACCAAAAGTCCAAAGGGTTTTAAATTGCTAATAATTTATTTATTCAAGAATGGAGTAAATAATAGTTTCATTCAAACGAAGAACAAAGTTTATTCGGCTCATAAGAATTACACGAAGTCGTTCTCAACACAAGTGACTTACTTATCCTTTTCATCCTACTTTTCCGCTGAAAGTGCTGCCGCATGTACACAAAGATTTGTGTTGTTTTCTTGCTTGCCTGCCATATCAGATGCTGATTTCCTCTTCAGTCGTGATCCACCGTAATTTTTAGTTTTTCGCCTTGAAACCTTTTAGTAAAATAAATCTCAAAATTTGTCATTTTTGTATCAATTTCATTTCTTGTCTCTGTGCTCACTGCATATGCTCCTTAAGCTGCTCAAAGACCCAGCTTGAAATTGAACAGGCATTTCGGTTGTTTGCATTCCTTACATTAAACAGAGTTGCATTTCTTACCCTAAAAAATTAACTGCAAATATCAAGAGAATGTGCGCAAAGTCGCAAAAAGCACTAATAGCACGATGCAAAACACACTTTAAGCATATTTACTTTTGGTCAGAAATTTTCGGAAAGTTAGTTTATACGGGCACGTTGGCTATGTTTTTTTTTCTATTTAAGTACATAACAAGATGATAAAAGGAAAACCACATTTAACAATAAAATTATACAATTTGTTTCAATACTCACATTCTACATACCTTTGCCTTTAGTTTCCATATTTTACATTCAACCGTTTCCGACGACCGATTCTCGTGTTTTTAACACAACAAGCAGCAGCTGACCAAACACTGGACTTTGCAGACCTGCGAAAAATCCAGGGCTACACTGATATCAAATGCCTTATAGATGCTCTTTAAGAATATTTGATTAAGAACACGATTTGTTTCCATAAATATTTTGAATTTATGCCGCCCAAACTGAAATCTGGCCCAATGTGCACTGTCTATAGTTTTCTTATTCAAAAAGCGATTCTTCTAAAGTCGATTCGACGATTTAGAGGCTGGCTTCAAGAGCCTCTTCTTGCATCGATGATTGAAGACCTCGCCATGTGCGAACAAACATAAGTCAATGGCTCCCTTAATTCTCCGAAAACTTACATATTTCTGTAGAGATGTGTTTTTCGAGACGATGTTAACAATTGACCTATAAACGGTACAAATAAATGCAATTTGTGTAAAATTGTGCCATAATATCAAACCCCTTTTACTTTCATTGCTCCATTTAATCTAGTTTTGCGAATAAAAACTGACGATTAGGCAGAACAAATGTACTTACGCGAAAAGTCCACGATAATGCAGCTCCTGGAATCCATGTAGCATATATCTGTGGAGAGATGCTCATAAAAGCACCGCACAAACAATTGCTTAAATACGCCACTCCAAACTCTAATCAAAAATCTAAGTCGAACCACTTAAAACCATACAATACTAACAAATTGGTTCCTTTGTCCACAATATCTTTCAGATCCGAAATAACAGGTCAAGTTCGTTGATCTATTGATATTCACCTGCAAAGTCAAGCCAAACAGATAGGAAAAACTCTTTGTGCAAATAATTTTTATGAGGAGATTATTTGGTGGTCTCACTCTGTTTTTTTATTTCAATAGTATTAAAGTATCGTATTATATATGGTTTTCGTTTGTTTTTTTATATATATTTAATTTCTTTTACGGGTTGTTTCTTTTTGCTTGTACGAAAAAGTCAGTTTTGAGGGGGGGGACATGGAACGAACTAAAACATAACTAAAAACTGTGTGAAGAGAGCAAAACGAAAGACTTTGTATAGTTTACCTAAATGTGAAAAAGCCATTTATTCCATTTGTTTTTGTTTTTTTTTCTTTTCTTTTAAGTTAGGTAAGATTAAATTGTTACATGCTTTGTTTAATGGTATGTAATTTATGTGTGTGTGTGTGTGTGTGTGTAAATTGTAATGGCAATTTATTGCCGAATTCTTCGAGGGTTCAGCAAATGAAGTAGTGTGTGTTCCTGAAACAAAACGCAGGACGACAGAAAGTTTCTTTTGGGATGCAGTTATCGTTATACAATTATATGATGTGTTGATTGGTTTTTTTTTTTCGTTTAGGATTAGAAAATTACAAACATGAAAAGCGCATACGAGAGCAAATGGAGCAGAGAACTCAATCTGAATGAGCGCATATATGCATATATATATATATGTAGTATGGCTAAAAGGTGATTTTATTTTGCTTTTTGTTGTTTCGTATAAAAAATGTTACCACTGCTGCTGCATGTGCTGCTGCCTCCTTCTTCCTCCCTTCTATTCTTATAAATAGAGCATCATGAATGGTTCTCCAAATAGTTTACATATATAAATATATATATATATCTATATATTGTGGTTGGTATTTTTTTCTTCTGGGTGTGTGTATGATTTTTGTTTTTCGTTTCCACTGGCTGACTGACTCTCTCTTCGAGATCTTCCTCTCACTCACTCTCATTTTTATAAAAACTGCCTGAATACATATACATATATATCAGTTGTCTCTATACAAACATATATATGTATACAATATGCTATACAAAAAAAGTGCTCAAAAATGTTCTTTGCCTGCCTGCTGCTGCCTGGTTTTCCAATACATATTCTGATTTTTGTGGTTTTCTTCTTTTTTTTATTTTTATCGTATGAACCAAAATATGTTTGTTTATATATAATAATGCAGAATTTATAATTTTGTTGTAGTTGTTGTTTGGGTAATTATTAATGTTTGTGTTTTTTTTAGCATATTTCTCGATTCCTTTTCTCGGCAAAATCCTTTCTTGGCCATTCTTTAAATATTAATAATTACTTTCCTGTGTTTTGTTTTATGTTTTTTTTTTTTGTTTGTTTTTGTATGTATTTATAGTTCATTTACGGTTTGTTGTTGCTGGTTGGTTGTTGTTGTTGTTGTTGATGGTGAAGTTGTTGGTTTTTTGTGTTGATTTATTCTCCTAGTACCCGCAAGTAATCAGATAATCTCCAAGTTTCTCTACAACGGAAGCGGCCTGTTGGGGCTGCACGGGATCCTCGTAGATAGAAACGATGACGGCTGTAAAGAGAGAGAGAGAGAGAGGAAAAAGAAATGTGAAAATCGAAGTGTTAAATGTTCTCCCACTCGGCCGAAGTTTGATTAAAGCAGCGATGTTCAAGAAGAGAGGCTCTCTGTAGCTCTCTGTCTCTCTCTAACACTCACTGAATCATTACTTCGGCAAGCATTCGGCATGAATTGCCTAAGGTGTTCGGCCCCTGGGGGCTATGGGTGTACATCGCTGGATAAAAGTTTAAATTATATTTGTTCTAACTTAATTGAAGTAAGATCAAATAATTAACGTAAGTTGCCACTTGACTGATATGTCTCTCTTTCGTACGCTGGAATGCCACTTTCAATTTTAAGGTACTATTTTAGTCTCATGGGGTCGTTTTGTGAAGCCCTAACGGATGAAGGATTAGCGCCCCTTTTTTGTGCTGATGCAACAGAACTACGCAACTACGACTTACAGTTTGGGTTCGGCTTGCTTAAAATGATCGCATCAGAAGAATATAATAGCCAGATCAATAGAATAGCAATGTAGTTAGAAGGCTCTGGGAAGTTTTTTTACAGTCTGCGTACCTAGCTCTAACGAAAAATTGCGTCAATAATTGACCCTAAAACGATATAACCCTATTTCACCCTTTCAAATCACATCAAAGGTTTAATTTTCAAAATATTTTCTATATACAGTGCTGTAAACCTAAGCAATTTGTGCGGACCACCGGTTCGTGGCTTCGAACCTTAATTTTCTGATTGGTTGGTTCGAACCTTCGTTCGGATTCCGTTTTACCAAAGGCAAAAGGAGAAACAATTAATTTGTTAGATATAATAAACAATATTCCCAATTGGTGTTATTTTTAGAAAAGACGACTATTTTAACTTAGACATGTGTAATGATATGATAGGATTTTGCATAATTTCAAACCAATTTTGATACTAGCAGACTAAGGCAAATGAGTATTTAACTAATTTTTTTTTTAACTCATTAAATAATAACTTAAGTTTAAGGAATATCATATAATATAATATAATAATTTAAGGAACTAATAATGCAGTGCACAATTTCTTTAGCTTAGTAGAAGGAAAATCTCTTTGAAAATATGCAAGATCCGCTGTCTAGTAATTATGATATTGAAGGTGCGATGGATCACTCATATCCAACCGTCTGAAAGTGTTGTATAGACTCTTTCCTTTGCACATTGTTTAAGCCAACAAGGAGTAAGGCTGAGTGAGCGCTATCTATTTCTTTTAAATTCACCATAGAGCTAAGTCAAACCTACCACTTAAGCGTTATTTAGTTTGAAGGCAATCAATGTCAAATACTTGAAGTGAACAGTTAACATAAAGTGAAGACAGTCGAAACCCCCCTACGTGCCTACTATATATGAAGTTGGAAGAATGAAATTTGGAAGACCATTTTAGAAGCCACCCCCCGGTATAACACACATCATTCAATAAACTTCTATGTCACTAGACAATTCATAACTCTTGAAGCAATGGGAGCAAGAGTATGCCCACCTCTGGTTCAGTTAATGGTCTTCGGGGTGTATCTTGCGTGTATTTATAACAACAAGACATCGATTTTGAATAAGACCCTTCCGACAAACAGCTAAGTTAGGTTCTTTGTTCGGAAAATATAAGTTGTACATCTTTTTGTATACGGTTTCTGGAACAATTTAATGAAATAGCAGTGAGGTAGAATCAAGATGAATTTCGCAAATCAACATGTTTTGTCGTTTTCAAAAGTTGTGCTTTAGAGTTGTCAAATTTAAAAGTATTTTCCATTTCGAAAGCTAAAACTAATGATTAAAATTAAAAACAAAGTATTATTATAGTAGAGTATAAAGAAAAATGTTATTTGATTCCAACCTTCATTTGATAACTGGTAGGGATGCTTCAAATAAATTTATTTATTCGGACATAAGTATTCATATCTTATTTAGCTAAGATTAAACATATTTTTTCACATTTTCCAATGTGTTTAAGTGTTTCAATTCATATGAAGTAGTTCATCAATCTAAATTTGTATCGCATTTGATTACAAGCCCTTAAAAGAGTATTAATCTTTACAACGACTTCTTTAAAAAGGTGCCAGTGCTTTAAACTAGAAGATAGTATCTTCTTTTCATATACATAAATTTTGGAAATAATTATTATAATATCACAGTCTGAACACACACAGCCTACACTATGAGAAAAAAAAATTATATAAATAATAAAATGCATAGATTTCATATTTAAATCAAAATAGTTGTGTCTTTTTAAGAACCAGCACCAAACGTTGGTATTGGTATTTCCTGATGGTCATTCAACTTAGTTAACATAGAAACAAATTTGGTTTTGACATTAACATTTCCTACCTAGAACAATCTGTTACACAATCTTACATATAGACCAGTAAATTATTAGTTTAACTGGACACATAACAGTTATCAAGAAGATGTAAAATCAGTCCCTTATAGGTCCAATTAGAAAAGTTTGAAAATTAATATACCCTTCCTTGCATAAGAATTAATCCAAAGAATCTCTTGAAACCGCTTTTAAACTACTTACTACCATATTGGGCTTCAATTAAACTTTTCAGACCATGCTTATCCCATCCGGTTGACAAATGTGAAGAGAAAGTAAGCAGCAGCAGAAGCCAAGAACTAACAGTAGTCTACAAATTATGAATAAAAGCGCTCAATACAAAGAGAAAACCGGACAGACCAGGCTTAAACTCAAGACCAAACCAGACGACAGCCGACGACCATCACATGAATGACAGGTCTTTCACACTGCCAAAACTCTAAAATAGAGCGGTCAAGCAGAATATTTATTGACGAGTAATTTAAATTAAATCAATAGGGTCAATAAACTAAACCCTGGGCAGATGATGCCAACATTCCTTAATAGTATCAAGCATGACAGAGTCATTTTTAATGCTAGTTTAAATGTTAAACTGCGGTAATTGCCGCTTGAGTTGATTTTCTCGAGTGAAGTAATTCAAGTAGCGTGTAATGTTGTTTGTTACCCGATCGGATCAGCTGTTCAAAGCCTAAAAAGAAGAGCTTTTTAAGCTGCCACTGCCACATAAGCCGACTAAATGGCGCCAAACTCATATGTATGAGCACACATTCCGCCCCGCCCCGCCCCCCCTCGGCTAGGTCACAGCAGACCAAAAGCCAGATCGACCAGTTTAGCAGTTTGTTGCCTATTTTTCTATTTTGCCTCTTTTGCGGTTAATTCCACACAGACGCAAAGCGCACACACACACACACACACATACAACACTTTGATGGAGGTAGAAGAAGAGGCAGAGAGTCAGAGACACATCGACACACTGTGCAACATTTGCACTTGAAATGGATTATGGCAATAACCTTGAGCTTGTGGCTGCAGCAACGGGCGGCAGTTGGCCCCGTCAGTCGGCTGGGAACAGTGGGACCAGCAAGCGTAAATTAGGAACTAATATTGGATTTCTAATTTTGTTTCAGCTTGCTCTCAAAGGTAAATAAACAACTGTTTCAATTGATTTAAGCGAATTTAATTTCTACGTTGACTGTGAAAATTGCAAGTTAACTTTTAATGCCTTTTTCATTATTTTCAATCCGATTCGGTCATGTGAAAATTGTGACTCACAACGAACAAAATTAATTGAAAATTGTGGCTGCAATTTGAGTTAAATTTCAATCAGAACTGTATTAATTAGTCATTTTATATCAAGAACCAAAGGGACATCCAAATGTCAGCGGAACAAAACATCTACCATTTTAGATTTCAAAGATGTTTCCAGTCTTTAGCCTCACTGTGTCTATATTTGAACTTGTATAAGTGTGCGCGCCGCTCAACTGTTGCCGCAAAAACTGTACAAATATGGACGAGGCTGACGCGTCAGCAAACAAACTGGTCGTAAATGCAAAAAAAAAAAATCAGCAAAAACAGCAACAAAATTAGTTTCATGGCGACCAAACACACACACACACACACACACACTCAAATGAGAGGGAGAGACGCAACTTGGCCAAGATTTTCCAACATTAGATACCAAGGTGCTGAAAAACGAAACGTTTCTGGGGTCGTGTCGCTGCCTAGCCTTGCTTGTTGACCGGAAAAATGGAGCAGCAGCAGCAGCCACACAGCGGCACATTTAAATGGTCAATCATTTATACCGATCTTCTCCCACCACTCTCCGCCACTTATGTCTGTTCTTTTACTTCTGTTACGTGGCTGAAACTGCTGTTAAATGCCACAAATTAGCCTTAATATAACTAAGGTTTAATGAGCTTGTCGTTGCTCCTCCCATTAACCGGTTCAACATTGCAAAAAGAACAAAAAATTTGTAGATCAATTATTGGGTAGCTTATATGAGACTACGACACTTATCTAAGTTGGGTCGTGGATTAAATTCTTTGCACTTGCTAAAACAAGCCACAACTGTATTGAAATATACAACTAAAAAGGTTTCTGCTTGTTACTAAAGAAGCCAAAAACATCTGATAAAGCAACGCTATCAGTTTGGCCAAATATCGATAAGAACCATGGTTGATTCTCCCTCTCTCATATATAGCTCACCTTGTGTTGTCTTCATGCAGTGCACGCCGCTTCTACCCAGTTTGGCGCGCACCACACGATCTGTGCCTGAGAGGTAAATGTACCGTTGGCCGGCTAGTGTAACTCCATTGCTGGTAAGCAGGTCCTGCTGGTCAAAGCCGCTAATCAATTTGGCCAGCTCCTCCTTTGTAACCTGCAGCAGATTAAACAAGAAAAGAGAGAAGAAAAGTTAGTTCTGTTGTTGGTCACGCACGAGGCCAATAACTTTTTATGAATTTATGTGAATGTTAGCAAGCAGGCAGCAGGCAGCAGGCAGACAGCGCAGGCAAAGGGCGTATGGCCGGCCACGTTTTCGTTTTTAATTTGTATGCGTCAGAAAGGATATCGACTCATAGTGCCCGCCGCTCCCTTTTAGAGCTTAACAGACGGTGCGGTGCAGCAGCAGCAGCAGCAGCAGCAATAACCCACGCACGCAGCAAACAATGGCAAATCAACCACCAACATCCACCACCCATTTGGCAAACAGTTGGCAACAACTGCCTGCTCATTAACCAAAAAGCAGCGCAGAATAGCAGAGGGGGCGAAAACTGGTGTCCGTTTGAAGATTGGGCAAAAGGAACAACACAGAGTGTATTTTAAAAACAAGTTTTTTTTTTGGCACACAGAGAGAGAGAGATAGAAAGAGAAAGAGAGTGAGCTGGAATTGACATCCCCCACGCAAATGAATGTAGAGGACAGACTAGTTAGCTCCTCTCTGTAGAACAGCTGCAAATTTGAAATAATTAGGCAAGAGAGTCTGCTTTCATACATTTTACTCATTAAAAAACATATCCAGAAGTTTCCAATTGAGCTTAAAAAGCGCCTTTGTCTTGAGTGAATTAAAGACACTGAGTGGAAAAGAAAGAGAGAGAGAAGCGGTTAAAAAAAAAGCCGGTTTTGAGAGCATCAAAGTTATGCCACAAATGTTGGTTAAATTAAGCACCGTAGAAGCACACTTTTTATTTAAATACTGATTATACCAAAATGTTTGTTTGCTCGTCCGTTTTTAAGCTACTTGACCGAAATGTAAGATCAGTTTCGGTTCAATGGCTCTCAGAGAATTCCCTCTACGAGAAATTCGATAAACCAGGGATGCAAACCACTCAAAAATAAGTACTAGTTCGGTTCAGTGGATCGCACAGTTTCTAAACTGGTTTTTGGAGTTAAATGAACCACTGTTTCGGTTCGGTTCAGTGGTTCACAAAGGCACATTATAAAATATTATGATTTCTGTAGTAATGTGACTTTTCCAACATTTTTATTAATCCATTTGTATCTCTTTAAAAACCAAGATTTGAAGTTTCCAAGTTTTTCCAAGTTTTTTATTATTACTTATAGTCAGATTAAGATTGAATTATATTCCACAGAAAATTTAAAATTTTATCTAATGAAGAAACAAATTTCGATTGGCAACAGGTAAATTTAGAGATCGGCGGGCAATTGCAGGAGACATGTTGTAAAAGTAATATCGATCAGACAACGCTAAATATGTAGAGGGTCGAAAGAAATGTTTCAAATATATCTTCGGGAATCGATTCAAATTTCCATATTAATAAAAAATCATTGGCTAGGAGAAAGCGATTCCCGTTAAAACTCGTCAGAGAACTGAACCGAACCGTTATTTGTGGTTTTTGGTTCGGTTCAGCAATTCTGAAAGGAAGGTTCGGTTCAGAACCGGTTTGCATCCCTGCTGACAACAAATCACATCTACCCTAGCGGCGCAAATCTACATTACATAATGGATTACTTTTTCATTACTAAAGCTGAAGCCACTTCAGTATAAAGGAAATAATCCCATAAAGTCTGCTTTACTGGTTTACCGAAAGCAGAAGAGATGGTGCGCTCATCCTGCTTTACTACTAATAAAATATGTATGTATGCCAGAGCCGAAATGTCATCGGATTCCCATTACAAATGTGTATTGCTTTTATCAAATTATAATGCGGATTGTTCGCAATCTGTTTTCTATCCCTTAATAGAAAGTCAGCAGTTGAAGTTCATTACTTTTTCGCCAAGCATAATGCATACTTTCGACAGAACCCATTAAGATGTGGGCCGCTGGGTACAGGAGATTTCAGAACCGCATTCCTTAAGCTGTATTTCACTTGTCGAGATTTCAGATGCGAGTTAGCGAAATATACCTCAGTTTACTGTGAGTTGGCTGTCAAAAAACTCATATTAGAACTCACATAGCCTTCTTCACATGCACCATATATGTTTTGGTACTTCTTAGATTGACTATTACACTTGACTGATATCTCATTTGAGAAACTTATGAGATATTAGACAAGTGAAAATACATACGCAACTGGATGAATGCAAAGGACCAATTCGGTCTAGGGGTGTTACAAAATCACAATTCTATATCCGCCTCAAACCCAAGTTATATTCATATAACCAACATACAATTCAAGGTACTTTTTCTACTCTGACTAAAATGAAGTCGTCCTGCTTGCTAATTCTATAGTATGCTACGTTTTCACCACATAAGGGAAAAGCGAATAAATGCAACATTTCGCAGTAGAATATATTTTTTAATTCTCTATACTCAGGACTGAAACCCAATAAAAAACTATTCGGATCTCCAGTTCACTGGTTCGAACCACATTTAACCAATGGTTAAGGTACGGAAATGTAAGGGTTTCCGGAGAAGTTTTTGGTTCGAACCTTGGTTCAGTTTGTGCTTTTTACAATAGTAATAATTTTTGTGTTCTAAAAATTGCATTCGACCTAAAAAAAAAAAAAACTCATATCGTACGGGAATGGGTTAGTAGAACATATGGGAATATTTACTGTTAAGTAAAAACTCCACTTCGTAGACTCCGTAACATATTACCAATGTAATGTTAAGCTCTTACTTTTGAGAATTATTTAGAATGTTTTAGAGTCGATGAGCTTAAAAAATATGGATGGGGATTTTATAAGTAATTCTGTACATTTATCTTGATTTTTTATTCCACTTTCCTGCTTATTTCAGGAGTCAATCGCACTAAACCAACCGTATAACAGATGTAGTCGCTAGGCAGAAGGTCAAAAGGGGGAAGCTTTCATTTCAAATTTAAAGTCATTTGAATTGAATTGAATTCAATCACCCTAGATGGGCAAAACCAGCCACTTTGCGACAGTGTCAGTCTTCAGACGCGCACACATGAATGGCGAATATAGGCTAGACTTCAAATATGAAACAGTTGCAAAGCTAAGGTATGACAATTGGTCACAAGTCATCCTTAGAAGCTACATCAACTCGGTATCGCTATGGGTAAATTCGGGCTATAGAGGTATCCCTTTTAAAAGGTACATCAACGGAACGTAATTTATCCGATATTTATTCTTTTCTTTAAGAATATCTCTAAGATCCTTATATATAGAACATACCTAAAGACACATTATCCTACCGATCACTGCAATGGCAACCATAGGGTATACTAATCCGATTTTGATCAAATTTTACAGATCTGTTTAAGAGCATATACAATAAATAATAAACGAGTTTGGAACAAAAGCGAAAAATTTCGTATTAAAATGCATTCCAATTGTTTTCATGGAACCTATTAGATTTATGGGTCTGAACCGAAGGTCTGTTTTTTTTTTTAAATATAGAATAGAAATATAAAAATAAGAATAAGAAATATAGATTTGACCAAACATCCCCTTAAGGGGGAGCTTTTGTTAGCAATAAGAACCCCCAAGCATAATGACAAAACCGAGATAAACATTCATTCAGCTCTGAGCATTGGAGCTAGTCGCTTGGAACTGGGAAATATACGCCAATCGATATATTTTGGTGCCGCATGAGTTAATGGGAATTCGCTCAACAATGCTGATCAATCAAATATGAAATTGAACACTCAAACGAAACAAAACGATCAGTTTTTATATGAGCTGAAGCATATCCGACACTTTAAAGTTTATAATATGTTCTTAATCTAATACCATAAAAAAGTTTCGACAACAGCAAGATGTGGCATTTCGAAATACCAGCATTTGTATAACAAGAAAAATAAGGAAAAATAGTTCCGTTGTTAACAACTTTTTACATCTTTTCGATAACATATTTTTAATCATTAAGCATCTCGATCTAAATAATTTCCAACTATTAATTATAGAAATTATTTTAGTCAAGTCAATTTTAAAACATGGGAAATAGTTATAAATAGCTAAGTTTCTGAAAGCTAAGATTGAAAACAAAAATTAAGAAATTATCTTAAGTCATCTGTAAGAAAGCATCTTTTGTTCTTTCCAAAATAAATTGAACATATGAAAACTCTTTTGATTAATTCCTTTAATTCTTATAAAACTCTTCTTAAGTCGTACAATATGAGGGTTGTTCAAAAATATTCACGAGTTCTGTATTGCTTTAAAATGTATTTTTCTATTTATTAATCCCTTCAAAATAGTCCCCTATAATTCATCCAAGGCAACGTATCTCCCAATTCTCGAAGCAATTATAACATGATATCAAAATCCCTGTGGCAAGAACTCGTTAACCTACTGAGCGATGGACAGTGAAAGAGAAGATGCTGAATGCAACTAAGCAACAGCTTCTACAATAGTCGTTGTAGTTGATGCCGATCCTCGAGGCAGGCTTGCCTATTAGACAGTGACCTCTGAGAGTTCCTAAGAGAAGGGAGACAATCTGCCTGCCTAGACGCAGTAGAATTAAGACTCCTTTAAAATTGAGAGTAGGCGAAGTGAGTGAGCCTAAGGATTTCACAAGTGGGATTCCCTTATTTTTAGTTTACAATCGACGCAATAGAATCCCCTCCTATCGTGCTTTTATCCGTTAGGAGTTGAGCGAAGTCTAGCAAGTCGGAATGCTATCTCGTTGGCCTCGATATCATGTCCAAAAATCCATAATAGAATTATTCTAAAGTAGACGGTGTTCCCGTCAAGCGCCTTCTAAGCAGCTGGACCAAGGGCGGAAAGTTTAAAAAAATATTGCGGGGGGAACTAAATTTTGTTTAAAAGAAATGGATGCATAACCAGAAAATTCAGAGAAACAAAAAAAAACATGTGTCTCTATGTATTTTGTAATCATTTTGTAGTTTATTTATATTATAAATGTATCAAAACTACATCATCAGGTCGAATATCAACTTGATTTCACTCAAACTCGGAAAAAACCTTATAAATTATATTAAAATTATCGCTAGTAGTATCTGTTACTGTATCGGAAGTGCTTTGCGGTGACCATTTTAACTTCTTCGCGAAATCATTCAAAAATAATAATAGTATTTTTATCGTTAATGCAAATCTTTTGTGTCTCATTCCGTTCAGTTCAATGAATTCATTCGCTACTTCATTGAAATATACATTCATCGCAACTTCAGAATAAACATGCAAAATGCTTAATGAATTGAGCCGAGATTGGTTCATAGTTCCTCGCAAGTATGTCAAGTCTTCTTAAAGTCTTAAATAATCGTTCGGTTGTAGATGTTGTTACAGGCAATGTAAAACCAATTTCGTGAATTTCTAGAATTCTGGTAACATATTTAGAATGTGCTTTTCTCTTTTCGAATGGAGTAAGAAAGTGTGATATCGTAGAATATTTTTAACAAGTTTTCATTTATTTATTTCAGATGATAAAATATTGGGAAGGCATTGCCATCACCTTGGATAGTACTATGATCATTTGGCTGGCTAGTTTATTGTAAAGCAAACCCCTAAACGATATCTTCGTTCAAGCTTCATGCTGAAGAGCTTCAAAAACTGAGAGACTAGTTCGGCTAGAAACAGACACACAAACGGACGTAAGAATAAAGCTCAGTCGACACAGCTCGTCTCTCTGATTAAGAATATATTTTGTTTGTCAGATCTTTCCAGTATCTTTTTATAAAGATTTCGAATATACTTTCTATGTCAACAGGAGATCGCTACCTTGATTAAAGTCTAAAATAAACAAGGGATTTAACATTTTACCCTCGGGTGTATTTTGAGTTACGCTAATCACACAAATAAAAATAGAGGAAAGTTAACTTCGGCTCGGCCGAATTTTGTATACCCTTGCAGCACTTTTTCTAACTATTTTGAAGGACATTTCCACTGAAAACAAACAAGTTTTTCTAAGACTACTTTTCTGACTCTACTTTTCTATGACAGTTTTACTTTATGGATGTGCGATTTCGACCAAACTTAGTGGAAGGAGGCGTTTTCTTTAAAAACATAAAGTTTTTCTCACTAGAACAGGTTTTTTGACCAATCATTTGTATGGCAGCTATATGCTATAGTCATCCGATCCAGCCGGTTCCGATACTATTTGTACTACACGACTGCAATGTTTGGTTACAATAGCTTTGAAACTGATTAAGGAAATCGCATAGAAACAGACGGACATGGCTATATCGACTCAGCTCATCATGCTGAACAAGAATATATATATACTTTATGCGGAGGGAGATGCTTCCGTCTATGCGTTACAAACATCTAAACAATTTCAATATGCCCTCTGAAAGGGTATACAAATATATTGAGACGGCCTGGCTGGCCCACCCACCTCTAGATTCGAGGGATTAATAGCGGGCGGTGAAGTCAGCTCGATAGCCTTTAAAGCTGATAAGACTATTTTGCTTAGAAACAAACGGATGGACAATGTACTATCGACTCAGCTTAACGTCCTGACAATTATATATGATTTTAAGGGGTCTGAAATGATTCAGTGATTGTGGTCAAAGTCAAAGCATTTGTAAAAATAGACACACAAATTATGGTGAGATTTTTCAATTAAAAATCATTTTATTGTCGCTAAAACCAAACTACTGACTTTTACCTTATAAAGCCGGTTTTCTACATGCGAAATCCAATACTATAAGGTAATGCGCAAATCAAGAATTTATTATTGATAAGAGTCAATCACACAAGCACACACATCCACAGCAGCTGATTCAAATCAAAAATTGATCAGAAAACACCATTATACATAACTCAATATGGCAATACATTTTGCCACTTTGTGATGAATCATGAAAATTAAAAAAAAAAAAATCACAGCTTAATTCGGCATGAAGTAGGTAACACATAAAAAGCAAACAAGAAAAGTATAAAATGAAAGTGATATGTGCAAAGACGTGGATGTGGTGGGAAGATGACGTGGGACATAAACTTTTACAAAAAGCTGCTTAAACATAATGGCAACTTTTAATTTCGTATATGTGACAATTGTCATCATTACACAAAAGGACAGCCAGTCAGAAAGGTAGTAGTATACAATTTTTGTCAGTTGGAAACGCTTTTTAAACAAAAGCCAACAGGGTGTGTCCCACCTCGAAACGCCATGAACGGGTAGACAGAGACAGAGGAGAGAAGGATCAAATATAAACACATGGAGAAACAGGGCAGGAAGTTGCACTCACACTTACACACGCAAAAAACGTGGCGCGCATATAAAAACTTTTTTCAAACATTTGATGACGCGGCACGAGGCCTCTGGCTGGCTGCGTATTCAAGAAACATTTTTTTTTTTTTTTTGATAAAAAAAAATAACTTTTTGCCGGCAGAGGAAACGTACAACGATAATAAAACCCACACACACACACACACAGGCACAGGCATTCAAACTATTGATAAAGGCAACCGGTTAGGGCTCTCCCGCTCTTTACTCTCACTCGCTGCAGGCTCGCTCTCTCTCTCTTGCTGAAAAAGGGAGTGTGTGCTGCTGCTGCTGCTGCTGTTGCGCTGGCCTGTGCTCAAGCGTTGAAAAGTCAACAGACCTATCAAAAAATTACTCATATCGAAACACCTCGAGAAATTGCTTTCATTTATTAAACAGCAGCAGCAGCAACAGAAGCCAACAGCTGAGTGACTAATCCTCCAATCAATTGAATGATTCATTACAAGTTTACAAAAATAAAACAAAACCAGACAACTAATTTTAATAAATCAACAGCACAACCAAACCAAGCGCAGCCACATTTGGGGAAGCTAACAAATTTGTCTCACTTTGACTGGCTAATTGGTCTATAAATAATTCTAAAATGTCCAATTGGCTGAGTGAGAGGCCGCTGTTATCAGTAGGTTTTGACAAGAACCGTCAGAAATAGTTTAACATATACTTCTTCCCCCATCCCCTAATAGACCTAGAGATGGTCAAATGGGAATAGTTGTGGGAGAGGAAAGACTCACGATTAAAATGAATCACAAATTTGGTAACTTTTTCAGGATTATTTATATTTGGGTGCGTTTTTATTAGTGATTCAAATTCAAGTAACCGATTATTCACTGAAATCCTGACACGTGGTTAATTCTCGGAGGTAAGCATAAAACTTTCGGAGATATTGTCAAACATAAACCAAATTAGACTGTAGTAAAACCACCATATTTATAAGACTTTTCAAATCCTTTAACTTTTGTCATCTAGTCTAGTAGGGCCTAGCATTTTGGGGACACTTGAGAACAAAAGGAAATGTTTTTAAGATGAATGTAGTTCTCAACTAAAGCGCCATATTTCATTATTTCAATATTTTAATACTCCAATTATCCACAAATCGCCATTTTTCACTCTCTGTGCGTATTTTATTCAAAAATTTAAGTTTTAAATCACAATTAATATTCATTTTATTTTACAATCACATTTAACTGCAGCTGAATTTAAGCTGAGAAGTTGTTTTAATATAATTTTAAATCAGTTAGGGAAAAGCTGCACATTTCTATTCTATAAATGAAATAAATATTTGCATATTTTTGTCCATTTCAGCTAAGTGGCTTTACATAATTTTCCATTGCATGAAAATCGCCTTATTATTAAAGAGCCTCTAAGCAATTTAAATTGTTTTAACAAATTCTCAGCATAGATTAAAAACTAATTCATTGAATTTGATTGATTTCATCATTTCAGTTGAATTTGTTGCTGTTCCTTTGATCAGTTGAAATTAATAGTTATTAATTAAAGTGTGTAGAACTCTTGGCAATTGTAAACAAATTTTTCTTCTAAATCATGCACAAGCACTGATAAACACACAGACTGTATAAATAAAGCTTAAACCAACAATGCGGAGCTCAAATTACTTTTACACTGAGACTGAAATCTTAGAAAACGGGGGGAGGGAATGGTTATACTTGATGATGATTCAGTTTAATCGGCTTTTTTCATATAAAAGATTTTAAATGGCACTTGATTCTTAAAAATTTTATAAAATTTTTGATAAAACCAAGGTATGATGAATGAAATACGAACATTTCTTCAAAGGCACTTTCAAAGTTTCCAATAAGACAAGCAGACAAGAAACTCTTGTCATAAAATGCAGCACGGCGTCAAAGCAAATGCTCTGCTTCGGAAAATTTAAATATTACATCATTTGTATAATTGGGATTTAAGAAAAGTATTTTATGTGAGGAATGAAATGGAATGGCAAATTTTCAACAATTTGAAGTAAAGTCCTGTTCTCAGATAACATCAATTTTAATTTTTTCACAATGAAAAAGAAAGGAGAACCGAACCGAATCTTTCGAAGGAAGTTATGGGCCAAGAGCTATACAAATCTGTAAAAAATAAATTAAAGATAACATGCCCACGAGACACTACCGTTAAAGCACTGTTCCCCCAGCCATGCCCCGAAATCTTTCGGCAATGCAGACCGATAGCCTGCCGAAGTAATGCATTAATTAGTGCCAGAGAGAGAGACAGAGGGCCTCTTTGCTTGGGGAACCCTGGCTTAAAGGGCTGCTCTGCAAGTCTCATCAAAAGTTTGTTAGAAATCTCATTCACAGTAAAGGGCCACAAGTGAACACCCAAGCACTCCTTTAAGATTCCAAAAAGAGGTGCGCTTGTGATCGAATCATGTTTCAGATCACGAAAGCAATGCATCTCCATAAAAATGGTCGTTACAAAATACAACGCCATTTTAAATATATTTAACAAAAGCATTAAAATATTTCCATATCATTTTAGCTTATCAATATTATCGCGTGTTCACCTTTCTTCTAACAATCTGCCAACAGCAGAAAGGGGAACTCACTTGTTGCTGAGCTGGGTGGAATGTTTAGCACTTGGCATGAAAAGTATGTATGAATAGCTGTGAATAGATACATGTGGGTTCCCAATTTTAAATTGATTTCAACCTTCATTCGATAGGTTTAGCTATATTAACTATATTTGATACATTTGCTTTTTGCTTTTAATAAAATTAAATAAGTTAAATTCCAATTTGAAAGTTTGTGGCAACTCTAGATGCAGCCAATATACACAAACTCGAGCTGAGGACACTCTGTTGATTAAGCTGGTATTGAAAGAGAGTTCGAAAATGTCAAATCGTTACCAATTAGGTCGAAACTGTGAACAACAAATGGTTAAACGGTAGAGATACGTTCGTATTATGTTCGTGGTACGTTCGATTTGGAATTTGGAACTTCCATATACTTTTTCAACAGGAAAAATCTAAAATATTTTCAGCATACTTCACGAAACAAACGGGGGATTACCGATGTTCACGCATGCAACTTTGTCCTTAAGTTGTATATAATTCATACTTTTAACGAAGATGAGATATTGATCTGGATTCAGGACCTTATGGGCATTTAATTGTGGAGAATAAAAGAGCTTTTGTTTAGAACTGACACTTATAAGAACTATTTCTCTGCAAGAAGTATGGTACTGTGATGGCCTTGACTATATTCAGTGCACACGATATATATTTTATAATATAAATATATAATTGGAATCTGGAAAACGTTTATGAAGAAGACACATATCAGCAGCTTAACGAGCACCTCTAACATCAAGTGCAAAGTGTGAGAGCTTGCGCAGCAGATAGCAAAGTTCTACAGGCAGGAGGGGGTGAATGCTCTCGCCATAAGAAAGTGAGCGATGACAAAGAGAGAGAGAGGGAGAGAGAGATAGAGAGAGAGCAGAATAACAGGGTGGGAGTTTTTGCACTTTTATCAAATGAAAGTAATCATGGCGGACATGCATGTGCCGCTGCTGCTGCTGCTGCCTCCTTTGTGTCTGTACATTGTTATTGTTGTTGCTGTTGGGTTTGGTCACACCCTTGAACTTGCGAAAAATTCATTGTCAACCCAGTAGTGGCCGGTTTGAAGGATTGGGACTTGGGATTTGGGTATTTCTCCAACTTACCTCAAAGCCATTTGACTGCGCCCAAATGTTGCCATCGTGTCCGGCAATGCAGGCCTTGTTCACGCACTGCGAGGCCAAAAGTTGGTTATCGACATAATCTTGCCAGCTCATGATGATGTATTTGTTGTTGGGTTGGTTTAATAAACTATTTGTATTAATTTATTGCTGACTTAAGCACAGCCTGCAACACTTTTTTTGTTGATTTCACGTCACCAAAAATTTTGCAAAAAATTTGGTGAAAGAGGCAGAAAAAATCGCAGTCGTTGACGATTTTTAACTTATAAATTACGATTTCTTTTTTATTTCTTTTAAGGAAACTTATTTAAACTGCAATGAGAGGGGGAAGAGAAAAATTAAGGTTGAAAATTATAAACTTTTTTAATTTGACTTCGACTTGTAATTTTTTTTTTTTGTTTCTTTTTGTTAAATTAAGCAAAGCATACTTTTCTTCTGTACACACCGCCGCACACACACGCCGAAGGGGAGGAAAAATTTAGTTGTTGTTGTAAAAAACCGTACGCCCAACACACACGTCCGACTTATACAGAGTGACAAAAGCGATTGAATGCATAAAGTTGCGACAGCGGCAGGGAAAACACACAAGAAAAACAAAAACCACTCAAAATGCCAGTGAGTCACTCCACTCACCCACTTCATTCGAGTGCATTGGCTTTGGGCGGCTGCTGGAGTGTGTGTGCGAGTGAAATGGCCGTATATGACTTTGGCGGCCGTTATTAATGCAAATGAGTGAGTGAGAGCAGGCGATGACTCAACACCCGCCAAGGCTCTCACAGTATGAGTGAGTGTGGCTTTCTTGGCCGGTCCTCTGAGTAATAACCGTCATAAATTAAAAATAGACATTTTTTTAATTTAACGCATATATAAGCACGATAGGTATATATCAGCTTTATCTCCATCAACACACATAAATCTTTAATTTTTGTACGACAGCAACAATTTTTTTCTCCCAACCGGCTCCTGAACTTTTCCCACAGCGTCGGCAAAAACTGTGCTTGTGTGTGTGTGTGTGTGTGTGAGTGCACGATGGCCTTTTGTGCCTTTTTTTGCAGGTTTTCTGAGACTTAAAATTAATTATTTCTTTCAAACCATTTGCCAAAATACTTAGTCCAATAGGTGGAAGAGCACAAGCACGCTTTGATTAATTTTCCAAGGCAAGTATTGCGAATTTTTCAAAAATTTCAGTAGCAACTCACACTTTTTACACGCTGCGCCGACAAATGGTACTGGTTACAGTGTGACCAACAGCGCAAAACGCGAAAATACCTCGAGTAAATCCAGAGAATTTGGCCAATTCTTGAAAATTATTTATCATTATCAATACAAATTATCCATTATATGTAAAATGCTTGAAACTGTATGCAATTGAGTAAGCAATTCAAAAATAAATGCTGTTGACGGTAACCTACATGTTCGACACAAGTGGCCGTTATCGATAAGCAAGAAACGCCGTTAAACTTTAAATATGGTCACTTTCTCAGAAGCAACATAGGCTACATTCAGCATACAGTTTCTTTTAGAATCAATGTTAATCGACTACTTCTATCTTGTCACCCCAGTCCAAATTGAAAAAAATGTCTATTAGAAAAGTAGGCTCGTACTCTGAAAGAAAGTTATTTCCAGACGTGGGTAAATTTTGAAGTAGACCTTAAATTTTGCATGATTTTAAATATCTAGAGCATTTTGAGTTCTGCATCTTTAATGAAACATGTGAGCAATGTGAAATGCAGACGGAAAGTGGGAAACAATTTTATTGGAGCTTCTTTAAAAATTTATTGTTGTTGCAGACATGTGGTTTTTGTGGATACATAGTTTACTAGAGTTAATTAAATAAAGTAAGAATTTATTTATGAAAAAGCAAATTACTTGACATTAACACTTTCACACTATTTCGCCATGGAAATAAATTAAATCGTTTTTGCTGGTAAAAAAATAACCGAAACTTGGTTAAATTTTTCCCAATATTTCGGAATTTTTTAGGAAACAACATTCGCGGGTCTTAATTATACCCATTTAAGCAATAATGGGTGCAGGGTATATTAAAAACTATCGATAAGCTTCTACTCGATATTTTTTACCCAAAAGAGTTGCCATTCTCGCACAGTGGCAGCGCCCAAATCATGACATGATTGGATTTTGGTGTTTTCTATATTATTCTATCTTTTTCAATCAAATTCGAATATCTTTCCCATTGATAAATAATGTTGGCAGTTGTCAACGCACTAAATTGTTCCGTTTTCAGCCGGAAACAGCGTATTTTCATTGTCTGTCCAACAATATTAAGTATTTTCTCTCTACTGAAATCTGGTCACACCGATGGCGCATCTTCCTCTTCCTCTTTTGCTTGGTTTTAACAAAATCAGTAGCAGCACGTGTAAAAAGTGCCAAATAATTTTCAGAAAATGTTAGTATAAATAGCCAATTAATGAGAGGAAATGTGATAAACGGTCAGGCAAAGCTGTTGGCCATCGATTACGTTAAATTTTGTGACAATTTAAGTGCGAAATGAGAAAGAACATTGCAAATGAAAATTTAAAAGAAAAAATGAACAACGAGTGACGACGACAGAACGAGTGACAGCGTTACACAGGAGTGGGAGAGAGAAAGAGCGGTAGTGGTTGGGGAAGTGTGTGAGGGAAGAGAGAGAAGTGGTGTGGTGCCCTCCAATAAAAAAATGTTTAATAAATAAATGACAAAAATGTACAAAGTATAGTGACGTTTTTACGAAGTTAAAAATAAAAATTGTTCACGCACACACACACACACACATCTTCTTGAACATGGGTGACTCAGGGTCATTGAGGTTGCTGGACAAAGCAAGGCCAATGTTTGACAGAAGGACAACTAATTTGATAAAAGTAGCAGAAATTTATTAGCACAAAATTTTTGGTGGTGGATTCGTTTTGTCCACCGGCCCTCTCTGGCGGCGTTTTTCTACACGCCTTAAAAATTCCGCCATCGGAAAAGTTGGGCAACACTAGTAGTAGGCACTCTGTCAACTTTTCTCTCCCTCTCATACAAATGCAACCACTGACATTGACACAGACACACATCTAGCTAGTTGTCCCTTTCTGTCATGGGCGGACGCTGCTGCTTGGCTCTGCGGCAAAAACTTGTACTTCGCATTTTCAATCATAAAATTACCGCAGACCAGAAAAGAGCACATAACAAATAAAGAAAAAAGGAAAAAAAAAACACGTTCGTTTGCACTCTGTGAAAACCCCAAACTAAAGATTTAAAATTCTTTGTTACTCTTTTTCTTGACATACAAAACAAAAGCAGAAATTGTTTAAGTGAACGGTGCGCAAGCCGTCGAAATTCAGCATATAAATTTAACTAGTCAATTTTTTATTGTTGATAATGTAAGTGAAGTGTCGCGGATGTCGCTAGCGATTCGACCTAACCAAGAAATGAACAAGGGGCAAAGGAAATCATCGAATCGTTTTTGATATGCAATTTTTTCTCTACATTCAATTGCAGGGATGATCGAAGTGAAATAGCTCAAGATGGTCCCGCTGGCATGGACCCTGAGGGCGTCATCGAATCGACCTGGCATGAGGTCTACGATAATTTCGATGACATGAACTTGCGCGAGGAGCTGCTGCGCGGCATCTACGGTTATGGTTTTGAGAAGCCATCGGCCATCCAACAGCGCGCCATCATTCCTTGCGTTAAGGGGCGCGATGTCATTGCCCAGGCACAGTCGGGTGAGTAATCCGTTAAACACAACAAACAAACGGTTGGGAGAAGCTTCTCGATTTTTTGCGGCAGTTCGACATGACTAAGCCGGCACGGCCTGTGATCCTACTCTTGGCTCTGCCCCTCCGAGAGAGTGGCTGGCTTCGATTTCTTCTCGTCTCTCTTTCCCTCTCACTCACTCGTCGCGTCTTTTACGCTTGCGCGCCACTTTTATTTCGTTTTGCAGCTGCGTTTTGTGTGCTCCGCATTTTTATGACATAAATTACCTACTTTACACTTTCTACCTACCAGAAAGACCAGCTGACTCAGGCATTTCACTTGAAAGAAATTAGCCCGATAGACCGTCTGGCAGAATCAGTGTATCCGATTCGTTCAATCCGATGTCTGCTTTCAAATAGCGAAATAGATTTGGTTAGAATTATGCTGAGTAGTAGTTATGTTTAGCAGCAAATTGTTGTTGTTGGCCATTTGATTTGTGGCAAAGCCCTGTACCTGCGATACCCTGTTTTCGCCTAAGTATGTATTTTACAGCTGGCAGAAGCAATAGAAAGCAGCGCTTCTGCGAACTTTCTTTCGTTCAAAACTTGGCTATCAATCATCCAATCTTAATCGATTCTCCTAGAAATCGATAACTATTGCTCCAAGTACAAAAACTTCCGTTTTGGGCAAAAAATGGCTAGTCATCGCAAGGAAATTTGATCCGTTGTCCATAATATAACGATTTCTGTTATTTTTAAGGACCAAGAAGTGAATTTTTTAGGGTGCATCGGCAGATCTTTAGAAAAAATTAGGGAGTTCTGTATCTTAAACTTAAATACGAGATTCGTCGCTGAAGACAATTTTTTGATAAAACAACAATTTTTTGATCAATTTTGACATGAGAAGCCAGCTGCTGTTTTACAGGCGTTGCGGAAAGGTCCACAGAAGATAAAACCTCGAGGCTCTTAAAAGAACTGTAAAAACAACCGGCCCTTTTATATTGAAATATACAATTTTAATCACTTAGGGCCGATTTCTCATCTTCGAAATAGCTGCTATGTGTCAGACAGGCTTAGGTTTTGCCCTGTTATTTGTAGGTCTATGTGACAGCTCTATGTAGCAGATTAGAAAACGGCCTTTAATATAGACGAAAAAAGGGGCGTTTTAGGAAAACCTAGGGGATAAAGAAATTTAAAAATACATAATTGTTTTTAGAACCACCTCAAAATATAAGGAATGGTCAACATTTAGCCATAAGAAAATCCAAATTCGGTTTAATATATTATCCATATTTTTTCCATTTCCAAAGTTTGGTTTGTCTGGCTGGATTTCAGAAGATCAGGTCGTTTAAATCAAGAAATTTAAACTCCTCAAAGAAAGACATTGTCCTTTATTGGGGGGAAAAGTGAGAAATTTGATAAAAAATTTTCATCTGGCACTAAAGAAAATCTGTCTTCTGCCATCTATGTATGATTACCATTGAGGTCAACAACTTAGATTTCGCTAAGCTAATAAGTCACAATAGAAGGGAATGTTAAATTTAATATTTAGCGACAATTATTGTCTCAAATTTTGGTTGACCCCTTTAATAGGCAAAAAAAATCGTATCAAATTGACAAAGAATATTGGTGGAAATTCCAAACATAATTTTGGTTGACTTCCATATAAGTGAAGTTTGCATTTTGAACAAACGACTTGGAAAATCGGACTTCCAGTGCTTCCATTTTTTCACTTATGTTGACTCGTTTTGAAAAAAAAATTAATTAAAATTAAGAAAAATGGGATCATGAGGTAGTGCAAATATATGTAATAAGGAGAAGAAAACATTTCCGACCCTTTAATGGATATATATATGGATATGGATATAGCCATGTTCGTCTGCCTGTATGAAAGATACGATCTCAGTACTATAAAAGAGAGCCCCACAAGTTTTTTCTTGTCGGATCACCAAGATCAAGTTGGTTATAGACTAAGAAACTTCCCCTTCTGTATTTTAAAGAGCAAAGAACTATAAAAGTCACAGACATATTAAAAAAATATATAGCCCCTATATCGATCTATGCTGAAAAACTCAATACCATTGGATGGAAATCGGCAATCTTATAAACATCATCGTTAGCTGTGAAATCATGAAATCAAGGGAACAGGGTATTTTGGAGTCCGGGATCTCGATTACAACGCCTTTACAGTCGTTCGGCATATGCAATTTCATAGCAGCCATACATACAAAATGATAGAATGGCCTTTTGATGATATCGAATATGATATCGA
Source organism: Lordiphosa andalusiaca (assembly GCA_035044965.1). NCBI lineage: Eukaryota > Metazoa > Arthropoda > Insecta > Diptera > Drosophilidae > Lordiphosa > Lordiphosa andalusiaca. The sequence goes on along the minus strand of JAWNNM010002157.1, from coordinate 241,456 downwards.
CCCTCGGGTAAATTTTGGCCCCTTGATTTCGATAAATCTCATTTCTTTTCTTCTTCGCTTCACTTGATTGTTGATCAGGAACACACATATGTTATCTTTCCACAAAACAGTCTTTAGATGGATTCTTTATATTGAGGTCATGTCATGTATTCAAGGGAGAACCAGCAGTAGATTGAATGGAAGGTCCAGGAAGTTCAACAGTTTGCAATGGAGATCGGGCTCTGTTAGATGGTTTAAAAGGCAATGGCTTCTAAGTATGAAGGTATTGATAAAGCTCTGATGACTGCTCGATTTGGCTAATATCTAAAGACAGCTTTATTAGCTGCATTAAGGCCATCATTTGTTGCAACTATTTCTGAATGACCTTTTCATCATGTTGCTACAACTGATGTGAGTTATGAGGCTCGGTGTCTTCATCTCTACTTTTAGCTGAATCAATGAAAGCTTCTCGTATGTTTCATATATCTCACAATTAGTAAACAAAATACAAATTTTGAGATTAAACCATTGATTTTTATATGCCCAAATCACGAAAAAACAGTAGACGATGCGGGAACGCTGAAGAAGGTGTTGCATTTTCGATTAAAATGCAGCCCTAGAATATCGAGAGGGTTAATGATATCGCAGTCCCACTTATTAAAACATTGTGTGTCGACTATTAGGTTACTCAAACTTGCTTATAACAAGAACATTTCGCCCTAGGCCCTGAGGACATTCCAGTCTTATCCATATTCACTTCATATTGATTATCAAACAGAATTTATGTAGTTTATTAAATGTTTGACACCATTTAACCATGGTGTTTTCAAGCCAATTAGCTACACCCGATTTCGGCTAACCAACTGTAACTAAAATATTTTCCCAATTTCCATATTTCAGGTACTGGTAAAACCGCCACCTTCTCGATTGCCATCCTCCAGCAGATCGACACCACCATTCGCGAATGTCAGGCTCTGATTTTGGCACCCACCCGTGAGTTGGCCACACAAATCCAGCGTGTGGTCATGGCTCTCGGTGAGTACATGAAGGTGCACTCCCATGCCTGCATCGGTGGCACCAATGTGCGCGAAGATGCTCGCATTCTGGAGTCCGGTTGCCATGTGGTGGTTGGTACCCCAGGCCGTGTCTATGACATGATCAATCGCAAGGTTCTGCGCACGCAGTACATTAAGCTCTTCGTTCTGGATGAGGCCGATGAGATGTTGTCGCGTGGCTTCAAGGATCAAATCCAGGATGTGTTCAAGATGCTGCCACCAGATGTGCAGGTCATTCTGCTATCGGCTACCATGCCACCGGATGTGCTGGAAGTGAGCCGTTGCTTTATGCGTGAACCGGTCAGCATTTTGGTGAAGAAGGAGGAGCTGACACTTGAGGGTATCAAGCAGTTCTATGTGAACGTTAAGCAGGAGAACTGGAAGTTGGGAACATTGTGCGATCTGTACGATACTCTGTCCATTACCCAGTCGGTTATTTTCTGCAATACCCGTCGCAAGGTAGGTGAAAAGGGGGTTTACTTTTTAAGATAAAGACAGGACGCTAAGAAACCAAGTCATTTTAGTAGAAAGCTTACATTCGTGTTCGAAATAATAAGAATATTAGTTAGATATCCTGGAAAAACCAAATAGAATCAATTTTTACCTGCTGTTAATGTACACTTAAGCCCTTGCCCCTTGTTTTTGAGAACTTGGAAGGGTTTACACGGTAGAGCAAACTTCCTGAAGTTTTCCACAAAGCTCATGCTTGATGGAGAGGAGAGGTGCAATGGTATCGCTTTCTCCTCTACAACACCTCATTCCAACAAGCAGCAGATTTTTTAAAAACTTTATGAAGTTGGACTTCACCGTGTAAATCGGAGTCTAAGACTGAATTTACACGGTAGAGCAAACTTCATGAAGTTCTTGAAAAAGTTAGGAAAGAGGTGTAGAAGGGAAAGCGACGCCACTACACCCCTTTCCCCACAAGCATGAACTTTTGGACAACCATCATGAAACCCACTTCACAGGTTAAAACTCATCTTAGTCACATCAAGATTTCATATAAACTATTCTGGAAAATGCAATATTTTCCCCCACCCCAAATGTCTTTTGCTGCTTGCCCAAACTCTTGGAGATTTTAAGGCTTAGCATCTTTCCATTCCTGCTTAACTATTCAAAGTTTGCAGGCCACTTCAAATCTCATTATGCGGGATCTGAGTCAATCCTTCGGTTTCTTTGAGTTGTATTACGGGTCAAGGCATGCCCTTAAGGTTTAAGTTAACATGAACATGTCAACAAGTTTTCAACATAGCAGGGGTCCCATCGATCTTAGCGATCCAAGAAAATCACCAAACAAACATTGAATCTTTGACATCAGACTCAACAACGATTGTGCTGTGCATAACCTAACCAGTTGTGCATCTAAGCAAGGTCAATAGTTTGCATTTCTAGTTGGCCAAGAAGGAACAAAAAACAAAGGTAGCTGAATTAGCAGGAGGCTGCTGCAAAGTTGAGGTCCCACTTTAAGCCACGAATCTCAAAAGGCTACAGATACCAAAAACATCTTGGTGTTATAATAATTCGCATTGAATTGTTGCAACGAGGGCGTCTAACAAATTGTTTATCGCCAACTCTAAGACTAGGACTTTTGTCTCATTTGTTGCTCCAACCAGGGTCAGGTTCGTTCCGGAATTATCTGGCGAATTGAAGCCTACATTTTAAATTTGTCCTCCCGTTCACCGTTTTTTGTACACTGTACCAGAGCTTGGGATGAGATAGAGGTTAGACATGTGTGGGACATATGCTGAGGATGAGATTGGTAATTTTAGCTAGAAAATCCATCAAACCAAACTAAAGAGCCTAAAATAGTCTCTATTTTCTCCTTTTTCAAAATTTGTTGATTAAAAAGAGCCTTTCGGCTGACCATCATCGCCCTTAAACCACATCTTATAAAAATCTTTCAATTATATTTGATTACAGGTCGACCAGCTGACCCAGGAAATGTCGAGCCACAACTTCACCGTATCGGCCATGCATGGTGATATGGAGCAGCGTGATCGTGAGGTCATAATGAAACAATTCCGTTCGGGTTCTTCCCGTGTTCTGATTACAACTGATTTACTGGCGCGTGGTATTGATGTGCAGCAGGTGTCATTGGTCATTAATTATGATCTGCCCTCCAACCGCGAAAATTACATTCATAGGTAAGAAGCAGCTCGAAACCCATAGTGCGTTTTGATTTTCCAAAAACCAAATCTAATCTAAAATTTCTTGCAGAATTGGTCGCGGTGGTCGTTTCGGTCGCAAGGGTGTTGCGATCAACTTCATCACAGATGATGACCGACGAATCCTTAAGGATATTGAACAATTCTACCACACAACTATTGAGGAAATGCCTGCTAATATTGCCGATTTGATTTAAATATTTTGTTGAGCTGTAAAAGAAATCATCTTAAAGAAAAAAAAAATAATTGCGAAAAGTGAGTGAGCAACGCAGCAAACGAACTGCAAAAAGAAGAAATACGAGCGCAAGATACATTTTTTTTAAAAATATTAAGATCAACAAAAGAACTAAAATCAAGTTATATATATTTATTCAAACAAATCAATATCGAAGTCAGCAGCAACCACAACAACAACAACAACTGAGGGAGGGATAACCAGGATCCAGCAGGTGCTAAAACAACATCCAGAGAAGTCGCCAGTCCGCCCTCCCCCTCCTCCGCCTGTGTGTAACATCAATTTTTAAAACTGCGTCGTCAAACCAAGCAACCACAAATATATACATACAACAAACAAAACAACAACAATTTGCATCTATCTGAAAAAGGAAACAATTTGCTAAAACGGAACGCAAAAGCAACAACATCTACATTTTTGCCACAACAACAACTACTTTGTTTTAGCTTTTTCTAGAACTATTGATAAAAATATATTAAAAAACACAAAAAATACATATATACAATTTTATGTTTAAATATATTATTATATATAACAATACGCATAACAGCTGACGCGAGTCACGCCCACTTGGACAGCCAGAATTTCCGAACACCTTCCCCCCCCCCCACTAAACCTAGGCAGAGCACAGTCACAGCAAAATGGCAACCGCATCAGTAACCGTAACCCGTTGCAGCTTGGTGCCACAACAGCAATGCGTTTCTTTTTTAAACATAATTTTATTTAAATTATTTGAAATACAAAATTTTCATATTGTACTACCACTAACTGATAACAATTATAAGAAATTGTATAAAAAGGCGAACAAAAAAAAAGGCGAGAGGTTTTTGTTGGTGTTATTTGAATCGCAAAACGGCTCAAATACCAGGGCTGCACTTGGGCAAATAGTTAACATCCTGTTATCGATAATGGGAAGCTCAACTCTTTTTTTTTTATGATTATTAGGGATGGGGTAAGTGGCAATAAATTCGATCAATAATGGAGGGACCCAATTTTTTTAGGTAATTAATTTCTGAACATTGGTTGGTAATCTATAGAATCATGATAATTTCATAATACCTTCTGACTCAGGAAAAACAGTTTGACCCACAGTATTCTACAACAAATTCAATTTACTCATAGATTAGTACTTTGTCAAACACTGGGGATCTGAATGAAAGATTCATATTAATAAAGTTTCACAGCCGAGTTCAAATGTTTACAGTGAAGAAAACATCAAACGCTAAATTAAGTTATGCCTTGAATCCCAAAAATTTTAGGTATATTTCGAGAAGGAAGTAAATCAAAGGAGGTATCATATCTTTTACCAAATCCTGTTGATTGGAAAAAAAAAGTTTTGTCCGTTATTCGATTACTCTGATAATAGAATTCATTTTTTCTAATTTAAATGAGGACCATTTGTAACTTGCTTATTACATCTAATAAGTTGATCATACTTTGTTAGAAATTATAGGACACAATTTTAGGCAGGGCAGAAATAACTAAGCCAAATGTTTGGCCAGAATGCTATTGAATTTCGCCCATCTCTAGGCTTCACGGGAATGTTGATAACGACTCATGACTGTGACTCGTTGCTTACGATAACCGATAGTAATAGGTATCGCCATCACGCTATCCTCACCACAGTTTACAGTTTAATTTCGCCTGTTCGTGCGGCCGCTCCGCGTAATAAAATCATTAAATTCTGTTGCTTATATTTCGAGTCGATTGGATGATGTCAAAGCAATAAGTTTCTCATTCATACGCATCGGTTCGGAATTCTAAGTCTACAATTTAATTTCGAAATGGGCCAGAAAGTCTCGCGCAGTGACTTTGAATGGGTTTACACGGAGGAGCCGCATGCCAGTCGCCGGAAAATCATACTTGAGAAATATCCGCAAATCAAGAAGCTATTCGGTCATGATCCCAACTTCAAGTGGGTGGCCCTCACCATGGTGCTGACGCAGATACTGGCGCTGTTCGTTGTCAAGGACTTGTCATGGTCATGGCTGGTAGTGGTGGCCTATTGTTTTGGCGGCATCATCAACCACTCGCTGATGTTGGCTGTGCACGAGATCTCGCATAACTTGGCATTTGGACACAGCAGACCCATGCACAATCGGATATTGGGCTTCATTTGCAATTTACCCATTGGCTTGCCGATGAGTATATCGTTCAAGAAATATCATCTGGAGCATCACCGGTAAGCGGGGGAGACGCGATGACGGAACCGGCTGTAGATACGACACACGCATATATGTGTGATTGTGTTGGTGTAACTGTATTTGTTCTCTGTTGTTGCTGGGCGTAGTCATGAAAATCTATCCCCCCACTCCCTCGCCCATTCTTGTGGTAATTTGCATTGCTTATTAGACCGGCCGGTACACGTTACTCAACACTGTCCAGTGGGTGGTCTGTTTACAATAGATTTTCTCACTTATGTATGCTAGTACATATGTGCGACATAAAATTTAGTTTTTAGTCACAATTTCCCCGGCTGTTTATTGCTTTAACTGATAAGATTTGTTCAAATTGAAGTGTTAAATGCCTTAAGTCTTGTTTTGACTGAATTGGTCACGTAGCTAACTTTAAAGTGTTCCACACCCCTCTGCTGCGTTGACGCACAAAATTATTGGCACATTCATGCAATTTACTCAGTTTTAAAGGTTCGAAATATTTCTTCTGATAAATTATTTGTTTTGACTGGCACAATTTGAGTCACTCTGGCTAGCAGAAATAGATTCTGTCGGCTGGTTCGAAATGCCCTTTCAGCTGTGAGCTCAGGTGTACGTCGAGGCTGTGTGCCTGTGATAGTGGACACAAAGCTACTATCTAATCTCTCTCAGTCAGCTGCACAATCAATTGCCTCGTTTATTGCTCAACAATTGAGAGGGAGATAGTCGAATGAAATGGTAGGAATTCTGAAATATATAAAAAAAAAAATATAATTAGGAGCAATGAAATTTGAAATTCAGAAAATAGTTTTAATATTATCCGAACTCTATCTTCCCACTTCCGAATTTAACATACGGGGACCACTAAATTGTTATTGCATTGTTGTCCTCCTCGAAACTCCAAGTTTGAGTATATTTTGGAATGCAGCTAAATCCAAGGAGCACTGATTTACGATTCGAAAGCCAGTGTTTAATCTGTGATAAGGCAGAATCCAAAATGGCAGAAACATAGCAACCCTTAAATGTATCTCAGCTATTGTATTTGATTAAGATTGTCAGGAGCTAGCTTTTCTGTCCTGATAAGCATTTAGGAATCACAATAGAAGTGCCATATTCGGTGCAGAATGCTTAAACCTCAAAAATATGATGATATGATTTTCGGCTCATTTGAAGTATTTTAAATACATCAAGTTCAATTTACCTGTTGTTTCCATTATGTGCTGTACAAAATTACCTAACTTCCTGGCTCCCAAGCTGTTATAGACTTTTTGAAAGGTTTCATTTCGTGGGTCTCCGCTTGATACACCTTGCGTCTTCAGTTTAGTCCATATCTAAAAACATTCAGGAATAAATTGGCTTTTATTATAATTTTGTAACTATTTTAAATTGTGTTTGATGCTCAAATTGTAAATGTTTTTTTGCAAACGTCTTTCTATTCGAACTCCTCCAAGTCAGCTTTCCCTAGTTTTTCCGTCATACTTGCAAATAAAAGGTTGTTCCGCTGGGTAGATGCTGGGGCGAGCAAATATTCTTGCAGCAGAACCAAGAGCATGGCTTTATGAAAGTCATTTTTTGACACTGACTCTCGGATTGATGCCATCTAAGTTATAGAAGGGCGGCCAACCGGTTTTGAAGCGAACCCGTTGAAATCCGGAAATCCGACTTCTGTTTTAATTTGAACCGAACCTCTTTTGAAATTAATACTAAACCCGAACCTGTTCCGACACTTAAAAATTCAGTTCGGTTCAGAAAAAATGATAAGCATCAGAATGTGTGAACTTCTTTTGTCTTCATCATGTTTTCCGGTTGGTTTTGTGCGCATGGGCAGGAAAGTGTAATTAAAAATCTAGAAAAACGTTTAATAGTTTGTGTGTTTTTTAAGACTCTCAACTCTAGAGCTTTTGAAATATTTTACAAAAGCAAGAGCTTAACTTTACATTGGTAATGTTTTTCCACAATAACAACGAAACGGAATTTTCTTTTTTGAATATTTCCATGTGTTTTACAAACCAATTTCGACCCAGCACAGAACCGATTCCTATACGGTCTTTTAAAGTTTTTAGCTCAAACGCGATCATTAGTATAGGATAAAATAAGGTTTTTTTAATTACTTAATAAATGTGTAACCTTTATTATTTATGTTGTGTGAAGCATGGACTAAACCTAAATTCAAACCAAAAACCTCGAACCCAGAATTTCCGAACCAATGGATAATATTTGGTTCGAAACACCAGGAGATCCGAAACTATTTTTGGGTTTAAAGCCCTAATTTAAATGCATTAATATTAAAAAAGGTTCGGTTAACTTTAATTATTAAATCATATAAATTTATTTATTTTTATATCAGGGCTGATTTTTTTGTTAAATCGAAAACCTCAGGGTGGATTGTTAGGGGCATCAGTAATAAAAAATCTTGAATTTTTAGGACAAATACAGTTATATTTTTCAGTATGTACATTTTATAATCCTATGAAAAAAATGTGACAGATTTTTTATTGCGCAAAAGTATGTAACATCCAGAAGGAAGCACCTATAAAGTATATTTATTCTTGATCAGCATCAACGTCTGTCCGTCCGTATGAACAAGCTGAACTCAGAGATGGTAAGAGCTAGAGGCTTGGCGTATATAAGTCATATGCTTCTTATATTTACATGCAGGCAGATCAAATTTATTTTAATTTTTGGTCGAGCACCCGCAATTTGAACAAAATCGTTATATCTCCCGCAGTTTTATAGATAAAAGGTTCGTACATTATGGACATATTAAGTGATCGATATTATTTATCGATCTGCGAAAAGATTTGTAATAAGTTCAAAAGATAAGCAAAAGATTATCAGGTCACCTGCTGCAGCAGCATTAAAATGTAAGCTGAGCATACACTTTTGTTGGCTCAAAGTGTAATATAGTCGGGCTTGACCGAAATTCTTTCTTGTTCCGTTTTACCCGTTCCAGTTTTTGGTTTGACAGCCTCGACAAACCATCCCCATTGGCCCCTAAGTGCATTATTCTTAAATTTTCCGGCGTGTTAATAGCCAACGATTTCTTAGCTGAAGCTTTACAGAAAACTGTAGAAGGTGTTGATAATCATTCAGCGGTGGGCCTGACCTTGCACTACTTCGAAGCGAACAAGGCTCCAGCTTAGGTGCAGTGTTCTCTAACGAGACGATTGCAAAAACAAATATACGCAGTGTGATTCTCGCTTGGCGACTCCATCCTTTTTTTGTTGTTGTTGGACTGCTACAAAGAATGGTTTCTAGAATGTGGAAGTGGGACAAGGGTATTAGAAAGGTTTACCTGTCTTAAATAAAATAAAATCCGAAAAACTTGTTGATTATTTCGGCATTTGTAAAACATTTTGTCATTTAATTATTATTTTAGAAGCTAACAGGAAGTTCCGATAAAATACGAAAAGAAATGAAATCTTCTATTTGTGGTAATCATTCTCAAAATCTTCTACGAGAGCCATCTGTATTGATGGAAGGTGGTTTTTATCTCGATAGGCTCGATAATGGGTACGGTTAAATCATCAATATTATCATTAATTGCCATTTGGAGACTTGAATATGTTGGATTTTTTCAAGTCCCAATAAAAAAAGTCTATAATATCTAACAGCGATTCAACTAACAGATGTATTATGTATAATAACGTTTAATTCTAATTAATATATATCGGAAATAAATTGGAAGGGCACTAAAGAAACTCGGGAGCACAAATTACAGGTGCCTCCCACCAACCTCTAAAAAGATGTGCGAGTAATTAGAGAAAGACTCTTGGCCCACGACTTGAACCCAATCCAGTTTTGGGTATTTTGGCAATATCTGATCTCATTGTTCTTTTCTCTATTCCCTCTTTTTGCAGTTACCAAGGCGATGAGGTAATTGACACAGATATACCCACACTCCTGGAGGCCCGCCTGTTTGACACCACATTTGGCAAATTCATGTGGGTGTGCCTACAACCCTTCTTCTACATCTTTCGCCCCCTAATTATTAATCCAAAACCACCAACACGACTGGAGATCATCAACACCATCATCCAGCTGACGTTTAATGCTCTAATTGTTTACTTTATTGGCTGGAAATCGTTGGCATATCTATTGATTGGTTCGATATTAGCCATGGGTCTGCATCCTGTAGCCGGACATTTTATATCCGAGCATTATATGTTTGCCAAGGGTTTCGAAACTTACTCATATTATGGTCCACTCAACTGGATCACGTTTAATGTGGGCTATCACAATGAACACCATGACTTTCCAGCCGTGCCGGGGTCCCGTTTGCCGGAAGTGAAGCGCATAGCTAAAGAGTTCTATGAGACAATGCCACAGCATACGAGTTGGACGCGTGTTTTGTATGATTTCATTATGGATCCTGCTGTGGGGCCATATGCACGAGTTAAGAGACGTCAGCGTGGTCTGGCCTCCTAAATCCTAAATTGATTTTACTTGCTCTTTCGTGGCTAAATGTAATCTCAAATTAAACAAAAATAAAAACGGAAATCAAACCCAGCACTTCTACACCAAAAAGGCAGTCTAATCTTTCGTGGAAGTTGATTAGATAAACGAGCCTAATTCAAACAATTTTGTAGTGCAAATACGTATAGAGAGGAAACATCTGGTATTAATGTTTGATGGTGAGCTTAGTTTAAAAGTCACTTTTGAGCGCTTTAATTGATTATTACCTCATAAGTTCGAAAGCCTGTTAAATCTAGTGTGTAATCATTTTTGTCTTGTATACTAAAATATACTTTTAGTATTTTCTAGATATTTATAAACAAACGAAATTGTAAATGTCACGCGACACGACAACACGTGTTGTGTTTGTGTTGTGTTTTGCTGTATGCAAAAAGGAACTAGACTATTTTTTATAAACTCTTGAAACTGTTGCCTAAGAATAAAAAACCAAGAAACAACCCAGAACAACTGAAACACAACGCTACTGTAACAAATAAAATCATTTCCAAAACTGTAAAAAAAAAACAATCAAAAAACACGTGAAATAATTTTCTTTCTATTTTGAATTACCTGCGATCACGTCATGTGGAGTGGGGGGAAATGGAAAGATTACAGGCCAAGTGAACTGATAATTTCGATAAGTGGTCATCATATAACATTTATGAATGTTCAGTAAATTGGAAAAGCGACCTTGAATGGGACAAATCAAAAACAAATTAGCGTGGAATTTATACAGCAGGGAGAAATGGAGAAAAACGGACCGCTGATATGTACGATAGTAAATACTTAATCAATTAATTATCGTTCGCAAAAAGAATAGACTGCGGACTGCGGTCACTGCCCAGCCATCTCCTGAGCTAGCAGCTATGTCCCTTTTGAATCCCTTTTAAGCAAAAATACTACCGCTTTGCCCAACAATGACTTTAAAGTTTAAACGAGAAAGCTAAGCTAACTTCGTCTGTGCCGAAGTTTGTATACCCTTGCAAGAGCTCGCTTCGATCGTTCGTGTGGGAGCTATATGATATAGCCAAAAGCCAAAATTATGCACAAGCGTGTAAAACAAACAAATACAAAATTGCAGGATGCTACCATTAAAAACAAAAAAGGTTTTTATAACTACAACTGTTATACCATATAGTTGTCCGATTTCAATAAAAATTGGTAGAATTATAAAAAAAACAGAGCTGAAATTATTACCCAAATTAACGAATGGTTAAGGTTCGGAAATTCAAGGTTCGAGGTTTTTGGGTGAAGGTTTTGGTTCGAACCTTGGTTCAGTCCAAGCTTTATACAACATTACTAATTTTTGTCTTCTATGTGTTTTTAAAACAGCATTCGACCTAAAAACTCCCCAAATTGTTTGGGAACTGAGTGGTATTTGGGTCGGAATTGGTAGGTACAAAACATGGAAATATTTAATATATAATTTACAGTTTAGTGATATTCCATTTCGTGGTTTACATAGAAAAATATTACCAAAACATTGTTAGACTCTTGCTTTTGAGAATGATTTAAGAAGCTTTAAAAACAGAGACCGTTATGGGTAGAGATTTTATAAGAAAATCTAATCGTTTTGCCAGATTTTTTTCCACTCTCCTGCACCAAATAACAGATGAAGTCGGTAGACAGAAGGTAAAATTTTTGTCAGTTTTGTTGAACCGAACCGAAATTTTGGTTTCGGAACAGGTTCAGGTTCAGCTTTAATTTCTAAAGAGGTTCGGTTCATAGTAATCTGAAAGTCGGAATTCCGGGTTCGATCCGGTTCGGTTCAAACCCGGTTTGCAGCCCTGAAAAAACATAGAAAACTTACGATTACAAAGTTTGGAGACGTTTCCATTGAAAAGAAAAAAGTACAAATACGCTGCACATTTGTCGGAACCGGCTGGATTGTATGGCCATAACATATAGCTGCCATTGGAACGACCAGGCGACAAACTAGTTCTAGTGAGAAAAACTTTTTTGTTTTTAATGCAAACGTCTCCAAACTCCGTATTTACAAGTTTTCAATTCTTCTCCATAATTCTGCCAAATTTGGTCGAAACCGGACATCTATATAGTATAGCTGTCATACAAAAGTAGAGTCAGAAAAGTAGTCTTATTGAGAAAAACTTGTTTGTTTTTAGTGTATATGTCCTTCAATTAAGTTAAAAAGCATACTGCAAGGGTATACAAACTTCGGCTGAGCCGAAGTTATCTTTCCTCTATTTTTCTAACCAAGACTAATTTTGCATACCTTACTTTTCTATTTTCCGATTTCGACCGAACTTAGTGGAATTTTGGAAAAGCTTAACAAACGAACTTGTAAGAAATTTGTGGTTGATTGTATTTAAAACAAAAAACTTTTTCTCAATACAACTTTTTTTCGACCTTTTTCGTCATCTGATTTTGACAAAACTTTGCCGAATTTTGTGAAAGCAAACCGAATAAATAAATGACAGTTTTAAGGACATTTCCATAGAAAACAACAAAGCTTTTCTCACTAAGACTACTTTTCAGACTCTACTATTCTATGACAGCTATACTATATAGATGTCCAATTTTAACCAAACTTAGTGGAATCATGGGAAGGCATAGCAAACTAAGAAATATAAAGTTTGGAAGTGTTTCCATTAAAAAATTAAAAGTTTTTCTGACTAAAACTACTTTTTCTAACGATCGTTCCCATGACAGCTATATGTTATAGTCATCCGATGTGCTGCATATTTGTATTAAAAGACTTCGTAGAAAGCTTGGTGAAGATAGCTTTCAAACTGACGTAGGAGATAGCATAGAAACAGACGGACATGGCTAAATCAACTCAGCTCGTTGTGCTGATGAAGAATATATATACATTATGTTGTCGGAGATACTTCCTTCTATGCTTTACAAACATCCGGAAAACTTTATAATCCTCTGCGATGGTACAAAAATGTTTATTGAGATAAATGAATATCTCGGCTCCGTGGATGGATGTGTTACAGTGGTTAGTGTGATTGCCTACTATGCCAGAGGTTGTGGTCTCGGACCCGCCTCGAAACATCTAATAAATAAGTTTTTTAATCTCTGTATCAGAGGTAAACAGAGTATATTAAGTTTGTCTCCGAGCCCGAAAGGTATAATGTATATATTCAAGATCAGCATCAACAGCCGAGTCGATATAGCCGTGTCCGTCGGACTGTCCGTACGAACGAACAGCTGGCAAGAGATATAGGTTTGACGTGCATGGGACCAAAACTTCTTACACTTGCTGGCAGATCAAGTTTATTTTTAATTTAGGCCACGCCCCTCCCGCGTAAAATATCCCATAGTTTTAAAAAAATAGATGGTTTGTACCTTCTAGACATATTTAGTAAGCAGGATAAATCAATCCTGATAAATCGATCCACCAAAGAATTGCTAAAGATCGGATGAACGGTAGTCGAATTATGGTCTCTTGGTATTTTTTTCGCTGTTCTATACTGCCGCATCAATATTTATGTTGAGCGTATACTTTCGTTGGTACAGAGTATGGTTATAGTCGGGCTTCACCGACTTTCTCTCCTATTTTTACTTATGTGATTATTTAATCTTGTCCGATTCGCAGGGAACAGTTGTTATCGAATCACGCATACAAAAAACAATCTAGGCCCCGTTGCTAATTCCATAAAACTTTTCTGTTAATAATCTTAGGAAAATTCGTTTAGCCAGGTATTACCGGTTAGTTCCAATAAATGGGCACACTTTTGCTAAATAAATAATGTCTATGGACTAAGTATGACTAACTGTAACAGTCATCGCGATGGTGCACGTGCCAGTGAAGGTGTAGCTTGCCCATGCGAATGCCTCATTATTATCTATTTTATAAACAGTCTACCTTCAATCTTATCTACAAAAGGTTGCACTGAACAGTTGTTTTTTCTGACTTAGTGGAAACATCACAAATAATTATTAATAATTTATTTTTTCGAATTGGGGTTTCTCAATGGACAACAGCAAACTGCTTTAAAAATGTAGGAGAGCGCTTCGACTGAGCATATATCCGTTCAATTCAGATAGAAAAGTTCTGTTAAAAAAAATGGTGGTACAATAAACTTGCACGCCATTCCAATCGTTGTTCATTGAGTGCAAAAGGTCTTGGGTTCGATTCTCAGACAACAATTTTCCTTAGTTTTTCTGAAAGACTAAAATGAACCTAGGCATGAGGGGTGGGTTGTTTGCTGAAGTGGTTCTGCACCAATGTCCCTGATGATATGAAAATAATATTGACTCCAGAGCAATTAAGATATGTGTGTCCCCCATTTAAGTCCCAGAATGTGAGGAGCCATTAATGACCTGAACCGAACTCAAAAAATTAACGCTGTTGAGTTTTAAATATTCTTGAATACGAAATATATCAGTATGGCGAACCATAACCAATTATGTGATTGCAATAAACCGTTAAAATTGTCGCAAACATAAAAAACACCATTTATGTTTCAACGATTCAACCATAATTATATAGATCTATAGTTAAAAATCACATAAGAAGTAGGTTTATCAGGCAACTCCAACGAATCACGCAGGTTTTTCCGTATTTGTGAAAGAAGACAAAACCCACTTTAATATCCCGTCATTTCATTGTCTGCCAGTATCGAGGGACCTTTCTTTCTATAACTCCCAGTTTTTACATTAAATATAGGGCTACTTTTATGCTCTTCAAGAAAAAATATTAGCCACTTTATTTGACAGTTTTTCATTGTTTTTCTATATGATCAAGTTTGAGTGCTGTGGAAATGCCCATTTGTGACTTTTCCCACACTTTCGAAACTGATTTCGTGGAAATCATTTGAATAGCTCAAAATTCCTTATTTTTATAAGTGCTTTCAATTTCTAAATGTCGTAGATAATTGAGAATATTGTCCCTTAAAGAAAAGCGGATGGGAATGTAATCTGATAAAAGGTAAACTTAGAGGTCTGTGAATAAATGCAGGAGATGTAATCCCCTATTTAAAAATGTTGTCAAGTCATGCTCGGTATCGCTAAGGATCATTCGATGAAAATTCCCAAATTTGTAAGTATCGTTTTTTCAAACGACAACCGTTCGGTTTGTGGTTTTGTGTAAATCTATCATAGGAATTAGCGGTTGGTTTACAAACAAACAAAACGTGTCGAACATAGCCTAGCTTTCTGACACCCAATTCATTAGCAGGGCCTTTCAAGGGTGAGCTTAAGGCTTCGGCTTCCAACTTTACATTCATTTCTTTAAAAAGTTGTTATACCAACCAGGGCTGCAAACCGGGTTTGAACCGAACCGGTTCGAACCCGGAACTCCGAATTTTATTTTTCTGTGAACCGAACCTTGAACCGAATCTCTTTAGAAAGTAAAGCTGAACCCAAACCTGTTCCGAACCTAAAATATCGGTTCGGTTCAACAAAAATGGTGGACATCACAAAATTTGATCTTCTGTCTAGCGATTCTATTTGTTATTAGGTTGGTTTTGATCGACTGAGTCTTAAAATAGGCAGCAAAGTAAATTTTAATAAAAATCCTCGAATAGCATTCAGAGTTATTTACTATATCCCCATATATAGTAGCCTGTGTTTTATAAGACCCTTGACTCCAAAGCTTTTTCAATGATTCAATCATCTTACAAAAACTACGAAACGTTACTTCATAGTCACTTATATTTCTAGTAATCAATATATCAATGTGTTCCACAAACCGTTTTCGACCCAAAAACAACCCGATTCCTATATGATTTAAGTAGTTTAGGATTTAATTACCTTCTAAAATTTAGTAATGTTTAGTATCTAATAAATTATTGCTTAGTTTTATATTAATATTGTGTCCAGCATGGACTGAACCAAGGTTCGAACCAAAAACTTCTTCCAAAAACCGCGAACCTGAAATTTTTGAACCCTAACCATTGGTGAATTTTGTTCCGGAGATCCCAAAAAAAGTATGGGTTTGCAGCTCTGATACCAACAAAAACATTCCATCCTCTGTGCTGTTTATAACCAACCCTCCGTGGTAATCACTTCTGAGCTCTCTTTATCTGTAGGAAAATCGTCTTAATTAACATTTTTAATATGTAGTCAACATTTACTTTTATGCCCTTGCATAGGGTATATTGAAATTGTCCAGATGTTTGTAACGCAGAGAAGAACGAATTTTCGACCACATTAAGTATATATATTCTTGATCAGCATGGCGACCTAAGTCGATATGGCCATGTCCGTCTGTTTCTAGTTCACTAGTTTTTTTAGTTTTTATAGAAATTTTAAAAGTTATAATGCCTTTTACATTTATGAGAAATTTACAAAAAAATGTAATAAATGGTACCTAAATGTGCAAAAGCAAAGAAAAAGCTTATGGTTTATGCTCATAAAAGTAAAATTTGGACATTTTGCTTCAAAGACGTTGATTTGAAAACTCAGAAATCGTGCTTATTGACCAAGATATTCGTAAATTTCAAAAACACTACGGAATACTCTATTTTTGGGGAAAACGCGACTTGCGCGACCCCTAAATATAATCTTGCAGAAAATGCCTGTGCACCCGTGTTTCTTGGGACCAGAGCGGGCAAACAAACGAAACGTTTAACGAACCGTTCGCGAAAGCTAAGAAACGATTCATATGTTTTGTAGATGTTACTCTAGTCAGGGAAAACGAAACCACTATCTTTATATTGCCGAAGAGCGCAAACGAAACGATTGGAATATTGTTCTCCCAACAGCTGCACTGCCTTGGAACGTTTCGGAACGAAACAACAACAAAGCTGAGAGAAACAAAGAAGTAAGCAACAGAACAAAAAAAACAACAATACAAATACAAATACAAATTGAGCAGCAAACGTTTTCGAACTATTCGCGCATATCGTTCCGATTCCCTTTGTCCGCAAATCAAGATGAGAGCATTTCGCTTTACGTTTAGTTTGCTCTCACGAACGCAAACTGAACAGAACTCATTTTTTGTTACAGTTACTTTTCTCGGGTTTTGTTAGTATTTCGCTCTGTGCAAAGAAAGAAACGAAACGATTCAGAAACGTTTCGTTTCGTTTGTTTGCCCGCTCTGCTAGGTCACCCTAGCCTCCATACTTTGTATTTCTTAGTTTGCTATGCTTTTCCATGATTCCACTAAGTTTGGTCGAAATCGGACATCCATATTAATATAGCTGTCATAGAAAAGTAAATTCAGAAAAGTAGTCTTTGTGAGAAAAACTTGATTGTTTTCAGTGGAAATGTCCTTCAAATTAGTTGGACAAGGGTATACAAACTTCGGACGAGCCGAAGTTAACTTTCCTATATTTTTATAATTCTTTTCGGCTCACTTATATATAATGTACGTCAACATTAAAACAAAAAGAATGCTCAAAGAACCAAGTCCTAAGCTGTTAAGCCGCAGTATGTATTATTACAGTCTACTATAGATTAGCAACATCGAAAGTTTCACTAAAAACAAGCGGACACTGAATACTGCTCCAATCGTTTTATTTTACGTTATGTTTCACTATTACTTAACGCCCACTTGTGTGTTTTTAAAGTCTTAAATGAATACACTTTGATATTCTATTACACAGTGTTTGATAATTCGAATTTCATAATCCATTCTAAGGACTTCAGGTATTGAGCTAATATTGTTCTAACTAGAAGTAGATGTTCGATTCCGTTTAATAATTCTGTTCAAATATCAAATCAAATATTCCTGTTCGTGGTCATCGATGTGAACGACACATGTAGACCTTATCCTTGTTGGCCGACACACGCAGTGTGGCCGTGCTTGTTCGTTGGTGCCGCTGAAGAAGTGCAATACTTTGTCTGATCCTTTGAGTTCCAGCAGTCGGGGTGACTGAAATGCTCGCATTTAAATTCCCCTTTTTTTGGCCTCGTATTTCAAAAATTGATGGACAGGACATCCGATATGAAAAAAAAAAATACATTTTTCTTTTAAATACTATTTATATATAATTTATTTATATAATAGAATTACATATTTGTTGAGGGAGAGGTCGCGTGGGGGTTAAGGTATTGAAATAAATCGTACATGTTCAGCTTACTATCAAATAAAATTGTTAGTCCTTACGTTCCTTAGGGGGAGTGGGTGTAGGTTACCTTTCTTGTTTTTGTATTTATACACATTTAAAAAATGATTTTACAAAGTGTTGTGGCATACGTCTAAGCATTATAATGTATTTTTTTGTTTTCGTATTTTTTTTTTTGCTGATTTTTTGTTTTCGTTATTTTTTAATGTGGCTGTTTGTTTTTGCTTACTAGATTTTAAATTAAAAATTATACATTTTTTCTCTCAAGGTATAAACTTAGCGTTAGATGATCTTTTTGTAAATCAACAAGTTTTTGTTTTGTTTTTTGTATTTTGTGTTTCCCAACTCGGTGGTTGGCATTTAAACAGAAATAAACATACAAAGGAGGCGCCACGCGTTCATCAATGGAAGATAATTATATATTAATAATAGAGTTTTATGCTTTTTGCTTGCGAAGTCAACAAAGTAGAAAATGTACAAAGGTAAAATAAATCGTATGCAAGTAGATGTAGAAGAAGAAGGCGCAACACGAACGGTTGCAAGATTTAAATTAACAAAAAAACTAAAAATAATGAACGTTTAACGAACGTAAAATGTTGATTTGTTTGTGATTGGGGGGAAGGAAGGGTGTGTGGGGGCGGGAGGTTGGGTACGCTGCCTTAATACAAAAAAACAAATTAAACTTTTGCATTTTACAGTTGTCTCAATTACTTAATTGATATCAATTTCTCGTTTGTTTTTTAATGTGTGTGTGTGTGGGTCTGCTGTTGTTTACTTTTCTGTAATAAGTATTATAAGTAAATATATATATATCTATGTATATATATAATAATGTACTACAAAAACTTTTGAAGTGACTGTACTTAAACTTCTGCCTGCCTGTTTAAATCATCTCTATGTTTGGTGCCGTTAGTCGGCCTGCGTGTGTGTGTGTGTGTGTGTCCGTGTGTGTATAAACTCAGGCTTAAAACATAAAACGGCTTTTCCAAGGACCAATCCCGTCTACCTCGCCGACTGGGCTGTCCTTTGACCTTTGCTGGGTGTTGTCGTCGTCGTCGTGGAGGCGGTAGACGTTGCATTGGCATCGCCGTTTGCTATCTTAGTGCAACGAATACATATATAATCATCGTCGGCCTTGATTTGGCTCCGATTCAGACCCACACAATACATATGGAACCATTCATTACAGCCACCATCGCATTGTACCCAATCCACCTCGCGCCCCGTTGGCTTATGACAGTTCTCGGCCCGGCATTCCTCTTCGTCGTCCTCTTGGGCTGCTTGCTGAGAGCGCTGGGCATGCTTCTTCTGGCCACCGCCTCCGACAGTTGGTGGGGCGGCACCTCCACCTGCTGCTGCAGCTGCAGATGCATTGCTATTGCTGGATGAATTGTTGTTGTTGTTATTATTGTTGTTGTTGGTTGTGGAGGTGCGTTTGCGTTTCTTGTGGGCCGAGCCTGGCGTTGCACTCGTTCCCAATGTGTTTCCACCATTTGCCTGTTTATTCTCAGCATCAGCGTCTCCACCCGGTGTAGTAGGTTTGACCTCACTTTTTCTGCCTGCTGCTGCTGTGGCTGCAGCGGCCGCCGTCCCCTTTTTCCCTGGTGTTTGTTTGGGGGTGTTTTGTTTCTTGCGTGGCACGGCCGCATTCCCACCACTTGCATCATTCGAGCGTCTCTTTTTATTGCGCCCAGTTCCTCCTGTGGCTGTTGCTCCCCCACTCTGGCTATTGGGACTATTCTGTACCAACAGACTATCGTTCGAATCTTCCTGACCTGAGTGTATACTGGAGGTGGCGGCGACGGTGGTGGGCAAAGACTGTGGTTGCTGTTGCCTTTGCCGTTGCATATGCTGAGCCACACGTGTTATAGCATCTGCCTGGAGAAGAGTCGGAGGCATGGTCTCTAAAATGCGCCACAATTCCTGCGTCTCATCGAGCGACACTTCGAGCAGATCCCCTTCCATCATGAGCTCGAGCAGATTTTCAATTTCGCTATCGGATAGCAGCTTAAGGAGATCGGAGGCGGCGTGGGATTCGTTTGCGGTTGTGGGGGGGCGGGCGGATTCATCCTCATCATTACTGAAACCATCTTCGACAATGCGCAGGCGACATTCATCGTCGTCATCATCGTCATCGGCATCGGATTCGGTGGAACCCTCCTGGCTGGTTTCTTTCGCCAAGCTGCCACGACCACGCGGCTTGCGCGGACTGCTGATGTTGCCCACACCTCCACCCTCAGAGCGTCGCTTCTGCTGCTGGGCGGCTAAGATGGCCTCCTGGGCAGCACTGACATCGGGACTGCTCAAGGCTTTGCGGGCACGATCCTGCCAATTCATGGCTCTCTCGGCCAGACAACGCAAAGCTTCATCCTCGGGCAGGCGTATGGGAAGCTGTTGGAGTTGTACAAGTAGGGGAAGTATGGTCTCCAAGCGTGGGCGCTTCGAACGCACACAGCTGGGGCAGAGCCACTTGGGTCGATTGGCTGGACCACCACCACCACCACCTCCTCCTCCTCCTCCTCCATTCATTAAACCATTTGTGTTACCAAATGTGGCAGGAGGCACACAATCCTCGTGAAACCAATCACGACACAGCTGACAATTGTACATCAATCCCCGAAACTCAGACTTGCACAGACAAAACACATCTCTTAAGGGATTCTTGGTCATATTTTGTCTCCGCAGGTCACGCATATCCAACAGTTCCTGTTCTTCGGCATTCTTGAAGCTGGCCACAATTTCGGCCGGATTCTTTTCCTTAAGGAAATCATCTTGGAAACGTGGCTTGAGATCCGAATCAATGTTGATGGCATCCGCGCGAGGCATCAGCACCTCCAGCAGGGTATAGAAGGTGCCCTTCTTCAAGAAAGCGCTGGCCGTATTATCCTTCCACTGATGGGCACTGTTTAGATGTCCCTGCATTCGACTTAGCTCCTCCAGTTGTATGGGTATACTTAATCCCCGTTCAATCATGGCCTCTAGGGTATGACAATAGGTCACATGATTATTTTGCTGCAGCTGCTCTACCGAACGCAGCCATTCGCGAGCTTTGCGCAAAGCATCCTTGAGCAGGCCATGGGATGGCACCTGTCCATTGATCTCGCCGGCTGATTTCAAAAACTGCTCAATCTCGGCCAGTTCATGCTGTTGCGTGAGTCGGCGAAAATACTTCAGCGCCTGTGATTCCCAGGCCTCAATGGCTGCCCCAATTTGCTGAAGTTTTCGCATCTCTTTGTCCACATACGGATCTGTGGGATCCAAGTCAGCAGCGGCCATGTGTAGTAGATTTTTTACATCCTGATACGTCAACTTGGAGCTAGTCTCACGCAATCCCTGTGAGCGTTTGTACCATTTGCATTGCTTGAGACGCTTCTGCAACATGTCCAATTGTTGTAGCTCTATGCGAAGGGAGCTGCCCTCACTGATTAGTGTTTCCAGTTCGTTCTCCTCCAGGGCTTCCAGTGTCAATTGCAATTGTCCTTCGGCCCGCTCAACAAACTGTTTGCCCAGCACCAGAAGTTCACGCACTGAGGCCCCCTCATCGATAATGCAGCATAGGTTATCAATTTCCTGCACAAATAGTTCCAGCTCCTCCATGGTGAGTTTATATTGAGCCGCTTCCTGGTTATGATCCGAACGGGTGCGAACCTAGGAAAAAATATGATGAGATGAGATTAATACATTAAAACAGGACGAATTTAGAAAGAAAAAAGGGGGTTTATCCACCTGAGGAGCAAGACTATTGTTGACTATCCCAAGTCCCGATCTTACCTTATTAATGCCCAACTGCTGGATAACTGTGACGCATTTTTCCGCCTCAATGGCAGCCGCATTCAGACGGTCAATGAGCAGCGATGAGGGAAACTTTTTGGTCTCTGCCTCTTTGCACAGCTCCTGCAGCTCGGTCAGTGTCACCGATGTTGGAGTGTGTGCATCGACAATATCCCGACAGCGTGAGAGCCAACGCTCAAAGCTATGAGCCTTCACTTTCAATTTCTGCAACATTAGTGGCATCTCGTCCAATGTATAGCGATAGATGAGCGTATGCTTCTCTGGGGCACAACCGCACAGAACCGTATAATGCCGGAGACATACAATCAACTTCTCATTACATTCACAAGCCACGGCGGAAAGGAAGCAAGTGGTATTACATTCCTGACAATGACGTTCATCGTCGTTGACCAGCTCAAAGGCGCGTCGCTCGGCGCGTGTAACACCCCACTCCAGCAGAGACTTTCTCAATTTCTTCTCCGTGTCCACCATTTCAGCCATGTCAATGTAGCAGGCCGTGGCTATGCCAAATGTAAGTTTAGCCGGCTCCAGGGCCATCTTGCAGACCAGCTCGTCATGCGAAAAGACACAGAATCGTCGCAACATGGAATAATGATTGACACATTCTCGGCCCATCTTTAACCAATCGGCGGGGGCGAAATTGACGGCCTCGGCAAAGTTATAGCCCTGATTGAAGCCAGCGTGATAGGCTCGCGGGAAGGTGATAACAAACTCCCCAGCATGCTGATCGGTGCGATACACGGGCACACGATTGTTCATCAAAATATTTGGATTCATTATGGTAACCAGTTGATGTAACAAATCTGGCTGGGACGAGAATAATTCCGGAGCTGCCTGCTTCATGGTTTCCTCGAATTGTTCAGCACACGAGCCTGGAACTCCATACCAAGTTTTGGGCTCACCCCAGTGCAAATAATTGATGGAATAACTCCAATGATCTTCGTTGTGCCAGCAGAAGGCGGCAAAGCACATGCCCACGTACATCCAAGGGGCATTCATGCCACTTATATCGGCATTGATGTGTCCCAAAATCGAATCCTCTAGCAGGGGGAGATTATTCAAATTCCAACTAGATTCGGCATACTCCTGATCCCCAGGCAAAAGATAAAGCGAACTCTTGGTGGGAAAACCAGAACCATGATCCATGGTATGCAAATCAGCTCCATATTCAACGGTGACATCCTCATCGATTGAAGAAACGATGCGCCAAAATTCACGTTCCACCATTTCGGTGGGCACCAGATGGACTGGCT
The DNA here is from genome assembly GCA_035044965.1 of Lordiphosa andalusiaca. Lineage (NCBI taxonomy): Eukaryota > Metazoa > Arthropoda > Insecta > Diptera > Drosophilidae > Lordiphosa > Lordiphosa andalusiaca. Next base: position 218,390 of record JAWNNM010002157.1, on the reverse strand, counting down.
TGCGGAAATATTCCTGTTTGAATTGATCGGCCATCTGACCAAATTGCTGGAGCGTATACTCCCGTTCGGCCTGCTCAAAACCAAAGGCTTCCTGAGGCTTGCTCACCTCCTCGACAACGCAACGCGGGCAAAGCCATTCACCTAGGGGGAGAAATTTAAGGGAAATACGTGAGTGATGGTGAAAGAGAATAAGCAAGTCTCAGACGATTAGCTAGACATGTGTATCCAAAAAGATATTAAGGAAACATTTCAGTTAATCTAAGCTTTCTTCACATTTTGGTTTAACCTCACAATGTGGTTCGAGACCTTTACTCACCCTTGGGTATGCTGGTCAGTGGCGGCAATAGACAGAAAGTATGATAGCTATCGTCGCAACCATCGCAGAGTAGCATGGATTCTTCGACATCTCCACGATTGCAGATGTGACAAATGTATTTCATGAGAGGATCAATCAGAGGAGCACTGGCTATAGCCACGGCTGTTGAAGCAGGCGTTTCGTTCGCCTTCTTTTGCGTCGCTCCACGTGTGTTTGGGGTGGCTGCATCCTTTGAATCCTTGCATTGGACAGCATTGAAACTACTCAACAAATCTCGTTTGAAATCTTCCTTGGTTTCGGTTTTAATAGCGACTGCTCCAGCTCCACAACCAGCTCCGGGAGATGTCGTCCCCTTGCCAGAAATAGTCAAACCACAACTGGCATTCGAGTTGCCAAATCTTTTTGAGCGTCGTGTGCTCTGCTCGTTCGGTGGTGCAATCTGTTGACGTGTAGGTATCTCATGGACCTTGTAATCGGTGCCACCATCCTCAAGCTTCACCGGAGTGGGCGTGGGACCCAGCACCTTTCCAGAGGTGTACACCTCAAAGGGATGCAAAATACGTTCATAGTGAGCCTTGAGAGTGGCTCCCACACTTTTACTTGACGGATATTGCATACGATTGGCCACCTTGGCCCATTTACGCTCTTTGGTGGTCTGCTCCATGCCGCCCTCCTCCTGGACAATGCGATGCAATGTATATAAATCCAAAGCCTTACGCTCAACCATGGGAATTTTCAGCGACGAACCCTGCAGCTCCCAGAACTTAGCAATCTGATCAAGAAAGTTCAATTTCACCCGAGTTTTCGCCTCCAATTCGTTAAGTCGCTGAACTCGGGGAACAAAATGCAGCTTGTCCACGTCCACAGCAAATGGTGGTGACCATTTCTCCGGCGGCAAAATCTTAGCAATGCCACATTTCTCTGCAATGGAACGAATTTTGCTGATATAGGCTAAGGGATTCTTGAATTCCTCAGGTGTGGGCCGGAATACGGGACATTCGGGTGGCGTATCGAAATGGAATTCCTCATTTTTATTCTGATCAAATTTATTTGTGCTATGCGGTTGTGTGTGCACCGTTTTTTTATGCATTGGCGTAGGGGGATGTGGACAACTGTTGTGATATTTCCTACTGGCGGAGACACTGCTGCTGGCATGATTCATCGGCACGCTGGGCATGGCCCGCTCTGTGGCAGAAGGAGCTCCCGCATTTGGTGCATTGGCTGAAGCAGATGACGACGCATTAACGGTTGTAATTGGATGGTGATGTTGATCATCATTTGATTGTGATTTCTTGGCCGATTCGCTGCCACTGGCGGTGCCGCTTCCAGTAGAATTTCGAGTCCTTAGGCGACGTGCTGGCGTTGCTGTTCCATTCGAAGAGGATGCTCCACCTCCAGTACCGGCAGAACTGTTGGGGCCCGTTGTGTTGTCCGCCTCCGTTTTGGCGGACATGACTTGGAAATCAGATTTCAATTATTTCTTTAACGAAAATTGTTGCTGGTACGTTCAGCTCTGGAAATTATGAAAAAATCAGAGAAAATTGTTTAGGTATTTTGTTTAGTTAAGTTCACAATATTTATTTATTAATGCGTTTTCTTTATAAACTGAATTTGTCGTTGCTTTAGACAATCGAAAAGTCAAACAATTTCAACTATAACAAATGTGTGAACAATGCAATTTGAGATTAAATCTGCTATTAAGGTTGCTCTCTTAAAAACACAATCGAAATGGTGCACCTGTATTAGTTCAATTAGTTTGATTTTGCCAAGTTCAGACCAACCTCTTTGAGAGTAATACACAATATGTATGAGAGGATGGGACATTATAGACTTTGATATAATTAATTGAACTTTTTTTACTTAAATAGGAAATTTGATTAATGTTTTAAAGGCTTTGACGTTCAATGAAGAGGCTTCATTACAATTATTTATGTTGAACAAGTAAGAAAGTCGATCTATAATCTACTTTGTACCCACATGCTCAGCATGAGCTTTGATGATGCAGTTCCAGTTGAAAGCAGCGCAGCTACTGCACTTCAACAGCAAACATTCTTTTGCTCATAACTTGACTATCGTTCATCTGATCTTAAGTAATCCTTCGGTGGATTTATAAATTATCCTAATTACTCAATATTTTAAGAGGATATGGGCCTTCGATCTCTTTCTACATATAGAAGAGTTTTTTCCGATTCACTAACTGACTGACTGTTTGGCAATCATCACATAGCCTACACTGTAAGAGATAAGAAGGCTGAAATTTGGACAGGAGTTTACTTGTTTGATGAAAGTGCGTACTGGAAAATTGCTCCTGGAGAAGTTTGAATGAGGAACATTATATTTTTTATTCAATTTTAAGCAAAATAATGGACACGTGTTTTCCCAGATTTCAAAAAAACCGCAAAAATCTATTTTTAATCCGATTGCCTTGAAATTCTTTTTGTAAGGATGGTAAGTGAAATAAATTGAGATGCCATTTTCCGTTGTTGGAAAATTCGACAGTATGGTTGGAGAATTTATTTTTCACCCGATTGGCTTGAAACTTGGTTTGTAAGGAAAGTAAGTAAAATAACTTATAAAGTGATTTTTTGATGTTTTAAGATTTGCCCACAGGGTCGAAAAAGTATGCATCCAAACAAACTTTTATTCATCCGATTTCGGGTTGTAGCGATAGTAAGCGAAATAGATTGAGATGAATATTTCCGATTTTGGAAACTTGACCTAAGGGTCGGAAAAATCTTCATATACAACTCTTTATACATATTTCATCCGATTGACTTGAAATTAGGTTTAAAAGGATTGTATGAGAAATACTGATAACAATAGCGACATCGATAACGATAACAATTACGATCAATCCCACAATGTCAGCGGCGAAGCGCGCAGGGTTATATGATAGGCTACCTTAATAAATCTGAGGGAACGTGGAAAAAATTGAAAATAAACTTAATCTGCCAGCAATTAAAATAAGTTTTGATCCCTTCAGGGTCAAACCTCTATCTCTTACCATCTCTGAGATCTGTGCATAAACGCACGGACAGTCAGACGGACATTGCTTTATCGACTCGGCTGTTGATGCTGATCAAAAGAATATATATTTTCACGAGTCAGAGATGTTTTCATCTGTCAGTTACCTCTTTTGCAAAAACTTAAACTTGTACCTCTGGTGCAAAGTATACTAATAAGAATGAACGAAATTTAAGAAATATTAAAGGTATTGAACGACTGCTAGGACGGTATAATTTAAAACTGAAAAGAATTCTCCTAATCACATACAACACATTGACCCGAAACCCAACTCCCTCTTTATAGATCCTTTTCTTAAAATCTTGTTAGACATAATTAAAATTCAAAAACCGCTCAACAGTTTCCATCTAATCTAAATCCTTCAACTTGTTACTTTACGCTTAAGTTCCTCTCTGTACAAAATCTGTATATCTAAGCGCTTTGCAAAGCATACAACATAAATAAATCAGCTTAAAGGTGTTTTCACAGATCTTGGACTATATGTATATAGCATGTGACCTTTTGGATAAACAAGTCTGCAATAAACATTCAATTGGGGGACGAACTAATCGCTCATACCTAGCTCTCAGTTCAAGGACAGGTCCCCGCGCGTCTCATTATCAAAATCAATAGCTCAAGACAAAAGAGTTGTTGAAAAGTCCTAGTCAAACCAAACTCTTGAATTGAAACCCGATTCTCGATCTTAATATAGCTTCCGTCAAGAAATCAGGGATGCAAACCATCTGAAAACAAGTACTTTGGACTGCGATTTCGGTTCGGTTCTGTGGTTCATGAAGACACACCATGAAATATTTAGATTTCAGTCGTAATGTGACTTTTCGCACAATTTGGCAATTGAACTCCCATAAACCTGTTGAACATCTGTAAAATCCTTAAAAGAATGTCCAAAATGTATGGTTTCGGATTTGCAGGATTCGTCCATAGCTTTCTAGAGGAATGCCCTACGAAATCAGAGAATTTCGGCTAGAAACGAATACGTATCATGCATCTTGGCTAAGATTGAATTAAGGTTAAAAAGTACTACAGAAAATGTTAAATATTGGCCGCGTTCTGCAGAAGGATTGATCGCTGAGCAGGTATCAGAAAAAAAAAATGAATTCTGCTCTACGAATTGCTATATTTTTGGACACAGACTTTGAAAGGCAATCTTTTAAAAGCGGCGCCGACCTTGACGACGATCCGACATCTATTTTAAGAGATCGGCGAGCAAGTGCAGAAGACTTACAGGATATCGTGTTGTAAAATTTGTGTCAAGTCATCCTTAAAGGTTATTTCGGTTATTTCGAACCTACCTATCGAACGCAATATCGTATAAAAATTATCTTAGGAAAATGGCGAACATTTCCAAATATAAGCAACATTGGCCAGAGGAAAGCAATTCACGTATTAAAACATGTCAAAGAACCAATTTTCTTTGTGGTTTTCGGTTCGGTTCAGCACTTCAGAACGGAAGCGGGTTCGGTTTGCGGTTCGGTTCAGCCGGTGGTATAAGCGATTCGGTTCGATTCTAAGCCAGGTTCAGTTCAGAAACGGATTGCATCCCTGCAAAAATTGGTACATCTAAAAAAATCTTCCAACAATTACATATGTATACTGATGTTTTCACAAAAGTATATGCTCACCAAGATGGCAATTTGCAAATAGAAGTACACCAAGTAGATTAAGTTAGTGTAAATTTAAGTTTTTCAAGTCTTTTTTTGGCATCCCATCCTCGCAATTTGGAAAAAAAATGTCTTACTAAACAGAACGTTGTTGTAAAGCAGGTTGGATCCTGAACGTTTTGCGCCTTGGATTTCGGGCTTAGATTGGTAATTGATTAGGTATTGCCCACCATCTTGACAAAACCTCCGATTAAACTTGGATTTTTTCTTGATTTTAAACTATTTCCTAAGGCTCATTATCCACTCTTGTTTCTAACTAATAAAATTAAAATTTTACCATTAATAATGTGTATTCCCATGTTAATAAGGGTAATCTGTTCCATTGAACTTACTATTAAGGAAATTGACTGCTTTGTTCTAACTGCACTGCAATTGTTTAAACAGGAAAATATTTCTTATCTCGGTGTTCCATATTTTAAGAAAATCTACCAGATGGAATTTTGCATAAAATACAACTATGCTCACGCCTGTCACATTAACTTTATACATGATTTTTTTTTTGAACATTTTTTCGGACGCATTAACGTTTTTCTTAATTGTAATTGTTGTTTCTAAGTCATCGGCAGACAGATACATACAAATACACACACTCAACCCTCGGCCTAGCCTAGGCAAAAAAGCAGGTAAACAAACATTTTCAATTTATAGATGGAAAGTGTACAAGTTGGGGTTGTCCACAACACACATACACTCACATATGGACGCATGTATGCACATACATATATATGTATCTAGCTGCATGCATTATGCTTGCAAGTTAATCGACTTTAAAAAGACACTTGATATTACATCACTTTAGTATGACCAAATTCTAGAACATGATCAAAAAGAAAGAGTTAACCGAGGGGATGAATAGAATAAATAGAATTTGTTGCATAAAAAAGTGGAGCACCCTAACGCACACACTCACATTGCTTGTGTATGTATCACTTAGCGACCAATAAAACTTACAAAAAAAAAACATATTCAATATGTTATACAGAGATTTGATAGATTTCACAAAAAAAAATCTTCGGACAGGCAGCCATATTGAAACATGGTTGGCCGGCTTCAATTACTTTAACTTCCGGTTTGGGTTTTAATTTTATATTTCTTTTTTTCCGCTAGACAAAAGGAAGCCGCCGTTCCAAAGAGCTTTGCTTTGGTGGTTGTTGTAACGCACGCACACACTCACACATCTAGCAATGTGGGGCGCCCGTCACTACCACCACCCAAATATGCGAATAAAAAGGGAGTAAAAGTGGGTGGGGGAGTATGCAGTAGCAGCACACATAGTTTTTCCCCTCTCAAACAGCTTGATCGCTCTCCTATGAGCGATGAGCTGAGTACCGTTTGATTTTTTTTTGTGTATCAAGTGAGAGCACAAAGTACATGGGAAGACAGACGGCGACGTCAGCAGCGACGCCGCATGCTGCGTTTTTGTTGTTTTTGGCTGTTTAATAAAAAGTTATTAACCTGAGGCGCGAATAAGGAATTTCGTCAAGAATTGGCCAAGTTGCAATAAACTTGTTTGTAAATTGGATTATTGATCGCAGTTGTAAAAAACTAAAGCCTAAGCCGAAAGCTTCTTTTATATAATTTCCACACTCACACATATACACGCACTTTAGCTTACACGGCCCATAGACAACATACATATGAATGTTTTACATATATACATAGCTATGTATCCCAGGTACATACACACCTATGTACAAACATCCATATGTATGTGTGTATCAAGATTTTAGTTTTCTCTTATTGTTTTTTAGCAAAATTGAAACACACACACACAGTCACGAAAATTCATTGCAGCTCAACACCAAATGTGCAATATGGCACTTGCTGCTAGAAACTAACTTTGTCTGCTCAAATTAACTTTAACTTTAAATTCACAATTTATACGAAATTTTCTGTTCAATTTTCCGCCGACGTGTGCGTCGTGTGTGGATCACAATATTTTCATTTTCCAAAAAGGAGTTCGAGTGCTGCCGCTGTCGCCGTCTCTGCCCGCGTCGACTGCAATGGCTACCAAAGGCAGCGACGCAACGCACTTTACAGTTTTTCGCCTCTTTAAAATGTTTCGTGGATACTCTTTATACACAATTTTCCATCTTTGTTCGCCATTATCCTGCTCTAAATTTACTTTGATTTAATTATTAACTCGGTTTCTTTGCACTTTTATTACAATTTCGTTCGTTCCCTCTGCAGCGCTCTGCCAACACATACAAACATTTTTTTTCTTTCATTCTTTGATTTAAGTGCGGGGGGTTGTTTCGGCCATTCGCTCACTTTCTGCTGTTTCTAGCGAAGTTCTTCATTTCCATCAGTGTGTAATTAGTCCAGATTTATTTTCCACTTTGTGGTATATTCTTTTTGTTGCTAATTAAACATTTTTCAGCAAATCGCACACACTCACACAATCTCACACACTTGTACAGACTGAAGAAAAACTCACTGTCGTCATGGGTAAGAACTACTATTAACTGGCATGCTCTGCCACTGCTTGCACTTGTTGGAAAAGTCTCATCAATTTAGCAAACGGAGCACTTGTTTGAAAATTTATTGAAAAATTATGTGTATTTATTTTTGTTAGGCTTGCGCTACATGTGTCCGATTGTTGGGTTTTGTGAATTTTCTTTTCTCTCCTCCCCATTATCGATGGTCCGCACGCTTATCGATAGATCCATCGAAGTCGAGGGCAACGCTGCCCCACTTTATCGCTCTGTCTCAATGGAGTCGCGTTGATTAAGCATCGTGGCAATTTCTAGAGATGGTTAGTTTATTAGAATATGTTTATATGTGTGCGGAGTTGTTGCAGTTTTTAATGTACTGTTGGTGACAATGTGGCTTATCGTGCATTCGATGATATCGATAGTTGCAACAGCCATCGACTTGGTATTTTAATACTTCTTTATGGTGTTTTTCTGCTTGCCTCGCTTTGGTCACTTTGTTTTGTCCAATTGGAAGAGATAGAAGACTGAAAAGAATCCAGTAGTGCTGAGTTCCGGATTGCGCGATGTGCCAACCACAGAGAATCTCGATGTTTTTATTTCGATGTTATTTAAAAAATGTGTATTTCTTCTCTGGTTGACAAATTGCACCATAAATTCCACACTTGCATTTATATAGGGGATGATTTAGTCCGCTTAACTGCCTCTTTCAAATAACAATAACAAACAATTGAGCTTCTCTCAATCTATTGTCTAGTTTGCTTCTAATTTTTGCACAAAAAAAATGGACCTACTGTTTAACGCAGAATCTGAACGGCAGAGTTTGAGAAGCTTTTTAATGGTTTTTTGGTTCTCAGCTGGCGCCAACGGCTGGTCACGATGACCGGGTGTATAACCGCTGCACCACAGCTGGCCACGAAAAAAGTAAGGATGGTGAAAATGGCGCTTATAGAAATTCAAAGATTTCAAACTTCAGAGACAGCAATCGACTGCCAGTATTTTAAATACTACTTTGTGGCATTTCTTAGCTTCCCTCGTTTGGCCACACTTGGTTTGGACCAATTGATAGAAAAAGTTAACTGAGAGATACTCGTAGAGTTTTAGTTTATATATTTTGATGTATTGTTTAGTTTGGGAAATCTTAAAGCCATGCTAGCTGTTCGCAAATATCGTCGCGAAACAAGTGAGATCAGCTGTTGCCTAAAATATTTACTTTTCCTCTCCAATGTTCTCCTGTGGATGGCTGCTCTTCTGGTCCTGGCCATTGGAATTTGGGCATGGAGTGAGAAGGATATGTTCAAAAATATAGCCAAATTGAGCTTTATTGCCTTGGATCCAGCATTTGTGTTGATTATATTAGGCGGGATAACATTCCTTCTGGGGTTTATGGGTTCCGTGGGGGCGCTTCGCGAAAACACTTGCCTCTTGGCCGCGGTGAGTAACAAATCAAGAATGCGAATATGGAAATTCAAGGATAACCAAGATTAACAAACGTTTTTTCAGTACGCTATATTTTTGAGCATTTTGCTGCTGGCCGAGATTGGGTTTTGCGCATTGGCTTTTGTACTCAAGGACAAGGGCTGGGTAAATGGGTGAAAGTGTTGACTGGAAATCTTAATATAATGTGCTTTATTTACCAGATCAAAGACCAGGCCACTGAAGGACTGAAAGCATTTATTCGCCACTACAGAGAAGATGCGGATCAGCAGAACCTGATTGATTGGATCCAGGAGGATTGGCTGCAATGCTGCGGCATCGATGGACCCAAGGATTGGGATAGTAACAACTATTTTAATTGTTCCTCCATAGCCATTGGCAGTCGTGAGGCTTGCGGTGTGCCCTTCTCCTGCTGCCGTCGGCGTCCCTTGGAGCTAATCAAGAATAAACAATGTGGCTATGACGTGCGGAAAGAGGGATATGTAAGTAATTGTCACTTAATTGGGATGGAATATAATTTATCTAAAAAATGTGAACATAAATTGTATACAAGCAGCCTGTGGATAGGAATATACATGAACGTGGCTGCTTACGAGCAGGCGAGGATTGGCTGGAGACGCATTTGTTAAGTGTGGCAGCCACTTGTGTAGCCCTGCTGCTCATGCAGGTGCCAAAGAAAAGACTTAAACCAATTATAATTAAGCTACAACAAATTGGATAACAGTGGTCACTCACACGTTAGAATATACGGCCAAAACGTTGCTCAGCTATGGGCATTTCACTTGGATTATGAAGGCTAATGAATATTCGAGTCTTTTGTGTATCTAGGTGTACGACTGTTGATGCTGATCAAGCAAGCACATACACTTTTTAGGATCAGAGATGCTGCCTTCTGCCTGCTACATACATTTGCAAAACTTTGGTGATTTATTGTAATACGAATTAAGAAAGACTCGGAACTGACTCGAATGTGGGTCGAAGCTGTTCAGAAGATCTGTTTTAAAAAGACTCCAAACGTTGCTAAAAACAAGGCTTTTTGGAAGATGAGGTTGCTGCTTCTTAGCTTGGGTTTAGATTCAAGTTTGGGCATTATAGTTTTTAAAAAGCCCATTATTTTGAGCGATATTTCTGCCTTTCTCAACGAACGGGTAGGAACACATAGAGGCCCTTGCCATTTGTATTATTGTTTTTCTGCCAGCGTCTTCCATATTGTGCTGTCTAGCGTTAGCAGTGTGCTGATCTCAACAGTTCACACACTGCGATTTATTGTTTTCTCAAGAGACTTCTGAGTTTCGATTTCGCACTGCCCAGTTCTATGCTTTTAAAGGCAGCGGTAGTGTAACGTGCAGTTTCGTACCGGCTCTCCGGGGTTCTGCAACAGTTTCCAGGCTTGCTATATTTGTAGGCTCCATTTTACAACTTTCAGTTAACACTATCCAGCACTAAGCATTTTAAAGCTACTCGTTCAACCATATTCTGAACTTCATCAAATTAATGGAACAGAAATCTGGTCTGTAAGTTCGTATTCGATGTCAGATATTCAGGGACGTCTCAGAATAGAGATTTTTGAATAATCGATTGCTCATTTAACCATCCCATTGAACATTTTTCATAAATGCGCTCCGTTTTTAACCATAATTAATATGTTTGTTATTAAAAATTGATATTCCTGCCGCGACTCTTCTTAAAGAGATGTTTTTAACCCGTTCTGATCACTTTCGACGCATTTTCGAGTCATTTGCGATTCTTTTTCGAGACGTATTTCAATAAATCGCGCTGTAAGCTCATATATGAATCTTTTCGAGTTTTCTTTTAGTCGCAAATGCTAGTAATCTCGTTTTGTATTATTAAACAAGAAAGAAAGTCGGTCCAGCCCAACTATAACATACTCTGTACCAACGAAATTATACGCTCAGCATAAATTTTGATGCTGCAGTAGCAGCTGAAGGCAGCTAACAGACTTTTAATCACAGCTCTACAACCGTTCATCCGATTTTCACCATTCCTTTGGCGGATCAATAAGTTATCCGGACTACTAAATATGTCTAAAGGAAACAAACCTATTTATCTTTAAAACTGAGGGAGATATGACTTTTTTCTAAATTGCAGGGGCGGGAGGGGCATGGTAAATATTGAAAATATTCTTGATCTGCCTGCAGACATAAGAAGCATTTGTTCCATACATGTCAAACCTCTATCTCTTACCATTTCTGAGATCTGTGCGGACAGACGGATAGACAGGCAGACAGACGGACATGACTGACTGGCTGTTGATGCTGATCAAGAATATATTATATATACTCTACTCGAAAAAGAATCATCAATGGTATTTTAATTCAAAAGATGTTTAAAATGTTGTGTGGGATAGGAAGAGTACTTTGAAGTGACAGGAAAAAGTTGTGTTACTATGTCATCGAATTATATGTACTTGTACTATGAACAGTAGGCTTCAAATCGCTAAATTTTCGATGTCTGAACTTATATCCGAATATTTTTGTGTACTTTTTATATAAGGGCAAGCTGTTTTAGTTTGAAATTCAAACGCTGATCCGAAAATTTCTTTGCTCGATTATACTGTCTCTTTAATATAAACGATCTCATACATTTTCAGAGAGTTTCTTCTAGTAAACGAACTACACTATATGTATATGAAATCTATATACAGTCCTTCATTCATCTGAGCATATGAGATTGAAATAATGGCTTGTTGCATGGGTTCTAACTTGTGAGCGGTCACTGTAGCAAGATAAAATTATAAAATTTATATTGTTATCTTTTTTTTTTTTTACCAAAAATTTAGTTTTCTGATCCATTACGACTTTTATTCTCAAGATATATATTCTATTTTGGATAATTTAAGGCCGCCATTCAAGGTTTATTAGTTTGTTAGGAGCCAAACTAAATTTTTTTGGTAAATGTCTTTCAATACAAGTGAGCTTTTCCCAGCAATTTTCACCATAATTTGTTGGCTTCAACATTCCAGAGAGTCTTGATTTGTGTTATTAAGAAGAATATTCCTTGCTGCTTACTTCCTAGCTCACGCCAGTAGCTTGTAAAGGTGGCGTCTGCTTACATTTTTTCCGGAGACCGAACCCTCGTCTTCCGCTTTGTATTCAATAAACTTTATCGATACATTTTGCAGTGAAATTTTTGACGGCAACTATTTATTTAGTTTTTTTAACAATTAGTGTTGATTTAAATAATTTTTTTACAGATGGCTTGTGACTTTATTTAAAACTACGATATTATAACACAGTATACACTTTTTTTATTTTATCCATTTGCCAGGGCCAGGAGCTGTCCAAGATTATTTATGAAAAAGGCTGTGTCCAGGCTGGCGAAGAATGGATTGAGCATAATTTGATTATTATTTCCACAGCGGCCATTGGTGTTATGTTTTTCCAGGTTTTACATTTTGATTTACAATATTCATTTCGAGAGAAGATCTTTTACTAATCCATCTCATATTTTCTAGATCTTGGGCATATGTTTTGCTCAGAATCTACGCGCTGACATCTATACGCAAAAATCCAAATGGCACTGACAAATGGCCATTGGTGCCCCCACAGCACTTTAAAAGCGATCAATTGAAAGGTTACACAAAGGTAAGGTAAGGAACCCGAACAATACTCGAACAAACCGCACTTCAACACTACACAACTACAACAACCACTCGTCTACGCTTCGGTTAGTTAACTATACTATAAATACCTAAACTATCCATAAGTACATAAGTTCTATATGTGTCTACAACTAAAAAAAAAAAGCAAACGCATTCCGTCTTCGATGACTTAACTAGGTTGCCAAATTTTTTCGCTAATTTTTGCATACATTTTCTATACATTTTTACAATTGAAAAATAGAGAGAACGTGAAAGAGGCATAGGAAATCGAAAAATAACTTGAAATGCAGCTGTGATATATTTTTAATAAATGTATAGAGAAAAGACGACAAAAATTATATGCAAAATCACTTTTCCATTACTAAGAAGAAAAACAAAAACAAAACAAACCTTACACACATAAAATCTTATTTTTATAAAAACCTGAACGAAAACAATTTTATGTGGGGGGCACCGAAAAGCCCGAACGAACGAAAAAAAAAAAAAAAAGTGAATAAAGCTTGCTAATTAATTTGTACGAGCTTAAACTAACTTAATGCAAACGAAGAAAAATGGAAAAAAAAATGATTATTATATACATACATATATATTTTTGCATAACTCAACTAATTGATCCTAATGAGTTCATTAATCTAATGTTTATAATGCGCACTATAAACTGAAAGCTTAGCGTTGGTGTTTAAGAAAGGCTGCAACAACGAAATGTTTTCGTTATTTCCGAACTTTTGAATATGGCAAGCGACGGTCGATGGGTTACTAACTACCTTAATGTAATTATACTCGCTACGGTTGACCTTGGTTTCCAAGTTCTCAAATGCTCTACTTGACCCCAGACACTTCACAATGCCTAATAACATTTTATCCAAGAAAAAGACCCCGAAAACAGTTACAAAACTTTCAAAGTTTTTAAACTTTCACCTAAAGCAGAACTTTCCGTTCGGTTGCGATCCGATTCTGTATCAATTTCGTTGGCAGCCTTTCTTGTACTCGCTTTAGTGTATTATCTTGTACCTTTTGCGAATGAATGTTTATTTTCATACATTTACTCCAAAATCATAGTTAAATTTTGTGAATTGTGTTCGTTATAGTTATGATGACTGTCCAAGCCGAACAAACCAAAATCTAAAACTATTTATATAACTATACAAAATGTCGAACTACAGTCAAGATGTCTTTATCTACACAATCATTCCAGTTAGTAAAGAATCAGTATTTGATATAAAATTATTTCCTATCCAACACTGCCCTTTATACCAACTTGAGCCAAATAGGACAGAATCTTAGAATGGATGAAGTCTCTTGGAAAATATAGAACTGATCGACAAAAAAACACTTTCTACTGGTCTAAATGCAGGATAACAAATACTAAAAAACTTGGAACTGCCGGCTCTTCAGATAATTATCTACATAAGCCAATTGTGAAAATAGAAGAAAGTAAACTTTGGATCTGCTACCTTTGTAGCACGTATAATATTAACTTTTTGAGTGATTTCCCAAGCTGACCAACAGATAGCGCCTCCTCTTATGATCAGATTTGTAATATATACATCCGATTTTTATCAAACTTGGCAAATCGTGCTGATACATATAATATTAATAACTGAAAATAAAAGAAAAACGCTACTGGGGAAACAAAAACAATTTTCTTACAACAAGTTCTTATCAGCCGATAGTTCAAATTATGGCAGCTATATGACATATTCATACGATTTTGTGTAAAAGTATGTAAAACAAAGAAATGCCAATTTATAGCACTATTCAATTTGGAACAAAAAAGGTTTTTCATACTAAGGGCCGATTTCACAATTTCCATATACAGCTATCTGTCACATTAACTAACAAACAACAGAGTAAAATTAGAGTTTATCTGACACATAGCAGCTATCTAAAAGATGAGAAATCGGCGCTAAGACTATTATCAGACTAGCTTTTATGCTATATAGTAGGCCGACTAAATTTAGTGAAACCATAAAAATGCATTAAAAACTAAAAAATACAACGAAAAATACCATTGAAAACTAAGTTTTCATTTTTTGAAAACTAGTTTTTGAACTTGCTTTTTGACCGATCGTTCATATGCCAGCTATATATTCTATAAAGTAAAGATTCGTGAAGATAGCTCTTAAACTGAAGGAGGAAATAGCATAGAATTAAACGGACGTATAGACAGACAATTGCTGATCAATAATATATACACTTTATGTGGTCGTAGATGTTTCCTTCTGTGCGGTATAAACATCTGGGCAATTTTAATATACCTCTGCAAGGGAAAATCAATTAGAAGTCGTGGCTTTATACCCTAGCAGAGGATGTTATAAAATTTTCCCGGATGTTTGTTACGCATAGAAGAAAGCAACTCCGCCCACACAAAGTCTATATAATACTCTTGAACAGTACAAAGAGCTGAGTTGGTTTAGCCATGTCTGTCTGTATCTATGCTGTCTCCTCCATCAGCTGGAAAGCTAACTTCACCAAACTTTACACAAAGGCTTTTAGTACAAATACGCTGCACATTTGTCGGAACCAGTCGGATCGGATGAGTATAGCTGTCATAGGAATAGGTCGAAAAAATTGCTTTAGTAAGAAAAACTTTTTTGTTTTTAACTGTTTACTTTGTATTTTCTAGCTTGCTATACGTTTCCATGATTTTACCAAGTTTGGTAGAAATCGGACATCTATATAGTATAGCTGTCATAGAAAAGTAGTATGAAAAGTAGTCTTATTAAAAAAAACTTTGTTCCTTTCAATGGAAACCTCTTTAAAATTGTCAAATATTTATTTTATAAGCTTTCACATAATTGATGAAATTTATGTCAAAATCGGATGACTATGGGTTATAGCTGCCATAGTAATGATCGGTCTAGAAACTAGTTTTAGTGAGAAAAACTTTTTTGTTTTTAAAGAAAACGCCTCCAAACTTTGTATTTCTTAGTTTGCTATGCTTTCCCATGATTCCACTCAGTTTGGTCGAAATCGGACTTCTATATAGTATAACTGTCATAGAAAAGTAGAGTCAAAAAAGTAGTCTTAGTGGTAATGTCCTTCAAATTAGTTAGAAAAACGTGCTGCAAGGGTATATAACTTTCCTCTATTTATTTAGTTTGATATCTGAAGAACGGAACAGTCAAAATGTTAGATACCTGGATACTCTTTTCAATTGAAAGTTTGCCACACTGGACTTTTCCAATTCTTTCTAGACATGAAATGTGACTCAATTTGACTGTTCCACGTTAAATGGTAAATCGTAAACTCAAAAAGCTTACGACACAACATAAAATTACGTTTTAGAATTCAAATTATCGACTAAATTTACTTCATAACATTCAAAAACCGCTGGTTTACTGCAACAAATTCTAATATGTACCACACAGGATCGTTTAGTAGCTTGTCTGTGTTACCTTTGGCATTTACCATTTAAAGAGGACCAGTGAATTTTTTTTATTATTTAATAATTAAATTGTCAAAAGCATTTAAATTTATTGTCAAAAACATAAAAATTTAATTGATTATGTTTGAGAACTGAGTCTCGCACTTTGTTCTCTTTATTGTTCAGAATCTCATTGTTGAGAATCTCCCTTTCTCAGTCTGTCGATCAGTGTAAGTAATACAACTCAAATGAATGCTCAAACACGTTAAGATATTAACTTGATATAAATTCACGCAGAATGGTTTGCTGAAAAATATATACAACAAATTATTCTGAATCTCCATTTGCCAATGAAAATGTTAGTTAAATATTAGAAACTCAAGTGTAAAGAATGCTGCGCAAATTGTGGAAATCTAAATGAAATGAATCAATTATTAAAATTAAAAGAATTTAAATAATAACGGAAAAAGTCAATTGAGAACAAGCTAAACTTAAGTAAAATAGGGCCAGTCAAGTCAAGCACTTTAACAATATTTTTTGTTTTTAAGCAAAGTTTATTAATAGTAATACAAATAATAAGAGAATTATTGTAAGAATAATAGCTTATCAAAGGTTGTTGATACACAAAAACGAATCAAAAACTGCTTCTCAATAAAATGAATTAATGAAACGCTTGTAAATCAATGGAAATTCACTTGTGCTGAACATCGCCGGATTGACCATCCAATTGAGCTACTGCATCAAACTGTACTGCCGGCAACTCAGCGCCAAACGTGGTCTTATTGGCTCGCTGATACTCCAGTAAAACCACCGAATTGTCACCTACTTTCAATAGCTCATTGGGCACATAGAGTGTGATTTGAGGACCAGCCACCGGCCAATAGCGGCCCAAATTGAATCCATTAACATACGCCACACCTTTGCCCCAGCCGGCCATATTGAGATAAGTATCACCCACTTCCTCTACCTTAAAGTTGCCCGTATACATAAGCGGTCCTCTGCGTAATATTCGCTGACGAGCTATGAGAGGATCCAATTCTTTGTTGCTGCGCTGCCTACGCCATGACTCCACAGCGGCCTCGTCCAGGGGAAATGGTGTGCTCTTCCAGTTTTCCAAAGGCAAAAATCCGCCATTATGCAATTGAAGACTGACTTCTCCAAATATTCCCTTCGTGTCATTGAGCGCAGCGAAATTAACACGTCCTTGATTCTCCACCAGCAGCTGCAGGGTGCTACCCCAACCCCTACTCAAGGGCAAAGAGTGGATTCGGGCCTCTCGCGACAAAGTACCTACCAGCTCCTGATCCACAAATACATGCGCGCGATCACGAAGATGTTCTACCTTCAATAATGCCGGATCCAAGTCCATGGCGGGCAAGGAGGTCTCGTATAATACCAAACCCGAATACATATCCAATTCCTCAAAACTTTTCGGTTTCTTAGCTTCGACAGGTCCCTTGGCCATAGCAGCACGTCCTTCGGCTGACAGCAGCTCCAATGACGGCGTCATTTCCACTTTGCCATAAGCCAAGCGCTTGGCTGGTTTGAGCGTAATCTCTGGCAGCGGCAGCACCGCACCAATTTCCCTTTTAACCATCTCGTATTTGTCGGTTACACCACCAGCTTCATCCATCACAGCATCATAGTCATAGCTGGTGATATCAGCGGAGTATCCTACACTTCCATCTAGATTCAAGTTGGCTCCTGCTGTGAATCCGAAATTCGTACCACCAAAGAACATGTACAGATTAACGCTCGCACCATAGCTGAGAATGGTCCTGGATACCAAAAGAAGTAAGTAAATAAATGAAGTTCAATGAATCTTCCGGGGCGAACTTACTTTAGAGCGGCTGCCACCTCCTGACCACTGCGACGTTGATTCTCCTCTTGCCAATGCGTTAACCAACCTGGATAAAACTCAGAGTTAACCAAAGGTCCCGTGGGCTGGAACTTGCGTAACAATGCCCAGATTTCGTCGATCTCATGAACTGCGTAAAAAATAAAAAAAAAGTTGGTGATTTCAAAAGTTTTTTCATAGTTTTATAAACCAATGACATGATTTAGTTGGTATAAAAGATAAATGTGGGGAGATGAAAGGGATTAAACTGGCGAAATTCTTACAGCAGAAATTTCGTAAAATATTCCAACATTGATAGAGTTAGTAATTTTTTATGGAATTATTTTCAATATGCGCGAATATGCATAATTTATGAAACTCTGTGCTCTCTTTGAACCACATAAATGCGCTCCCATTATGAACGTCAATGATACTTTTGTCGAGAGAAAATGGCACCCTTGCCGCGGCACTTTGTGAAGAGTCGTTTTTAACCCGATCTTCTGATCATTTTTGACTCATATTCGAGTCATTTGTGAATTTGAGCAAGATTTCAGAATATTTAGTTAACATACACCCAATAAATCCCATTTGAGCATCTGCATGAGTGATTTTCGAGTCTACATTTAATCGAACATGATAGTAATCTCTTTATACTCATCAAAATGGCTCGAGAGAGAGTCACAAAGGTGATTTTGTTAAAATGATCTTTCAAATGTTGGAAGGGAACAACAACCACAAAAAATCGAAAGAGAAAACCGGTTTTTGCCTGTTACATGTGTATGCTTGTGGTTGTTTGACAAACAAAAACAAAATTGACGCTATAGCGTTGTGTGCAAGTATTGTTGTTGCCTTAAATTTCGCAAGAGCATAGGAATGAAAGAGAAGAGAGCCACATACGAAGTTTTTGTTGCAATTTCGTATTGCGTCATTCAAATGTACATGGCTTATGCTTCGCGCAATACATTAACATAAGCGCATGAAGCGTGTACAGCAAGGGCACCCCTGCTCTAGTCCAATTCCATTGCATAATCTATTGGAATTGTGAGCGAGTTTATTCAATTGAGATTTTAATCTGCTTGATTTTAAAAGATGATTTCGAGCAGATAAGATATCGCTTGGGCGGAGAGCGCTGTCAAAAAATTAGAACAATTTTCGTTTCATTTTGGCTGAATGCGTTGTGGCGGTGTCGGCTGAGATGTCGGTGACAGTGAGTGCTTGCAGTCTTCGAGGTCGATAGTTCAAGTCCCAGTTGAGGTAAGTAAAAAATAAAATTGTTAACAGAGTGGGTTTGGGGTTGGGTTTTGTGGTGTGTGTGGTGGTATCTCCCGTGCCACCGCCCCAAGTCTTTCAAAGAATATCTATTCTGCACAATCTATCAATATCAATTCAATCTGGGCTAGTTAATTTAACATATCATTCTTTTCATATCATTTTGATGCTAAAAAATGTAAAATTGAAGCTAAATAATATCATTCTGATATTGAATATTACATTTTCTATTAATTAATATCATTATTATATTTCATTAATATACTATTGATCAGATAATTCATCAAATTGATATGAAGATCAGGTCATATTCATCTTTATCATATCGGCTTTTTAATAAAATGAAAGAATATATCATTGAGTACCAGAACATATCATTTCTGTGTGGCAATTGGAGAATTTGTATGCTAGCAACCAAGGAGTTATTTTCTTGGATACAAGACAATTAATTCTTCATATGAAGCAAACTTAATCTAAAGCCAAGCATTTCGTTTCGAAAATCCGTTGATTTTAGTATTTTCTACTTGGATCTAAGCATACCGTACTTTTGACATCAAATCTGTTTGAAATCAATCACGATTCGCTTGACTTTTTCTCTGAGTGTAAAAAATAAGATATTTTCATCCTGAAGTCGAATCTTTATAAAAGATGGTTGAATTTAGATTTAAATTAAGATTATAAACTGGGATTGAGTTTTTCTAGTTACTGTGCACTTTTGGCACCGTTTCTTAGCGGTTTCGAGAATATATAAAAATAATCATGGTTTTAGATTAATTTTTGTTTCAGTCATGACTGACCCACAAAAAAGGACATCCTTTTTAATGAATTTTTGAGCCTGCCTAGTTCCCCCGTTTTAATTTACTGTGCTATTTCACTTTATCTTATCAATCCATCGCTATCCATAGCAAACAGAAAGCAGTATAAAAGGAGCAAGCTTAGATGATAATCATTTTTGTCTAAGATATTAAACTCCTCATACTCACTGCGATCAATGCCAAAGTCGGTGGTCGCAAACACATTCTCAATTTTGCCGCAACTAAATCGCTCATTGGGTATATCCACTGTAAAAAGTAAAGCATGTCCATTCACATAGCGCTCGGTCTCATCTCGCAACCAATTCAAATAGTCATGATCACAGGCCTCGTAGTCGCCATACTCGTTCTCCACTTGAACCATTATGATTTTGCCGCCATTGCCAAATAACAGATGTTGTACACGTGGCATCAGCTCGGCATACCATTTACGGACCTCGGCTAAATAGTTCGGATCACTGGTACGCATTCTGATATTTGGATACTTGTTGAAAAGCCAGTGGGGAAGACCGCCCTGAGAATTGGAAAATTGATTATTGATTGCCCGGAATGGTTTTGGAAATTACTTTCTTACATTATCACGCTCAGCACAGATGTACGGACCAGGACGTAGCACTATATAGAAATCTTCTTCTTGAGCTATCTCTAAAAATTTGACCAAATCGGCTATGCCATCCCAATTGTAGACGCCGTCATGGGGATTATGCAAGGACCATTCGACATAACTAAGAATTGCAATTAAAAATAATTTAAATAATTAATGAAAATAACTTGAATAAGATTTCAAGGATGATTACCTTATCCTGGGATATGGAAGAAGTTAAAACACAAATCTTAAAGTACCGCAAAAAACTGTTATTTGTAAACCAACCAAGGTGTATTTTACCGGCTACGCTACGCGAATGCACTAGAGAGAGCCGGCGAATCACGAAACGGATTGTTTTTTCCGCCAGTGACAATAACAACTGTCTAGAAATCTAAAGAAGAAATACTCCCCACGAACTGTATGATTCTATGGGGACATTAAACTATTCAAGAGCATACAACAACAGCGGCTCCTCTGAATAGGTCATGTGTTTGAATCAGGGCTGCAAACCAAAAAATATATTTGGATCTCCGGCTCACTGGTTTAAGCCGAAATTAACCAATTTTAAAGGTTCGAGGTTTTTGGGAGAAGGTTTTGGTTCGAACCTTGGTGCATTATTAATGTAATGTAAGAGTTTTTCATTTGACAATTATTTAAAAAGCTCGAGAACAGAGGCTATTATGGGCGGAAAGTTTATTAGTAATTCTAAAAGTTTTTCTTGATTTGTTTTTTCACTTTCCTGCCCACTTTAGGAGTCATTCGTATTAAAGCAACCAAATAAAAGATGAAGTCGCTAGGCAGACGGTCAAGTTTCTTATGTCTATCATTTTTTTTTTTGAAGCGATCCGGTATTTTAGGTTCGGAACATGTTCGGGTTGAGCTTTACTTTCTAGTAAGGTTCGGTTCACAGTTATCTTTAAAGTCGGAATTCCGGAGTCAAACCGGTTTGGTTCAACACCGGCTTGCAGCCCTGATTTGTATACGGGAAGCTAGCGGAGCTGTAAAATCATTCAAATGATCATAATTTTGCATATCCTTTGGATGATTTTTAGCTCCGTTGGATTACTAAAAGGATATTTAAGACATATCCCTTCCAAATGGATAGCGGAAATCATGCCATGGATATTTTTTAATATCCTTTATAATTCTCTAAGTGGTACTAGCCTTCTCGAGTTGGTTGTCCGTGCAGCTATATCAAGGTGTTTCATTTTTAGATTAAAATATTAAGTGTTGTTTTCGCATTACAACACCGCTATCAATCACTAACCACTTCACATTAATCATATTTCCAGTCCCCTACTTACGTATCCAAAGCATTCAGTCCCGAAGCCCTCATAGTTTGCAATCTAGATCTCCAAGCCTCAGGAAGAGCACGAAAATAATGAAATGAACCGGAGACATATCGGAATGGTTCACCATTTAGCAAAAATGTGTTGGCCTCATGATCTATGCTAAATGTGGGTGTGTCCTGTCCAAAAACCAAAGATACAAAACAATAAGTTATAATTCAACGAAAATATATTTCGTCTGTTTCCAAATATGGTCTTACCACACGATTCCCCTCATCACCGCCGCCAAGACCCACGACCAGACCAACGGTGAGTGCGATGACTATTATAATTATACATCCGCTCATGGCCAGTGTCAACTTACGAGTGCAACGACAGCCGCCACTCATTCTCTGGCCGGGCTCAGAGAGTTCAACGATCACAAAAAACAATCAACAGACAGTCCAAGCTTCCAAAAGCTCGCTCGCTCACTCAATCTCAGCAGCAACCTAACCAACCGTTCACTAGCGCTGACCGGAGCACAATGTCAAAGCGGATCCACTGCCTAATGGGTTTCGCTTAGTTAGTACTTTGGACACGACTTCCAAATGCCTTGATAATGTTAGTGTTCGATGGGGTACTTGAACGCCTGATAAAGGCGGCACACTCTTCAACTTCGAGATCATAATTGTTTGTTAACATTATTATAAGAATAACAAATTTTCTACTGAGTCAGTGAAGTCTAAGATTATAATTGGGTGACCATAAAATCACTAACTAATAGCTAATCCTAATCCCAGCGAAATCTGTAGATAATAATTGGGTTAATTCTTTCAGGGGGGCTTACTTATCACCAATCGAAAAGGGGGGCTGATATTAGGAGAGATAAGGAAAATTACAGTAAGAGCAGTTTCTCAAAAAATAAATCCTTTTCCCATAACGACGACCATTTTCCGTCGGATAGTCATCCGATTTTAAAAAAAAATTTCCAAAATTAGGTGAAAGCATTTGAAACAAACCGATATCAATAAAAAGTTTTAAAGTTTTTCTAACTAGGACTGTTTTTTAGACCTATCTTTTGAATGCCAGCCATACCATATAGTTTTTTGATTTTCATCAAACTTGGCAGAATTATAAAAAGCATAGAAAAATCTATGAATACAAAGTTTGGAGACGTTCCATTGAAAAGATAAACTAGTTTTCCGACCGATTGTTCCTATGAGACCTATGAGATATAGTCCTTTGATCCGGTCGGTTCTGACATATTATATTAGTAGCGTGCAGCAATAAGAAGACTGCGAAAAAATTTCAGCTTGATACACTCAGAAAGAAGTCGATCTAGACTAAACGGGATAGAATTTAAGCCGTTTTGTACTTGAAATTTCAAGTATGATTCGTTCTTGGGTGTATTTAAATTAAGTACGAAACATTCTTAACTTGAAATATGACTGGTAATATTATTGAAATAAGAAACAACCTTCTTGACTCAAGAATATTTTGTTCTTTTGTAAGATGAAAGATTGTACAAAAGCGAGTTCTTGGTTCAAGTACAAAATATGTTAGATTGGTTACAAAATAGACTCATAATCCTAGCTCCCCAAAATGCGCTACAGAAAATACGAAATGTTTTATAGCGAGTTTGTTCTTAAAATTCCCAACTGGCTCTAACAATTCTGTTATGGAGTGATGGTAAATTTCTGAACTACAGTATCTCTAACTTGCTCTTTGGTTATGGGCCTTTGATATTTCTTTGGTTCAATACAGAGACCTCGTTCAATAACAAAGTGGGAAAAGCATACAAAAGTATGGGCTCAAACCAAGAACGTTTTGTACTTGTTTGAAATACTCTTACTTTATTCCTAGAATGTTCTTGGGCTGGCATTATAAATTACTGCACTTTAATAACGAATGTTTTGTACTTATTTTGAGACATAATTGGACTTGACTTAATACCATTTTAAGCTAAAGTATGATTACAAAAATATCAAAATAATGCAAAACATACTTAATTTATCACAAAACAGTTGTCAATTTTAGAAAACTGGTGTTAGCGCGACTTTGCTTTCGAAAGTCCCGAAATGGGTAATAGATTTATTGTAAGATTCGCTTACATCACTTTGTTTTGATAGTTTTCAAATAAAAATATGAAAAATCTTGTTTCTTTTTGGGTACTTAGAATTTTTGGGTACTGGTGGACCTTTCTGTGGGAATGCACATATTCAATCTAATATTTTCTAGCATATAAAATCAATATTTTACAAAAATATTCAAAAGTATTGGGAACGACGGGTTATAAATCAATCCTATGCAACTTGCACTTCACTCTGCTTTGTATTATGAATAGTTTTGGAGAATCCGAAAACAACAAATTAATAACTTTAATAATTTTTGTACTTTACCTCTTGTATTGACTGGTAATCGAACTCAGGACCTTTTGCACTTCACATGAATAGAATGGCGTCTCAACGCACTCTACCAACGAACACTCGTGTGTTCACACGCCGTAGTGCCTCCTTAAATATATCGTGGCGTTGCTTGAAATTTCGACTTTGTCACTTTCCATCTTCATATTTTCTATACGTTCCTTTCTCGTTGTGGTCAAAATGAAATGTAATATTTTCGAAATTATTTGAAAATTATAATGATTAACAAAATATCAAATTAACCAGCCTATATCAAATTTAAATGGATGGATTTAAATGGATCAGTGTATGATTATATTTGGATTTTAATTTTGGAGAAGTGCATCATAATAACATCCCTCAACTTGCGTATTCAAAAGGTAAAAAAAATTCGAATACTTTTCATACTCACCTCGTATATTATCGACAACGAACTTGTGGACTGTGCAGCACGCAAGAGAGTCGGGCTTGATTGACTTGCATACTTGTCCTTACTTCAGTTATCGTGTCATTCAAGATAAGAAAAACTTAGTTAAAGCACGTCAAGTCGACCATTTTCGAACAGTTATTTGTTGAACTCTGTTAATAGCGTTGCTGATAAGCCCAGACTTAGACGTTACAAAGTAATACTCTCCTATTATGATTCAGTAGTTGCTTTATTTCATTTCATTATGTTATTTCTTTGTTTGCCGTTTTATCACTTATAAAATTGCAAAAATTACGACATATATTATTCTGTATATATATATATATATATATATATATGATAATTGTGTTGTATAAGTGATGTGTTTGATTAATGTTTGTATATTGTCCGATCTATAGTTATAATAAATTATTTATATTTGGTTTCGAGTATATTATTTAGTAAGTATGCAGTACTAGACGTATAAATGCTTTTGGTAGTGCGTGAGTGTTTGACCCTCTTATAGAGCTCTGAGTCTCTACTAAAACAAATTTAGGTGTCTATTTTGATTCCCGTCCATATATTGAGTGTTTCATACATATACATATCTAAGTAGTACGCTTCACTAAAGAAATTATTTAAACATTTGAACTGTAACATAAAGTGCTTCTGTAAAATTATATATACTTATATAGGCTGAGGTAGAACAGCACGAAATTCTAATTGGCGGAGGGTCTGAAGAAGTTCGAGAGTGTCAAAGAGATGGATAGCTGGAAACGTGGATTGGGAATTAAGTAAGTATCTTCGGCTTAGAAACTAAAGTTCGTATAATATGGTTATGTATATTTATATCTAGGCACTGACGCTACAAAATTTGTCCGCCATCAGTGTTAGCACCTTCTCCAGCTTGCCATGACGATCCTCGGGCTTAGCAGTAGCTCCCGAGCTGCCCCAAAGAAATTTCACATGAAATTCGGTGCTAAAAATGTAGGTAGCATTATTTAGGATGCTGTGGCTAGTTGGGCGATTACCACAAATAACTTACCGAAAAGCATCAGCCAAGAGCTCGTCCAGCCTGGTGCTGGCTTCTTCTAAAATTATCTTGGCGTTCTTACGATATAAGTCCAAGTTCTTGAGAAAACCCCTCGAAGCATCTAAGTGCTGAAAATTGATGGACATGCCAAAATCATCAGCCTTTGATTCCCAGGGAGCTATGCAGGTGTTATATAAAGGCGGACGATCATCGATATTTGAATGATTTATAATATCCAAAACAGGCCGATCGATAAGTAGAGCATAGAGCAGGACATGGGGTACAGTGGTGTTCGGTGCCTGCGGATTGGAGGCCTCGTTCATGCTAATCAAAGTTGGGCGCAGTTTGGCCTCGAAAGTGAAAGCACTGTCCGTATATTTTTGTCGCAGAATATGCCAGGCTTGGTCGAGTTTTTGAATCTGAATGAAGGGAAAGAAATTAGAGAACAATTTCTGAACAGTTGAACCAGTTTCTTAGACCCACCTGCTGCATACATAATCCCAACATTATTGCACAAAATCCAAAAAGATTACCCAACGCTGTCTTCGTCTCAACCGCAACCTGTATCCACTTGCTAAGCAACTGTGCTCGATCCAAATCCGTTTGACAGGTGAGTATGGTCACGGCCACCATAAGCTTAATGCATTGTGTCCTTTCTATGATATCCTCACGAAAGAGTTTACCGTGTGGTAAAGTCAACAGCTCCAAACCAGAACTACTGAGATAATAATCCACTTCGTTTGGAGGCTCATCCAAAAATAAGGTTATGTCAATGCGTGTTATATGCTCGGCCAGCAATTTGGGGCCAGTTTCAAGGAGCATCATCTTAAAAGTGTTCAAAGCATCACCGTCCAGTGGCTTATTCTCCACAGAGGGGAGAAGCAGAGTGCTAAAGTTCTCAAAGTCAAATTTGCTGGACTAAGGGAGAGAAAAGTGTGTGTTTAATATTCATATTAATTAATTATTAATATTAAACTAAAAAATCCCTTTGGACCGGGAATGAATTAATCGGGTCTGTTCCCAATTCCGAGTCTGTTGTTTAAAGCTAATAGTTTCCTATGAAAATTAAGTGAAATGTTATGGTCGTCTCTTTTTGATGAATTGAATCCACTTGGCATTGAGCTATCGGTTTCAAATACTTAAGCAATTTTTATGATCCAGTAATCTTTTAAATGCTTGTCACTATCCTATAACATTGTTTTGTTGAAACTCTACTTATCAACGTTTACAAGACACCCGACCGGATTCAAATTTCAAGCAAAAGTCGTACTAGATCCGAGATATGCGAGATCAAGTCTATCCTATTCGTACTTGGAATGAGAAAGTTCGGGCTTGACCGACTTCTAACAACATTTGAGATTGATTTAATCCCGGATATCTCGAATTTTTTGTCTGTGTACATTTGCAGGAGTTTAAAACCAGGGTTCTTAATTATTTAGCCTAGCCAAGCGCTTTAGCTCTTATTAATCATTCCCAAAACCAAAAGCTGCAGTTCGAAAGCTGGGAGAATGGCGCATATAAAAAGCGTTACAAACGTATGGACATGGACAAAACTTCAAGAGTCAGTGTCAGTGATTCGTGAGCAGCTGTAGCCATAGCTCATGAGCTCGGCTCGGCTTTCGAGATGTGGCTTGCATGTCAGAGCCATGAGCTGATGTCTCTTAGCTAAGAGCTGTGAGCCGTTCGGAGCTTTAGGCTCTTAAGCTCTGAGTCTTAGCTCTCAGCTTAGTGCACTACCAATATATTCATAAGCTTATCTCTTGATAAAAGTCATTTTTAAACATTTTTGTTGATTTTCGAGAGGTGACTTGCAGCTCAGAGTCATGAGCTGTTGTCTCTCAGCTCAGAGCTGTGAGCTGTTCTGTAGCTTCAGTCTCTCAAACTCCGAGTCTTAGCTCTCAGCTTGATGCTCGGACAAAATATTCATAAGCTTCTTTCTTGATAAAAATAATTTTAAAACATTTTTGTTCTCTTCAAGTAGCCATGATAGATCAGAACAAATCGCTTTCGGCTTGGAACATTTTGTCAGTTGGAAATTGTTATTTATCTTAGATCTACTCACCACTCTAACCTCCTCAATGGCCAATGTGAACAGCTGCTCTTCTGCCGCCAAAGCATCAAACTCCGTAAAACTCTTCAACGTGCCATTAGACGCCGAGCTGCTCATAAATCTTGGATTCTTAATAATCACACCTCGTTGAATGCTTATCTCACTGACATCACCCAAAGCCGAATCCCCTGAACCATTGCCGGAGTCTGAACCGCTTGCCTGATAGGCCAATACGGCTGCCATTGGTTCCTTGCGTGGCTTGGGTGGCGGACTGGGTGGCCTCGAGTCTGAGGGTGTATCCAAGCTGCAATTTCTGGCCAGGCTGGATATTCTGGCCGCCGCCTGTTGTCGCAAAGCCTGAGCCGCCGAGGTACTCGGACGTGGCAACGAGTGTGTGGTGAATTTGTTCTCAAATAGCGGCTGCAGATCGCTTGTGGGATTACATCTGGCTATGGTCTGGAACCGAGCCAGACCATTGCCATTGGACAATTCCTGCTGCTGCTGCTGCTCCTGCTGCTTATTTATTGTATTGCTCACCACCATAGCCTGGGCCGGAGTCAGGCTCTGTGAACGCTGCTGCTTCTTGCCGGGCAGCCTTGGAGGTGGAGGAACTTCACGTCGTGCTCTTGGTGGTGAGCAATGTGGGCTAGCAGGTGAAGCCAACGATGTAGCCGATTGCTGTGGCTGCTGTTGGGAATCCGACGTCAATTGACCAAAGCGAAAAATGGCATTGCCACTTCCTCCCATGGGCGAGCTTAATGGGCTTAGTCCACGTAATCCAGCCAGCATTTGAGTATGCAATTGATTACCCACAATCTTGTGTCCATAGAAGGATAATGGATATGTGCGATTGCATGGAAACTGAATTAAGGCTCCTGATGCTGCCGAAATGGGTTTACCGGAGCCCACATAAAATGTGATCAAATCGGGAACCGTGTCAAAAGCATCTTCTTCGAATTGATATTGGACACGCTCGTAAACCGTTTCCGGTTGCAAAACCAACTGAAAATTAAAAAATTGTTTACATTAGGATCGTATTATTATTTGATGATTTTCTTTACCAAGGGTTCAAAGGGAACAATCAGTAATTTAACCCTGTTATATGATCATTTTTCTAAAGATCTAACTAACTTAATATCGCAGATGGTAAACCATTATGATGTGATCCATTTAAGAGGAATGACACCGTGCAACAAATTGTTCTAAGCGTTTGCTTTAGAGCAGGTTGCGTATAGCACTTACTCTTACTTGGTTTCCTCGGGAACCCCCAAAATCTGAAGATATGCCCCAAAAAACGGTTTAGTGCTCATTTTTCCCAGTTAACTTCGAAAATCTCGCTAGTGGACCATCTGATTTTATATAAACTTGTAAATTCCGATAGCAACGAGCAGGATCTATTATATTAAACTCATTTAACAAAGTTACTCGAGGCTAATTTTGTTTAGAGTTTATTATATTAGTCCATTTTATTGTTCGTTAAGCAAATGTAGTTTAGCTGAATTTGGTAACTGTTTGTCGATGTTATTAGCGTATTTCTGAGCAAACATTGGTTATCTGGTATTATTTTTTAATGTGTCTACAGAATTCCCACCAAAACATTTACAGAATAGCTGCAAAGTAAACATTAATGTCCCTAAAAGTATACTTTCCGAATGTTCGGTGGGAAGTTTAAAATTTACTTAAAGATAAATAAAAATCATTCAGACAATCTTTTGCAATAATTATTCTATTAAATTATCAAAAAAATGTAAAGGATTCGGAAGTCTAGTTCAATGCCGAGGGGAGCACAGTATTTCAATTAAATTATAGATTGTATAAGATTCTTAATCCTTAATGAAGACGAAAACCGACAGGGTTCGGAAGAAGGAGTAGAACGTGTTTTTTATACCCTGTTCCTATTGAAAATCGGAAAAGGGGATCATGAAGTTGTGCGAATGTATGTAACAGGGAGAAGGGAACATTTCCGACCCCATAAAGTATATATTCTTGATCAGCATGAACAGCCGAGTCGATATAGCCATGTCCGTCCGTCCGTCCGTCTGTCTGTCGATCTCAGAGACTATAAGAGATAGAGCCACAAAAGTTTTTGCATGAAGGTAGACTTATGCTGTACGCAGATCAAGTTTGTTTCAGATTTGGTTTCCCAAAAAACCAAGACCTCCTCTAGACATCCTAGACCTAAAAAACAGTCAGTTCCACAATTTGTAAGTTAAAGCCTCGTGGTTTAGTATGCATCAAGCTAGGCCGAATATCTATCTGTTCTGAAAAGAACAATCAGATCGGACACAAAACACCGGAGTTATAAGCGAAACAGTTGAGCTGATAAGAGCACCCCGACCCCCCCAGTTGTTGGTCAGGACTCGAAAAAAGTGTTGCCTACATTTAGGATGACAATTTGGGTTACATTCATCTTTAAAACTTTCAAAACAAATAAATGAACCAAAAAAATGAACAGGGTATTTTGTAGTTTTCATTTTAAGCTCAAGAAATGCACCTGACCTCGAGCCGGTTAAAACAATATTATTACAATTTTGACTTAAAATAATTCTTAAAACTCCAATAAGTACTATGAATTCGAGCACGTTTTGATGGACTTTGCAGCTGCAATCGAATTCGCTTGGCATTTAAAAAAAAACTCGGAGTATCTGATGACGTACTTTGATAGTATTTTCACAACGTTTCACGAGACAGCACAGATATCTTCGTCAGTGCCGAAGTTTTAATGCACGCGATCATTCCTGTGTAATCTACAAGATATAGTAATCCGATCCAGGGAGCTCTGTCATTTGAGCAGTGTGCAGTCAAAATCACAATCTGTGCAAAATTTCTGCTCAATGGCTTCCAAACTGTGGGACTGGCTTGCGTAGAAGCAGACATACGAAGGGAGGAAAAGGTGGACGAATAAAGATCAATAGATTCTAAGCTCGTCATGCTGATCAATAACACAGTGGTACAGCTAAAAACTACTTTAGAAATGACCTACCCTACGCTGTGGGTACTCACAATAAAAAGGCAGAAAAGGCAATAGTAGACATTTAAAAAGAAGTAGAAATTACAGATTTCGCAGCATATCTCAGTTAAATCTAACAAGCCCTAGAATAATAATTAAAAAAATACTCTCGTGCCTATCGGAAATGCTAAGGTAAAACACAATCAGACGGTCTATCCGTAAGTTATTCCAATTTAACAACTTTTGATTTTGGTTGTGTTAGGAAGAAACCAAGTGAAAAGATGCTATACTCGAGCTGAACAAACAAAATGCACTGGGTCCCGGGAAAAGTATGATTAGATTTGAATTTTTTGAATTAAATTTATTTGTATATTAAATGTTCGATAGTTGTGAAATCGCAAGAGTATTCGCCGAGGTTTTCTACAAAATATCATGTGGCTAGTAAATAAATAGTGGCCTTGGTGTTCAAAGCTGATACAAATACCAGGGCTGCAAGCCGGGTTTTGAACCAAAACTTGTAATTCTCACATAATTTGCACTGTTAACCGAACCTTGAACCGAACCAAGTGTGCAATCTTAATTGAAGCTAAACTTGTGCCGAACAAAACATACACAATAAAAAATCTGAGATATTTCCTGGGAATTGTATTGTTATGTGGTTTAAATATTGCCAAACGATCTCAAAATTTCTAGGCTAATATAATTATTTATATAAAAAACAATCAATAGAAAGAGCTAAAGAGTTAGTGCTGAATTCGGTTCACATATATAACCCGGGTTGTTCGATACCAAAGATTATTGAAAGTTTATTAAATAGATTTCCGTCTTCGACTCAAGTCTTAATTGGAAAGACTTATGCAAATATGAAGCAATTCGGAATATTATTACTAAATACACTAGTATTTTATAAACTAATGGAATTTTCAAATAATTTTGTTTGAAACGAAGCCGTACTAACGTTCGAACCAATTCCTTCACTCAAAAATCTTGAACCTAAAATTTTTGCACATTTGCCATATGTAATTTCTGAATCGAACCCGTAAACCGGAGAGCTCCGGATAATATTTTAAGGTTTGCAACCCTGAAAAATGCAATAAAGTCAAATTACTTTGGAAGGTATCTAAAAACCACAATTCGCCAAATGATATTTTTCATTCTGTTACAAAATAAACCCACAAAAAAAAAATGATTAAAGTGCGCATTATTTTTCAAACTAACCTTATTCAGTACAAAATGCAACACCGACGCCTTGCTGCGACAGCTGAGCACATAGTTATCTGGCTGCGAGGCACAATCTCTGACCAGAAAATCACCTTCCCGCTGTACAATCTCCTCGGCCCTTTGTCGTGGTAGAGCACCATGATACCAGGCATGTGAACGCAACTCTCGAGCATCCAAACTCAGTTCCCATTCGAGAGCCTTTTTCAGGGCTATGGCCTCCTGTTGCTCATTAGGATTTGGCGTGGAGGCGGCATTGGGGGTGGAGGCGTTACTACTACAATTGTTGTCCATCTCGTTATCAAGGTTGCCCCAATACGCACTGTTGCTCTTAGAGCGTGGTGGCCTTAGTTCCTCATATCTGGAATCAAATTGAAAGTGTGAGAGAAGAAGTAGAGATAATTTCACTTATTATGGGTAATTTCTTGCTATGAATCAGGGCATTCCCCTTAAGCGGTTCTAGGTGGGAAATTTGCTCCCACAAGAATTGGTCCTTGGTGTATGAACAACTTTTTGTATGAAGTTCAAGTGCAAAAAAAAAATACAAAATTAATTCTAATAGATTTTTAAATGAAGTTGCTGGACACACAATAAACTGCAAAGTTTTGAAGAGTGTCTCAATTTAAATGTTATTAATTTTCGACTACAGCAATAACTTACTTGCCACAGACATTTGAAAAATTTTACGGGACACGCCCCATAGAATTATTAACGCTCTTCAGTTTATACTTTGGGCAACCATCAAACAAGTAAACACAAAACACTATCTCTTTTTGGATAAGCTAATTATTTTTTTTTTGTTTTTTATCACAGCCGCAGAACAAAGAAGAAACAATATTTGTAGTTTTTGGCTTAAGTTTTCCTTATCCTTGTCTGGACACTGCACGGGCCAACTTTGCTCTGCATCCCCTGACACAAGCTGTATGTCCTTGTGAGGGTTGGTTGGGTTGTTTTGGGTTTTGTTAAAGCACTTCTCCGGCACTTTAAGCAAGTACTTTTTTTAAGGGAAATTTTGAGAGCATGCGCAGAGATGTTGTTATTGAAATATTTTTCAGGAAATGCGGCTAAGGGAGAATTGTTTGAATGTCATCCAATGTTTGTGGATGATGTGGAAAATGTTTTGGCGGTTATAACTTACAGACCAGGCCTATCTGACTGACACTGATATCGTAGAATAACAATGAGTCGAGTAATAGTATAAGAATTGGATTAGATTAGATTTTGAAAATTGTGGGGAATCGGTATTCTTTCAGCTTTTAAATTTGAAGTCTTCAAGGCTTAAAAGAAGTATTTGGATGCTTAAGTGTAAACGCACAGATCTCAGAGATGGTAAGAGATAGAGGTTTCTCATGTATGGGACATATGATTCTTATGTCTACAGGAAGATTTTATTTTCAAATTTGGCAACGCCCCCCGCAGTTTAGAAAAAGCGTTATATTTCCCACAGTTTTAAAGATAGATGGTGCTTTTAGCTGCTACTGCAGCATCAAAATTTATGCTGAGACTTCAACAAATTTTAGTTTCATTCGTTACAAAAACCACTTTAAAATTTAAAGTGTACAAAAACTTCTTTTATATAAGGGAACTGAACAATGGCATTGCGAATAAACTTTCTGATATAGAGTACAACAAAATGACCACATTCCTAGGAACTTTAAAAACTCGAATGTTATTTTTCGGGAGGCACAATCAAAATAATATAATTTAAAATTCTCTAGTTTTTCCTTAGTGTAGTCGTTCCCGGGGGATTCTGCCAACTTAAGTACTTTCATCGTTGTATACTCACATAGTTGTAGTCTCATCGAATGTCAATTGCTTGAGAACTTTTCCGCTTTTGGTGACAATCACGCTACTTCCTCCGCTATCACCACTTCCAGCCATATCAAAGGCACTTTCCCCAAGATAAACTAATGGACAGGAATTCTTTCGGCGCGGCACCGAACGTGGTGCACTGTTCAGAGCTAGTACAGAATCGCTACATCATTTAGATCATCATCACGTGCATAAATTTGTGGCTCACCATCTAGATTCATAGATTGTCGACGTTTGGCTCGCACTCCCAGCAAACTATTGAGCATTCTTTGACGATGAGTGGCATTGCGTATTCCATAGCGTTTCAAATCCTTATCAGTAATATCCACCACATCATCCACAGTGCTAAATGGTTGCAAATTAGTTTCATATTGCTGCAGCTCCAAGAGATTTAACCATTCCTGTATGGTTAGACGTGAATTGTGTACTATCACCGCTACATCTTCACGACGCCTCATAGAGCTGGGATAACGAAAGTTCCACAGGATACCTAAGTATTATTGGTGATGAGTAGAGTTTCCTAACTTCTGATTTACTCTCCACTACTCACTGTTCCGCCGATTCCCCACATTACGTGACTCCAATGGACGCGTTTGCATGTTGCCCATTATGCTTGTGTGAATAATTTGCTGTTCTTAATTTTGTTAATTTTAGCATTCACATTTCCAGAACCAGAAAGTAAAAGTCAACCAAACAGTACGCTTAGTTTCAAGCAACTGAAAAGTGAGCGTTAAAAGCAAATAAATATCATCTGGCGGAATTTAATAACTGACTCAGCGAAGTTTGTATGCTCTTACTGAGCTCTTTGAGTATATATTAAGTATTCTTTAAAATCTTTCAAATTTAAAATATGACAAATTAGAACTTAAGAAAGGGAAAGCGCTAGTTATAATCTTCCCTGCCCGACTTCTATTTACTTACTCAGTGGCACTAATAGCCTTTTCTTGTGTTAGTTAACAGAGCAGCAATGTTAAGTTATCAACATTATGATAGCAGATAGCTCATGCTGCTCTTAAAGGTATACAGCGCTTTTGATTGTCTTATAACTCTACCATTTATTAATCAAAATTTATGAAAATTTGAAAGATTCTAGATAATGGGTACATATAATACAAAATATGAGCTCAATATCTTAAAATTTCATTTGTAGAAGTTTTTCAACAATATTTATAGCAGGGGAGTGACTAAAATTTTGAAAAATTCCTTATGAGTATAAGCAAAGATTAATAGATATGATAGATGACGCATGTGAAACAAAAAACGATTATTCCTGGTGGCTAAAATTGGCTTCTAATTTCTAATTTTATCCGTAAGCGTCATCTCTAAATATCTATATACCTTTGATATAACGCAGTAAGTGTTTTATCAAAGACTTATAGATATTATAGATGACGCAAGTAAAAGAAACACGATTATTCCTGGTAGCTGACATTGGCTACCAATATTAGATATGATCCACATGCGTCATCTATCATATCTATAAATCTTTGGTATCAGGCTTTTACTCGGATTATTGTAATAAAATTTTGAACAGCATTTCAGTGAAAGATGTTCCCCTTGGCTGGCGAAACAAATCTTAGGCAATAAAGTTTGGCAAGTTTTTAGTGGTTGGTCATAAATAGTTCCTTTTAGTGAACACTTTTGAATTCGGCTGATGGAGCTTGGATAAAATGGTTAATATGTACTTCAAGTTTCGCATTAATAATGTTGCCTTTAGTGCTTTAATACTACTTAACAAAATTATATTTCATTTTTCTTTTCAAAGTTCTTTTGAATATTCTTTACAAGCCACATTTAATAGTCCATGTACTCATTTTTTATATATTTTTTTAAGTGCCATTAATATTTCAATGTCGTTCATCAACAATTTACTCTCACTGTTCCCCTAATTACCTCTCTCTGTTCGCTTGGCTTCCCCTTAACAAACCCGAACCTCCCACCCCCGCGCTTGACCAACTGTCGTATCGGTTTTTATCGTTGTCTAGATTAGAAGGTCTTCTTCAACGTCGTCTACTTCGTTGTTGTAGTTTCGAATTCTGCTGATCTGAGCGGTATTCCCTTAATTAAATTTTCGATGTTGTTGTTTGTTTGTGTGTAGAATATGAGAATGGCATTGCGTATTGTTTTTTTGTTTAATTTCTATGCTGTTGCGGAATTATACAAATTAAGTTCAATGTGCATTCTAGGTAGAGCAGTAAGAAGAACCTAAAGAGAAGATCTTAAGAAAGTTTTTGAATAAAATTTTATCAGGCTTGTCTGATTTTGAGTACACTATTACTTTTGATTTCGAATTCGTGGTACTAAAAGCGATTTGGTACCTTTGCTAGCGGTCGAATGACCGAGGTAGTAATGGGTTTAAGCCATTAACTAATCGTAATCACTACTACGCTCAGGGACCTAACCTAACACAATCATATTTGATTTTACTTTGCCTCTTTTGTATTTAAATTAATTTAAAAAACTTTGAATTGACTAAAAACATATTACCCCAGTTACCTCTTTTATATTCCCAATGCAGGGAATTCCAACTTGAGAATTACCAGCGGTCGCAATTTTGCAAAATGCCCCAAATATGTTTATAAATAATATTAAGCTATTCAATAAAAGTAGTATTAAGTAGTATAGACGGCATTCCAATAGTGTTGAAGCCCAGCGGTCCCGAGTATGAAATACTTTTAATATTTAATATTTTAATATTAATATTTACACTTTGACTTGAATATTTTCACCATTGATTTAGCGTTAAATATGGAATTCGTATATATAAGAAGTGCAGACTTCAAATTAAATATTGGCCATAGTTAAATTTAACATGGAAATAGTTAAAAACTTTTTTTATTTAAAAATTTTGAAAGCCAACAACACCACATCTTTTTTCTATATACTCAATTTGGTTTGCAATGGAGTCCCAGGAGTAAGAATTCTTTTAGATTTGGTTCTGGAAAACTTCGAATTATGTTAATTTTATAAAAGTTTTAAACTTACTCTGTGGTGGGTGGGACTCGAACTCGGGACCTCTGGATTTGAACTCGATTGGAATGGCGTCTCAATCAGTTGTGCCATCGCGTATGCTGGCTGATCGATGGCTAAAATTCTACTTATATTGAATAGCCTACTGTTATTTATAAATATCTTTCTGGCAGTTTGCAAAAATAAGACTGCTTGTCTCAAGTTGGAATTCCCTGCATAGGGAATATAAAAGGGGTAACTGAAATTCGCCGATTTAATATGTTTTTAGTCAATTCAAAGTGTTTATATGTTATTTTAATACAAAAGGGGCATAGTTAAATCAAATATGATTGTGTTATGTTATACTATGCGATTTTTCCCTGAGTGTAGTCTACAAATCCACATACAAAGTTCAAAATGGTGTTTCGTCTTGTGAACTAAATGCATACTGCGTCGCCAACATTTTATTGTTATTTAAAGTCGAAGGATTTTCTCTTAAACGCCCACTTTTTCGATTACATAGAACTCTGTTTTGAAGTCACATCGCAATAAAGAATAGAAAAATATTAAAAAAACACCCCTTGTAATTCTCAAGTACGAATTCGGTGCATTCGGAATATAAAAGGGGCAACTAATATTCACCATGCTGAGAAAATCGCCCTAAAATATAGAAAAATAGTCTAGAAAACCGACCCAAAATTTTTAAAAATTTCAAAAAACACCGCATGTAATTCTCAAGTTCGAATTCACTGCTTTCGGAATAGCATTTGACTGCGTTATTTACTCTCCCCACTCGCGAGCTTAGTAGTGGAGTGCGATAAGATGCCTTTCGTGTTGAAGTTTCACCCCGAGGTCCCGAGTTCGAGTCCCAGGCAAGGTAAAGTTAATAACTAAAATAATGTTTGCTAGTAGTGAACCAACAGAAAGAAAATATCCTATAAAAATAACATATAAGGGGGGTGTTTATACGCTTCTCAGTATGGCAGTCTCCTTCCTCTTCTGTCTTTGCGTCGCTGTGTTGTAACCGAAAGCAGCAGCTCTCTGAATCTTGAGGTGCAGCCTTAAAAATACTTTTGGCGCTCAGTTCGAAGTCGAGTTTAGATATTCGCAGAAGCAGACGCAAAATCAAAAGTAGACGAAATGAAACTTATCGTAGATTTTTAAACACTGGATAAAACTTCATTAACCTGGCTTAACTTTAAACAAAATTAAGAGTGATTCCAAAGGAATCGTAAATTTAAGGGGAAGTCGGGAAACTTCTTTTAATTCAGCTGCTTTGCGTTTAAATCATCAGAGATTATTTCTATAAGAACTAGGAATCCCCCACAATGCCAAACTGGCAAAATTAAAACTCATGAAACTCTCTTGACTTCAAAGAGTATATTCTTCTTTTGTTGTTCGATTTTTGGCACATTTTAACATTTATTTTGTGTTATAGTTTATAATTAATAATATATCAAATATTTTTGTTTTACCTTACTGTAATTTCAATAATTTAAATTCGTGTTCCACTTACTAACAATCTCCCTTCAAGCTACAAGTATAACTGCACTTTTTTATGGCTTACTCCACTACATCAATTTCAATGTTATCATCATCATCAGCCTGCTCACTCAGTTCCACACTGGAACAGCTGTCCGAACTGTAGTCCAGATTTTCGTGTGGTGTCCCAGCTCCCAAAACGGTTGTTTGTTTAGCCACTGCCACTGCCAGCTGCTGTGGTTGTGGAGGTTGCTTCTCCTGGCCACTTTTTAGATTTTCTCGAGTATGTCGCCATTTCATGCGTCGATTTTGGAACCACACCTTAACCTGTACAAGCCAAAATGGGGAAAGATTATTTGAATTGACTTTTGTTTGGTAGTTTCCAACTTACCTGTGCATCCGTTAGATTCAGGCGTGCGGCAAGCTTACGTCTATCTGGTTTGGTTATATATTTCTGTTGCTGAAACTGTATTTCTAGACCTTTTCTCTGCAGATTTGTGAAGACGGCACGTGACCAAGATCGTTTCCGTTTCCCATTGTTATTGTTGCTGGCGCCAGTGCTATTGTTGCCATGGCTGAGATTGTTGGTGTGTGTATTGTGGCCGTTGTTGTTCAGGGACGTTGATGAGGAAGCAGTTGCTGTCGGAATGTCCAGTATCTGCTGTGGCGTTTTGCTTAAAAATCTTTGTTGCTGGGACAATTGCAAGGACTTGAGACTGTGCAGAGGAGCTAATAATGCTGCTGCTGTCGGTGGCTTGTGTTGTTGTGGATGCGATTGGAGATGTTGCTGCTGTTGATGATGATGATGTTGCTGATGAAAACGTAGAAGTGCATTTGTGGCCAGCGTGGGAAATGTGGTTGCTATTGGTTTGATAGAAGGAAATGTAAGGCATTTAGTAAGGAATTTCGATTTTTGATTAAAGAAGTTTTTTTTTTGCGTGTGGACGCAGTGATGTCACATTTGACAGAGCGCACGCTCTCTGCAATAAGTTATAAAGATTAGAACACACATTCTTATACGATGTTCATTGAACCAATTAACCCGCCATCTTAGATTTGGTCCAAGTTTTGGATAAACTCTATATTATTACACAGAAAGAAAAAAAATCCGATTTCGGGATTAAAAATGGGGTGATCCCGGGGCATGCTTGAAGTGATCCTGTTTTACGGGATCAAAAAACAAAATTTGTATGTAAAATCAATCTTATTCCGGGATCAGCTCAAGAATATCCAGGATCACCCCGTTTTTAATCCCGTTTCGGATTGATTTTTTTTTGAGTGTATATTAGGGTGTCCCACTAATTTTGTATTCACGATGTATACTAATTTTGGTTCACGAATTATGGGCATTTTTGTAACAATTATTATTAGATTCATGCAATGAAAAAAGCTTTAAAAGCTCATAACTCTGGAACGGTAAGACCAAATTCAATCTTTTTTTTTTTTATTTTTTCAAAATTTATCCACCTTTTAAACTGCATCACTAGATTTTTTAGTTTTCATAGAAACTTTAAAAGTTATAGTGCCTTTTTAACAACATTTATGAAAAAATTACAAAAAAAATGTAATAAATGGTACCTAAATGAGCAATAGCAAAGAAAAAGCTTATGGTTTATGCTCATGAAAGTAAAATTTGGACATTTTGCTTTAAAGATGTTGATTTGAAAACTCAGAAATCGTGCTTATTGACCTAGTAATTGATAAAATTCAATAACTCTACGGAATACTCGATTTTTGGGGAAAACGCGACTTGCGCGACCTCTAAACGTCTTCCGAAATATCTGAAAAAAAATCTGAAAAATACTTTACTCTATAAGCTTGCAGAAAATGCTTGTGCAAACAAAAAAATTTGGGACACCCTAGTGTATATACCTCTCTATATTACATCTTGTATGTATCTACTGATAAATCTCATCAGTGCATCTTACACATGGCTACTAAATAGATTATCACCCTCCCCCCCATGCCCCCCTAGCCAACCCCTTTTGCCATGCACTTGGAAATTCAGCCCCAATGTTTATGGCCCAAAAATTTTTCGTAAAACTCACAAACACCCGCCTAACCATAAATATTGAAAACCTCTTGAAAAAAACAGTGCAAATAAATCGCTACAGTTTAAACGATGCCATCAATTTATTACCCACAAACATATGCTTCAGATGCATCCGCATCCAATTGCCAATGCCCACTGTGAACTCAACTGAACTGATTTAAAATCGCGCCTCGAAAATTATCACAACTCATTAAGATATTTACCGGGGCTCAGATGCGATTGAGGCGCCCAATATTTACAAATGTATCTGAAATAGCAGCAATTAAAGAAGATCGCGCTGGGCCGAAGGCCCCCGGAAGGTGTTGAAAATCGATGGGAAACTCATTATAACAAAAAGGCGGCGGTTGACACAAACCAAATGCCTTGCCCGCACCAATTAAGATGCGGTGGCGTGTGCTGGTGCAGTTGCAGATACATTTTGTATCTACAAGTACATGCAGCGGTGCATTTCCGTTGAGTAAATAAAATCCTCCATGAAACAATTTGTGCGCACACAGTCGATGAAAATCGAATAAAAGAGGCATAAACTAGTTTAAAAGTGCGCGGAGGTATTTAAAAAACATTTAAACTACAAAAAAAAAACCAAATTTCTTTCTCGTGCGCCCCATGTCGTGCTCGATTACCCCAAATAATTTTTGCGCTCACTACGAGATTTGATAATTGTTTTCGTTGTTGCTGTTGTTGTTGTTGTTTTGGGCGCTCCTGAATCTCGCTGGATAAACAATGCCTGATTATTTCCAATTAAGTGAAAATTTTATTATAAACAAACTCATTTAAATATTTCCCACATGCGTTCGTTTTTCCTCTCCCCTTGTTTCATTGGAAATAATTTACTCACAACAAATTGAATTTTAATAATTTGTTCCTTGCTGAATAATATTTTTCTTTTCGATTTTGTTATTTAGGAAATGTGAAAATTATATTGAAAAATATATTATTTCCAGCGGATATAAGATAAAGAGCTATTGGCACGGGAAGGGGATGTGCAAAGTAAGCATGTTAAAACATATTAAAATATGTGAAATATGGGAAACGAAAAAAAAATACTCATTGTATTATTGGGAAGTAGGTGAAGGTGGGTAAGAATGAACCACTCATTTCCGTAGTAAAAATGTCTCATTTCTGTTATAACATAATGCAAAATCGAATTCTAGGAACCATTCTAAGAAACTTTCTCCAAGAAATCATGGGTCTTAAATGAATTATTTATTTGGTTTATGAAGTTTAAAAATGTTCACTATAAACTTGTTTAATTTTTAAACCCTTGCAGAGGGCTTATAAAAATTGTCCAGATGTTTATAGCGCTTAGAAGGAAGCATTTCCGACCACATAAATTACATATATTTTTGATCAGCATGACGAGCTGGGTCCATATAGCCATGTCCGTCTGTCCGTCTGTTTCTATGCTATCTCCTCCGTCAGTTTCAAAGCTATCGCGACCAAACTTTGCACGAAGTCTTCTGGTACAAATACGCTGCACATTTAGTAGAGCCGCCCGGATCGGATGACTATAACATATAGCTGCCATAGGAACGATCGGTCGAAAAACAAGTACTAGTGAGAACACCTTTTTTGTTTTTAATGCAATCGTCTCTAAACTCCGTATTTACATGATTCTGCCAGGGTTGGTCGAAATCGGACATCCATATAGTATAGCTGCCATTGAAAAGCAAGGTTAGAAAAATAGTCTTATTAAGAAAAACGTTTTTGTTTTCAATGCAAACCTCTTTAAAATTGACATCTATTTTTTTTATAAGCTTTCACACAGTTCTTCAAAGTTTTATATAACTATAGGTTATAGCTGCCATAGGAATGATTGGTCGAGAAACTAGTTTTAGTGAGAAAAACTTTTTGGTTTTCAAAGAAAACGTCTCAAAACTTTGCATTTCTTAGTTTGCCATTCTTTTGCATGATTCCACTAAGTTTGGTCGAAATCCGACATCTATATAGTATAGCTGTCGTACTAAAATAGAGTCAGAAGAGTAGTCTTAGTAAGAAAAACTTATTTGATTTCAATGGAAATGTCGTTCAAGTTAACTTGCCTCTATTTTTCCTTTTTAAATTTTGAACATATGTTATTTATTGGATATAGTCATTCTATATAGACCTTCTTTCTTTGTTGTTTTATTTTATATCAATGACAAGTTCAAGAACGAAAATATAATTAAAATATCACTGAAAATAGAATACTAAGTTTCGAAACAAAACCGTTGAAAAGATTAGGAATCAGACTGCAAGCCAAACCACGAACGAGATATAGCCGCGCAAGTATTACTACTGTACAATATTACATAATCACTTTTAGGCAAGAGATTGCTTTGTAGTTACTGGCCTCCATATCGCTACTATCGGTATGGCTCTAAAAGTCTTGACTTTGAAAGACTGGTCAAGATAATATATATTCCCGACCCTCCATCTTGTACAAAAAGCAATTCTAGCTTGTGTCGATGAATTCATTTTTATGCTAATAATTTTGATTCTTTTTCGATCAGTCAACTGAATTAGATTACAAATATAGCTTAGCAATTAAGCTTTATTAATGTCAGTTCGGAGCACTATTGCTGCTGGGATTGCAATGGATTTTAAAGGCACGCTGTGGTCTCTTGCAACTAAACGGCGATGGATTTTCTCTGACCCAATCGGGACTTTGCACAATGTGCAATTTAATCGAAAAGGA
Organism: Lordiphosa andalusiaca; assembly: GCA_035044965.1. NCBI lineage: Eukaryota > Metazoa > Arthropoda > Insecta > Diptera > Drosophilidae > Lordiphosa > Lordiphosa andalusiaca. Next base: position 175,727 of record JAWNNM010002157.1, on the reverse strand, counting down.
GACATTTAGCCATTTCTTCGGACAATGTCCAGTCCTCAGAGAGTTTAGGGTGCTGTATCCTAGATAGAAGAATATACTAAGACTGAATGAAATAATAACAATAGGCTAATTTTATGATATATTCATTAAAGTACAGATCATTTTTCCAAATAATTTTAATTAGGCAAACATTAACAAAATTAATCAACGAAAAAAAAATGGTAAAACGCACTGCTCATTTAAACATTTATGCCGACAGACGACTATTAAGTCATTGTGAGTAAGTTCTTTGTATACCCCTTATTGTAAAACTTGTTTTTGGAAAATTTCAATATAGAACCAATACATACATACATACATACATACAGGGTTGTCCATATTCGACGGACCCATCTGGCAACGCCATAACTTTTGACAGAGATGTCAGATCGCTTAATGACATACCGCGTTTGAAGCGTCAGTCCAAGCAGATTTTTACCATGGAACAATACACGCCACGCGAGCGCTCTGAAATAGTTGAAATTTACATTCAACAGAACAAGTCAATTGTGAAAACTCAACGTGCTTCCGATGAAGCCCATTTCACATTGAATGGGACCGTAAATAAGCAAAATTGCCGTATTTACGCCACTGAAAATCCTCAGGAGATTCAAGAAGTGCCTCTTCATGACGAAAAAGTCACAGTTTGGTGCGGCGTTAGTGCGAAAACGGTCATTGGGCCGTTTTTCTTCCAAAATGAAAATGGCCATGCTGTTACCATCAACCAGGAGCGTTATCGCGACATGATGACCAATTTTGTGATGCCAATTATTCGTCGAAAGCGTATGAGGCAGTTCTGGTTTCAACAAGACGGCGCTCCACCGCACACAAGTCGCATAACAATCGATTTTCTGAAGAAATTGTTTCCGGGCCGTTTGATGTCGAAAAGTGGTGATTTGGACTGGCCACCGCGTTCGCCCGATTTGAAATGTTGGCGAAAACGATGGAAAATGCTGCAAAAAGGGCACAATACGCCATCAACGCCAGAGGCGGCCATTTGAGAGATTTCATATTCAAAAATTGATGTAAACAAATCTACTTGGAACAAATTAAATGATTAAGATTGCCAACCGCCAAATTTTTATTTTTTTTCTTTGATTTTAAAAAAAAAAAAAATGTGTCCGTCGTATTTTGGGCAACCCTGTACACTATTGCAGCTTATCAATCTTTCGGAGAGGCAATCGCTTAAACAATGTCTTTTTAGATTTCCAGCACACTCCTGGCTGGAACCAGGGCTGTAAGCCGGATCGGAGTTGAAGCACTCCAAAGTCTGATACAGAGTCAAAGCAGGAAAAAATTTGCCCTACCCAACCTAAGCTTATAAAAAAGTCGACAATCAATTTTCCATTGAATTTTGTTGTCCAGCGGTTTTTAATGCTAATAATGTTATTTTCTATGAGTGACTGAATAAAAACATTAATGATGCTTCCCTAAGTTCATTTTCTAATTAAGATAGAATATAATATTTAGCTTAGGATATAAAACTAGTTCTTTCTTATACTGTGGGAATTTTTCGACTGATGATGAGATCTGTTTGTACATAGGAACAGACAGACGAACACAGCTATATCGACTTGAATTTTGATGCTGATTAAGAATATTTGTGCTTCCTTCTGGATATTACATATACTTTAGTAAATTCTTAAAACTCTCTTTATTTTTTTGAATCAAACGTTTTGATGCAGAGTATAAATATCAAGACTAAATTTCCAGAAAAAAAGAACAGTTTCAGTTTGTTCCAACTTACAAATATTTTTAGTTTTATAGTTTTTTCTGAACCCCGGTTCGAACCCTTCCGATTTTCTGGAACTTTGCTGCCCTGCTTTAAAACATCCTCCTGTGTAATCAACTATGGAATTCGACTATTGTCTATTGACTATTGTCTGAGGACCCATTTGCAGACTCGTAGACTCAACAGTTTTGAGAAAATTTGACAACACCCTTAACAATAATAAGAGAGGGCACAATAGATATAGATTGTTCACTATGCTCTTTTCCCAAAAAAAGCAATTAAAAGTGTATATATGACAATACATAAATTTAAAAACTTCTTAGAGTATAATGTATGTACAAAGCGGCAAGTGAGGAAGGTTAGTTCTCGTCTTTGGATATATCCTAAGAAAAGTTGCTTAGAAGTATTTCCTCTTCGATTTGGTGTGTATCTGCAGGTTACTCTCTCTTGTGCGAAAATTAGAACTTAGCAAGCAAAGAGATTGAGAGAAGCTTTACTTGGCCCTCTAAGGGTTTTGTGTTAAACATTTGATCTTCGATTATATCGTTTTTATTTGATTGCCACATGAAGTAGTGTAATATTGTCTCAACTTTAACAAGCTTAAAATACAGTTGATTCATATTTAGTATCAATTAATACTTACTTGTCATGTGTTTAAATTATAAATTTATTTTTAATATCCAAAATACTTTCTCTGCTAGAAACAGCTATTAATTTAATTAATTTGAATTAACTATTCCCTTACACTCCATAAACAATGCCACCACATTCATAGATAATCAGTCCCTACGACTATGATTTTGGCTAAACAGTTTTTAACGATCATCTTAAAATATTAGTGATTCCCCCTGCTGTTGGGAACTCTTTTATTATTATTATTATTATACATATTTAAGTATGGCAAACATGGCTAGACAAAGCTAATCCTTCCATGTAAGCCATTGATCAGCAAGCCCCATGAAACTGCATCCAACAATTGGATTAGCATATAAATTGTAAATTAATTAAGCAAGCGGCGCCATATAATGGCCTCAAAGCCCGCAGCCACAAAAACACACAAAGATCTTTAACAAATCCATCGATCGGTCGATCGATCGATCGCTCGCCTGCCACGAAAAAAAAAGCACAAAACAATCAAACAAAAACTACTCAACACCCAAGCGAAGCAGGCCAGACAATCAGTAACAACAAATAGCCTCAAAATATGGGAGACGGAGATGATGGCAGAGAACCAAAAGAGAGAGATTTTATGATGTGCCATGTGATGCGATCAATCCATCACAAAATGTACGCGGAGAGGAAAACTTGTAGCAAAAATGGTAGAATACCTTTTCGGACACGGCAGGTAGCCTCCACAGTGGGTGGCTATGTAAATACTTGGCCTTTGCTGTGGCCCCTAAAAATACCGCATAGTTTCCAATCATTCAGTCAGTCAGTCATTAAGTTAAACGGCAGCTATGCTGGGTTGAGTCACAGTAGTTGGGCGCCCCATCCATCCAGAGATCATCAGCCACTCCTGCCTCCCTTTGGACCAAAAATGTTCAATTCTCTTTTCCTCTCACTGGCAGCGGTACAATTCATTATACTTGGCCACTTAGATGGATAGCTACATGCGTTGCCCCCCGAATGACGGGCCAATTGCTCAAGCAAATAAACAAATTTCCATTCTGAAATCATTTTGTATCTCCTCCAATTTTCAATTGGCTTTTGCGGGTGCAAGTTTATTTTTAAAGGTTGATTCTTAATTTGTTCATAAATTTGTGTTAGTTTCGGGTTTTGTTCTTTTGAATTTAATTTATTTAATGTGAGTCCAGGATTGATGAAACATTTTAGGAGATCGTTTGTTTGGCTGCTGGGTTGTGTTGATTGAGGAAATGTCGAATTTAATGCCATGTACTAATGGGCCCTCCATTTTCACCTTCATTTATATTTCTTTGTGTTTGTTTTTTAATTTTCTTTTTGGCCAAATGTGTTTGAAAAGCGATTAGTTTTGATGATAATTTTCATAAATTCGGGCAATGGGCAGAAAGGAAATTTATTTTAATGCGGCGCTAATTTGTTTTGGAAAACATAAAAAGACTTGAAGGTAAGTAATTTGCGGGGGTAAATGTTTTGCTATCGAAATGATATCATGGCTGGATTTTTGCTGACGTAAATCAACACTTCAATGGATGATAATTGAATGATCACAGTAGTAAGGGGAAGATTTTAATAAGGGACCAGTTGTTTGAGGGTCTTAAAGTGAAGATCTCTAATTGATTTTCGATTGGTCCATGGGCTAAGTAGTATAGTATTCCGATAGTACCCTTGCGGAAGGTATACAGATGTTTGTAACGCATAGAAGGAAGCAAATCCGACCACATAACGTATATATATTCTTGATCAGCATGTCGAGCTGAGTCGATATAGCCATGTGCGTCGGTCCTTCTGTTTCTAAGCTATCTCCTCCGCCAGTTTTAAAGCTATCGCGACCAAACATTGCACGAATTCTTCTGGTACAAATACGCTACACATTTGTCGGAACCGGCCGGATCGGATGACTTTAACATGTAGCTGCCATAGGAACGATCGGTCGAAAAACTAGTTCTAGTGAGAAAAACTTTTTTGTTTTTAATGCAAACGTCTTCAAACTCAGTATTTACTAGTTTTCTATGCTTCTCCACGATTCTGCCAAAGTTGGTCGAGATCGGACATCTATATAGTACAGCTGTCATTGAAAAGTAAGGTATGAAAAATAGTCGCAGTAAGAAAAACGTTTTTGTTTTCAATGTAACTTCTTTAAAATTGGCATATATTTATTTTATAAGCTTTTACACAATTCTTCAAAGTTTTGTCAAAATCGGTTGACTATAGGTTATAGCTGCCATAGGAATGATCGGTCGAGAAACTAGTTTTAGTTAGAAAAACTTTTTTGTTTTCAAAGAAATCGTCTTCCAACTTTGTATTTCTTGGTTTGCTATGCTTTTGCATGATTCCACTAAGTTTGGTCGAAATCGGACATCTATATAGTATAGCTGTCATACAAGAGTAGAGTCGGAAGAGTAATCTTATTGAGAAAAACTTGTTCGTTTTCAGTGGATATGTCCTTCAAATTCGTTAAAAAACGTGTTAACTGAACTACTAGCGAGGAAATTGATAAACTTAAACTGTTCCGATACAGAATTTCCGGTCATTTTTGCCAAAATTGTAGATATTTTAACGCTGATTCCAAGTACATTCCAAATTTGATTAAATGAACAACAAACGTAAGAAGCTTAAGCCCAAATGTTTAGTATTTTTAGACTCTGTACCAAAGGACTTGAAAGGATATTAAGTTTGTGCAAAAGTATGCAACAGTAGGATGAAGGAAGCGTCTCGAACCCAACCAGGTATATATTATATATTCTCAATCAACCCCAAAAGCAGAGTCGAAACTGAACGATATGAACAAACAGTTCTCAGAGATAGAGACATGTTTGGGACAAAAAATGTTGTGTTTGCAGCCAGATCAAGACTATTTGCAAACATTGACATTTTATAGCTGAAGGATCGTACCTTCGTAAATATTATATTTGGTTTTCAGCATTATTTATCGATCCGCCAAGAGATTGGTGTAGATCGGATAAACAGTGGGTGAACAGACCAAAAACAAATTAAAGCTTACGGACCTTTCTACCATTTGTCCAACACAATACAAAAAAATGTTCGGATTCTTGTGAAATCATCTGCAGAAACGATCAAACGATCACTTGAGGAAGTTTCCCCATTTGCCAATCAAAAGTTTCACACTCCCACAGAAAGGCCGACCTCCTCTTCGCCCCATGCTCATCATTATAAACTGCAAATTAAAAACGCACAAAAATGAAGAAAATGTACATTCCTGGAAGCAAGAAAACAGAGTGAAAAACTTGAAACAAATGTTGCCCATAAATCGTTTGTTTTTATTGGAATTATTAGTTGATCTGTGGCCATATTGTGCAACAACTGTTTCAATGTTTCTTGACGAAAACAATTCGTTTGGTCGGTTTCTGTTTCGATATCTTTCGCTCCGGCTCCTTGTATTTACGTTACTTCCTGCTGTTCTTTATATTTTTGTTGTTTTGTGTATCAATGGGGACGCTGACGACGACGACGACGACTCATGGACTCTAGCGCTCGCTTGCCTGTGTGCACTTTGATCTTGTTTATATGAAAAATAGTGAGATATATATTTTGAATTGGAATTGTTTCATTGTTTAACACGCGGCGGTAAGAAATTTTCAATTTTGTCTGATTTGTTTTATATACAATTTTTATCAAGAGGGTGTTAAATAGCCCCGAGGACTTGAATGATTACCATTGGAAGTAATGGGGTTGGGGAAGGCAGGAAGTGTGTGGTAGCATATCGTCAAAGATTGTGTTAGGAGCTGGAACGGAACGGAACTAGTTAAAAGTAAAAGCAACATGAATACTTAAATGGTCGAAGCACTCTGCAACAGCCCGGATTTGACAAATGATTGTGTGTGCGCTTCAGGTTCAAAGCATATTTTAGGTGCACAATTGGAATGAAATGTTTCCACAATATGGATCGGCTGGTTAAACTTTTTATCCATATTTAATATTTATTTTATGGTTCGTTCAATGCGCTTACATGTATATTGCAAATTTCTGGGCGAAATTATATTCAGGGCTGCAAACCGGCTCCGACATATTTGGGAAGTCGGAACCGAACTCGAACCGGACCAAATAATTTAAACCCGGCCGAACCTAAGCCTGAGCAAAAAGCTTAAAATGGGCTTAGATGCCAAGATTCAAACAATTTTAATTCTGCTTAGATTGGAAAATCCTAACAAATCTGGGCTTGACTGGGTCACTCAGTCGAAATCGACTTACAAAATGTGCAAGAGATAACTTGTATTAAGAAAAGTCCTTACACTTAAAGTCCTCAGAGTGGGATTGAGTTTAAAATTTTTGTAAGTGTTCCAGTTTACAAAATATCTGCAAAATTTCGAATAGCGTAACTCCTTCCCAGTGATTTCTACTCAACTTGGTACACTTGTCACATACAAGTACTGAAGTAAGCCCAGTAATTTCTTATTCAAGTGTTTAGAAAAAGTTTTCACATCTTAAATTTAGTCCCAATTCTTACATTTTTTTTTTGTGCTTTAAAAAACCAAATATTTTTGATCTTAGACCTTAGCACAAAAACAGCTTCTAAAGAAACAAATTGCAGAATTGAATAATCGTCAAATGGAGTTTATGTATGATTATTACCCGTTACTCGTAGAGTAAAAAGGATTTACTAAGTTAGTGCAAATGTATGTAACAGCCAGAAGGAAGCATCTGCGACACCATAGACTTTATATATTCTTGCTCAGCATCATCAGTCGAGTCGATATAGCCCAGTCCGTCTGTCTGTTTGAACACCTATATCTCAGAGACTAGAAGAGCTATAGCAACCAAATTTTAATGTACACTACTATTGACTGCACGCATTTAAACTCTTATCTAGCTCATATTTTGCAGATACAATACAATCTACAATCTCACAAATTTTAATAAAGAACCGATAGTTATTGACTGATTTATAAAGGTTATAAACAGCGCTGCATACTTTTCAGTGCAGTATTCTCAAAATACTAACCAAATGCCGATATGCTTACAGTAATGTTAATGTTCTGTAAAATAACATTAGGAAAGGCCGTTAAACATTAATTCCCCTGAGTAACGGGTATATCGAAGACGGACAGGAAATGTAATTTCTCGTTAAGGAGCTAGAAAATATTGAAAAGTGACCAAAATGAAATCGTTAAGCGACTTCATTGCCTTAATTTTTACGTCTTGGAAAAGGTATTTTAATCAGGGCTGCATCGAATGCTTTTACATCTTGGAAAAGGTATTTTACTCAGGGCTGAAAATCCATACACTTTTTTTTAGATCGCCGGAACGCTGGTTGGAACCAACATTTACCAATGGTTAGGGTTCAAAAATTTAAAGTTTGAGGTTTTTGGAAGAAGGTTTTGATTTGATCTTTGGTTCAGTCCATGCTGGACACTATATTTTTATACACTGTCCCGTGGGTATGTAACAGCCAGAAGGAAGAATCTCCAACGACATAAAGTATATATATGCTTGATCAGCATCAACAGCCGATTCGATATAGCCATGTCCGCCTGTCTGACCGTTTGAACGAACAGATCTCAGAGATATTAAGATCGGCGCCTTCCCAGAGAAGTTCCTATAAGACATATACCCTAGCACTAGACAGAACCAATACACTAAAAATGTCTTAAATCAACACAAATTCACGTTCGCATAATCAGACCCAAAACACTAATCAGACTTACGAATGAAAAGTTACTATGACAATAGAAGTGGAGAAAAAGTTTAGAAAACTGATAATACAGATAAAATCAGAAAAAAGAACAACAAAAAAGTAAAACTTTGTTGGTACAAAGTATTTTATAGTCGGGCATGACCGACTTTCTTTCTTGTTTCTCATAAAATATGATAAGTCGTGTAAGATGCATGGTACGTACTCTATTCTAGCCGACAGCGAGGGGCGTTCTGTCCTCTAGGAATATTCTTCTACTGATTTAAAGATATTTAAATGTCTTGTAGGAGTTCAATTTCCAAAGTATGCGTAAAGTTACGAGAGGAATCATAAAGCTTTATAATGTGCCTTTGTGAACCACTAACCCAAACCGAAGCCTCTCAGCTAGCCCCAAAAACCATGTAATGAACCGAACCGGCGGTTCAAAATTCCCCAAAGTAAACAAAAATTTATAAAAGTTACTTCTCGAAATTGATGTAGTCCTACCATGTTCAGCACGAATGGGCGTTGGTCTCAGTACCGACTTGTAGTCCATATAGAAGCCAGGATAGAATTTATCCAATCCCGCGTAGGCATAGGAAAGTGTTGTGGCCACATTTCCGGGAGCGGTAGCCGCGCTAGACTGTTTGGCAGTTTCAGTACTTGTCTGTCCATAACAGTGCGGAAAGGAGCAGCAGTCGTAGACATTACCCTCACAGCATTGCCTTGGTGGGTTTGGCTCTGAGCCCAGCAACCGATCAACACTGAAACTTAGTTTCACTTTGGTGGCCGGTGTATTCTTGGCAGGAGGAGGAGGACTGTGACTTGAGAGTGACTCTTTGGTTGACATATCACGATCATCGTCATCCGCCGTTAGATCGTTGGTCAACTTCATTTCACACTCGCTAAACACATGTGTGCAAAGATTCTCGGGCACACTTTGTTCCATGCTAGCGGCACTTTCGTGAAGTAACATTGCTTAGTTGCTTGATTATATCACTTCAATTCTTCACTAAGAAACACTGGACATGTCACTTCAACTCAAAAGAAATACCGTCGCTGTCGCTTTGAGTTCCCAGAGCACGATCGCTAAGGCATCAACAACCGTGTACACACCGTTTAGTAAGACAACCCACACAGAACTGAATAGAGGATGGAGGAACCGGCCGGGAGCATATCCAACCAGCGATTGGCGTTGCCTCATACAAATTTGTATTGTGTGCGGTGTTAAAGTAAATCTTTGTGTGATGGTATATGTACAGTGGGGGAAGTCACAGTGGGAATGGGTGTAAATGTGTACGAATATAAAAGGGGTATAAAGCTTGGGGATCTAAAAACTTTGTACATATTAATGTACTTCAAAAATTTCTCCCACATAAGGAACATACTGAACTCTTTCAAAATAGATATTATTATTAATAGATATTATAAGATATTAACGAATATTCTGTATCTGTTTTCAAACTAAATCGAACACAATATGGAAAAGCTTCTTCTAAAGAATTCGATAAAAATGTTTCAAACGCCTTGCCATAATGATAGACACTTGAAAATTAAAGAAATTTGAGGTTAAGAATATCAAAATGAATTTTTGGAATCGGAAAATCCATAGCTTCAAAGCGCAGTAATAGTTAATAAAAACGACCCATTAAATGTAGGGCCTAGCCATTGCTGAACAAAGTTCATGATTTGAGAGTTTGAAAATATTGAAGTTGTACATTTTTTATGTTATTTCCAAATTTTTGACCTAAACATATCATATAAATTGAAATTTTTATACCCTTGCATAGGGTATTATAATTTTGCCCAGATGTTTGCAACGCAAAGAAATATTTATTTCCGACCCCCTTAACTATATATATTCTTTATCAGGGTGACGAGCTGAGTCGATTGAGCTTTGTCCGTCCGTCTGTCTATTTCTACGCGAACTAGTCTCTCAGTTTTAAAGCTATCGAGCTAAAATTTTGCACAGTCTTCTTTTTGCTGCACGCTACTAATATGTCGGAACCGACCGGATCGCATGACTATATCTCATAGCTCCCATCAGAACAATCGTTCGGATTACTATTTTTAGTGAAAAAAACTTTTTTCTTTTCAATGGAAACGTCTCCAAACTTTGTAATCGTAAGTTTTCTATGTATTTTAATAATTCTGCCAAGTTTTATTTAAATCGGACAACTATAAGGTATATCTGCCATACAAAAGATAGGTCTGAAAAACTGTCTTAGTTAGGAAAACTTTTTTGTTTTTAATGGTAGCATTCTGAAATTTTGTATTTATTTGTTTCACATGTTTTCACATAGTTTTACATATTTTTGACCATATCGGATAACTATATCATATAGCTCCCATACGAACGATCGGTCGGAAAATGGGAGAAAGAGTATTTCTTGAAAATATAATATTAAAGCGAACACTTGCAAGGGTATAAAAACTTCGGCACAGACGAAGCTAGCTTACCCGTCTCGTTTAAATTGCTTTCAATAGCAATTCTTCCCCATCAGATGCATCATGCAGTTTTGTCTATATCAGCCCACTGTACCCTCCACATGAATAAGAAACTTGTTATACGGTTTCGGTGTTTACACACAAACATGCCGCTGTGTCATTAGCTTCGTTGATCGCTGTTGAGATTTTGTTTACTGATTTCTCCATATGTTGCCGTACTTCCTACACACACACACACACACACACACGCGTTGGTAGTTCTGTTGCGCCTACACTTAAAAGAGAGGCCATGGTGTGGACTCCATATTAACCAATGCCAGCGCTTCATTCAGGTGGGCGGAGCATAAGACAAGATCACATTGATATTGATGTTGTATCTCTTTTGCTCACATTGGAATGCATTGGTTAATTGGCCTGTGAATTGAGTGATCTTTGTGGGAAATTCTTCACCTCTGCCGCTTGTTCCTGTTAATAAAATGGGTAACGGTGCCGCTGAAATCTTAAATTTATACAAAAAAAAGTGGCAAAATAAACAAATCATTTAACTGCAATGCACGCTTCACATAACTTTTTGTGTTTTCCCCCCAAATTATAGCTAGTTAACAATGTATCAACTCCAACCCAAACCAAAGAGAAAATGTGAAACCTGCGAAGCGAAATTCGTTGTGTTTGTATTATTATTATTATTAATAGGAAATTCTGTCGTGACGTTACGTAGCATACAAACCGGCGCCAAACACCGCCTGCTCCTGCCACTCGCTTAAACAAAACGAATATGCAAATGCAATCACAGGGAAAAAAAGGAAATCAAAAAAAGGGAGCAAACTTTGTGCATAGACGACAAGTGTAATGCTCTCTTTGTGAACCATTGACAATTATTTAGATTATAATCATCATATAGATATTATTCTGTGGAACTTGTTAGTTCGCTAGGGAACTTTCTTAGAGAACAAATATTGCTCTACCATAATGTGCAGTTTAAGTTTCAATTCTGAACTATTTGAGTTTGTTCTGGGTAAAGAATAGTTTTAAATGTTAACAAGGTTGATTTCAGGCTCCACTTTATTTTGTAAATTATGTAAATTATTTAAGGCTTTTTAAGAAGTCATTAAAACTGTCAAAAACAGGGCCGCAGTTTTATAGCACCTAAGCTAAAAATTACATTTGATCTTCTTTATCATTAATAATTGTATTTACTTGTTCTTTTGGAAGGATACAATACAATGCAGCAACATCCAGGTTCTCAGGTCATAAATATGTGATATATTGGTTTCAAAAGAACCGAGCTTAAAGACCGTTTTTGATCAGTTTTCCAAATACATGCACGAAAATTCAAAAACAGCTATAAAACCACTCGAATTTTATATTGAAAAATTTTAACATTTATATTTAAATTTATTCAAAGTGGATGTTGGCTGGCTCAAGTTCGAGTTGATTATAATGATCAATAATCAATAATTTGAGTCAGCCAACAACGCTAAAACTTATATACATATGTATATTAAAGTTTAATGTTAAACGAACAACCCATTAGAACCAGGGCTGCAAACCGATTTTAAACCGAACCTGTTTGAGAACGGAATCCCGACTTTTAGCTTACTGTGAGCCGAACCTTTTCAGAAATAAAATCTGATCCCGAACCTGTTCCAAACCTAAAACTTTCGCTCTGTTCTGCAAAAATGTACAGAGAAAGTGTAATTAAAAACCAAGAATAGAATAAAGAACTACCTATAAAATCTCCACCCATAATAGCTTCTGTTTTTTAAGATCCTTGACTCGAAAGCCATTCAATGATTCACAAAAGCAAATGCCTAACATTAGCAAATTATATTTTGTATATTCTTTTGTGTTCCACAAACTGTTTCGACCCAAAAACAAGGTACGATTCCCATACGATTTGAGTAGTTTGTAGGTCGAAAGCGATTTAAAGAACGCATAGGATTAAATAAACTACTAATATTAACCTAACATTAGCTTAACAAATGTGTCAAGCATGGACAGAGCCATGGTTCGAACCAAAACCTTAGTCCAAAAAATTCGATCCTGAAATTTTCGAACCTTAAACATTGGTAAATTACGGTTCCAATCAGCTAGCCGGAGATCTGAAAAATGTTTTTGGGCTTGTAGCCCATTTTTGTATTTTTCTGTTTTTTAAGGTTCCGCAGGAAAACATTTTCCTGATTTATTTCAGGTTCGGTGCGGACTTTCCCAAACTCTCTCGGTCTTCAGTGCGGCTCGACTGTGGACTATCGATCATTAATAATTTTAATCATTCCGTCTTAACATAGGCAAGCACCTTTTACCCTGAACCTTCTATTTTTCCCGTTGGTAAATCCACAATATACATTTTTCTTAGATACTGAATATATGGTATATTTTATTATTTTGTTTTATTAACTTCAAAATGACAGGAAGAATGTAAAGCGCAGCTTTCATATTATATCGTCTACTACAAAGGTATGAAACCTGGTAAGAAAACGGAATGGAAAATGGCTAAATAGTAATACACCGACATTATTTGTAAGACTTTAGTTTGCATGTGCTTTTTTTAATTTAGATATTATAAATATTACTAATTTAGATGTGTTTTGCGATTTCTGACCAATTCAGACCCTATATCAACATATGTTTCAAGCTCAATTTCATCAGCTATAGTTTATTTAACTATTTACTATTTTTTTTTTCACAAATTGTTCCACTCCATTAAATGCCTTTAGTTGCACAATCATTTGCGTATACCCTACGACCCATAGGGAACTTCCAATGTAAACAGACACGAACCGCGAGTCCACACTCCTTAAGGGTAAACCGCAATCAAAAACGTTTGGGGCCAATTCAATTTGGGTTAGGGCATGCCACAACAGTACGTGCCATCCGCTTGAATGGAGTCGTTCTCAGGCTCGTCGTCCGCGTCGATACCATCGCTCTTGCGGCGGAGTGACAGCGCCATGGAGTCCTTGTCTATCAGTGAACCAGCACACGATGGTGAGGAGGAGTCGGAACAAGAGTTCAGTTTTCGCTATCCCAGTTATATGTTTCCCGATGTGGACTATGACAAAGAAGATGTTCCTTTGACCTTTAAGGCTACACCGGACTCGTTGTTTAATTTGTGTGCAGCTGTGGTTGACTCCCAGGCCAGAACCGAGGTTTTCAAGTGGAGCATCAATGATGTGGCCGATTGGCTAAGAAATTTTGGTTACCCCGAATATGAGGTGAGAGTCGTCCCCTTTCACGTGTTATTTAACAAAATTTTAATGGAAAGTTTTAAATTTTTTTGTGATAGCAAACTTTTCGTGAGAATTACATTGATGGGCATAAGTTGCTCAATCTTGATGCCATTTCCCTAGTGGCCCTAAATATACGAGACTTTGAGCACATACGCCATCTGGGCAGAGGCATACGGGCATTGTATCGCAAGGAATTGCAAACTGCGACTGAAACCAAACATCAGAGCGAAGTCTACAAATCTTTTCGAGCACGCACTGGCCGCAAATACGAGGGATTGCGTGAAACGGAACTGCTGGGGCGCATGCATATGCTGCGCTCGGTCTTCCAAGACATTAACGATTGGGAGCTAATGGAACTGCATATGGCTCGAACACCAGTGAGGCGCTATCGTGAGGTCATTGCTGGGTCCAGGCGTTATAATTTATATGGACCATTAACGGCACGCAGAGAACCCATTATGGTGGATGATGTGGATACCGCATCGTGGTTTAACTTTGGCGATTGTTATGAGTGATGATGAAGTGTAAATGGAAACACCCACCCAAATATCACATAAGCTTAAATAACAATATTTGAGTAGCTCCGTTGTTTAATTCGCACTTCGTTTATCATACCGATTTCAAATAAGAAACAAGTAACAAAATCTTATCTTGATGGTTTACTATAGTAAGTGTTGAGTAATGATGTATGAGTTTTTGTTTTCGTTGGAAAGCTCTGTAATTTTTAAGGAACTAGAACTTAACAAGATGCGTATCGCCAGGAAAATTTGAAGGGAATTTGCAATGTGGACTTTCGCCTTTACATATTAGTGCAAAGTTTGCTCGGCAGACTTCACACACGCACAGCACACTCATTTAAAATTGAAGGTGCACATTGAAATTTCATCATGCCACTCACCTGTGTGGCAGTTAATCATCTTTGTAAGCTCTAGGTCTTTTCTACAAGGCAAGCGCAACAGCAAGTGCCTTATCGAATGCGCAAGAATTTATCGAGCCCCAGGGCTGAAACAGACACAAAAGCCATCTTAGCAATTCTGCAACAGGTAATTGAAAACGATCTTATCAGCTCGATATACCAGACGATCTGGCTTGTTTCGCCTTTTTATAGCCTTGCAAAGGGTATTATAATATTGCCCAGAAGCTTGCAACGCATACAAATATTCATTTTCGAGCCCATAAACTATATATATTCTTGATCAGGGTGACGAGCTGAGTCGATTGAGCTTTGTCCGTCTGTCTGTCTGTCTGTTTCTACGCGAACTAGTCTCTCAGTTTTGAAGCTATCGAGCTAAAATTTTGCACAGATTTTGCACTTCTTTTTGCTGCACACTACTAATATGTCGGAACCGACTGGATCGCATGACTATATCTCATAGTTCCCATCGGAACAATAGTTCGAAAAACAAGTTTTAGTGAAAAAAACTTGTTTCTTTTCAATGGAAACGTCTCCAATCTTTATAATCGTAATTTTTCTATGTTTTTTTAACGGTCTAACAAGTTTTATTAATATCGGACAACTATATGGTATAGCTGCCATACAATAGTTAGGTCTTAAAAACAGTCTTAGCTACAAAAACTTTTTTGTTTTTAATGGTAGCATTCTGCAATTTTGTATTTGTTTAACATGCGTTTACTTAATTTAACAAATTTTTGGCCAAATAGGATGACTATATTATATAGCTCCCATACGAACGATCGGTCGGAAAATGGGAAAAAAAAGTATTTCTTGAAAATATTTAAACGAGCACTTGAGCTGAGCAGTGCGCAATAATATTATTATATTATATCCTAAAATAGTCACGTGAAGGACGAAAATTCGGTGCAAAGATTTTTGGGAAGTCAGAGCTGAACCTGAACCGGAGCAAAGAAAAAAACGTAAAGGGTTCTGTTCCTAATTGATGCTCCACTCGGAAGATTTAATCATCGATTATTCATTCAGGCATTTCTACCGAAATCAGGCGAATAACGAGAGTATTGTTAGCTTCTAAATCTTGAATCGTAGGTATTTAATTAAAAAGCAAACAATTTTTTTTAATATAACTATATAGTTTTCAATAAACTTGCATTAACGGCAGTAGCGGATCTTGCAAAAGAATTGAAAAGAATTGTTTTCGATTACGCAAAACAAAGGATACCCCGCTTTTGTGATCCGTTTGCTAATTACACTAGCTCACAGCCAATAATACCCATTTCAACTAGAATATATTTTGTGTGGCTTGGAATGCTTAATTAAAAAAACGATTTTAAAATAATTTTATAAGAAGGTTCTTAAAATATGAATTTTTTAAATATTTTTGGATGGCACCCCTACATTTAATGCCGTATTTGAATTTAAGATTTTCTTAAGATTCTGCGGTCTAAATTTACAGGAAACTGATCCACTTAAGACTTATTGTTTCTTGGTAAAATTTTCTTAGAATTTTAGATTTTGTAGATTTTGTTATTGCAAGTCGCCAACATTTACAGGCCATTGGATTTTATTAGTGCTTTTCGAAGTTTAAGGTACAAAGGACAATTTCTGGACATTATGGCTTCAGAGGTTTTGATTCCAGAACATCCCATCAAGCCAACATATATAAAAATTGTGAAAGCTGCAATAATGTTAGAGCACCAGTGTTTATGTTACTTCAGTCAAAGTAGCAATCACAAAATATTTAGTTTTTATTGCTTTGTCTGACAATATTTGAAAAGGCGATGCAGCAAAAGCAGTTGTCGTTCCATGATTTTGTAAATTTCTGTGTTCCTAGTTTCGAACAGCAGCGCATGTCGCTCCGAAACAGCTCCTGCATTCGATCAGAAATTTTTGCAGTTTTTTAACGGGAACTGACGGGGACCTTGTGAACAAATGCAGCGAAACCGAAACAAGAATTTATTTTGTGGCACAAGAACTGCGAGAACTCAGGGATAAAAAGAACGCAGACTTTACTAAAGTCATAAGCTCGAAGAAACCCATTTATTTTTGCTAGAGCTTTATGTAAATGTTTTCGACTATCTTGTGTTCGGCAACTATCGATTAGACTGATAAAAACATTGGACGGCTAACTTTGTGTTGAAATGTTTGATGAATTAGCGCTGAGGAACGACCATAAAGAAATTAAAACTTTAACTGAACTGCATCGTTAGACTGGGCTGAAGAGAATTGCTGATTAAGTACAGGTAAGGCCACATTTCAATGCTACACCACAGAAATTTTTCAATTTATGAACACAAAAAAGCTTAAAAAAAATGTACACTAAGTATTAGTTTGAGTAAGAACGCGACTACAAAATATTTATACGTTGCTTATTTTTTTAGAAATTCTGTTCTTAAAAACCATCTTAATTCGTTCTCATTCCGCATTTTGAAAGCAAAAAGCAAACAAATTAAAATAAAATTGAGTTAAGATATGTTGAATCAAAAAATCCGGGATTTAAAGTTGGATCAAGAAATATGCTCTTTGAATAGGAATTTTCATTCTTAATGTATTTTTGACATCAAACATTTTTGAAACAAGCATGAAATTCTTTATATTTTGGACGAATAGATAATCATTTTTTGTTAAAGTATAATTTTCTTGAGATTCTATAGCCTCCTCCTCCCCCCACAGGCTATTTACAAAGGAAAGTTTAGTGATCTTTTGCCAATTGTTACGTATGCAAATTGTTCATAATTAAATACTTATTAATTGAACCAAAACAAACATTAATATCCAAAATTTTTCCCCCTTCCCCTCAGCTTGTGTTTTATTTTTGCTGCCCAATCAGTCGACAACTGCACATTGATCACTTATCGCTCTGCTGTTCCCCTGGTTTTTGTTGTTGTTTTGCTGTTGGCCGTCCGCATTCGCCTTCGCTCACGTGTTCAAATTTATTGATTGTTCTGCTCACAAGACACGGCGTTTGTGTTCGCTGGTCTTGGTCGGATCTCGTCGTCATCGACTCTTATGATGTCCTGCTGTGCAGCATGGGAGACGTACGTGTGGTCGTTTTATGTTATATTTTTCGACATCTTGTGTGTCCGATCAACCTGGACCCCGAGCCGTTGGGCCTAGATGCAACCTTAGACGCTGCCCATGCAAATCGTCTTCGCATCCCAGACCTCACTCCCTCCCTCTGCGTCTCTGCAGGCTTTATTAACTTATGCGCATTCAGATTACCTTAATAACTCGTTCCGTTAACACTTTATTATGTTCAAGGCTCATAAATCGTTCCATCACCCCAGACACGGTTGCGAGAGGGTTTCCGAGTTCCCCCTTCCCCAGTGCCCGTGCCCAACTGCAGACATCCAGACGTTGGCGATTATGATTTATCGCATTTTAATCAATTTAAAATGTTTAAAAACGATACAAATCGGAAGAAATTATGAATGTGTTGCTGTCTTAAGGCTCCACAGTAGGCCAACAACAACAACAGCAGTCTCGACGACGACGACGACTACAAGCCAAAAGCCGAAGATGATCGTCAGCATGCGTTATCCAACGCGTACCTCGTTTGTATTTCACTCCAAGCCTACAAAGACTCTCCGATTACGCCCAGAGACTGTGGTCGCTGCGGAAATTTACGCGCACCACATTAGCCGGTGCAACAGGGACGGATTCCTTATATGACAACAGAAATACTTAAAGATATGCTAATATCGGCCAGGCGGTATTTTCGAATTTGTAGAATTTTTCAGCATATTCAGCATACCCCTTTCTTGATTCTGGATGATTTTCGAGTGCTGAGTACGAATCTCCACCATTCTGAAAACAGATTAGTGTTCAGCCATCGAAAGTAATCTTGAATCACCAATAACGCTTCAATATATTGGACCTTGTTGTCTACAGGTAGGTTGGGTTTGGAGGACTGTTTAGAACCTACCATAATTTTGACCACTCTTCATTCCAAAGATATAATGACCAAGAGTTTGTGGAAAAGTATGTAATTTACAGAGCGACAAACAGGTTTTGAACCGAACCGGTTGAAACACGGAATTACCACTTTCATTTAACTATGAACCGAACCTTGAACCTGTTTCGAACCTAAAATTTCGGTTCATGGCTTTATCGAATCGGCTATAGATGCTTATCAAGAATATATATTTTCTTTTTTTGTAACTTTGGAATCAAATTTTCATTTTTCTGTTCCGTCCCTGTTCAAAAACCCACAAAATAAAAAAAAAAACAGAATACATATTTTCGATCGCGTGCTGTGTGGAGGCCTGGTTACTGGGTAAGCCTCTCTCTGGGTTGTGCGTGGCGACGACACGGCGCAGGCAACGATTATGATGATTAAAATTGATAAGCGAAATATTTTTATCATTTCTCAAATTAACATTAACCAAATGCGATTATCACACAATAAGCTCAGCGGTTGCTGTTGTTGGTGTTTCTTTTCTCTCTTTCTTGTTGTTTGCTTTTTATGCGCTTTTATGGCCGCCTCCGCGACTCTTTCTGTACGTATAAGTTATGACTGGAACAGGATTTTGTGGTGTCAATGGCAGATTGCAGCGTAGGAAGGGGGTAAAGGTAAATTTATGTGGATTTGCCCGTTGGGTCAAGTCACGTTAAGGAAGTTTTATTAAAGCCAAACTTAACCTATGGTTTCGATTCAGCTAAAACGGTCTGAAGCGACGCGATTGCTTGAGCAGTTCAATTTTTCGTTTGTCTTCTTCGAATTTTTGCCGCATCTCGACAATATTTTGCATTTTACTTTCACGAATTTGAAAGGTATAAAAATTCTTGAGTTCCTTGGACTTTTTGCTGTTGGCCAGTTTGTTTTCGAGGCGACCAATGACGGATTCCTTTTGCTCAAAGCCTGAGTTGCGTCCCTCCTTGCCCACAGTGACCCATCCATCGGCATCGGCTTCGCTTGTTTTGGCAGCCTCCAGAGCTGCCAGCTCTCTTCTATCGTAGTCAGCCATATAGCTGGCAATCTCTTTTTTTGTTCTTTCCGGGTCTAACAAGAATTTTTGTTCGTATTCCTCATGCCACAGCTCCATGCCCAGCTTAATAAGGCACTCCTGGCTGCTGCTATTGAACAAATCCAAACTTTTGATGGACAAAGCCTTGCCTATGCTGCTGTTCTTCTGGAATACCACGTAGGCCACCTTGAACATAAAAGGTGTCCGAGTATGGGAGTAGGGCACATTT
This sequence comes from Lordiphosa andalusiaca, assembly GCA_035044965.1. NCBI lineage: Eukaryota > Metazoa > Arthropoda > Insecta > Diptera > Drosophilidae > Lordiphosa > Lordiphosa andalusiaca. The sequence continues at coordinate 155,922 of JAWNNM010002157.1, read as the reverse complement.
GTACCTTCATACCATTGAATGGTCTCCTCCTTTCCCGGCTTGGCGGCAAATTGAACACTCTCTACCTTTCCCGCTTTGCTAAAGAATGTCTCCAAGCTGGCCTCTGTTACATAGGGTGGTACGTTGAGCAGGAACAGTGTGCGGCCCTTGGGTTTGTTTGGGTCCATAAGCCGGATGAAGTGCTCCCGCATGTAAATGCTGTGGCAGTTTTTGGCCTCGGGTGACATTCGTAGTGGCACGACTGGTGGAAACGGAAACGTATGCTTTAAGTTGTGGACAATTGTTAAATAGTGGTAATCACCTTTGTAGCCTTCAATTTCCACCATTTTATTCGTTTATTGTTTAATTTATAATATTTCTGAATGTAAACACGTTTCGATAATATAGATACTATCGATGGGAGTAAGTATCGAAACGTAACGCAATGAGGAAACGTAAGACGTAAGCAAACTGGCCTTTGTGGCCAGTTTCCTGTCATGTTTTTTATAAGTCTGGCAGCACTGCGTCTGATTTGAACTCGGAGCGACTTTTGAAAAATTGATTTTTTCTATTTAAAAGTATATATGCAGGTAAATTTAAAACATTCATTTACTTTACATACTTTTCGGCTATTTCGGTCTCTACGAGGTTAAAACAAAATATATTTTAAATTTGTTAGAACCTGAACATGTTTTGCCACCTCTGAATCTGACCCCTCTGAAGTGTGTTTTTGAGTGATGAATTAAGGCATAATTATTAGAAAAAGACTTCAGTGTATAAGTGAATGCAGTACAGTCTCATCGAAATTCAATTAGGGGCATTTATGTTTTTTGTAACAGCTCTTCCAAATGGCAGCTATTGTAACACCTGACGGGTTCTGCCACTACCGTGGTCCAATGAGAGCTTTGTGCGTGTCTTTCGGCAGGTGAACCTAGCCAAAAGCAAGGCTGCTCAATAGAATGTATCATAAAACGTTAAATGCCACTTTAAGCACAAGGATGGATGGATGGAGTACCAGGATTGGTGGAAATTAAGAAAATTCTGGTTCTCAATATCAGTATTGATAATTTTTCAGCTTTTTTTAGGCTTCGGTTATGGATTGGCTCGGACGCGAAAAAATACAACACAAATTCCAGAGATTTTGACACTCGAGCGTTTTTCTATGGTAATTTTAAGCTTCAGCACATTGAAAGGAACCTAACAGCTGATTCGTGCTAGTAAGCCGAACCAAGAACCCAAGCAGTTATATTTGAAAATGCAGAACCGTGCAGAAAACAGCAGAAGATATTGGTTTGGTTTATTTTATCGACCACTTTGATAACATAAAAGCTACACTCACAAAAATAACAGTCATCGACCTTAAATTAGAAAATTCACAACAAAAGAGGGGTCCCCAAATATTTCAGAAAAATAATATCTAACAACAAGACTGAGGCCTTCTTAAAATAAACAACTTCTTCATAATTCTTGAAATTTCTTACAAAAAGAATACATTGATTTTCGGTCCAAAACTGTTTTATGTTTGGGCCATTCAAGTTGCACCTTTAAACTTCATTAACTTCTACAGGGTATCAGAAAGTCAAATGCTTGCTTATTTAAATTGCATATCTATTTGTATAATTTGCTTTAACTTTTCACACCTACGCGCCAGCTAAGCGAACATTTTTAATGAATCCCACAACTGGCAAACAAAATGTTTTCAATTCGGTGGCTGAAACGAAATGTTGACACCCAGTTTGATACTCACATTTGTGTAAGCTGCTTGGAAGTTCATAAATCTGTTTTTCTTTTTTGCTGCGGCTTAGGGGTTGCACCCCAGCATGTACACTAATTAGTCAAGGATCCGGCATTAAATAAGAAACTCTCCAACCGGCAACCTCAATAAAATGTGAAGCACGTGCCGCGCTGAGTCTTATTTAAAAATTTCTAAAAAATGTTCTCCCACATTATAGGCCTACATAAAAACAGGGAATTCCAAATTATGCTCACGTACTGCCAGCGGAAAGTTCAGGAGATATTTCATATTTGGGGTTCAACTAGTAGGTCCTCAGGCAAATTGTCAAAGCTTTGTCCGTTTCGCATTCCAAAATTGTTTATCAAATTAACTTGTGCTTTTAGCACAAATTTGCACATTTAATTACACTTGAGATTTGCTGCACAAAATCAAACCGCATTCAAATTGCAAAATGGGTGGGAGGGGGGGCATTTGGCCGGCAATCAAGGAGACTAGGTTGATTAATGATTTACATTGTATTTGCAATGTGTTTATACCTTGTAACGAATTTTCATAATACCCAGAACAATTTCAGTTGAAACAATAAAAATTGCAGATTTCAATTAATTAGCATCTATTCGCAGGTCACAGGACATCGCAGATAAACTTCCGCTAGGGTGGCCATTAAATCAACGTAGCGCCAGAATGTTGGTTCGGTTGCACTTGCGGCCAGTGGGCAGCAGTTTTAGTTTTCGGTCCATTTGACGGGCACACACACACACACACCACACACACACACACACACACACACATCACATACGAGAGGGCACGCTCCAACCGCTGGACAGAGCAAAACAAAATCGTATGAAAACTAAAATACGTGCAAAGTTTACAAAAAACATTTTGGTTTTCGGCTTCGCCCGATGCCGCTTCCTGCCTCCGTTCCTGTTGTTTAATTATTTGCCGTTTAGCCATTCTGTACTAGTTGAAAGAAGAACAAAAACTTTTTGCACAATTTGATTTCAGCTCATGTGATTTTCTTGGTGGTTTGACTGCAACTGGCATTGGAAATGTCAATGGCTTTTTTCGATGTTTTTCATATCTGGTTAATTTCTAAAAACTTTGAATATGAGGAACAATACGTCAGTTTTGAACAAAATTACTCATACGACTCGTGAACCAAACACATATTTTGTACACCGATAACTTTAACTCTTCTCAATTGATGTCTGAAATTCAAAAAGGCAATTAATTTTTTTGGAAATATGGCCCAAAAAAATAAATTGCCTCAAAACCCCGAAAATAACCTTAAATTCATGGAAATTTAGCCTAAAAATGGAGCCAAAGACATTTTAACCTTACTTTAAGGTCGCTTATGACCTTAACTTTTTAGGTAGTTTTAGCCTTGTTATAAGGCAAAAAATTGCCTAAAAGTTACGAATTTTGTTCCTAAATTTAAGGTCAAAAATTCCACAAAATTTTACAAATTTGCATACCTCTCTCTCCTCAAAAAGGATTTGGAGTTGTATAAAGCGCCACCGTAACAGCCTTGACCTTGTGTGGTGGTAGATAGTAGCATTGTGTTGAAATTCAACCTTCTGAAAAACTCTTAAAATCGTTTTTTTAAATATTTACCTTACCTTAACTGGGTCTCGAGCCCGGGTTCTTCGGCTATCAAACACTAATGACATGACGTCTTAGCGTTGTCTGCCATTGTCGATACGCGAGATGTTGGGTCAAGTTACTCTAAAGAACCCAGTCATTTTAGCTGGCAAAATTTTCAGTCATTTTATTGTTGAGGAAATAGTAACTTTAATACTAGGTAAAATTTTCCTAATTTTTGTAGTGTATTAATGTTAACTTAAGCATTAGATTGATAATATTTTCTATGTTATACATTTTTTTAACAAGGAATTCTTTTAATATAATATATGACTTGAGATTTAAACTGTGCCACATACTATAGAGATTCTTTGTACAGTCAACTCCCACTAACAAAGGAAACGTTCTAACATCTGAGCCACGCAGCTTACTACCAGATGAAAGCTGAAGCTAACAGTGATTCTACTGTTTTATTAAACGTTTAGGAAACGTAGCCTTAAATTTAGGCGACCATTTCCTCAAAAAAAAACTGGCAGAAAGTTTGTTTTTTATGTCAAAATCTGACCGCTTAGGTAAAAAAAATGCCTTAAAAGTTGAATTAAAGGCAATTTTTCTTTTTAGGAACTGCTTTACCTTAATTCTAGGCTGCTCTTTTTTTTGAGTGTTTCTTATTGAAACCAATTTAAACTGAAAGTCATCGGAAATGGGATCCAAACTGTTTAATAAAAAAACAAATCCTTGATAAAAGACAATGAATAAAATATACGTATTGGGAAGATAAGAAGATTTTTTAATTTCAAGTCAAGGAGTCAGGGGGCATGGCAAAATTTGAACATAATCTTTGTCTGTCTGCAATTATAGGAAGTTTATGTTTGTGATTTCTGTTTGCCTATGGGGACAAAAAAACGGACAGATGACTAATTCGACAAGGCTGTTAATGCTGTTCAAGAATATATATATATAGTATTTAATGTGGTCGGAGATGCTTCCTTCGCAGCGTTACAAGCGATTGGACAATTTGAATATACCATCATTTATATACAATCATAATATACAATTATCTTTTATTATTTTTCAAATTTGTATTGAATTTAAATTAAATCAACACCGACTATTTATAAATGAAAAAAAAATATGGAAATAGGCAACACTGCGCATGAGTGATTCGAAAAAACTTTGGATCCTCGGCGCGCCACTTAAAACTCAATTTTTTCTACTTTTGTTTTTTGTACGTCTATTAAACACCAAGGCTTATGAGATGGCTCTCAGGAAGTCCGCTCTAATGTGCATTCATTCGTTGACCTTGAGCCAGCCAACAAACAATTTGGTACCCAAAATTGAAATTTGGTTTAGTGAGGACCCCTCCAATCGACCCCTATCCCCAAATGGAGCTAAAAGCAGAAAACCTTTAGGAGTCCACTGCTTTAACTATTTCTTGGTCAATGGTTTTTACTGATGGAATTCGCGATCAAAGTACAAAGCGACTGTAGTTCGAGCTGTGGGCCATTTTGATGAAAAACATTGTCCATGCCGATAGCAACCAAAAATACCATTTCAATAGACAGGTTTGAACCACATAAAGTATATATATTATTGATCAGCATGACGAGCTGAGTCCATATAGCCATGTCCGTCTGTCCGTCCGTCCGTCCGTCTGTTCCTATGCTGTCAGTTTTAAAGCTATCGCGACCAAACATGAAGTCTTCTGGTACAAATACGCTGCACATTTGTCGGAACCGGCCGGATTGTATGGCCATAACATATAGCTGCCTAGGAACGACCGGGCGACAAACTACTTCTACTGAGAACAACTTTTTTGTTTTTAATGCAAACGTCTCCAAGCTCCGTATTTACTCCAAGATTCTGCCAAATTTGGCCGAAATCGGACATCTACATAGTATAGCTGTCATACAAAAGAAGAGTCAGTAATATAGTCTTATTGAGAAAAGCTTGTTTGTTTTCAGTGGTTATGTCCTTCAATTAAGTTAAACGAGAGCGTAAGTTAAAGTCGGCCCTGCCCGACTTCGAAATACCCGTTACTCAAGGTAATTAGTGTTTAATAACCTCATGCGGCTCAGATAAGTATGCAACGTTTTTTAACAATGCCATTTATTATCCGATCTTTATGAAATTTAATTTTTTTTTAATTTAACTTAACTTTTTTAAATGTCAAAATAAATTTTAAAACAAGTAAGAACAAAAAATGTTCCCCTTTTTGTGTTCTATTGGGCGTTTAAACTTGTAAAAGATCCCCGGACACCCTGTATATACTTTATGATATCGGAGATGCTTCCTTCTGCCTGTTACATACATTTGGACGACTTTAGTATACCCTTTTTACTCTACGAGTAACGGGTATAAAAACGTGCTGCAAGGGAATACAAACTTTGGCCGAGTCAAAGATAACTTTCCTCCATTTTTAGAAGTATTTCGGATTATTATAACCTAAATTTCATATGCCAGAGACAACTAGAACTCCCAAAAAAACTCAGAACATCGTGGCGCACACAACTTATCTATTTTATTTACAGTATTTATATAGTATCGCAAAACATAATAGTCATTTAATCAAGAAGCGGAAGCAAACAGTATCTTCAATTGAGTGGCCTTCCCTTGGTAAATTCATATTTCTTGTACACTTCCATCGAAATCTGCAAAAAAAGGAACAACACAATTATATTTAGTCAATAAAGACATCTTATGTCTATCCAGTTAATGTATGAAATAACCTTTTAAAGCCAATCATCTCTAATTCATGGGCCTGCTCTCTCAGTTTTCCATTTCTACCTGTTTCCATGCGGTCAAGTTTCAGCTTTAGCTTTTTTTTTTTAGCCAATTGTGCGTAAAAACTTTCCCAGTGATTTTTGTCGCATGCGTGATTTATGTGCGTCTGCGTCCACATTTGTGGCACGCCATTGTGGCACACACAAGCCAAAGCCAAAGTCCGGCGAATCAAGCCAATGTATTGTGCAATGGGTTGAATTCACAAACCCATTTCCATTTAAGGCGTCACGTGCCACAAATTTATTTGATTGCCACAATTTGTCAGAGTCTCAAATTGTGGGCTGTAATTGGTAAATTAAGAGCTTAAAAGATTGTTGCGGAATATTTTTTAGGATCAGGAAATGCTTTTTAACCTGGATATAGCTTAGTTTTTGGCCATTTGATTTTAAATTTCCCCAAATTAAATGCGAGAATTTCAAACTCTCAATGACAACAAATGCCGCTGCACTCGCCCAAAACCTCAGCTAAACAACAAACAACCACAGCAGCTAACATTAAACGCATAAAACGCATCTCTAAGCGGCTACACCACATCATGGCCCTCCTCCTGCTATCCTTTGTTATTGTTGTTGTTCATTATGGTAGATTTAAGTTCAACCAAAAAAAATGTAATATGCAAAATGTTTGGCATTCAAAACGTGACCCAACAAACATACCCCGATTTGATTTGGGCAGCGGAAAAACAACGCAGACCCCATAAAAATTCTCCGAGTTACCCATGATTAATCGGTCAAACACTTTTGTCTAACGTTATTTTCATTAATTATGCCTTGATTTGTTGTTTGGGGGAGAAAGGGGGGCAGACGATATGAAACTTTTCGTCTGGTCCGCGCTTTGCTTCTCATTAGTGTCGTTGACATGCCACGCCCACTTAGATGGCGTTGCGGCGATAAGCTGCCCCAATCTTGTCGACAATAGAACGTTGGAGTTGCTTGCACAAAACTTGCACAAAAGGTTAAAAACTTTTCTCATTAATTATGGAAAGCAACCAACAATACAAAAAAAAAAAAAATTATTTGGTCAAAGAAAATTTGTCAAGAGCCTTCGTCTTGATGGGTCCTTCTATTGGCTATTTGTAATTTATGCGGCATTAATTTTTATTTACCAATTTATTAACCCCGAAGCAAGCCCAGCAGCGATGGCATTAGCGATAAGAGAGACATTTTTTTTTGGGTGGGTTTGCTAGGTGGCGGTAAAAAAAAATAACGCAGAATGCTGGAAAAACCACACACCGAAGTGGCACAATGCTCTTACGATATCAAAAGGTAATAAAGGATAATAATAATATCTACACAGAGGAATATGGCCGAGAACATTCGACTTGAGTTAAAAGGCTATAAATGGATCTCATTTGATAAAATCGTAAGTTAATGTCATTTAAGGCTTAAATCAAATTTAAGAGATAAAAGTAAGTACAAAACCCTGAAGAAATCCAGTTTATAAAAGTATTCTTTTTTCCTGCATATTTGGTCCTTGGAAAAAGGCCGATATAAACAATTTTCTGCATTTCTAGGTCTAGTTTACGGTAAATCCATTAGAGATATGAAGTTTCTAAAGCCAGATTCGGTTTCAGCATGAAAAACTTCTCCAAAATCAATCATTGTTTTAGCATTTGAGACCCTGTGCTAAGAAAAATTCCCACATTTGGACAATTTGATTAATATTTCTAACCCAAGCATCTGATTGCGGACTTAGGTTTTATTGAATAGTTAATATACCAGCAGTATTCGAAAAATTTTTAAAAAATTTCAGGATTTTCTTCATTAAGAGATAAAACGATTGATCAAAATGCTTATGCCAACAGTGGACAACAACTTCAGCGACAACCCCACCCAATCACGCCACCAATCACACGTCCATTTTCTAGAGAAACAACGATGGAGTCGGTCCGACCACGAGTCAGCCTAGAATTGGGCGCTGTTTAAGACCATTTGGCTGCCTTTTTCTGTCAGAAATTTGAGACAACATGACTGTTCATATTTTGAGTCTGCACCATTCATACTTTCTGAACCGGGGTTTTACCTCTGCGTAGAGAAAGAGGGACACAATGAGTGATTTAACTGCAATCGCTATTTGGCTTAAGAGTTTTGGATGCCGACTCATCATCACATATTATGGGGCCGCATTTGTTCTTCAGGTGGAGATAGCGGTGAATCATCCTAGTACGAAATGCCTATGTACAGCCAATATCTCGCATATCGCTAATACAGGATCCAACCAACAACCTCAATTACTTACAAGATCGAAAGTGAGGTTCTGAATTGATTACCCTTATCTCCGAAGACCTCTTTGATCAACTGGTTTCATGGAAGGTGCTGCCACAGCACTCCTTCTCTGATCACAGATACATAGAGGTCCTTCTAACATACAAGTGTCCTACACCCAAAAAGATACAGAGCCCGAAAAAGACAAACAGGGAAGTACACAACAAACTTCTCTCACAAAAACTTGAACCGTCCCCACCATATACACCTAGGACGGGTTAACAGATAGACGATCTTGTCGATACGCTCACCAACGCGTATGCTCTCTTATTTAATAGGGCTTGCCCCCCTAGAAAAATAAAATCCACCTTTAAACACTCAGAAAAAAATCAGTCCAAAATCTACCTAAATCAAAGTAGAGTAATCCCGTTTTTTCGTAAATCGTGAACAGTGGCTCTCATATTATGAACATTTTTTTGAACGGCATATGGGCGGCGGTCATATGGGCATGTTCTAGGACCATTTTGTGCTCGCTATATTATAAAAGAAAAAAGAGATAGAGGTTCGACATGTACATACATATGCTTCCTATATATCCAGGCAGATCAAGTTTATTTTTAATATTAGCCACGTCTCTCCGGCGCAATGCAAACTTAACTCTATTTGCTTTTATGGGGTCGTATATAAAGTTCAGCACTTTGGACTGCAAAGTAAAATATTTGTTAAGCTCACTCCGATCGATTCTATGGCAGCTAAATGAAATTTTAGCTTGATTCGGCTGGGTCAAACCAGATATGTACCTGAAAATCTAGATATACTTTTATGACCTCTAACGTATTATTTATCTCATATTGAATGTGGAATAAAAGTAGCCTTGTCTTAATGGAAGGATAACTTCTAGTTTGTTTATAATTATCCAATCGTTCTGATAAAATGGATCAGTGAATGGAAAAATTGATAAGAGAAGCTCGAGAATTATTATACATAGTTCCGTAAATGATTTCGTATTTTATTTTTTTAGATAACTTTGAAGTGGTTGTCACAAAAATGGTTGTTCAATGCTATTTGAACTTAAAAACATCGCCACAATTCCACTGGCAACACTGATTTTCGCTCTCCATATCATGAGAATTTCGATAAACCCCTCCCTTAGTAAGGGTATCCAAACAAAAAGTAAAACGTCTCCCAGTCATTTATCACTGATAATTCGTATAAGGAAATGGAAACCCAATGTCAGAAAAAACCAATTTAAAGTAAATTAGCGCAATGCCAATGCTTGTTAAACCCGATGGAGAGGGGTGAAACCACAGCAGGTTGTGAGGAGAAGTCAACAGAAGCAGGTGCGTGTCCTTTAGGCCAAACAAATGTGTGGAACACTCGACTTGGCCAACTTCACACACACCCACACACATATATGTATGTGGTGGCCTTTCATTTCCTATCAGATCACGTACGGGCGCGTGTTTAGCAGCGAGAAGAGAGAAGTCTTGAGGCTCAGCCAAAATAGTGCAGACGTTGCGCCTTGGAATTTATTGCACGTGGTAAGTTGGTTAGACTCTGACTGGGGATGGGGCTTGGACTGCAGATTAGACGCCCTGATAGACACAAAATGGTTTTTTCCTCGAGTTGAACTTTAGACATGGACAAAAATTTATTGCAAGGAAAGAAGGAAAAGAAGGATTGTGTGTAGAAGTGTGAGTGGGACTGCCTCGTTTTGTTTGAATGAAGTTGCCTACTTTGAGGCGTAGTAACTTGATCTGAATCTGAGATAGTTTGTGGCTGGCAAATGGCTTCTGGCAGTTGCAAATTCAAAGTAGTTTTGACTGATGCATGAATGAATGAAAAAGAGTCATGGCTTTTTAAATTGTAAGATTGAGCAATGAGCTTCAAAATGTTTGCTCCAAAAAAAGGTCAAAAGGTAAATCAACCGAAGCATGATGCCCTGCAAACATTTTACTGTCATTCTGTTCTCTCTCTCTCGGGTAGAAGAGTGTTTGACTAGAGTTTTAGGGGAGAGTTTGGGATAAGTTTCGAGACTCAATATATTAGATATTGCAGCTTTAACTTGTAAGCACACATTAATGTGATTGCTATTGACGCGAAAATTTAGCAAGTCTTAAAGGAGTGTATAATTTTTCGAACCGCCTTAAGAAGGTACGGTTCATTGTAAGGTCCGCTTCAATGGATGCGGACCCCCGGAGTTGCATTGTATCGTGCTAAGGAAAAACAAGTAAGAGCGATTATTGGACAGCTCCGACTATTAAATACCCAATAACTTTAAAACTTCGGTCTTTTTAGTCAGATCTTATCAGATTTTTCTGTGGAGTTTCGGTTAGCAGGTTCATACCGAAATTTACCAATAGTTAATGTTCCAAAATTCAATTTTATTACACCCTCTTCCGATATATAATCTTCTTCATAAACCTACAAATAACAGATCAAAATTTAAGATAATCTGACACATAGAATCATAGAAAAGCATTGTTTTCAGCATTAGCCGGAACTGCGAGAGAGCCTAGAGGAAACTGTTAAGTCAATGGAAGTAAGGGGCTTTTGAAATTCATCCATTTCGAGAAGTAGCTTGGGGACAAATGGGACCCCATGACATATTCTGCGATGATGCAAACATCTAAGATCGTTTAATTTTAAGAGTGTCGCAAGGAGCCAAAATTAAAAACTTGTTTCAACACGATGATATAGTTAATAGAGCATTTACTCATAATATATTACATTATTTAGATCCGATTTTTACACAGGGATATCAAAATTAGCGACTCGCCGCTTCTACACAGAGAAAAAAAAGGAAGATTTCCGGTATCCATTTGGGAAGGATATGTCTGAAATATCCTTTTAATCATCCAACGGAGCTAAAAATCATCCAAAGCATATGAAAAATGATGACCCTTGGGATGATTTTTCAGCTTCGTTGGATGATTTAAAGGATATTTAAGACATATCCCTCCCAAATGGATACTTTTTTGGGACTTTTTTTTTTCTGTGTATAAGCGGCAATCCTAAACTAAACGCAGTTCGAACTGTTAAATTTCACACGAGAGATGTAGAAAGCAGAAAGTTAAGCGTGGCGTGTAGAAAACGATGCATGTAGAAAACGATGCATGTAGAAAACGATGCATGTAGAAAACAATGCATGTTGAAAACGATGCATGTTGAAAACTTAAATGCTGAGTGGACAAAGGCAAAGCATACAGTATATTACAATATTATAACACTCCCACTTGAAAATGTTGTGTTTTCTACATTAACGCTTAGATATTGAAAACCTACATCCGCGTGTAGAAATTCTATACAAAAATTGTAGCTGAAAATTACTTCAGAATGGCAATGTTTTTCATTTAGAAAGTGGTTATTTACAGGCAACATGTTGGTTTTTAAAGTTAAAATCTAGGATTTGAAATGCTGAATGCTACCTATAGAAAATCAACACGAAACGTGATGTTGATTCATTCGATCATCATCGCTTGGCTGTTCGCTGTATTCTGTTTGAGGCAATGCCGCGCGAGTGCTTGGTAGTCGTATGGGCTGATATGCAGGCATTTGTGTTTAAATTGCAAATATACGACTAGTGAGTTATGAGTAGACATCTGATTATAGGTAAAAACATATTTTTAAAGGGCGGCTACACGAAATATCTGATTGTACACAAATTTGTTTCATTTAAAGTAGATTATTTTAAATCCTCCTGAGTTAATTTTGCATATTTTACATATTTATATATCATCGACGTAAAATCATATTTGAGAATATTTCGACCTATTCCGACCTCTTTTGGAATACGTCATATGCTTTTACATATTCTGAGAGTAAATATATGCTCCCAAATAGCCGTACTTTCAACTTAATATGCCTTTTATGGAAGGTCAAAATAAGAAGTTCCAAAATTTTGCAGCCCGTAAGCATGCAAAATATTTATCTTATAAATTAAAGGCGTAAATTGTAACATGACTTTAGGTATTGAACCTGTAATATACCTGGAGTAGTCTGAGAAATTGGTGGAGATTAGAAATTGCGAAAATTAGAGCAAAGAATCGTACTTCCAACCATTTTTTCGTTATTTACGAACCATTAAATACCAAACAAACAACAATGAGAATAAGAATATGTCACTCTTTTCTATCGATTAAGTGTTAAGTCATTCCAGAACTATTGCATGGGCTTTATTACTGGCTGGGGGTTCTTATTGGAAACCTTAAAGTTATATACTCAATGAACTTGTTATTCAATTACCTGCATAACTATGATTGTTATCTTACTGAACCGCGATAGAATACCAGTAAAGAAAATAGACCGAAGCATAAAAACTTTTTCAAAATAATTTCAAAAGTGACAAATCAGTAAATCGCAGAAACAATATCAATGCAAACAGCCTGACAGTCCACCACAGAAACCTATCAGAAGTAATGCATAAGCGATGGGCAGCACTTACCAACTTTGGGAGGAACAGAGTAGTTTATACTCGGGCATAACTTGAATACGATCATCTCTAAAAATTAGGAATATTAATATTGGTCTAATGCCAACATTTCGCGATTCTTACACCATAAACGAAAAAAACCTAAGATCCGATGTCTATTCATAATATATGACACTATTTTGTTCCAATTATTCTGTGCAATTTACTATCCTCTTTTACCATAATGACACTCATTATTATAAGCCTTAAACATTTTTACAGAGTGTTGGAAAAAACAATTCTGCGTGCAGACCAAGCAAATTACGTTTCCCATAAGATAGAGCATTTAACTGTTGTCTTGAGAAACTCACTCACCCATTCTATTTAAATTTAAGTTCTATTAGATTCCCATAATTTTAAACACTCTTGTCCGAACTTTCTTCCATCATTCAGCTCCATTCCTATGTGAGCGCTTGGCAATGCATAATTCAAACACAAAACTAAAACAATTGGCACAAAATTCATGCGGGAACTGAAAGCCAAAGTTGAGACCTAACACAAAACACGAGTCAAGTCACAAGCTGTTTCACAAATCTCCTAGGATTTTTATTGGCAAGTTGTGTTAAGAAATCTTTTTAAACAATTTCATCTCATGCTTCATTTTGTAGCTTAAGGGGGCGGTTGCTTAAATTTTCTTATGGTTTAACTTTGCGATGTTTGGAGTAAGATTAGCAGATGTGCTCCTTCGCCTCAAACTAACAGTTGGACCTTTACTGACGTGACATTGTTCAGTATAATCTACTTTCAAGTAGCCACAAGCAACACCCTGGTCCCTGTAATCTCAGCTATGAGTGTGTGTGTGTTTGTCCTGGCAAAGGACAAACTGTAATTTTATGCAAAAGAAAATGCTGCATGGTAAGCTTTTTCTTTCAAGATAATGTGCACAATTTTTGACATTTTCTCAGAATTACTTTATGTATGTATTTTGCCAAATGAAAAAGTCACAAAAACAGAGCTGAAAACTTTTGACAGCACGGGGGAAGGGAGGATTTACAACAGCTTAAAACCAAATTTTATTACAATTTTATAGTTTTTCGAACGGACCATTAAATGAACTAACCGGTTTAAATAAATAAACAAGAAAACTGCCAATCAATTTCACCTTTACTTTTTTTATCTCAGTCATAAAAGGGAGCAGTTTTTATTGGAAAGTTTTGGTATAAAACCAGAGAAAATTTTTCAATTTTTCGGCAGTTGAATCTAAAAGATGAAGTTGGCAGTCGTTCTCGTTTGTTTGGGTAAGCTGCAAATATCTAGTGGAATACAGAATTAATACCCGTCCTCAGGTTTCACGCTGGCCCTCGCATGGAGTCCGAGTGATCCCATGCCCTCGTTACTCTCTTATATCTTCAAAAATCAAAAGCAACGCAATTTGGCTAAGATTAAGCTTCCACCTCAAACAGTCAACTTTGTTGGACCACGACATGCCAACGCCAAACAAGAAGTGGATGACGATGGCTATAATGATGACTACAATGAGTATGCAGATGATTCCTACGAATGGCGATGATAAACACATAGATACACATGCACACACTCTCTAGCGTTTATTTAACTGCAAGCTGTTAATTAAATTTGTATTTTTTTTTTAAATTCAACTTGTCGCAGTGTCGCCTCGGCATGCGGCTTTTACTTTGGCTTGGGTATTCATTGAAAAATCCGCAACTAATTAGGACACGAGGCAAGCAGAGCGAGGCGAGTTGCACGTAACTGTGGTCCGTGCTTGGCTTTGGGGCCTGGCCTGAACGAGATAAGCTGAATGGATGTAGGAAAGGAGAGAGGATGCCTTTCAGACAGCAGGCACGAGACTAAATAAACAGCCAGACACATGAGCAAATTAACAGTATTGCATTCATTTCAAGGAAAACACATTTCCACATAAGATGAGTAGCAAAGGATTAAACATTGAAAGCGAGATGATATTTAAAGCCGGTTGATTGAAACAGTAAATTGTTTAACAAATTGTGAGATGGGCTGAACTAAAACGCTTTATTGAGGAGCGACTTTTTATTTTCGACAATGAGCTATAACACAAAAAACGGAGAAAATTGTACGTTTATCTGTTACATAACAGTTATCTACACTCAGAAAAAAATCAAGAACTTTGTACTTGAATTAAGTACAAACGGTGTTAGTAGTAAGTACATAATTCTTTTGCGAAGTTCTTTTTTTAATCCTGAAATACTGGATTTAAGACCATATTTTTGATATCTTAGGTATATTTTAAATTATTTAAGAATCTTGTTGATCATACTTTTAGCTTATAATGATCTCAAGTCAAGCCCAATTATCTCTTAAAATAAGTACAATGCTTAAAGTCCAGTAATTTCTAATGCCAGCCCAACAACATTCTACAAAGAAAATAAGAGTTTTTCAAACAAGTACAAAATATTCTTGGTTTATGCCCATGCAAATTAGAAAGCTGTTCCCACTTTGCTCTGAAACGTAGTTTCTTTATTGAACCAAAGAAATGTATAATGGCCACAACCAAAGAGCAAGTTAGAGCTGTTTTCCAACACAAAAGTGTTAGAACTGGTTGGGAATTTTAAGACCATAGTCGTTTAAAAATGATTTGCATTTTCTGTTGCACACTTTTCTGAATTTTTCATCTCACTGTGAGTAAAAAATGTTCTTGATTCAAGAACGTTTGTTCACAGTTCCATAAAATTACCAATCATATTTCAGTTTCAGAATGTCTCGTACTTAATTTTAGTACACCCAAGAACGTAATTCGTTCAAATTTAAGGTATAAAACGGTTGGAAATCTATTCAGTGGGGTCTAGATCGCCGGTAGCCTTTTATTTCAAATTGAGAAAGAAACTTTCTTATATTGAGTACAACCAAAGATTTATAGATTTATAGATGGTAGCTAACATTGGCTTGTAATTTCTGATTTGATCCTCATGAGTCAAATATAAATATCTATATATCTTTGATATAACGCGGAAAGTGATTTACCAAAGATTTATGGATATTATAGATGACGCATGTGAAAGAAAACGCGACTATTCCTGGCACGATTGTTCCTGACATTGGCCACCAATTTTCAATTTGTTCCACATGCGTCATCTATAATATCCATAAATCTTTGGTAAAACTGACTAAAAGCGCTTGAATTGATAATTTGTGATCAGTTCACGAGTCGTATTTGTAAATTTTCGCACCCATTCAAACTTACTATACAATTTGTAGGTCTTTACAACTATTGATAATACAACTAAAACTAGCTTTGGCAATACTGAGACCTACTTCTGTAGTGATGAGTGCAAAAAGACCTTAATTCAATATTCATACAAAGCGGAAATTTAAAAATGACTTATTCTTAGTTTTAAGGAACTATTTTATTGAAACAAAAGAGATGAATGAGGGTTTTGCTGGTTGTCTAAAGAGATGTCCAATCCCTCGGTATATTGTGGAGCTAGGAGATGTGTCTGATCTGCTTATAGCCCCCTGATTGATGTTCCAAAATTAATCCATTTGTTTTGCTTTTATGATATTTTTTCGAGTGTAATGACCAGGTTTCAGATAACATTAATTCTATCATCGTCGCAATGCTTTGTGTGAACAAGACAGTTGTTCTATTCATATCAAGTACTGTAACGAACATAATGTTTATGTATTAAGCGGTCACTCTTCTATAATAATATACTTAATAAATTTATAAGCACTCAGTAAAAAAAAACTAAACAACAAAAAAAAACTTCACTTACATTCGACACACAAATTGCACTGGTCTATTCTTAGATTAACCTAATTTGCTAGTTAAATATTTAAAGACATATTCCTCTTAGTCCTTTCGCAGCTCAGACATTGAACAAAATATTTTCACTAACTCATTAAATAATTTAAGAACAACACCACAACGAACAAAACCAACGAACCACAAAACAATTACAACTGTCAACATTCTCTCCGACTAAACTGACACATTGTTTTCACCTATTTAGTCACGAGTGGTGGGCGTGGACACTTGCGAAAACTATTGATTAGTATTTGAATAATAGATGCACTTGGTAAATTATAGTAGGAGGGGGGGGAGGGCTGGGGAAGGCATACATAAATGAACCACGTTACGTGGGCAATCGCAGGACTAGTTGGTTAGAACGAACGCCTTTGTTTGTTTATCTCCAAAGATACTTCAAGTGAGAGGAGAGGCCAACACCCCGCCCCTCCACCCGCCATGGCTAACCACTCGAAAAATGCACCCAAGCGTAAACTGTTGATGCCCCTAGAATGGTGGAGCATTCGTTGATTTTGGTCTCTGCTGCTCGTTGAAAATTTACATTTAATGAGGTTTAAGTAAGTGCAAGGTGCGAAAAAGTCGCAAGAGGAAAGTGAAATAATATGATGAGGACTGTTTAGAAATGCTGAAAGTGATATGAATGGTGGATTGAGGGCTTTCGAGTGTCACCAAATTTAAATTCAATGAGTTTTTTATGCACAAGAGTTGAAAAGGTGGATGAAAGAATTAAAAAGGAAAGGAGCCCAAGAAGCAATTAAAGTAATTGAACTTTTAAGTTGGACCATTCGGCAATGTACTATTGTGTTAATTGGTAAAGGGTTTAAAAATGCCTTATTCTTATACTGAAATCTTGGTAACAGATGGAAGCCAGCGACTTCAGTTCTTACTCAGCAAAACTTGTTAATAGAGTGAAGTTAAATTATGTTAGAGCTGATCAAACCCATAAAAAATTAGTTACTTACAAAATTTTTAAGTACAAGTAAGACAGTAAAATGCTCCGTATGTAATTTACTGCTGTAACAGCAACAATTACCAGCCTTCCTGCTGCGCTGAGTCAGCGGACTTTCTTTTGCCCACAACTTCTCTACCTTCTTCTAAAAATTAGATTAAAATAAAGAAAATCGCCCTACAAATTTGGTCATGAGAGCTTACTTTGCTAAAATACATTTAGGGTATTCACGACCCCCTGTTAATAAATTGAGAAAAATGTAAATTTTGTATAAGTCAAAAACAAGAAAAATAAATCAACACAATTGTTCTGGTTGGTTGGAGAATTAATTTAAAATTTGACAATTCAACAATTCTGTGGCTGAACGGGGGATTGATTTTCTCCTTCTAGTTTTCAACTTGTAAATAAGTTTACATTTTCTCAATTCAACGACTCTACAGCTTCACTGGAGAGTTGTGAATACCCTAACTGTTTTGTTTCTAATATCTAGAAAGGGCCATAGAATATAGAAAATATTTTAAAATGAAACAAGAAAGTCGGTCAAGCCCGACCATAACACACTCTGTACCAACGAAATTATACGCTCAGAATACATTTTGATGCTGCAGTAGCAACTGAAAGCAGCGCTGCTACTGTGCTGCAGCAGCGAACAGTCTTTTGATAATAGCTCGACAACCGTTTTCGTTTCCTTCGACAAGTTATCCCAATTACTAAATATGTTCATGAACGAAGGAACGAACCATTTATCTTTAAAACTTTGGGAGATATGACTTTTTTCTTAGTTGCGGGGGCGGGAGGGGGCGTGGCCAAAAATGAAAATAAACTTGATCTGCTTGCAGACAGAAGAAGCATATGTCCCATACAAAGCTCTATCTCTTACCATCTCTGAGATCTGTGCGTTCATACGGAGAGACGAACAGACGGACATGGCTATATCGACTCAGCTGTTGATAATGCTTCCTTCTGTCTGTTACATACAGGGTTGTCCATACTTTTGCACAAACTTTAAATACTCTATTTACCTACGGTACAGAGTATAATTACACAAATATATTGCGAATCAGCGCTCTAAGAACCTCTAATTTCTGGCCCACCACTGCTTTAGACCAGCGATGCCCAGCCGTATGCTCTCTGTGTACGTTTTGTTTTTGTAAATGCACCGAGTATAGGAATGCTATGATCGTATACACATGTGGGCGCGCGGTATACATAACGCCACACATGCAAACGATTTTGAGTGTACGCGTCGCGTGGAACATCAACCGGGTTTGCTCTCTTCTTTGATTGGTGTTTGCGCTCGCAAGCAAAACTGACCGACAACAAAAAAATAAATTGCTCCCTTTTTAGTATTGGGGCCTTTTCTTTGTGAGTATTGGTGAGTGCTCTGGGCATGCCTGCTTTAGACTGTTAGAAATAGTCAAATCAGCATAAATCTTAATATTCTAGGTATATGGTAAATATAATTCTTCTTAGTTTTTCAAATAATCTAGAAAATTGCTATTATTTTGAGGTCAAGCTTTAGGGTTGGTGTTTTTCATTTCCAAGACTTAAATTCTGTTGATAATAGAAAGTTGTCCATAATTTTCAGAAACCTTTTTGGTTAAACCCCAAAAATGCCTTCTTGCTACCTCACCTGCTTTCTGCTTTATATCAGAGATGCTTCCTATTGCCTGTTGCATAGTTCTTACTCCTTGAATAGTGAGTAAAAAACAGCTTTTATAAGACCATGTTCTTCTATTACGACTCTTACTAGTATTACTAAAAGAGTATGCATAAAATCTTTATAAGTCGGAAGTGTCATTGAAATTTTGTGTTTAATAGTGTACATTTCGAAGTGCTCTGGTCTAACTTAATGTGTGCAAGCCTTACAATTATGCTCGGTTGCTTTGAGTTGGAATCGGCAGCTTAAAACCAAGTAGCTTTGAATACTAATCTATGGATAACTAAACCATATACCGTAGAATCATAACTTCCTTTTGTCACTTAGCATATAAAGTCATCCCAGCTTAACTCAAACTGCAACAGTTTAAAAGCTTCGGCAAAGACATCATTTGTTTTCTTCCACCTTACCACTTAAATTATTTAAAAGTCTGCCGGAAGGGCAATTTGCATTCACACCCTCAAACAATTTAAAGCATACTTTTCTGGGCGCAAACGAAAATCGAAATACTAATTAACTGTGTCTCAAAACACAAAGTTAATCACATTTTAATCATTAATAGCATCGACCAATTGCAATCTCAAAATTGACAAAACAAACCTCATTCGTCAGACAATCCCCAAGAAAACTGACTTTGCTGAAACCCTACCCAAATACTTTTAGCCTCATCCATGGGTCGTGAACGCAAACTTGCAACCACATTTGAGCATTTTCACTAATTAAACTGACATGAAAGCCACAACACAACTCAGTTTCAGGCAGCAGTGCTCGTCCCCAATTCTAACGCGACACCTGGAAAAGTTTTCTTCTTTTTTTTTTTTAATGCTGTAGAAAATTAAAATTTGTGTGCTTGGCAGGCGCTGATGTAGATTGGTTTCTGGGACGGGTTGCGGTGACAACTTTTTATTCCAACTGTCATTTGCCAGACGACCCCTCGAAGTAAGATTTAATTTGTTGCTTTTTAATTTCGACACTCACCTGACAATGCGGATGAATTTAGAGATCCAGATGCTTGCCCGTCGTCTCCAGGCCCGTGGCCATGATGGGTAACTGCAGCAGTCCACGATGCATTTTTAGTGCAGCCCCAGCCTGATTCTTACCATTGGCAGGGCGTAGACTCTCATTGCGCCAGGAGCCACCCAGCCATCTTCGATACGTCTGCTCCGGTCGGGTATTCGAGAATTTGTGAAATGAAATGGGTAAATGGTGTAACAGCAACTCCTGTGAATAGTCCTGCGGCCTGGCCTGATGCAGACCCAGCGCTGGCACAGCCCACACACCAAGAGTCTGCAAGCAATAACCGAGTATCATGTCGTCAGGAGCATTGGCCGTAGGACAGCTGCACTGTTCCACAATGAGCTTGACGAGCGGCAGGCTGAAAACAATACCAGCTCCACCTGTATGATAGTTGAAGCCATCGGGCGCATACAAACGGTAGCCATAGCGTTCACCCACATATATGTGCTCAGTGTGATTGTAGCGGCTCAGCAGGGCAGTCAATCGAGTCACACTATGGCGGGTAGAGGGGAAATAACAATTGCAGGATGAGAGCGATTTATCAATAAAAATATTTTTAATTGAATGCACCGTCATGCGTTAAAGCCGGAACAATGCAAAAAATTGGCATTGGAATTATTGGGTACAGAAGGGGCTCGACTACTTCTACAGTCACCCAATCATACCATATGTAATAAGCTGTATTCAGACAGGCTAAATATTTTAAACGGCTTTGAAATGGCATCGTCATGTAAAGTTTCTTTCCAGCAACCAGAGACGGAAATTAAACAATTTATATAAGAGCATGGGGCTCTTGTGGGAAGAGACACCGTCAATCTCGGAAATTTTTAAAACAATCCTTTTTCGGATTGTGTGTAGTTTGAATATCGAGATCAATTTAAACTCGTGCAAACTTGCATCTAGCCAATTTCAAGATCAAATGAACTACGAATTTCGAGCTTAAGTCAAAATCGGGTCGTCTTGATTCGATCCTACTAAGGGATCAAATCGAGTTCGGATAACAAGCTTAAATCAATACCATGTGGGATAATGTCGGGATCAAGACAAGAGATATTACAGGATTGAAAAATCCGAGATCAAGACAATCCTGTTCGAATTTGGTATGAAAAGATTTGGGATTGACCAACTTTTGTTTGATATTAATTTGGTCCCGAATATCTCCATTTGTTCTTTGAGCGAGTGCACTCGCCGTAGCAGCCCAAAATCTACAGTCAACTTCGAAATCATTTTTCCTAAACTCAATAATGATATATCCAAAATCCGTGCAGTTTGAAACTTATGCACCTCATGCTAAACATTTCATCTATGCACTCACAGATGATTAGTATGTGCTCTTCGTGAAATGCAAGCCTCAAGTATGGTTTCCTCTTCCAGTCTAATTTTAGCCTAGCCCAAACTTTATCCGTCTCCCACCGAATTCACTTACCTCAGCAGCGTATCATCATCGACAAGCATCAACCAGCGTATGTTCATTTGTTCATGTTCGTTGATATCCTTGAGGGATAACTGTAAAATTGCCAGAGTTTTGGCACAATGGCCAGACGGTACATTGGGTATCCCAGTGCTGATTGTCGGTATGCCCGAGTCTGTTGCGGTTTAGAGAGGAAGCGAGAGAGAGAGAGAAGTACAAAGTCAAATCAATGAATATTCAATAAGTTGAACTAGCCGATGAACCAACTGGGAACGAGGAGGCACACATCCATGTGTTTTGTTTGCCCTATCACTCCGCCTCGTCGTGTTTTTGTTAATGCGCTCTGCACAGAAACAACACACAAGACACCCTCTCCCCCCCTTCCACACCACTCATTGGCTTTAATTGCACTCATTGTCGTCTTCATCATCATCCTCGGCTGCTTACCTGCCACATCGCTGTAGTATCTACGGTTCATGGCATCTAATGCCCAGGTACGTTCGATGATTGGTATACGCTCCTTATGGAATTTTGCACAAGTTTTGATTGCAAAATAGATATGCGAGCCTGTTGTGTGCACCTGTGGGTGGGACAGTGATAGGAGTAGAGGAATAAGACAATTGAGTTGAAGCTGATAGAGAATTTATGGTTATAGGTTTCAAATGCTAATTGCTTGAGTGGCGACTATCATCGTCCTGTACTTTAAAGTTCACTCCAAAATTTTTAAATATTGTCCAGAAGGATATCTAAATTTTAGTTGTGAGAAGAACTTTTTAAAATAAAAGCCAAAAAATATTTAATATTTTATAAAAATATCCAAAGTGGATATCAAACTTTTATGTAAAAATCTAAAATTATTGTCAAAAAATAAGCAGTCTCGGTCCCCGCGCTCAAGGTATATCCAAAGTCCCTTGTACCTCTCATATCACATTACAAAAACAGCAACAACCCATAAATAAACTTACACATTTCACCTGACTCCCTGAAGCAGTAGTCATGGGCAGCATCGACCATGTCTCGGGTTTTGCATGCATCACACAAGGCACTGGCATCTTTCGCCTCCCCAAGGACTCTGACGACATGAGTGGCGACGACAAGCCCGCCGTGAGACAAATGTAGGCAGCACTTTTCAAAATTATTTTGCGCTGTAACATGTCGCCATGCTGCTGTCTGTCCTCTCCCTCCTGGATGTAAAAGCCATCATCGTTTGGCGCGTCAGGTGCTAAATTATCGAAAATGAATCGGGCCAACTCGTGTGAGGCATCTATGGAGAATTCACTGTGCCGTGTGGCATTCGGGGCATTAAGAGCAACAAGTTCGGCCAGACTGCAAATGCATGTTTCATTATAAGTTATGAGCAGATGCAGCAGCCAGTCGTGGGAGGACTCACCTACGTAGCAAGACACCTGTAAAAACTAAGCCAGCACTAAGCATGGGATATGGGAACCATGTGGGATTCTTGTAGTGAGCAAAATGATGTACTATTGTGGCCTCTGAATCATATAACGCATGACCGTAGTAGGCGAACTGAAAGATAGGTAAGATTTATATAAATATATGAGAAATCCTAGAATTAAAATGAACCATATAATATATTTGAACCAGGGCTGCAAACCGGTTTTGAACCGAACCAATTCGAACCAATTATTTTATTATGAACCGAACCTTAAGCCGAACCTCTTTTGAAATTAAAGCAGAACCCTAACATGTTCCGAACCCGGAATTTCGGTTCGGTACAACAAAACTGACTCAAAAATTTGACCTTCTGTATATCGACTTCATCTTACATTATTTTGGTAATATTTTTCATGCATGGACTGAACCAAGGTTCGAATCAAAACGTTCTCCCAAAAACCTGGAACCTTAAATTTCCGAACCTTAACCATTCGATAATTTGGGTTCGAACCAGTGTACCGAAGATCCGAATATTTTTTTTGGTTTGCTGCTCTGATTTGAACTATATTTAAATTTATGATCTGAAGCATAATTAAAGATACTTTTCGATTTTTTTTTTAATTTGTATTTGCCCATTAAGTTTATTCTCAAACGCAAAAAACATGGTGAACACTGTTCGATTTTTTTTTTTTGTAAAATTGTAATGAACTATTGTTCAAAATATGAACCATAGATATAAAATAAAGTTCAAAATTAAAAAAAAAGTTCATGAAAATGTTAACCTTTGAACTAGGCTATCAAAATGAACTAATATTTCCAACTTTACCCTAGAAGCGAAAAGAAAATGATGTGAAATTACGACTTAGGCCGAAAAGATTTTAAAAAGATTGTTTTTTCCAGAAAGAAGAAATGAGGCAAGAAAACTATAACTAGAGTCTCACATTTTAAACACACTTAACACAAAAAACGGCCAACCGAGTATGAATAAATAATTTAACCCGGTTCGGTTAACATAAATCAGCGATGCCCATGCTTTATTCCAGCGATGCCCACGCTTTATACGCTTCATGGGCCAATGTTGTTGTAATGCGCGAACGCAGCAGACATGCGCATATGGCTGACGCATAAGCAATAGCAGACTGCTAATGCGGAATTAAAGGAAACAACAATACGTTCAGGCAGAGCGTATGTGTCTCTCTTCTCTTTCTCTCTTATGCTCTTGCGGAATTAAAGGCAACAACAATACGTGCTCTTTCAGACAGCCACAAGCACACACTTCTCTTTCGTTTTCTTGTGGTAGTTGTTTTTTCTGATTTTGGTATTTTGTTTGTGTGAGTGAAAACGCAGGGCACCCCTGACATAAATTATACCTTTAAAATTTTGAATAATACCAATATAAAATGTTGTTTTTAAATTCGGAACCATATTCGCCACTATTTTTAGATACTTTCCGTTTTTGAAATAATTTCCAAAAGCAAGAAACTAAACAACACATCATAATATTTTTCAAAATTTCAATAAGCCTTCAACCTTTACTTTCCCCAGATTATGATGTACCAAGTTATATCCGAAATGAGGGGGCATACTGAAGTATTCCAAAAAATAAAACGATTATTGATCTTAACTGAGTCTTCGACCCTTCTAAAGCCTAATCACTCCAGTCTGAGCCCAACAATGACTTTCAAATATTCGTAGTAACTTTTTTTTTATATTCAAAGATTTAATTGGTTTTCTACTTAAATTTGGTAAAAGTTAAGCCGAACCAAGGTTCGAAGCACTTTCCATATCTGATCGACAATTCTTTCCCCATGCTATTCGACTTTGGAATCATCTGCCACACAATCTTAAGACAATTAGAAACGCACAGCCATTTAGAGAAAAACTTATAGGCCAAATACAACAACAACAAAATTCTAATATTTAAATCACTTCACAGTCGTCGATTTTACATAAAATTCATTGTTATTTTCCTTTTTGTCTAAATCATGAACATATGTAACTGAACTGTTTATAAATTCTTTGTTTTTAGTAGTAACTAAGCTCTTGTTAAGAAACTGTGAATCGTTGTGATTAGTGTTATAAAAAGAAGTAATTAATAACTTGTAGCACTAAGATGAAAAATAAACCAAATTCGAATTCAAGCATTGGTAAATACCCATTGGTAAATTTTGGTTGGATCCCGCTCTCAAAAGCTTACAGTATTTTGGATCGCAAAACATTTGGCAATCATTTCATGTGTTAAACAATTCACTGAGTCCCAAAATCAAGTCGCAGCATTTTAAGCGTATCTAATTAGGAGGCAAAGTCACTTTAAAAAAATTTCCATTTCTCAAGCTTTGGTTTGCTGATTCTAAAATGGTTAAAATGTATGTGCTTATTGCCCTTCAAACACAATCGTTTGCTACATTTTAAGTGTAACTTTATCAAAGATTAAAGTTTTAACAAATTTATTTTTAACTTCTTATAAAAGTCGTATATTAATCAAATAAAATATGACTTTATTCATTTAAGTCATTTGAATAACACAAAAGTATATGGTATTATAAATAATTATTAAAGTCATCCAATAATTTAAATATATAAGCTGCCTTAACACTTGCCACATATCTCTAAATAGTCGGTTGTAAATATTTTTAAAATGAAACTGTTATGAAATGGAACCGGTGAAAATTTTATTTAAAAGAAGGCTTAATTTGTAAAATATTTAGAGAAATTTGCTATGCTATTCCACTATTGTAAGGGCAGGTGTAAGCATTTACATTAATGCATTTAAATAAAGTAATTTTAAAAATATTTGGAAAAAAATTATTTTTTTTTAATTTTAAGATCTACCTTTACGTTTAACTACCTTTAAAAATTGTATTACACACTGGTAACTCACTCAAAAACCTGAATTTCTAATCAATTTCATCACTAGTTGAAGCACTTAAATTAACGATCTTTGAAATACTAAAACAAACACTCAAAAATACACCAAAAATGGCTCAACAAATTCTTTTCCAAAGACAAGTTTTGTGTGCTCTGTCTCAGGTCAAGGCACATTACTAAGAGCTATTATCTGCCACATAAAGTTGGGTTTAAAATAATGCCTACTTTCAATCTTAACAGTTTTCAGCTAAGTTTTAATCTAACTCACTTCATGGGCATCCTGGTTATGCAGCTGCTTCAGCAGTCCACTCAATGAGGACACATGTGTGTTGTACTGACACCAAATAATCCATTCCGTGTCAGGACTTAGCAAACGTGCCTGGCCTTGCAAATGCGGCAATGAATCCAATAATGTCCAATAATTGAATAGCTCATGCATTATATGAACTTTGATAACATAATCCCCTGGGACAGCACCAGCTATTTGCCGTTGTTGTTCTCGCAGACTCTCGTGCAGGTACAAACAACTCTCCCGATTCTCTGAAGGATGCGGTGGACAGGAAATGACCACCAGCACTTCCCCGGCATCCTGGTGGCTTATAAAAAATATTAACCAAAGAGCGCACATTAATCTAGGCTTCCAAAGCATTATTCGGATTTTTATTGAAAACAACTTTTTTAACATTTTTTACATTAACCCGAAATTTAGAAACATTTTCAACGATTGATGCGACGGGACCAAACACGTCTGTCCTAATGAACATGCGAAAACGTACTGAGGAGGCTACTGTGATTTTAATTTTGGCGCTAAAGACAACGAACTAACCAAATTGTTGGGTGAGTGGGTAAACTCCTTGTGCGTAGATGGCAAGGCGCAGGCGCTGGCAAGCGGCCAAATTTTATGAATGAAATCAGAAAGCGCATGCAACTAGTTGGCAACTTAATTAACAACCTGTTGAATCTGTGTTTAAGTTTTAGGGGAACACCCTATGGCGATGCCCTCTGGGGGACATAACTTAGTTTAATTTGAACCCATTTTTGTTGCGGACAGTTTTTATTATCTTGAGCTTGGCTAGACAAGTTTGTCCTAGAACATTACTCGCTGCCGCAGAAACATTAAAGGTTAGTTTGTGCAAATATGTGTAACATCCAGAAAGAAGCACATCCGACCTTACAAATTATATATATAATATATATTCTTTATCTGCATCAACGGCCTAGTCTTTATAGACATGTCCTTCTGAGGTGTATCCATTAAGGTTCGACGTGGAACATAAACTTTTTACACTTGCAGGCAGATCCAGGGTTACTTTTAATTGAAAAACTTTTCCACGATTTTATAGATAGATGGTTCGTACCTCCTGGACACATTCAGTAATCCGGACTATTTATCGATACGCCACCTAATTGGCAAGGATTCATTCATCCATGTATTTCTTTCACTCTACTATTCCGATGTCTTCAGCGATTTTTGGAAATTCAATAGCCTTCCGATTCATAACTTGCATAACTTCAATATACGCTTTTGATTTGAGATGTGGCTTAAAGTGTAAGTTTACCTACACAGAGAAAAATAAGAGTATTATAAAATATGCATTAAATGATTTTAGTATCCATTTGGAGTGGATTTTTTTAAATATGCATTATTGGTTATTAAAGTATCCAATTAATGAAAAATACAAAGGATATGAAAAAGGAATATTTTAATTTCAGAAAAAGTATATTGAAAACTACCTATTCCAATTGAATATTTTTAGATCTTTTTTTGTGCACCGAATAAAATTTCATATAAACAAATTTTGAAACCGATTTTTAATTTCAGAATTCCAAAACTAAGCTCAAAAATAGTTTCAGTATAAATGGGTATTTTTGGCTGTGAACAAGTGATGTCAAACAAGCCAACGAAAAGGACTTAAATATTATATTTTCCGAACTGGGCTACAAATTGACCGAACGAGTTCCAGAAACTAAATCGCCTAAATCAGTTAGCTGTAAAACCCATGCAACTAACCGACCCACAGGTTTCGAATATTCTGTGAACCGCTGATTGGATGTAGGAAAGCATTAGCAAGCCCGTCTTTTTTACGGCAGTATTTGCTAATTCGAAGATTTACGTATACCATACTTTCCTGTGCTTCCAAAATTTATTGACAAGCATCATGCAAATGACAAAACTGTCAAAGGATTGGGATTGCCAAAGGATTGGTAAAGTTCAGATGAGCGGCAGTCGAGTTATGCGTTAAAGAATATGTGCTGCAGCAGCGCTGTTTTCTGCTAAAACAGAATATTTTACAGCCCGGTTTGACCGAATTACTACCTTGTTATACCCTTGGAAAGGGTATATTGAAGTGGTCGAGATGTTTGTAGCGCATAGAAGGAAACCTTTCCGACCACATAAAGTAGATATATTCTTGATCAGCATGACGAGCTGAGTTGACGTAGCCATGTCCGTCTGCATATCTTTTTCTTTGCATTCTCCTCTGTCAGGAGAACGTTTTTACTTTATCAGTAAAAGGTGAGCTATAAATGATTATTTGCTTATTGATTCCACACTATTGAAACTAATCAGAGCCCCGAAACTGAAGCAAACTGTTAGAGCTTTTGTTTTAGAACTTTTATAATATTGTTTACTTATTTTGGTTATTTTTGGAATAGTCCTAGGTCACATCGAATACATATTTTTAATATTTAAAAAAAAATGAAAAATACTTTTGATTTTAGTGCATGGGCGAGGCCAGTCGCGTTGTCGTTTGCATATTATTGCTTCGATTATTCGACTTTAATCGCAATTCATTCACATGCTTAAACAGTTGATCCTGCTTTGAGAGCAATTCCCGAGTACGTTGACAGCCATGCTGAGGTGCACACAAGCCGGGGTTCCAACGGCAATAGAGACCTTTCCACAAACGAACAGCCCGCACACTAGCAATGGGCCGCAAGACCAGTTCAGCGCCGTGAGTAAAGGAAGGAAATAATGGATTTAGATACTGATCCAAAGAAGAGTTGATATGGGTCCACAACGATGTGGTTTTGTGCTTGAGATCTGAAAATTATAAGAATATATTAAAAAAAAAGATCATTTGGTAGAAGTGAGTATACATACCTTCCGCCACTCTTTCAGCTTCGGTATTGCAGAGAAAGGTGCCAAAGCGACACGAATACAAATGATCCACAATTGTGATAAGGAAATGCTCGTTGAATTCAAACGCATTTGTAAATTGTTGACTAACTTGCCACACGCTATCGATGAATTGCAAGAAGACAGGTGATCGATCCGCATCGGAATGCTTGTTATCACCATGGCCAATGCGCTGCTGGAACTTGTGACCAAACGAGAGCCATTCCTTTTCAATCAAAACCTCAAAACCGCGAACAGTGCGGTAATGAGGATCTAGCAAGAGCATCGAGAGAGCCGTTAATTGAGCCGTTCGATCCCAACCATCCGAGCAATGAACTACCACCGAAGTGCTCATGGTCTCCACTTTATCTACTATGCGAACAGCTCCAGCTAAGACGCACCTAATGTGCTTGAGCCACAAGGTGCTATCGATGGCTGTTTGCCATTTGGAGTCGTCGGTGGTGGGATAGCACGCCTCCTTGACCTTCCGCAAACTCTCCCGCATTACATGGATATTGTGGATATCCAGAAAATTGATTTCCACATTTTTATAAGCATCCTCCGATTCATAGCCACCGCCTTTGGCTTTGTTAGCAATGGCATTCGCACTGGGCCGGGCATCCATGATGGTTAATTTATCCGATTGAGCATTGGCCTCCATGATATAACTCAAATACAACTCATCGTCAGCATTCCTTTTGCCGCTCACGCCCACCAAAGGCTGAGAGCAACGCGTTATCGTGGCCTGAGTGCGTGGATTCATCCAGGAAAGCACGGGCAGACGGCAACGCGATCGAAATTGCGCTACGCGACGTAGAAAGTCATCCGAAGCTGCCTTAGGCACAGCCCATACAGCGGGATAGCTATCGCAAATTCCATAGGATTCATTTAATTTCGTCGCCCGCCACATGTCATTGGGTACGCCCAAGCGTCGCAGCTCGGCCAAAGGTTCATATACCGCCCAGCCATCCCATCCACCTGCTGCAGCACCACCGCCAGCCGCTGCATGAGCAAAGGCAAACAGACGACCACTGTACGACAATGGAAAAGCATTTGCTTGCAGCTTCTCGAACACTGTTCGCCTTGAATGATTCTGTTGCTTGTGAGCAAATCGTAAATTTCGCATATCCTTGCAAAATATCTCAATGCCGTAGGAATTCTCTCCCCTCGAAGTGGCTCCACCGATTTTCTCCACCCGCGCTATTACTCCCAGTGGCACATCGACCACGGCAGGCAGCTCCTGATCCCTCAATGGCAACGAACGGAAATACAAGCGATAATTGGTTATGGTCAATGCTCCAAATACCGGCCCCCGATAAGGGCATACATATGTGACATCGTTCTTCTGATCCTGATCTTCCTCACCATCCAAATAGGCAAAGGGCGTGTCTCTCAGACCGCCATTTTCAGCGAAGCCCTTGGAGCCCAAGGAACTGGACTTGGAGCTGCTGTCCAGCGAATTGCTACTAGCTGTCTTCGATGCCAACTTGTCGGCCAGGCTCGATGAGGGATCCATTGTGTTAAATGGAGTTTCTTTGCCTTGGTATTGGCTTTGTTTTTAGTTGTTGCACTTGTTGAAATTGATAGAGGAAAGTAATCAGTAAATCGGGGCTGCCAACTTGGGTTAAGCAAAAATACGCAACTTAATGTGACCGCATTAGGCAAACCATATTTGCAATGAGCTAATTCCCATACATATCAAGCTGATTGTCTGTCCTAGTGTAAATAGCTAATAAGACAAAAAAAATAGTTTTGATATTAATTTATATATTAACGCACTCCCGATAATCATCCCACAACTATTAAGCATCATATTTTGTTTAGCTTTTTCTAGCAAATTTTGGCTCTTAAATAGTGTCAACACTGTGGCTCAAGCTAAATCGACTGCCCTGAAACTCACTTCACTTCACATTCAAATGGCATCTCCTTCGACTGCACCACTGCAAAATCAAGTTCAAGTTCTTCAGGTTGGTTACTCTCGTGAAGATGAACACAATCCCAATGCGATGAGAGCAAATTGCACTTGCACCCTAATTCGTTGCCGAGATGACACCAATATAATTGTGGACACCTTAACAGCTTGGGACGGTGAGCACTTGAAATCTTTGCTGGCCCAGCAGGGATTGCTTTCGGAGGA
This sequence comes from Lordiphosa andalusiaca, assembly GCA_035044965.1. Lineage (NCBI taxonomy): Eukaryota > Metazoa > Arthropoda > Insecta > Diptera > Drosophilidae > Lordiphosa > Lordiphosa andalusiaca. Next base: position 124,871 of record JAWNNM010002157.1, on the reverse strand, counting down.
CATTCACGTGGTAGTGTGCACCCACGGGCATTCGGATCACATTGGATGCAATTACCTGTTTCAAAATGCTCGTCTCCACTTAGTCGGCGCCTGTGCCTCACATCGTGATCTCTATTTGGAGCACTTTGCTGGCGGCGATGGGGAGAAACTGCAACTGGACAAACATGGTGAAGTGGTTGTACTAAGAACGCCAGGTCATACCATGAGCTGTGTCTCTGTAATTGTGGACAACTCGCAGCTGGGCGGCAGAGTGGGAATCACCGGTGATCTCTTCGAACGTGCCGAGGATGTGGAGGATGCAACCATATGGCAGCAGGCGGGCAGCGAAGACGAGAATCGACAGCGCTTGGAGCGTTGTAAAATTGCAGATATGTGTGATTTTATAGTGCCTGGACATGGTCCATTATTTGCGTTGGATTCAGCAAAACGGCTAAAGCTAAAATCAGATGCCAAATTTTAACAGATCTAGTTATAATCTAAGAATTTTTAATGAATGTTTTAGCCAAGTATACAATTTGATGCTGCTGTTACAGTTGGCAGCAGCTCTGCTCCAGCAAACATTCTTTTTTTTCTCAACTTGACTACCGCTCTGCCGATCTTTGCCATTATGTTGGCTAGTATAAACATCGTATGTAATCCTGATTACTTAATAGTATATCCAAATGTTACGAACATTCTATATATTAAATTGAGATATATAACTCAGGAAGACATAATCGACCGGGATGAGACCCTTACATTCTGATAAAAGGAACTAATGTTAGCATCGCCTCATACCCAGTTTAACAACTGCATCCTAGGTTCGCGGTTTATGGATAATTTTGCATCAGCAACACAAAGCGACAATTAAGATTAACCCACGGACCACACTATATGAGCGTCTTAAAACTGAAGACATGACCGCTCATGGACCGTCTGATTGATAATAACTTGATATGATAGAGTCTTAAGCTGATTGCAGCGCAACCATCTAGGGGTCCATTCAAGTTTACACAAAACAATTTAATCAAAAGCGAACCAGCCGTTATTTAGCATCTTGGTTTAGCCGTTTTCTTTTCTAGCCATTTATTGACTAATCAAAAGTTGGCAGCTCCGTTTTGCGACTGTTTACAGAGATCAGCTGCTTCCACAATTCACGTTTTGGTTCTTGTGCGTCGCAATTTGTTATTTAATGTTTTACAAGAATTTTCTAAATAAAATAAGTGCAAATTGACATGTATTTCAACTGTTTGTCTCGTGGACGATGGAAATATTTGCAATATCTCAGGCAGATACGACAGCTACAGCTGCTGCGTAGGCAAGTTAATTTGGGATTTCCATTTTCCATTTTACCGGCACAGGGAAGGCGCTTCTATGGCCAGGAACAGAATCTGCCTGAACTTGTACAAAGCCTACCCACTCTTTGGATGAAATATCAAAGTCTGGAAGAGTTGGAAAAGTCCGATTTAAGAAACAAACTGGTCCATACTGGGCTGCCTTTGTTGGACCAGGGTACTAACGAGATGAGCTTGGATGATTTGAGCTGTTGTTACTTGTACCTCCGGAAAATAAAAATACCTAATAGTGAAGCCACGCTACAGAGGATCCTAGCTAGAGCACTCCATCTAATCGAAGAGGGCTTGGAGAGTGGAAAACTTATACCACTTTCAGCCCTCTCACGTCTCTCCGTGGCCATAAATCTAGAGCGCGATTTTTTCACTCCCATGGTGTGCAGAAACTTTATACCTTTTCTCGAGAGGCATATCCAGCTGTGTCAAAGCGAAGAGCAAGTGCGCCAACTGGCCACTTGTCTGTTCCAGCTTAATCCACTGATTGACCTAGAAATGCTGAAGGCATATCAAGAAAAGGTGACTCAAAATATGAAACAGGGCATCCTAAGCTCCGCAACGCCCAAGGCCTTGATAAAAGTGCTGCATGTGCTCAGTCTGGCGCGGTGGTCGCAAAGTCAAACGCCTCTTATTAGAGAGATCATGTTGAGCTTAAAGCCCTGTGTAATGGAACTCGAGGCGGAAGACCTTAAGAATGTATGCCGCTCGTTTCTACATCATCAAGAGCCCGCCGAATTGGTGCAGCCCCTTAAGATTGCCACGGAGAGACTACTGCAAAACGAACTGACACCTGAAAATCTGTCCTGTGCCGTGCCCTTTGCCACACCGCTGCAAAGAGAGAACTACTTAACACAATTTCACCAGCTACTCTACTCCTCATCCTCCTGGTTGTTACCTAATTCCAGTGGCTACCTTTTTAGCATATTGCGAGCCTTAAAAATTTCGGATTTGAATTATTGCAATGCCTATTGGTCGGGTGTGGTGCAGGAACTGGACTCTTCTCCGGAAGAACAAACCCATCTTCGATTCCTGCGACACTGTCAACGTTACATGAACTTCAATAACAATCTAGGTGGCACCTATCGTCATCTGGAACTAGAACGTAAACTGAGTCGTATGTGCATGCTAGCGATTGAGAGTGATATTGCCGGACGACAGCCCAACAAATTTTCCCGTCTGGCTGCATTTGTCCTTGCCTATGGTCATACACATTTGGCCTGGAGAAAGTTTCCTAACGTTTTGCTAAGCAAAATGCTGGCCATGTCAGAACAGTTTGATATCGCAGATTGTTTCTTGCTTAGCCGAGGCATGCAAATCGCCAGCGACTTAAGATTTCGGCATCATGTTCCTTCACTCATTGGTATGCAATTGTGCACTATGGATACGATACTTATCGGAAGCGCGGAAAGACATTTGGCAAATGCCGAAGAGCAACCATTAAATGCTAGTGATTTGAGTGTCATTGTTAGAACGCTCAGCCATCGAAAGAGTAAGTGAAAATTTAAAAACTTAGAGCCGTATTGTTGTAGAAAAATCCATTCAGAATTTTTAAACACCATTTTCACGAAATAGTTTATTTTGACAATGGTTCTTATGACAGTCTTGAAATACAGAAATGAGCTATCTTCAAGTGACACAATTTTGATTGATTGGTAGCGTTATTGCTTCAAGTATATAGGTCTTTTTTTTATAAAATGCAGGCTATTATTTTAGTAGATTTTCTTACAGACCTTCTAAGACTTATTCTGTTTCGTTTAATATCTTTGTCCGATTAGTGTAAAATTTTAATTCAATATAGAATTTAAACCGTTATTATTAAAATCAATATTTTGAAATAGGAACAATCGGTCTAAAAAATAGATTTAGTGAAACCGCTTTTTTGGTCTTCAAACTTTGGGCTTCTTAGACTGCATTTACACGGTGATGCAAACTTCATGGAGTTCGTTTAGTAGCCGAGAGAATCAGGAGAGATTCTGAAACTTTCGCCTACTATAACGCCTACTAAGAGAACTTTATAAAGTTTGCTTCACCGTGTAAAACCAGTCTTAGTTTTCTAAGTTTTATTAAGATTTCGTTAAGTTTAGTCGAAATCGGACTACTAAAAAGCTAGAAAAGAAAGATCTGAAAAATAGTCTTAGTTAAAAAAAAAACCTTTTGGTTTTTAATTAAAAAGTTCCCAAAATTGTCTTTTTTTTTATTAACATATATGATTATGCATAATTCTACAAAATTTTAGCCAAATCGGATTACTATAGCATCGTTCATGCGAATAACTATTTCAGTATGCAGCCCTGGGTAGGACACAAATCACCTAAAGTTTCCTTTACTGTTGATTATAAATTTCTGTAAAAATAAATATTACAAAAAGAAGGTCATATTACAAGTTTATTTAAAGAGGTGTTATGGATTTTTATGTGCTAAACATGAATCTGTTTTGAAAACGACCATTACGTCTGAATTTTGTGGTAACGCTTAAAAAATCCTAAAAAATTTTAGATAGTTTATTTTAAAGTTAAGGAATTGTGGCTTACGATAAAGTCAAATCAAAAGTTCAAGTTCCCCATAATACGATCCGAAAATTGATCAAAATTTAGCACTTTTTATGGTCAGACTAAGCACAACTACTGAGCTCCTTTCAGAAAGGACCTCGATAGGGATGCCTATGGCTACCAATAAACATTCTAAAAAAAGCTAAAACATTACGCCTCGCTACAAACCGTTGAAAAAACCTTTCCTTGTGTGCGGTAGCCAGACTAACTTGGCCAGCATTTGACATTAATCGTACTAGCACACTTTTACGTTACAGAAGAGAATACATATCACTTCTGGTAGGGGCTCTGACGGGTCATTGTCTTATAGGCTCATCCCTTTGATTTCTATAAAAGTTGCAGTTTTGAGGAAGAGGAGAAAACGGTACAGCACTTTCTGTGTCATTGCCCCGCTTTAAGTAGGAGGAGACTTAGGTTTCTTGGTCAACCTCTTCTACTCAACCTATTGGAGACATCCGACAAAGAGAACCCAGCATTTCTTAATTATATTCTGTCCACACAATGATTCAGTACTGAAGAGCCCACCCTGAAGTTGAAAAAGTATAACAGGGAAGTCCCTCTCAGACATTGCAACCTAACCTAACCTAGAACCTTCTAACTAAAATTACCAAAAATCCAGTTTGGATGGAGCATTTAGTACGCGAAAATCTTATATAATCACCAGCACTACTTCAATAAGGTGGACCATTAAGTTATAGCATTATTTTAACACATCCATTAAATATGATATGTTAATAGATACACAGCCCAAAGGGCCAAAGGCGAACTGCTCCTCTCGATCTCTTGGCTTGTGTGCTTCTAAATTTTGTACAAAAGAAAGGGACCCAAGCTTTAACGCCGAATACGAACGGAAAAGCTGGAAATATAGCTAGCGCCAACAGATAGTGAAGGTGACCGGGTGTGTAAGTTTTTTTTAAAAGAAAAAACATTTTCATGTAAAAATGAAGATTCCATTCTTTTCATTTCATTTATTCAAAATCTTATACTTCCATTTCTCTATTCTATCCACAGCTTTAAAGAACACCTTGGTCTATAATCAAGCCCTCGCCCTGTATAAAACACTGCATTGTAATGATCTCAGCTCTAGGGTGATACGGGATATGGCATACAATTTCAATGCCTCACATTTCTACATACCCGAAATGTTAGAGTCCATGTTTGGTTATATAGCACAACATCATCAGCACATTACAGGCGATACGATGGAGAAAGTGTTGACCTGTTCATACAATTTGGGTTATACACCGGAAACGCCTAAGGTCTTGGAGTTTATAGCCAATGGGTTGTTAAGGTAATTAAGTGAAATATTTCTAAATCATCAATTAACTTTCTGCTCTTCGCAGGGACTTTGAACAAATGAGTGGACTCTCTCTTGTTCAGGCCTGTCTGGCCCTATGCTTCTACAAAACTGTGCCGGAACAATTGATCAATCAAGTGTTTTGTGTCAAATTCATACAAAGGGTTGAGGATGAGATACAGATCTGTTATTCAAAGGCCACCTATCCGGAACGTGTGCTCAATCAGCTTATGCAATTGAATCGCACTGTGTGTCTAGACCTGCCCGAGGCCAATGTACCTTGGTTCCAACAAAATTACGTGGAGGCGCAGTTGAGTAAAAGTAAGTGGAACAATGTGGATTCTTTACAGTTCTCTAATAAGTCTCGCTTTCGTTTTATTTTCAACAGAACCAATTCGGACCAGTGTTTTTAGTCAAAATGTCAAACTTTTCCTGCAGGATTTACTCAAAGATGAGAACTATTTTCGCTGTAATCATACGACACCGTATGGCTATCATATAGATTTTGTCATTCACTTTGATAGAGATAAAAAACCCTTGCCAGCGACACCAGTGGAGGCCACAATGCTGGATCGTATAACCAAGTAGGTCCTTTTATAAAAAGATTAGTCATTTAATTATATTTTGATTAACTTTTCAGGGTGGCAATATTATTGCTCAAACTGGATTCTTTCTGCGAGAATGATTTGACCGCATTGCGTGGTCCCGAGTCACTAAAGATTAAACATCTGGAAATGATGGGCTATAAGGTGCTGCACATTAATGAGCATGACTGGAATTCCAAATATATGAAAGCTCCGGGCGCCAAGGCTAACTATTTAAAATGCTTGCTACAAATTTCTCACTGACTGAGGGGTACTAGTGCTATATTTAAGAAACAAACAAAGAAATTTCCAAAAATAAGGTGAGAGAATTGTCAGGACGATGTAATTGTGATCAGTAGAAAGGTTGTGTTTTAGAGTCATAAATATGGTTATGGACTAAATTTTTAGGTTTTTTTTTCAAAGGGTTGCAAACCGGGTCTGAACCTCAACTAAGCCCCATCAAACCTCAAATTCGTGCTATTTAACCGAAGCTAACCGATGCACTTTCGAAATTACTGAGCTCTTACCCTAAGTAAACGATATTTGCAAGAAGTATGAAGAAAATCAAGGAATTTTTCGCAAGGCCGCAAACCCTTAAAATTATACAATATGTTTGTTCCAGAGAATCGAGCCCGTTGTATTGCCTCAGGTTGGGTTGCAGCTCAAAATTGGACTTTATGTTAAAAAAGGAACGTTTTTGATGCTTTAAACTGAGCGAAAAATTATTTTAGCTGGTGTTCGGACTTGTTTTCAATATTTTTATCAGAGAATTTTACAATGATGTTGCACACTGGGCTTCCACGAATCGCTTGCATAAAAATAAGCGAGGTTTGCTTCTAGTTTTAACAACTTTACTTCAGAACTATTTCTCTTTTAAAAAAACCTCCAGAGTTCCGAGTCAATGCACCGATCCAGTACCATAAAGATAAAATAATTTTTTTAAACAAACCTTTATCCCATATTTAAAAGGTCCAGTGGCTGTGCCAGAGGTCTTGGGTTCGATCCCGCCTCGGGACATTTAATGAATAAGTTTTTTATACTTTGTAGCGAAGGTACATAGAGTATTATAAGTTTGTGCAAAAGTATGTAGCAAAAGTATATATATTCTTGATCAGCATCAACAGCCGAGTCGATATAGCAATGTCTGTCTGTCCGTCCGTCTGTCTGTCCGTATGAACGCACAGATCTCAGAGATGGTAAGAGATAGAGGTTTGACATGTATGGGATATATGCTTCTTATGTCTGCAGGCAGATCAAGTTTATTTTCAATTTTGGCCACGCCCCTCCCGCCCCCGCGTCATATCTCCCACAGTTTTGAAATATAGATGGCTTGTTCCTTCTGGACACATTTAGTTATAAGGATAACTTATCGATCCGCCAAAGGAATGAAGAAGATCGGATGAACGGTTTTATGATCAAAAGACAAATTTTCTTGGTACAGAGTATGTTATAGTCGGGCTTGACAGACTTTCTTTCTTGTTTCTTTAAACATTTATGCACCCGATCACCTTCACCAGTTTATTGGCGCCAACTATGAAGTAGCTAGTCATGAAAAAGCTTCAGATTCGGCGACAAACTGTAGGTCTCCTTCTCATGTGCTAAAATTAGAAGGCAATGAATTGAAAGAAGTTTAACTTCAGCCCCTATTGAGGCTGTGTATAGTCAACTATTTAGTTCAAGGTCTGTTTTTGGAATCCCCACCGGAAATATCGCGTTTGTATTGGTATTGGGTGATATGTATCGTTGCACTCTGAAAAATATGTTGTTAGGGTATCCCAGAATTTCCAACGGCAGAATACATTTATAATTTACATACAAAGTTTTTAATTTATTTAATCTGCAATAAACTTGATCCTGGGTATGGTATAGAACTACCTTTATGCAAAATTTTGTGGCTCGTTCTCTTATAGTCCCTAGAATCGACGCGTTCATACAGAGGGACGTACATATATGGCTATATCGATTCGGCTGTTGATGCTGATTAAGAATATATATTCGTTTTAGTTTCGGACATGTTTTCTGCTCCCACATACTTTTGCGCAACTTCATGATCCTCTTTTACCCCAGGCAGATCAAGTTTGCTCGATAAGATTGCGAGTTTTTTTCATGTTGATATATTTATATTAATGTTAATTAACATAGGGAAAGGCTTTTAAACATTAATTCCACAGAGTAAAGGGAAAATCAAAGTCGGGCAGGGCTTAATAAAAACCTAAAGATTCCTGAAAATGTACCAAGGGGGACGATTTTTCGGGCAGAATTGTAAAATTTTGATACACATATTTGAAACTGAGTTTGCAAAGATTCAAACAGAAAAATTCCTGGAAACCCTAATCTTAGTACTCACTTTCACCATAAGAACAAACTAGTGTGAAAACTTCAGCTTCCTATCTCTTAGGGTTTGGGATGCGGTGGTCCCAATGCTTCAGTCAATTAGTCAGGTTGAACTCTTTTGATATATATAAATTATGAAATAGCTGAATATACTCGGAATAGACGCGAAGTTCTACCACTACGCCACAAAATAGATATTAAAAAGTATTGAGACAAATAACTTTTAAGTGTTTTAGTTTTAATAAATTGTTTGTAACAAAATTGTATATAAAAGTTCGTACGTATAAAAAATGTTTTGTATAAAAAAATCTATGAATATGGAGTGCGATTCTCTAAATTCCTTAACGCTGTTACTGGGCACACCAATTGTAGGCATTGTTGAACATCATTTGCCAAGGACTTTCCGTTTGCGTCACAGGGACCTCAAAACCAGGTGGCACATAGGGCCACTGATACATGGCACTGCAACGTTCGGGATGCGGCATTAAGGCCAAATGGCGACCATCCGGCGAGCAAAGACCAGCAATACCCTGAGGACTACCATTTGGATTCATTGGATAGAGCTCAGTGGCGGCTCCCAAATCATCCACATACTCCAAGGTGATCAATTCCTCTGCTTTCAGTTCTTCAATAAGTTTCTCGTCGCGGAAGGCGAAGCGTCCTTCACCATGCGCCACCCAACAGCCCAGTACAAGTTCGTGCATATTTTTAAGCATAATGGAACGATTCGGGGGAATTCGCACACTTGACCAGCGGCACTCGAATCGCTGCGAGCGGTTGTGGAGCAGGGCCACTTGGGGATTTGCAGCTGTGTTGGGGCCCACAAAGCCTATGAGGGTCATCAATTGGCAGCCATTACAAATGCCCAAAGAGAAGACATCGGTACGCTGCTTGAATGCCTCAAATTGTGGCTGCAGCTGGGGACTGTGCAGAATGTTAGCAGCCCAGCCCTTTGCAGAGCCCAAGGTGTCGGCATAACTGAAACCACCGGGAAAAATCAAGCCACGAAACTGGGATAAGCTGGTGGAACCTGAAATGGCAAGAGTTATCAACTCGCACTTAAAAGTTTTTTTTTTAAATTTTGTACTTGCCCTCTATCAAATCCGACATGGTCACATCGTGAACCTCAAAATTGGCTCTCATAAGGCTGGCCATCATTTCGCGCTCACTGTTGACGCCCTCCTCGCGAAGTACAGCCACTCGTATGGTCTGTGAAGAGCGAATCAGCACAAGTTCAGACTGCAGACTGGCAGGAGCCTTGTATTGAGGAGCTTGTCGATAGTCCAAACTATCGTATTCCGCCTGTGCGCATTCGGGACGGGCTTGAAGCTTCTCCAGCTCAAAGCTGGTACGTTCCCACTGCTTGTAGAGCAGACGTAGTGGTTGCTGAAGCAAAATGGAGGATCCTTGCCTGATCAACACCTGAGAGTCCAGTCCCAGTCCTTGTGTAACACCCAAATAATAGTTGGGCACACCTGCTTCCTGGTAGATGGCACGTACACGTTCCAAATCGGTCTCGAGCAGCTCCAAAACCCAACCACATTCCTCAGCAAAGAGCAAGGCCAGCTCAGGACGCTTGATGTTTAGGGCGGCCTTATCGTATAGCTGGAATGTCTGGAGTGGCTCACTCAAGTCCACCTCCAAGCCACTCAAGCCTCCTATGGCCATCTCCAAGAGGCATACCAGTAGACCTCCATCACTTATATCGTGGCCCGCAAGTAACAGTTGGTTTCCCAGCAAAGTCTGGGTGACGGCAAAAGCCTGCGCAAGCACATCACTTCTGGCCAGATTAGGAGATTCCTTGCCTTGCTGGGCATAGGCTTGAGCCAAGGCCGAACCGCCCAATCTTAGATTATTCTCTATGCTAATCCAAAGCAGAACAGTCTTGGAACCCGAAGCAGGACCCTTCAGATCCGGGGTGACTCTAACTTTAACATCCGGACAGGGTGCATAAGTGGATATGACCAAGGTTCCCGGAGATTTTATGGTATCTCCCTCCACCTTGGCCGCCATGGAAAGGGAATCCTTGCCACCGTCAATGGCTATGTGGAGCTCTTCCAGAATCTGGCACAGCTCCTGGCAGGCATCGAACATTTTGGCTCCCTCGCCCGGCAATTTGGCCGCCCACATCCAGTTTCCTGAGCACTTGACGTCGGCCAGTTCGCTGATCTTGACGAACACGAGATTACTCAAAGCCTCTGCCACACTCATTCTGGCCATTGCAGCCGGACTTAGGAGACCCTTTAAAGGTTGGCTGCCTATGGAAGTGGCTATGCCGGAATTACTAAAATGGGATACCGTGGTCAAGGCATAATCGGCAAGTGGTGCCTGCAAGGGACCCACACATTGCTGTTGAGCAATTAAGCCGCCCACACAGCGATCCACTTTGTTGGTGAGGAAGCGCTTACTGCCCACTGCCACCAGGCTCAAAACTCTTTCCAAGGCATCGTCCAGTCGCAGATCTTGTGGCAGCTCCAAATCTTTCAAAGCATTCACCTCCCGACTTATTTCATAGATCCTTTTGGGCATATCACCCAGGACATATTTCAATTCCAAATCAAAAGGATTCGCTCCTTTGCTCTTGACACTCAACGCCTTCTCCATATCCTTGGGTGCCTTTTCCTCCACCAGTCGGACACGACCATCTCCAGTCACCACGCCCACAAAACTGATGGGACATCTTTCACGTCTACAAATCTTCTCCAACAGCTCACGGTGTTCAGCCTTGCAGAGTATGGCATTATTCTCTTGATACTCTGCCCCCCAAAGTTCCAGGGCCGTGATGGTGGGGTCGCCCAGCATAAACTCTTTGGAGAAAATGATGGCTCCGGCAAAGCCCGGTTCCACCAGCTCTTTCAAGACATTTCCATTGCCGCCCGCTCCCTGGTCATGTATAGCCAGAATGGGATTACGGTCGCCCATTTCCAGACATGCACGAACCACGCGATTCAGCTTATTCTCCATCTCCGCATCACCTCGTTGCACTGCATTGAAATCCAGTTCAGCATCTCCCGAGCCCTGAACCTCCACAGAACTGGCTGCGCCACCGCCAACGCCTATCCTATAGACGGGTCCACCAATCTTTGCCAGCAATTGACCGCGAGCCGGAGGCAGCTTCTCACGCATGGAGGCGGGCATTGTGCCCAATCCACCACTAAACATAATGGGTTTCACATACTCATCTCGTATGCTGGGAGTGGCAGCGTAGTTTAGGCCATATGAAATAGCAAATCCAGAAATGACAGGCTCACCAAACTTATTACCATAGTCGGAGGCCCCATTGCTAGCCTCGATGAGAACTTGCAGCGGTGGGGCAAAGGAGCTGGGATACTTATATGTTGTGGGCTCGTACGGCTGGGCATAACCTGAAGTGGATCCGATTGAATTTACAACATGGATTGAAGAAAGAGACTACCTGACAACTCACCTGGTATATGCAAAGCACCCACACAATAGCCGGCAGTACCAGCGATTGGTATGCCACCACGACCAACTCCCTGAACATCACGCAAACGTCCGCCAGTTCCAGTTGTAGCGCCACTAAACGGAGCTACCGCAGTGGGCATATTATGTGTTTCGGCTGTAAAAATCAAATCCGAGTCCACACGTTCCAGTCGAACTGCGCACGGTGCGCCTACCGCAGCTGGCTGCAGTGCATCATGCTGATATCCACGTATGGCACTGCTATTATCACTAAACTTGATGGTGTTATTCGAGTTCGAGTGCTCTTGGGTATCCATAATCATTCGTATCAGCGACTTCGGCTGCTCCTGGCCATCGATGATCATGCGCCCGCGGAAAAACCAGTGTCTCGAATGCTCACTGTTGCTCTGAGCACAATCAAACAGCTCCACTGTGGTGGGATTTCGCTTGAGGGTTTGACTAAACAGCTGATAATAGAAATCCAAGTCGTAATCACTGAAGGCCAGACCGAGTTCCTGATTGATAAGCTCCAGAGCAACCTTTCCTTGCTCTAGCAGTGGAACAAAATGCCAAGGCGCCTGCTGAGGGGGCAGCTGTTCATCAAAGCTCTCCTTGGGCGTATTCCCAGCCGTGTACAGACACTGAGTCATCCGATCTCCCAGTAGAGCGACAAAGCGAGACAATTCTCTGGTGACTCCATTCTTAAAGGTAAGCAAATATCGTGTAGAAGTCTCCATACGTTTCACTTCGGTATAGCCCAGATTGTGAAAGATATTCACACAATTGGTGGAGTATGGTGTGGAGAAATTGAAACGCGGCCCAATCTCCAAGAGCAATTCCAGATTACCCTCGGCCTTGAGAGTTGGCTGCCTGGTTAGCTCTTGTCCACTTTCCATGGGCTGTTTGACCAGCCAAATAAGTAATTGCTCTAAGCTAAGCGAATGTTTCACCTCCTTGCTGTACTCCAGATGGTAGCAGCGTTCCATTTTCAACGAATCCAGCTGCGAATCTTCAATCTGAAGCCGCTTTAGCACCCTTTGCTGTTCGGCTTCTTCAAAGGCCTTCACATCGTAGTAGCGTAGGATGGCCATGTCGTTTTGAGCTAGAAAAGAATTTTTAAAATTGATTTAATCCTCTCCAGAAACTGAGGGAAGACAAGCTTTAGCTTTGATTGGCTTCAATTGACTGAATCGGATCATCATTGCAGTTGACAACCAGGCCAGTGCCTACGCTGATCTGCTGGGGGTTATCAACTGACACTGACGCGACGCCTCCAGTTGCAGATCAGGTTACTGCAATTGCAAATCGCCAGTCGTTGCACTGCTGCCGTCACAGATTGTTTTGGTTATTGTTGTTGCCCTTGCTCAACTGATAAGGCCGGGACGTAAACACATTTTTCACAATATTTTCCATCTAAGCTAAAATTAACACTTAATTCTTAACTAACCCAAATTGAAGCACAATAACAATTAAGCTTTGTGGGGGCACGTGCATGAGCTGCCGCTCAGAGCCAGAGAGAGAGATGGAGAGAGAGAGTAAGAGATCAAGTGTCAACTTTCGGTGCCGGGCAGCCGAGTTGGCAGCTCAAAAGCTTTTGTACCTAATAGTTTTAAAACGCTGCACAGTGGCGCAAGCATTCTATTCTATTAGTCTGAGACTTTTTTGTAATAATAACAAAATTAACAATATTAACTAAAGTGTAAAATAAGTTTTACATTGTGCTAACAAGTTTGGTGTCATGTACGGTACTTATGTCAAGAATGAGTGTTTCCAGTTTTAGTTTTAGGAGAAACCCTATGAAACTTTTTGTGGGAAATTGTACCTAAGCCACCGCCCTTCTCATCATTGGGTTGCTCATCGATATCCTGATCATAAAACGATCCTCCAATTGTTATTTCTTTTTTTTTTTTTGGATATTCTCTATTCCGATCAAAAAAATATTATCAGAAATGTAATCAGAGCACCCAAAAACATTTAAAACCATACCCCATTTGATACTTTTCCCCTTCAAAAGTCGGCCCCCTCGCCAAACGATCGAAAAATTATTGCCAGAAATAAAATCAGACCACCCAAAAACGTATGAGACGATACCTCAATTGATTTTTTGATTACTTTAACTTCTCTTCCTCTCCTTAAGTGAATATATTTACTGTTATTTGTTAGTTTATGTGACAGATAGCTCTTGCTCAAAATGAGCATCTAGATTTGCCAAATCAGCAACATGAGAAAACGGCCCTAAGAGCTACATATGTCAAGAAAGTGTTTTTACACACACAAAACTCACATTTTTATCTTATTTCAAGAACTATAAAGAATCAAAATAAAATAAAAACTCTTTTTCACCATCTAGAGAAAGCTCCTTTTTGTGCAAAATAAGTTCAAAATGTGACTTTTTTTCTTGTGTAAAAACACTTTCTGGACACACTGTATAAAAATTTTATTTAGCCCAGTTCTGTTACCCTGCTCTTGAACTTTGCCCATGGTTCACATATGTTTATATGTAAGTAAGAGTGATCGATACTCTCTCGCTCTCTCACTTTTTCTGCTTGACATCAAGCCAAAACGTTTGCTGAAAGCTTTCCACTACATTGCTATTGTTGCTGTCTGGCCGCTTTATCAGCACGTGGGCTTTTTGATTGACGCTCTTCTGACGCCTGTTCGTATAGCAACAGCAACCATTAAGAAATCGATGAATATGTATGTATGTAAACTAAAGCGACGTCACAGAATGCACTTTTAACTTGATATATGTACAAATAAACAAAAAGTGTCAAAAAAAAATAAAAGTATACATAACATAAAGGTAGCCTAAGCGTGTGACCATTTTAAAGCAATTGCCAAGAACGCCATAAAACAATGAAAGTGAATTTGTAGGCACGTTTTTGTTGTTTTCTTTAATTGATTCATTTCGTGGCGTTTTACAAAGGTTATTTTAATGACTATGTACTTGTGTTATGTATTTATAGGTAAATAAATAAGTTTTCACTACAATGGCATTCTTATCAAGAATGCCAAACTTCCAGCCGTGACTGATAAAACCAGAGGGAAATCAATTTTTGCTATAAAATATATATGTATCGAATGAGGAAATTTTTGAAGCAAGAGCTGTTAAATTTGTTGAATTGTTTATAGTATTGTAGCAGTTGTTGTTTTTGTTGTACCTAGGCGATTGCTAACCCCCGTTGTGTGAATGGGCCCCCCTTTGTGGATTAATCCTTCTCTATGTTATGTGCATTGCTTTTGCCGCTTTGGTTGCCTGCGCACTAATCTCATCCATACTTTTGCGTGCACTCTCCGTCACCTCGTCAATGGAACGCCGCGTTGTGTGTATGAGCTCATCCGTTCCCCGCACGGCTGTTTCCGCGATTCCTTTGACCTCCGTGTTGATCAGTCCAATGACCCATTCCAGGCCCTGACGTCCCTTGCCCGCATTCGACGAGATCGTCGAGGTCAGCAAATCTTCCATGTAGTGTGACAGCGGCACACCATAGACAGTTACTGTGGCCTCCTGCTTGAGCAGCGTTTTGCTCGCATCTCCCGGATGGGGTTCATAGTAGAGCACCTCGTCCACACTGATGTTCCTACAGAATGTGAGATTGTTTGTTTTCAGGACCATTTGTTTCCGCTCCGGATCCACAGTGGAACGCTCGCTGGCAAAGCATGTTTTGGCCGTGCCTATTAACGCATGAGTCCACTTGGGGAAATACCATTTGGATTGCACCAGACGGTGCGTATGTAAAACTCCATCGACAACGCGACGCTCCACCACATCCGTCCCAATAATGGAGGGCGTCATGGGATTGGGATATTTGCGCCATGCCGCCTGTGTAACCGTCTCCCATGGATGATTAAATATATGCTCCGAAGTCCAGATTTTCATTATGCAAGCGTCACGTCGTTGTCGTGTTGAGGGTGGGGGCAGATGGGGGCAACACACTCTCTTTCTCTTTCACTCACTCTTACGGTGTTTCGCAACTGAGCGCTAGGCTTGAATGCCTAGAGATAAAATAAGTCGAAAGAAAATGCGTTAGGCACGTTGAACAAGCCCGAATTTTGATAAATAAAACTACTATGTTGATTGTAAATTATTTCGAGACGAGATGGATAATTACAAGCGAGAGAGCAGCTGACTGACCTTTCCTTGTGTATGGTGCGCTGGTGAGTGCCACACGAACCAAGGTAATCGGTAATCGAAAATAGAGATGCAAGTGAATTTTTATGTATGTCGAAATTATTTCTAAAGTCACAGTTATCAGATATCAAATAACTTGTATTCGAACAAGAACATACATACCATGTCTAATAAGCTATTCACACTGAGCACATTTAACATGCCACAACATGAAAAGAAATGTTTAAGACCTTTATCTTTAAATCATCTTCATCTTTTGTCAATTATTATGTTCTTCTGTAGTGACTAGTGCATTAATACATAAGGTTACCCTTGTCGCACTAGAAAATAAGGATAATAATAAATATAAATATAATTAAATAGGTTTTTGGTTATTAGCCGGCTCCAGGTCGTATTTTTTTTAAAGTGTGATATTAAAAATCAAGTAAAACGCCACTATTTTGGTTTATTTTCCGATATATTTCGGGTTCCATCGGAATCCGTCTTCAATAAGGAATCCGTCCCAATAACAATTAATATAATTGCTTAAATTGTTGGTTTGCCAAATTAGTAAGTGGGTTCGAGCGGTGAGAAAAGCCCACACGATATGCCAGCAGGGAATATTAAATTATTTAAATAATTGCAGTTTTGTTTTCCAAGCGCTACGCACTCATCTCTAATAAGATATTTCCTGCGTTATGCGATAATAGCCAAAAATTAGCTTTTTTTGCATGGGAAAAAAGCTGATTGCTATGAGCGCATAACGCACTCCTAGTGTAAATCAGCTTTAAGTATGTAAATCGACAACTAAATGGCTTGAGGGTAACTCTGTTAGTTTATTGACTTCTTATTCTAAGATCAAGGCGTCTCGTAATTACATATAATACTAAAGGTGCTATTCGGATGTGCCAAAAGTTCGCACATATTTTTCATATGGCCGCTTGTCAATGCGCCGCAAACGATCCTCCAGAAATTCCCGAAACTTTAGCATTTCTCCGGCATCCTCCAATATTTTCTTGTTCTCCTCCTTAATGCACTCCACCATGTTGAAGTCAGCACTGGGACTTTCCATGGCCTTCTCCAGGCGTTTTGTTATTTGACAGCAAATCTTTTCGCTCTCATAGTCCATGATTTTGGACAGAGCGCGCGCCGGTGTGCGCCGTGGATTAATGGAACTACTTGCCAGCGGAGAGGCTGAGATTTCAGTTGAGGGATCGCTGCTGCTTGTGGTGGCTTCTGGCTCCTCATTATGACCATTTTGTGATGGTGCCGGCTCTGTTACCTCCGAATCAATTTCCTCGATGAAGTCCTTCAGAGACGGCTCGTCGGGATGAGATTCGGCGTGGGCGGTGTTACTTTGAAAGTTTGTCAGATGAAAAATTCCATTCGTATCGTAAAATTTATAGCCCAGCATTTCCAAGGCAATTTCCGTAAGCAAGTAAGACATTTTGGCGCTCCTTCCTTCTGAGTTAAATTTGTTAACTGCGAAAGCAAACTAGCATTTTACAGCGGCCGAAAGTGGTTGACTGTTATCGATAACCAAGTGGGGTCACACTGGTCGCTAAGAGATGAACGGAAAGCTGTGACTGCAATGTCACGGTGACTAACTAGTACAGAAGGAATCAAACATTATCAGAAAAAATGTCAATTTATTTCTTTAATTTCTGAATAATGAAAAATTTGAATATTCTAGCAGTAAATACCAGCTAAAGTAACGATCAGCCGTACTCCCATAAGTGTATACGCAAAAGTTATGCACATTAAAGACTGGTTTTCAAACAAGTTTTCTCTCCAAATCGCCAGACTTTTGCGGATGTGAAAATAAAAGCATGGCTCCTGGATTGTGAGTCCGATGACATTGCCACAAATCTCGTAGTATAATCAAACGTCATTTTAGATCCTGACTACGAAGATATAAGGTATAAAAGAGGTTTAATAAAAAAAATAATTGCTCCTGACTAGCAATCAAATCCGTGACAACCAGTTAGGCACTCAAAACTCAGCTCATCTCTATTGGCTGCAATCAGCTGTTTTGCGAAAGCGTCATTTTCTACCTGCTGAATTACCAGCAACAACAACAACAAAAAGGGCTCTAGTTAATCTTTTTTGCATGTTTCTGTTAAATAGAAATTCCCAGAGTGTCCCATCATGAAGATCAATGAGAAAAATCTGTATGTGTTCGCCAAGACGCCGCCATACGATATGGAAGGTAAGATTGGTCTTACCAAAAATTTTCGCTTGTTCTTGAATTAATCATCTGAAATCTATTTGCAGGCTTTCTCAACAAACGGGGCGAGGTCAATAAAGCGTTTCAGCGACGGTATTTCATACTGAAGGGCAATCTCTTATTCTATTATGAGACGCGTCTGGACAAGGAGCCACTCGGGTTGATTATTGTAGAGGGATGCACCATTGAGCTGTCCAATGAGGTTGAAACCTATTGTTTTGAAATTGCATTTAATGGGAATCGTACGTATATTTTGGCCGCCGATAATCAGGAGAGCATGGAGAAATGGATGAAGGCTCTCACATGTGCGGGCTATGAATATAAGAGGATCATAGTAGCAGAGTTGCAAAGACAATTGCAGGAGATCGAGGAGGCCCGAAATAGTATGATTTGAGCAAAGTATTTGTAAGAGTTTATGTCACTATGGAATTTATTTTGTTGTAGAAATGTTGGGTCAGCCTGATGATACAGGCAGCAAGCCTAAACCTCCGCCCAGGCGTACCAATCCGTTCAATCGTCCAGCTCCACCTCCGCCTGATGCGGCTGGCGTTCATAGTCAACTACGTGGCGGTGTGGTCATGTCTCCCATGCC
Organism: Lordiphosa andalusiaca; assembly: GCA_035044965.1. Classification (NCBI taxonomy): domain Eukaryota; kingdom Metazoa; phylum Arthropoda; class Insecta; order Diptera; family Drosophilidae; genus Lordiphosa; species Lordiphosa andalusiaca. The sequence goes on along the minus strand of JAWNNM010002157.1, from coordinate 106,426 downwards.
TTTTATCAATGGCTATTTTGGGTCTAGCAATGCGAAAATGCAGCAGGAACATCAGCAGCAGCAGTTACAGCAACAACTCATGGTTAGGCAAGGTGAGCAGCTGTTTTTGCGAGGTTACCGTTATACTGACAAAGCAAGAGATAAGACCTGAAGTAAAAGCTCGAGTCAGTTGTCATTCAGAGCTTATCACGTTCAAGTCGTCACTTTCTTTCTGTGTCAGATCTTGTTTATTGTCTGAGTATTGAATATATATAAAAAAAATGCCCTTAGACGAATTGATGACCAAAATTTGCTGCATTTTTCCCACACAAGGTTATAAACTTTTAACCCTTGCAGATGGCAACGGCAATGCGGCACCCAATCGATCCCCCGTGCCAACACAGCCCAGTTCGAATGCGACCAAGCCTACAGTATTACCTCGCAACAACACCAGCAGCAACAACAATTGTTTGGAGCAACAGCAGAGACGAGCCAAGGCCGTTGAGGATTTCAATAGCAATCATGAACGTTACCGTAGCGAGCTCATGCCCGATATTGAGGCATACCGCCAACGTCGAGGACAGCCTCTCATACAGTTTTGATGATGCAACACTACCAGTTGCAGCTCAGAGAGAGGGGAAGCGGATCAGGAGAAGTGATACAAACTAAAAGGCGCCAATTACACTTGTATTATCCAATTTGTGCTAAAATTGAAACTATTTACGTTTGGAAAATTGTGTATTTCTAATTATATTCGATTTCAATATTTATGTTAAAAATATATACATTATGTATTCTGTATATAAATCTTTAGGATGATGACTACAACGGTGATTAATGTTGGAGGAGGAAATCCACAAAGGGGGTTAACAAGCCGAGTCTGCTTTTGGAGTGTCTGGAATACCTGCTTATGATATTTGTAACACGCGCTGTAAATTCACACAAATTGCTTAATGGTAGCAGAAAATATAAGCACAGTTTTAAGAATCTTCAAGAATCAGATTACTTAATTTGAAATATCAAACCAGCCAGTTATGTATAAAACTGTGGGAGATTGACCTTTTTTCCAATTTCCGGGGGCCAGCGGTGGTTTGGCAAAAATTGAAAATAAACTTGATCTGCCTGCAGGTATAAGACGCCTTTATCACCTACCTAGATGCGTGCGATATAAGGCCCTTAGACTATTTTTTTGTAGGGCTATGTTAATTGGGGATTCTTTATGGGCAAAACTTTTATTAAATATTTTTTTTTACACTCTTTTGTTTCTTGGATATTTGAGAATATCGCCTTCATTTTTTGAACTTCGAAATACTTCAAAAGCCTTTTTTGTCGAACAGTGTCACGAAACGTATTTGTGTTTTTAAATTTTTGAAAGCACCGAAATCTGTTGAATATGTTTATTGATAGCTAAAAAGTATCGAAAAATATTGATTTTTATGGGCATTTCGATTGGCAACCAAGCGTACAATTACGCATTACCGCCTAACGATAGCCGATTAAGCCGCTCTGAAATTAGAGCTGCGGGCGCATCTGAAGAAGGCAGAATGGTTCGCAGAGCAGAGAGAGCTGCTGTTGAAAACAGTTTTTTGTGAAGATGAGTAAGATCCGCCGACTAATATCTGTAAGTATATAATATTTGTAATGTTTTTGGTTAGTTTCAAAACCATTTTTCGGGCTGCCAACCCAGTTATCTTCAGTTACACTGAACCGATTTTGATGAAAACAAGTGAAATCGTCGCAGAATTGTCACCATTCTCTATATTTTTTTTTGCATTGAACGCTTTGCAGATGAGCAAATGCAAAAAAGCAGATGAAAACCTTTGAAGCAAGCAGTCGACCTCAGAATGATAGTTTTTGGCAGGAAATGCCAAGACGAAGAATCATTGGCCGTGTTCAGCAGCATAAATGATGAGCGAACAAAGGAGTTTGATTATTATACCCTAGAGGGTATATTGAAATTGTCCAGAACGCATAGAAGGAAGCATTTCCGAGCACCTAAAGTATATCTATTCTTGATCAGCATGACGAGGTGAGTCGATAAAGCCATGTCCGTCTGTTTCTATGCTATCTCCTCCGTCAGTTTTAAAACTATCGCGAACAAACTTTGTACGAAGTTTTCTGGTACAAATACGCTGCACATTTGTCGCAATCGTCCGGATCGATCGGTCGAAAAACTAGTTCTAGTGAGAAAAACTTTTGTTTTTATTTTTAATGCAAACGTCTCCAAATTCCGTACTTACTAGTTTTCTATGCTTCTCAATGATTGTGCCAAGTTTGGTCGAAATCTGACTTTTTTATAGTATAGCTCCGGTAGAATAGTATGGTAAGAAAAACTTTTTTGGTTTCAATATAAGCCTCTTTAAAACTTGCATATATTTACTTTAAAAGTTTCGTCAAAATCGGATGACTATAGGTTATAGCTGCCATAGAAATCATCGGTCGAGAAACTAGTTTTAGTGAGAAAAACTTTTGTCTTTTCAAAGAAAACGCTTCCAAAATATGTATTTCTTAGTTTGCTAGGCTTTCCCATGATTCCACTAAGATTGACCGAAATCGAACATCTATAGAGTATAGCAGTCATTGAAAAGTAGAGTCTGAAAGTAGTCTTAGCAAGAAAAACTTGTTTGTTTTCAGTGAAAATATCTTTCAAATTAGTTAGAAAAATGTGCTACAAGGGTATTAACTCGTAAGAATCAGATTTGGTCGAGTTATAGGGAAAACAAACATTAATGATGGGCAGCACTTACAAACTTTGGGTGATACAGAGTATATTATAGTCTGCTTTGACCGCTTTTCTTACTTGTTGCACAAGCAATTGTGATTTTCAAGGTTAGCATTGAACGCACGCGCTTCGTTGGCACGAAATTGCAAAAAATTAACAATAGTCTTTGCAGGAATCGCCAAGGCGTAGAATCATTGCTTCTCCAGGTTTTTAAACGGTACGTAAAAGGTGTATATTCTGTAGATCAAATGGAATTTACTAACAAGTACTCCAAAGAGGTGAAGGGCCTTAAATTGTTCACCTCTCTCCCGCTGCACCAGATGACAGCCTCTCTGAGATTCAGAGCATTCAACTTTTGTGCAGGCATATCAAAAAAGGAGCCCTCTTAAAAAAAAGCAGCTTGGTGTAATGTGTTTGAAAGTGTAAAAACGTTCTAATAAAACAACTGAAAAACATACTTTTTTGTTATATTTTTAATACTAACATTTTCTTTATTTAAATATTTTGTTGTATATGATTAAAATGCATGATGTACTTGTAATAGTTGCAACTTGAATTGGATTTTATTCCATGGTATACTTTTTTTTTTTTTTTTAGTTTTTCTTTATATATATGCAATATGTAACCTAATTTAAGATGATTTTGTAGTTTGTTTTTCTTTGCTTGTTTCACTCGGTTCAGAAAAAAATGAATGCAAAATACTGTTAGCTTAAACACAAACAGAATGGGACAATAATTGAATAGAATTGTGTATAATTTGTTGTTTGATTAGCCTAAATGCTAGGGGCGGCAATAAATTAGAGATTGGGGGGGAACAGAAGTGTACAATTAAACGAAAATAAATAAAAGTATATTGAGAAGATTGTGTGGGAAGGGGTTGGATATTTGAGATATAAAAAATGTAGGATGCAGTGATTCAGTGAGTAGTTTACGAACATTAAACTTATAGCATAAATTTGTTTTTGTTGTTCACTTCGACTTCTTCAGTAAGTAGCAGCAGCGTTTCGTTGATCAGTTCTCTGGGGATTGTGTTTAGTTTATTTGTAGTAACCTAAATGGAGCAGTATTATTTTAGTTGGCAGCGGGTGGTGTATACACTTCAATGTTCTTTTTGTTGTGGCGTTGGATTGCTTTTCTTTTCGCTGGAAAACTTCTTTCTTTCGGTTCTATTGTGTTGCCCATTTAATCGTCAATGGTGTATTCCGGCATCTTCTCGTATTTCTGCTTGGTGGCCTCGTGTGTGGTATCCACCAGCAGAGCGGTGTGTGAGTAACCCATGGTCACTTGAGGTATTTTAATGCCATCCATTTTGGGCACTTCCTTGGGCACCGTCGATGATTTCTGGAACTCGCCAATGCCCAGCTCACCATAAGTTGGGGATGGACCCCATGCAATTAGGGTATCATCTGCTGATATCATAATCGATGTATTGGCACAGCCAATTGCGGTGATGTTCCAGCCTGGAGAACGGGGTAAATGTTTAATTCTCTTATTCATATTCTTCTTATCAAATTTTTATTACCTGACAAATCCTGTACAGGCTTTGGATACATATTAGCCTCACCCGTCTTCTTATTCTGACCAAAGAGGTAAAGCAGACCCAATTCGTTTACAATTAAGCTGAATGTCGATCCACAATACACACTGCGTCCACCACGGCCCTGAACTTCAAAGAACTTCATCAGACGTGGCACCATCTCATCTTTGGGCTCGGCATGGCCGAGACGCCCAAAGCCGCCAAAGCCCCAGCTGTAGACACGCTTTTTGGAATCGATGGCCACCTGTTAATCGCAGAGTTGACATTAGATAATCTTTTACTCCAAACATTTCATTCCCACAACCCCTTCATACCGTATGATTGTTGCCACAGGCAAAGTCCACGATCTGCACACCATCCACTGGAGTCACATGACCCTCCTTGCTCTTCTCAATATACAGCACAACCTTCTTGGGTGAGGTCTCAAAATGGAATGATAGTTTATTGGCATTCACAAAATACTTGGCATCCGTGTTGTGTCCCAATTGTCCGTACTCGGGCAGACCAAATGTGTGCAAATTCCCCTTGATATCCAAAATGACCGAGAACTCTGCTCCACAACCAATCCGAACGATTGGCGGACCACGATAATTGATCAGTGTGGGTTGGAAAATATTGGCATGTGCATTGCCAACACCACATTGTCCGGATTTATTCTCGCCACAGGCATACACGCTGCCAGTGTCCGTTAGGAAGAGCGTATGATGGCGGCCCACTGCTGCCTGGACAATATTCAAATGCTCCAGAGCGGTTATTGGTGTGGGCTTCTCCACAAGCTTCATTTCCTGGCTGAGACCCAACTGGCCGCTGGGATTACGACCAAAACTCAGAGGCTTGCGATCCATATTGACAAGTATGGTGTGGGCAGCCGTGGGACCACTTGCAACATAGCGATACTGTAGATGACAAATATGAATAAATCGTTGGATTGAATTCAGAAATAAAAAAAACAAGATTATAATTTTTTTTTTGCCGGATTTCCACCTGAGCCTAAGCGTGTGGATTAATTCTGCTTAAAATCAAAAGAAAGCAAAGCTCTAGTTTTTATTGCAGTCCTCTTCAATCCTCTTTCAAAAGGACAAAATTTTCTTTACTTGTAAGAAGGCTAAAATTTGGTCTTTATTGCCCTAACAAAACGTGAATACTTTCTTGAGTTGTAATCAAAATGTATCATTTTTTAAGCTGATTCTTGTAAGACATATATTTGACTAATTCTTTAAAGATGTTTAGTATATATATCAGGGAAAAACTTTTCTTTTTAGAAATGCTGAACCGAAAATCATAAAGAAAAACGGTTCGGTTCAGTTCTCTGATGAGTTATAAGACGTGAATCGCTTTCCTCTTGCCAATGATCCTTATTAACTTGAAAATTGAATCGTATCCCTTAGATAATTTTTATACGACATTCTCTACATCCTTAGCGATGCCGGATCGGTATAACCCTTAAGGATGACTTGACACAAGTTTTACAGCACGTAACCCTACAAGTTCTCGCCGATCCTAGGAATTGTAAGTCCGACATCATAAATTTGGTACATTCTTCTAAGGATTTAAAATGGCTTCTTTGCCTTTATGAACCACTGGAGCGAACCTAAACTGCGGTTCAGTTAGCTCCAAAATCCCTGTAATGAACCGAACCGGCAGTTCATAAACTGTGTGAACCATTGAACCAAACCAGTACGTTTTTTCAAGTGGTTTGCATGCTTGATATATTTATAAATTAAGATAACCTGCAGTGTAAGCCGGCTTGACGTCATCCTATTCATTTAAAAATTAATCAAATTTAAACAAAAACTCTTAAAAAATCGGGGTTTTCACATCGCTTACACAGCTACGTGTGAAAATGATATTCTACATTTAACCAGCTATATCCGTACCCATGAAATTTTGGCAATTATTTGCAAAAACAAAAATATTTGGGTTTACATGAAAAAACTCAAAAATGATATCTGTGGCACAATAAAGACTTTGCCATATGTTGGGAATATTTTTCGAGGAATTGGATAAAAGCCCTATGAGAACTTATAAAATATATTTGTTTTTAACTCAGATCCAATATTAAACTGTTGGAAAATAGATTGGATCGCTTACCAGCTGTGGACAACATTATGAGACCAAGTCGGGCAACATTATTTGTGGTACAATAAATAACGGAATTTTTGTATCTTATCTTTTACTTAATTTTTTTTTTAGTTTGTTATTTATTTATGAGCTTATATTATTCGATATTTTTTTGTCAGCCACAAATCAAATTTGTTTGAACTATCTGAACTTTTTTATATAACATTTGTAGGTCAGATGTAAGATATAGTAGTCTGATTTGAATCTTACACCTTTTAAAGTTCCTATTAATATTTCTCTCTCGATTTTGCATACCGTTGTTACCAAATAGACATAGTAGGATCGGATCCTTTCAGTTTTTTTTGAAGATATTTCTCCTGTTTCCCTTAGGTGGATTAAAATGCGTGCGAAAAAATTAAAAAATTTTGACCATTGACAGTTCTTACCAATTTCTGTTAATTTACGGTTGGATCTACCTTCGCAAAATAAAATGTACTTAGTAGACTAATCTTAGTTACCTTCTCATCTGTAAACCGATGAAAGCTGTACAGATTGGGACGAACTTTAGTGACATTTTTGCGATCACGTTTGCCCGTTAAATCCCATGTTACCATGCCGGCCAGCAGCAACTGACCAGGCGTCTTCTCCATTGTGGCTAGCAAATCTTCTGGTAATTTACTGGGCGGATCGAGTTCATCGTGGGAAATGAGCACCTCCATTTGTTGTGCGACCGCTTGTTGTTGTTGCTGCTGCTGCTGACGATCCTCTTCGGATTCATCGCTGAATTCATCTTCATAATCGGATTCCTTCTTCTTGGGACGACGCTTGTTAGGACCGGCTCCATTGCCACCTGCCTTACGTTTAGCTGACATTTTGTTCTTTTCTTTGCTTTGCTCAAAAAATAGCTGTAACAGAAGTGGCAGAAAAACAAAAGGAAGCGGTAAGTATGCAGCAGAGCGTAACCAGAGACTAAAACAGTGAGTGCAAAAAGTTAAGGTACCATTTTCATTTAACACTTGAAACATAATCTAAAATAATTAAGTTAGTTAAGCACTTTACAAAATTTACCACTTCGTTGATAAAGCACATAAAATATAATATATTTAATTCAAAATCAAGTGGGTCTCAACAATTTGGACTCACTGTTTGTTTGCATGTGTGAGTGGTTTTTTTTTTGCAAGAAAAACAAAATGACGCCGACAGCAACTCCCAAAGTTTGCTTTTAATCAAAGTATTTAAGTTTAACAATTAACAAATGATTCCTTCTCATTGAATCACTCGGCGGCCATTAACTATAATACAGACAATCGTTTGAGTTGAGAGAGGCGGCTTAAAAACACTTTTCAAATGTTGGCGTCACTTTGCAAACACAAACAAAGACAAATGAATTTGCGATTTTTGCTCAATTTCCGCACAAATTTGAATCAAATTAAAGTTGTAGGCTTGCTGAAAGGTATTAAGAGGGCTTGCACTTGAACTTACAATTCAAATTAAGATAGTTTTAAACAATTTTCTGGAGCAATGAAACAACAAACAACGCTACGGCTCAGGGCTGGATAGCATTGAAGAACTATCGAAAATCTGCCAGTGATGGCCAAATTGGGTTACTTTTGCTTAGTCCAAGTACCGATATACAGCAAATGCCCGCTAGCGTACAAAATAAAATAATCCAAATATAAACAGCCGGACTTAAACCGGCCATAATTCAGTCAGTAAAATCACAACTCAAACACTTTAGAGGAATTTCGAATATTAATTGAATTAAACTAGGCCAACTTTATTTCTTGAAATAATTTTCAGTTAAAATGAGCAATTGGGAGTCAGTAAAAATAAATTGTAAACTGTAAATTCACTCTGTCGGACCAGTTGAAGATATGTAAAATAATTTAATGGTAAGCCAAGTATAAAAATCAATTTTTCCCCCAATTATTTGTAATCATAAACGTAGCATACTTAAAAGGGCATTAATTATGATAATTTGTTTGTGTTTAAAACAAAAGCCAATTCGTTTGACTGCAAATGCAATTAAACAATGAAGTTTAAAAATAGATTAAGTTAAGTTTAAAACTGGTTTGCTTATTTGGGAGTACAGTGTTAAGTCAGTGGCTAAAAAAGAACAAAATTTTATGCGCCTTTTCTCTTTCAGAACCTAGCGTAAAACGAGCTATACTGCCAGCACCGCTCATGCAGATTATCGATAGAAGTGCATTTGCTATGAGTTGTTTATATTTTGGTTAGTAATTACAAAACTGAATGGACGACGAGGCAGGCACTACAACCACCACCTACTATTTGGAATGTGAGGCCGAAGGCAATGCCGAAGAGTGGCATTGGACTAATAAGACAACCAGATTGCTAGTCGAGCTATATATGGCCAGACGCCAGCGATTCAGGGATCCAAAGATTCGCAAGCGAGCGCTGTGGACGGAAATCGTGGAGGAAATGGAACGGGCCGGCCACAAAGGCATCAACGAGGATATCTGTGATCGCAAGTGGCGCAATATGAAGAAAACATATCGTACCTGTGGCGAAGCTATGCGCAAAAACGGTCGCAAACGGACTGCATGGGAATACTATGAGGCATTCGATATGTTGTATCAGCATGAGATCGAGACCAAGGAGCACGGAGCGGTGAAGGTAGAGCCGGACGCCACCCTGCAGCAGGTAAGCATGGAGGACGACCGTGACTATATGGAGGAACGGGAACCAAGTCAAATGTTTTTGCTGGAGCGGAGTCGGATAGCTGCTATTAGAGAGCTCAGCAGGCGCATCGAAGAATCCAACGAAATACAGCGTGAGCGAAATGAGCTTCTGAGGGAATTTCTTAATCAATTATAATTAACTAATAATAATCTTAGTTTAATTTTTATATATAAAACTGGCCACCAAAGTGTTTCTTTTTCTTTCCGCCTCCGCTGCGAACTCCCAGTCCAGCAGGTCATGCTCTTCGAACATCATGTTGATCTGATACTCCGGCAACATTTCGAAGTTCAAAATTGAGTCTTCAATATTTTCGCCACAATCTAGAATGAAATTGTGAAGCATGCAGCAGGCCGAGATGACCATGCGACCCACCTCCACGCTGGCCACATCCAGGCACTGCAATCGCTTGAAGCGGGAAAGGAGGGCGGCAAAGGCTCTCTCAGCCGGAGCGCTCCACATGTGTACAGCTCGATTGTAAGACAAATGACAGGGTGTCAGATTATCCAGCCGCGGAAAGGGTGTCATCAGATTCAATAGCAAGGGATAGGTCATCTCACCTACCAAATGCTTACTCTTGGGCATTAAAGGTTTTGTCACAGAAATGAGTCTTTCATACAGTGGACTTTTGAGCAGCAGACATTGCTTTTCATTGGGTACATCGGGATAAATGTCCAGAAAGCGGCTTCGCCTGTCACACACAGCCTGGAGTGCCAAATGCTTACACTGCTGACCGTTCTGCTCCATACGTATGGCTGCTTTTAGGGGTATATGACACTCATCAATCACTCCCACCACACCAGACAGTTCACCAGGTCCTGCCCCTCCATCACCATCATTCTCTGGCCATTTAACATAAATTGGCATCAGGGTTGACAAGGCAGCCGTGATCCACTTGAAGATCTCATGGCCGGAACTATTGGATATGCCAAATGATTCACCCGCTTCTCGAAAACCAATGCTTCCACTGAGCAGGGTTAGAGTGTACAACAATTTCTCCGCCATCGGAATCCGCGAAATCGGCTCATAATGTTCGCCCCCCGCCAGTACTCCACCCATTAGGTTTAACAGTTTCTGAAAAAGGACAGGGATGGGGTTAATAAACCAAGTCGAGGATGCACCCACCTCAAAGCTGCTGCGTTCCATGCGAAATTGTTCCTTGAACTGTTCATCCAGCATATCAATGTCAAAGCCGGAACTTGGCTTATAATCACTTTCCCTTTTGGCGGATATGCTGGGTTCGGTTGCCACCACCAGCTGAGCCGCTTGGGCCAGGAGATCGGGCTCCAAGCCATCATCTAGGAAAAAATTCAACAGAGCGGCTTTTTTGCGAACGCTCATGACCAAAACAAATGAGAGCGGATGTAACAGCCGACTTTGCCCGACTTACAAATACCCTTTGCTCGGTGAGTGAAATATTTGTATCATAAATTGAATAACATAAATGTTAACAAATTAAAATTCGGTAAACAATCAGCGCTCGGATATTTTGGCTGAGCATGAACGTATATACATAACGTTGTGGGGATGTATGCTGCTGCCTGTTATACGCACATTTACATGATCTTAATATACCTTTTGTACTCTACGAGTAACAGGTATGAAAACAGTGTGTACACATGGCTTGTGGTCAGCTATGCCAAGTTAGCTATTTTCCCGCTACATCTTAAGATTTACAGCTGCCGCCCGTAATCAAAGATTTTGCTTAGGAAAATACACGTTTACATATAATTTTTAATTTTTCTGACATTGTTTGGAAACTTGTTTTTGATTTCATATCAAAAGCATCTTTATTTATTTATTTAATGTTAAATGTATCACTAAATTACTTTACCGTCGGACCACTCAAGCTAACAAAAATAATTTCCTCAATACACTAGTTTTCAAAAATAATAAAACTACTGATCTATTTTGAAACAACCAAAATTGGAATTTTCAATTTAAATTTTTTTCATTTTTTTCGATAGTTACTTAAGATTAAGTACACAGAAAAATATAAGATCAAATATCGACTTAGGGCCGATTTCTTATCTTCTAAATAGCTCTTATGTGTCAGATGTAGAAGATTAGAAAACGGCCCTTAATCTTTCAATATAAAAGCTAAATGGCAATATTTTTCGAAAACTACAAAGAGTCTCAGAATTGGAAGATGTAGAAATTTGATTTCGAAAAATGGAAAATTTAAAGTGAATAGCATAGTGGTCTTGCTTTGTTTTCCGAAAATAGTTTACAAATTAGCCAGTTCAAAATTAACCATTTGATATTATCCAGCCAAGAAGTTTGCAATTTTTAGTATGAATTTCCCGGTTTTATGGAAAAACTTTGTGAAAGTTTGTTGTACGAATTAAGAAGGACTCTGGCTCTGGCTTTAAGGGCTTTGGCTAGTTTTTTTTAAGGTTAACCTTTAACCTTTTAGTTACTCGACAGTTTGTGTGGATGGTGCGATAACTTGTCCAGGTATCAAGCAGGGTTGTTGATAACATTGACATCCATAGGAACGGCAAGGTCCTTTTAGATGCCCCTGGTTCTTAGATACCATTTGGCTCCGGTCGAAATTCTTGGCATTTTCACCTGGATCTTTCCAAGGGTGGAGTTAGTCGGCTAGGTAGAAATCAAGCCAGGAGAGTGAAATTAAAAAAAAAATGTCAAAATAAATCGAATTTTTATTTTGACAATGGATGTTACTCATAACCCTTGATAAGCCCTATAATTGGTGCTAAGGTTGATCTTTGGTGATTTTTAATTTTCGAGAAAAACCAAGTCGATCGCACGGGACAAATATTGAAGTGAATATTTCAATGAGACTTATTTTAGAATGTAGTGCATTGAGGACCCTTAAAAATGGTCTTGATGCTAGCCAAAATGATTAATAATTTAGTTGAAATCTCATTTTAAGCACTTTTCCAACACAATATTTATGTTGTTTTCTATATAATGGAAAGTAAAAACTAACAGTTCATTGCACTCACATAGTTTGTTATGGTTTCTAAAGAAATCTTCATTTGCTCTTTGTACCCATAGAATGATTTTAGATAGCAAAATTCAATGTTATTAAACATAGAAAGAAAGACGCAGTTTGTATCGATATGGGCTATCAATAATTGTAAGTTAGTTTATATTAGTTAATAATACTTCAATTAAAATGATTCCTCTTAAAATTTTAATAAACTTTCTTTTACTGTTTAGTTCTAAGAACCACAAAGAACCATGATAAAATATCAAATATTACCACTTAGATAAAGTTTAATTTATTTTTTAAAATAAGTAAAGTTTGTAGGGTTTTCCAATATAAAAACACTTTATTGACGAGTTATAAATGCTTTCTTTTGCATAATATATTGCTTGATTGTCTGTCCTGAAACATTACCGAAATAAGATCCAGTTTTGTGCTCCATACTAACTTTAATAAATTCGCTCCCACAAGAATATTGTAAATAATACTAAGCATTTTAACACATCGCAAATAGGTTAAGTCTATTTTCTTTCTCAAATTCGTTTAGTTATGACTTGTTGATGTTCCAATCCTGCCGCTTATAGCAACAGCAACAGCAAACTGTTCAATGAAAGCGAAAGTCAAGCTGCAAAAAAGCTTTTTGCAAAAAAAGCACTCTCCCACTTTTTCTCAGTTTAACTTTTTTTTTTTTTTGGGATACGACGACTCTTGACTCCGACTTCGGTCGGCTCCGGCTGCGGTTTGCTGTAAGTTGCTTTGGCCAAAAATTTTCAGTGGCACAGTCTTCCGCCGTAGTCCTTTCGTGTTATGTGCGCCGTTAAGGAACAATTTTTGCACTCGGCACTTTGAGTTTTTTTTATTTTAGTTTCTTTTTTCCCACCAACACTAACAACACACACACACAAACACACACACTCACAAAACCAACTCTACACGCGCACATAAAACATCACAAAAGAGCGCGTAACATTTTTTAAACAATTTTATAACAAAATACAAAAAAAATATTTGCTAAAAGTGTATTTGATAAAAAAAAAAACAAACCAAACTGACGGCGCCTGGCAGACAGCAATAACAACAACAACAAAAATCAGCAACCAAATAGTTCTAGCTGTAAATTACAGTGCCTTCGATAAAGTAAATAGCAGCAGCATTCGCTACACACCAAAAGCAAAACACAACAACCGAATTTCGATTAACAAATAACGGTAGGTTATTACGTATCCGCAATGTGAGACCTGTCATGTATTTGTGTGTGTGTGTGTGTGTATGTGTGCGTTAGTGTTGCCGCCTTCTGATGCTACACTAATTGGTATGCAGCATTCTCGTTTTTCTCTTCCTTTTCTGTCATGCCACGCATTTTTATGGTTAGTAATTATGGTGTCGTTTTTTACATGGCCAATGTGATGATGAGTAGTTGTGTGTGTGTGTGTGTTTGTGTGTGTGTGTGTGGGTATGCTCCTTTCCCGGGCCCAACCCACGCAGTTCTTCATTGTTCGGCAGAAAGTTGCCGAAAAAGGTTCGCTTTTTTGTATGTTGGCTTTAAGCTGAACAGCAAACGAAGACAACGAGCGGTACGCACACACACACACACACATACATACATATTTGCCCAGATACAAATTAGAGATGGAAGCGTGGGTGGAACTGCTGATTGATTAAACGTGAGAGAAAACTATTAAAATAGGACAAGGCTGAGTTAATGAGGATGCTGTTTGTTGGCTTCTCAAAGTTGGTAAGAAGATTCTGTTGCCATAGGTACCAGGCTCAGTGTTTCATGCCCAGCTCGAGTTGAAGCTGATCCACATGAATCACCCAAGGATGATTATTCCGCTCCTTTGGATAATTAAAAGTATATTTAAGACATATCCTTCCCAAAGGGATTGTTTTTGTATCTTTTTTTCTGGCTACAGAATATATTATAGTGTTATATTGCATACCATTTATGACGTCTGTTTTTTTATACCTTGTTCCCATGGAAAATGGCAAAAGAGGGATCATGAAGTTGTGCGAATGTATGTAACAGGGAGAAGCGGAAAATTCCCACCGTCCCCCTCTTATCCCCAAAATACCGTTACATCCTAGATCTAAAAAACAGTCTGATCCATAATTTTCAAGTTAGTGTTAGTTTTCAAGTTTCGTGGTTTAGAATACATCAAGCGAGGCCCAATATCTATCTATCTTTAAAAGTACAATCAGATCGGACAAAAAACACCAGAAACAATTGAGCTTGTCGTTAGTTTGGTATAAAGCCGCTGAAATTACTAAATAATGTGGCTTACTTCCAGGATGAGCCTTTAATAGCAGTTACAAAAACCGGCTACATTCAAATTCAAAACGGGGCACTCGACTGCAGTTTGATTATACGCTTAGGCCGTACGAATTTGTGGAAATACTGGCTCACGACTGCAATTTAACATTTTACAATGAACCGATCTTCGGCATCTTCGTTATGGTTCGGCATTTTCTAACATAGCTGAGTTCGATAGCAGTTCGATACCAATCAGGACAGGACAGGACCAACTGTACTTTTACTGTGCCAAATCAAGAGTTCTTCGAGTAATGTCCTGACTCGTGGTGAGGTAATTCTGAGAAGGTGAACAGAGGGAAAAAACCAAGAACATTTGACTCAATATGAGCAAATTCGTTGTCAAATACTAATTATGAACAGATTTTCTGACTTTAAGAAAAAGTTCTTACTACAAGAATTTTTTTTAAGAGCTCAAAATTTGGATGTGAGTTGATATATTCCGTTTTTGAGAACATTTAAAACTCAAAAAAAATTTGATTTTCTGAACACGGTTTTTATACCTTTGTCCCTGAAGCTTAACAGAAATGGTTCCCATGAATAACTTGGTTTAAAGGCTCCTCTATTAAAATAAAACAAGAGCGTCAGTTAAAGTCTGCCATGCAAGATTTCGAAATACCCGTTACTCAGGGCAATTAGTGTTTAATAACCTTATGCGGCTCATATAAGTATGCAACGTTTTTCTAACTCTGCCATTTATTATCCGATCTTTATTAAAATTTGTGAGATTTTTACTCTTCGAGTAACGGGTATACGAAGCTTTTCTCTGGGCTTAAAAATGAATATTCAGAAATTCTTGAAACTCTTTTTTAAGAATTGGAAAACTAATGGGTATACGACATTCTGAATAAAATCAAACAGGATTATCCAGGATATTCCAATTATTCCGATAGAAAAAAGAATAACTTGATACCACCAAAGATTAATAGAAATGATAGATGACGCATGTGAAACGAAAAACGATTACTCCTGGTGGCTAACATTGGCTTCTAATTTCTAACTTAACCCGTAAGCGTCATCTCTAAATATCTATATATCTTTGATATAACGCAGTATGTGCTTTACCAAAGACTTATAGATATTATAGATGACGCAAGTAAAAGAAATCACGATTATTCCTGGTAGCTGACGTTGGCTACCAATATTAGATTTGCTCCACATGCGTCATCTATAATATCTATAAATCTTTGATACCACCTGATAAAATGTTAGAAAAAAAGGACCCATTAATATTTTAAAAAGCATTAAACTAAGCCCAATATTAAAACTTAAATTGACCCCAAGGCAGCATCATTCAATATCGATTTGATGCTTCGACGGACCAGAAAAATCCCTTAAGCTCAGTATTCGGGTGCATTTCTGCATGCAAAACCAAATATGGCTCTTTAAGAATTCTTCCATTCATTTTGGATTTTGAATTTTTGTGACTCACGCACCCATCGCACTCACTCCAAATGCAAAAACAAAAATTGCTTGTTTTGTTTGCCATTGTGGCAGTCACGAAGAAGCTAACAGACGCTTGGACATACCCAACACGCGTTCTGCTCCCAAACTCCTAAACTCCCATACTCCCGACCGCTCCTCCGTTTCACCACCCGCCATAATACATATATAAGCTGCCGAAATCAATAAGGACAGACAAAAAGCAGCGGGCAAGCCCCAGAAGCCGACCATGGCGACGATGTCGGCCCGCTCCGCTGTGTATATTCTGGCCAGGGACTTTGTGGAGTGTATCCGGTATCTGTGCTAGTGTGATTGTGTGTGTGTGTGTGTTATATTAACTCACCTGTGGCTGACACTTTTCATATTAGCAGCAATAACAACAAGAACAAGCGCAGAAACAGGAGAGCAAATCTCATCATCATCGTTGTGCTCTCTCTCCCTGCCTCCGGCCGTTCGGTGTGTTTATTCCTTTTTATCTCATTGGCTTTTCTTATGGCCATTCTTTGGGTGGCTGCCAGCTTCTTTTGTCACCTTTTGTGCTTGTTGCTGACGTTTGAGTGACGTAAATTAATACATACATATTCAATAGGCATCCCGCCACGTAATCAAGTTGCCGCCTAACAAGAAGGTATACAGGATTTTGATGGATATCACAAAATATTCATGACTATTCAATAACACTCAAATTTTATGCGTCTATGAGACTCATAAATTCTGATACTCATACCGAATTTTTTTTTTAATTTATAATGTCTAGGGTCGCGCTTAATGCGCTCAGCCACATTTCAAATTTATTTGGAAATATTTAAGTATTCAATTTTAATCCATTATTTATTCAGTAGAATAAACACATTTTTTCGACAAATTCGAATACTAATCAAAATTGTGCCAACTTTTAAAATACCCTTCAAGAGACTCTTAGTGGTGACATTTTTGTTGCCTGAAAGTAACGATTCGAAAACCAGTATAAAATGTAAATTACCAAATCCTCTCGGGGCGAATGTCATCATTTTTAAGAGATGACCGGAAATGAAAGACAAAATGAAGTTAAGAACCATACGTTTCAGAAATGATATAATTTTCTGTCATTTCAGAAAATATAGCTTCATTTATATGGTGGAATTATGCTATTATTTGTTAAAAAAAAAGAAATAAAAGAATTGTAATTCCGATCGTTGATTTCTTTTAAAATTAAGAAAGGCAACTACTTTTCTGGAAAATAAAGCAGACGAGTTTACTCTCTTTTGTTTTTCTTATTGAGTCCAATTTATTTTTGTTCAAAAATATACGTTCAAAAACATGAATTTCGAGTTATCAATGCATAAATATTCCTTATTTCGTGTTCTGTATTTTATAAAATTTTCAAATTGCTTTCTTTTTTAATCTCCGGGTAAGATGAGAATATATCAACCCCTCAGTTATGCTGCAGATGATATCATGTATCAAAAGTATGCAACAGCCAGAAGTTAGCATCTCCAATCCCATCAAGTATATATTTTAAGGATTCTTACTCTGCTATCTCCTCCATCTTCTTGTTCAGTGTTTGTTCTTGGCCGACTACGACTCCGGCTTTGTCAACTAGAGCTCATCTTCAATTCTTATTATCTATTGTCAACTTGCTCACAAAATCATGGAGTCATGATAAATTATTTTATATACTAGCTGACCCCGTCTGACGTTGTCCTGCGTTAATATAATTTTGTGTATTATTCTACTATTCTGATGCCAACTTTCATTCAAATCTGTTTAGTACTGAGAATAGCTCTCATACAAAATGACCAAAAAAAAAAACATATATGTGTTCGAGAGGTACCCGAAAGAGTTGACCGATTCGGACCATATTTGTTATCAGCCTTCCTCTATTCATGACGAATGTCTTTATAAAGTTTCATCCAAATCGGTTAAGTTTAGGTCAAGTTATGGAGCAAAAAAGCCGTGGATGGCAAATTACGCGATCCCTATGTGACCTACCAGAATCAGCTATAGATATAAACCACCTACGCTTTTACTACTATACTCACACGAAATTTCATCGAAATCGGTCCAGCCGTTTGGGAGGAGTGAGGGAACAAAGCCATGTACGGAAGAATTTTATATTTTAAGATTTATATATATTATATTACTTATATTTATATAATAATATATATTATTTATAGGCATGATTTATTCCAGAATCAAGGCAACATTTTCTTTTGAGAACAGAAACAAAGTAAGGACTTTTAAAAAGAAACCGTTTTCGGCTTCGGAATAGAAATTCTTGGCAGTTTCAATACTTACTTCAATACTAAATAAGAAAACCAAGATGAATTAAGAAGTTCGAGGCTCGATTGTATCATGCAACGGATTTGCTTGACTGCAACCACTCTTGATTGGTATCTATAACTTGCCAAAATAAGTTCCTTAGTTTAGTTCACACAATTTTCAACTTTTAATATAAAAGCTTTGTACATCTAAATCGATTTACAGTTACTTGTATCTGTTTAATAATATGACGAGCAAAAGCTTAATCCAAAGAAACAAACGGACAGCAGCAACTTGAGAAAATTCAACAGGTTATTGACATCTGGCAGGCAGCCCAGAAATAGCACATGCAAAATCAAGGGCTAACCGTTGAAAGGACCAAATCAACAATAGCAACGCACGCTCACATGCACACGATTAAATTAAGGCAAATTAAGCAGATTAAGCAAACGTCAGTCACATCATCGCAGGCCGCAGAACAATGAGCAGGAAAAAACCACAGCAAAAGGCAAAAAACCGTTGACATCACACACACACACACGTGCACATACACATAGACAGTGCGCAGGACAATGGCTGCAACCTTGCTCCAACCCACATCCCCCCCACCCGGCACCAAGCAAAATTGATACACACTACTGCTGGAGCACACAAAGGCTGACGCAGGCAGCAACAATGCTGACGCCAACGCCAACGCCACCCACACTCACAAAGCACGCTGTCTGCCAAAGCTTTTCGTCGACCGCGCTGCCTTTGCCATTTAATCAGAGTTGTACACAGAGGGGAAAAATGCGTTGCTTGTTGATTGTTGTCTCCCTAATCGGGCCAAATTAATTTTCCCAGTTTAGTATTGGTTGCTCTTGAAAACTCGATTTAATTATTTGCGTACTCAAAAAAAAAAAAAATACATTGAGCCTAAATGTGTGTTCATCTTTCGTCTTTTCCCTCTGTGTAGCTACTTCGATGTGGCAACATCCATGCGACACACACGACACACGTCATTAGGGTGACTCAGAAGTGCATAAAACGGGAAATTCATTTTAATGGGATTGCAAGTTTGTGTCGACAAAAAAAGGATAGTATTTTAATTGATTTTTGTAGTTAAAAACTGAAGGTTTTTACGACTCCAAAAAGTATGCTATAACATTTTGTAAACAATAAAATTGAGTTTTGACGAATTGTAGATTATCTGATAAGGTCTTAATTGGAATTTCATCACGGCATTATGTCTTGTAATAGTTAAGAAATTTGCAAGATATTGTGATAAAGTGTATATAAAGTTTATTGCGGGCAATATTTTGGCATTGTTGAAAAACGGCTGTTGGTCGCACAGGCCAAGTGTTTGAGTATAGCTGGGCTTATGCCTACTCCGGTACTCACTGCAGCGCATGCTTGTGTTAAATACTGACTTCCCGCCTTGACTTTTCGTTTATTGGCTCGACAACGTTTTAATTATCGTATCGGTTGATTTGTTACCCACTTACAAATACCAAAAACAGCTTTGAAAGTTCTTTCTCTGGCAGACTTGGCCATTGCACTTCGGTCAAGTGAGTGCTCACACTTTTGCCACGTTTTTAAGGCACGTGTGTTTTGCGTGTTTGCCGTTCGCCATTTTGAAATAAACAAAAGTCAATGTGAAACGTCTAAACTTTTATGTCTATAATACATAAGGACAGTTATAAGTCAAAAAAAAAAAGTACGTCATTGCATTTACGTCCACGATATTTACTTCCGTTAGAGCGGTATGACGTCTTTTTGAGACCGAAACGTCCAATAATGAAAATATGGACTCGAATCTAAACACGATAGCACGCACAACCTGTCGGGAGGGTAAATAATTACGGCCGATTATTATAAGCACTCTATAAGTTGCTACTCAGAGTTTCGGTAGTAGTTTCTAATAAATTCCCAACGTTGCTGGTTCGTCAAGTCATAATTTAAATAAAGTTTTTACACTGCAATAAAAAAGTTGAAAGGTGCGTTTATATCAAGTTTCCGAATTGATATGTCCCTAACGGAAGACTCTTTATAAGGAAATCAAAGAAAATATGAAAGTATACGATCAGGCCAGAGCCTGTTAGAGAGAAATTGCCCACAAATTTGCTACAATACTTTATAAAACTTAAATCACTTTTGGGCAGACTTAATGCTTATCTGCAGTTAGAAAGTTTTCTTAACTAAACAAAATATTCTGGTAAAAATAAATGGTTTATCATTCTACAAGTTACAATCAATCTTGATAAAATTGTAGAAATAAAAGGACCACTGAAAACAAACAAGTTTTTCCCAATAAGACTAATTTTCTGACTCTACTTTTGTATAACAGCTATACTATATAGATGTCCGATTTCGAACAAATTTTGCTGAATTATGGAGAAGCATTAAAAACTGGTAAATACGGAGTTTGGAGACGAATTCATAAAAAACAAAAAAGTTTTTCTTACTATAACTAGTTTTTCGAACGATCGTTCCTATTGCAGCTATATATAATAGTCATCCGATCAGGCCGGTTCCAACAAATGTGCAGCGTATTTGGACCAGAAGACTTCGTGCAAAGTTTGGTGTCGATAGCTTTAAAACTGACGGAGGAGATAGCATAGAAACAGACGGAGATACGAACGGACAGACGGACAAGGCTAAATCAACTCAGCTCGTCATGTTAATCAAGAATATTAATACTTTATTTGGTTGGAAATGCTTTCCTCTATGCGTTACAAACATCCGAACAATTTCAATATACCCTCTGCAATGGTATAAATAGGTTTTTTTCACTAAAACTTTAATTTCGTACCATCGTTCCCATGGCAGCTATATGCCATGTATATCCGATTTTATTAAAACTTTGTGAAAACAATGTAGTGTTTCTATTAAGAATATTTTTTAAACCTATCATTGTTTTTCGACCGATCGGTTCCCATGACAGCCCCATGCTAAAGTCATCCTATCCGACCGGTTCCGAAAAATGTGCAGCTTAAATGTATTTAAATACTTCTTGCAAAGTTTGCTTGAGATAACTTTAAGACTGACTGAGGAGATAGCATAGAAACAGACGGCCGGACATAGCAAAATCATCTCAGCTCGTCATGCTGATTAAGAATATATATTTTATATGGTCGGAGATCCATTTTTTACAAACAACTGGACAATTTTAATACACCATCTGCAAGTGTATAAGAAATATTTTTTACTTAGATCCATTTTTCGACCGAGGCAGCCCTAGGTTAATTAAGTTGAGGAAACGATCCTCGAATCGAACATTTGACTTATGAGGGGTTCAAAGCTGCTGACTTCATGCCGAGATTAAAAGTTTTGCATCTGTGATTTTTTGTAGAGGCGAGTAGTGTGAGAAGAAGTAACTGAACGGAGATAAGTTGAAAAATGTATTGTCAAAACTCATACTTGAACTATGAATCCCATTGAAAATGGGAAAAGGGGGATCATGAAGTTTTGCGAATGTCTGTAACAGGGAGAAGGAAACATTTCCGACCCCATAAAGCATATATATTCTTGATCAGCGTGAACAGCCGAGTCGATATAGCCATGTCCTTCTGTCGATCCGTCGGTCTGTCTCGTACAGGCGAGCGTGTCAATCTCCGAAACAATAAGAGATATAGCCACAAATGTTTGCATGTAGGCAGTTTCAAGCTTGTTTCAGATTTGGAAAATTCCCACCCTTCCCCCTCTTATCCCCAAAATACCGTTACAACATAGACCTAAAAAACAGTCAGATCCACAATTTTCAAGTTAGTGTTAGTTTTCAAATTTTGTGGCTCATCAAGCTAGGCCCAATATCTCTCTATTCTGAAAAGTACAATCAGATCGTACAAAAAACACCGGAGTTATAAGCGAAACAATTGAGCTTGACGTTAGTTAGGTCTAAAGCCACTGAAATTACTAAATAGTGTGGCCTACTTCCAGGATGAGCCTTTAATAGCAGTAACAAAAACCGGCTACACTCAAAATTCAAAAACAAATAAATGAAAACAAATGAACAGGGTATTTTGTAGTAGGGACACTCGACAGCAACGCCCTTGCTTGTTGAGAGTGCAAAACTGGCAAAACCAATAAATAAATGCTCAATATAATCCGCAGAATCTATTGATATGGATTTTTCGAAAAATGTCTTGAAACATTGGTTTACATTCTAAACCAATCACCAAAACCTGATAAGAAAAAATTCCTTTAGTAATTTTTGTTGTATTTAGTATGACGATCGATTTCTGAACTAAGCTTTACCAGCTTTACAGCATTTTTATACTCTGTACCGAAGGTACATAGAGTATTATAAGTTTGTGCAAAAGTTTGTAACATCCGGAAGGAAGCATCTCCGACCCCATAAAGTATATATATTCTTGATCAGCATCAACAGCCGAGTCGATATAGCCATGTCCGTCTGTCCGTCCGTCCGTCTGTCTGTCCGTATGAACGCACAGATCTCAGAGATGGTAAGAGATAGAGGTTTGACATGTATGGGACATATGCTTCTTATGTCTGCAGGCAGATCAAGTTTATTTTCAATTTTGGCCACGCCCCCTCCCGCGCCCGCAATTTAGAAAAAACGTCATATTTCCCACAGTTTTTAAGATAGATGGGTCGTTCCGTCTGGACATATTTAGTAATCAAGATAAATTATCGATCCTCCAAAGGAATGGTGAAGATCGGATGAACCGACCGATTGATATGATCAAAAGACTGTTCGCTGCTGCAGCGCAGTAGCAGCGCTGCTTTCAGCTGCATCAAAATTTATGCTGAGCGTATAATTTCGTTAGTACAGAGTATGTTATAGTCGGGCTTGACCGACTTTCTTTCTTGTTCTAGACTCAATTTATCAAGTCGCTTAGAAAGTGTCGAAATTTCTAGAATTTAAATTAAACTATTGTAAGGAATTTTTAAGGGTCGCTCCACCACTTTACCACTCCTAGCAGCCTCCACTTCTATCACAGTCACACCCATGCAGAAGGTATTAACTAGGTTTGATGGTTGATATAAATATCCAAATTGTTCTTTCTTATTGCTACAATGTCAATGTCTTCAACCCAAGTGGTTAAATTCCGTTGCAGTTAGCCTTAACTATTAATACAAAATTGTCCGGAAAGTTATTTGAAATTTTGGGTCACCCTAGCACCCAACTTTCGATTAATAAGTTTTCGCTTGTTTTCGATAAAAATTTCAATTAAAGTTTTTAATAGCCGAGCGCTTTGCTGAGGCTTGCCGGTAGTTTTTTGCCCTGGCATCTGAAATGCCATTTAAATTTCTTGCTCTCTTGTGCTGGGCTTTAACATGCAATTAAGTGCCATAGGTCCGCCCGCACATTTCCTTGATGGGGCTTAAACGTCAACGAATCAGATAGAATGCAGCGGCAGCAGCAGCAGCCAGCCCGAGACGGCGATGGGAGACAGGGAGGCGGCAAAGGCAAACCTTGTGGTTGTTTGTCGAGGGCACAAAGTGCAAGGTTGCCATATTCATTTGGCCCAGCGAACAGAGACGGAAGCACGGGCGGCCGACAGGAAGGAAGAGCAGCACTAATCTCTGAGTGCGAGCCCTGTGTTCGCATATTGCATAAGTGTCAGTTGGGGCACTGTAAAAAAAAAAATTATTTAGTATGCGAATTTGAAAATATTTAATTATATATACGGTACAAAAATCAAACATTACTCCAGTAGAGGGACTGAAACGTTCAACCAAGAATGTGCGACTTTCGTTTTTCATTTTTGTTTAATTTGGGGAACTTTTAATCACAGATTAGCCATGCCTACACAGGAATATAAATTAAGTTCTAAACTCATTGCCAAATGGGTCATGATTTTGGTATGATTCTTATACCAACGACAAATTATACTTATATATTCTTGGAAGGACAATGCTTATGTCAACGTTCTTAACTGTGATATGTCGCTCTCTTACGCGAGTGTTGGATGCGGCATTTCTTACATATTTTAAAATTGAAAAGGTTTAGTGTTAGACTTTTAGATAGTAGTTATAATTTTACTAGGCAACAAGGTCAAGTATATTGAAAGGTTGGTGTTGATTTTAGATTATTTTCGTGTGTTAATTTGAGCTTAAAGCTGCTTCAATGGCATATTTTAGCGAAAAATCTATATTAAATGTGAGCTATTTATATTAGTATTACAAACAAGGCTGCAAACCGGTCCGAAACCGAACCCCTGAGAACCGGTTCGGTTCGGGTTTTTTGGGGTTTGCGAACCGGACCATGAACCAGGCGCCTTAAATTTTTGACTCCTCGAACCTGAACCCGCACCGGACCACTTTTTCGAAGAATGAGGTTCGGTTCACCAATTTAATATGCTTAATGAGAGTTTTCAAAATTCGACAATAAATGACTCAACGTCTGATTGCCAAGACGAAAAGTTTATGAAAGCAATAGAAAGCAATAAACAAATATCAAATATAAAATCTATGAATTATGTTATAGATTCCTTTGAAAGTGGTCTAAGATCACATCCATCGACAAATGTTTTAAAATGTTGGAAAGGTCATAATAAAGAAGACTTAAAAAATATTGCTTTGACTAAACTAGCTGTACCAGCAACTCAGGTATCAATTGAAGAAGCATTTTCAGTATTTAAGTTTGTTCTTTCTGATTTAAGAGCTAGTATAGATGAACAGCTCTTGGAAGATATAATGCTAATTATCTTAAACTAAGCAGTTTCTAAAAGCTCTTAATGTCATCTAATGGATTTGATTATTGAAATAACTTAAGTAATGATCATTATGATTAAGCAAACAGATAGAAAGTATATATGTTTAATTTTGAGCGTATTAATAAATCAAAAGTGAAACTATTAATATTTAATGTGCAAGCGAACCTTGGTTCGAACCAGAACCTTGGGTTCAGGGGTGCCAAGAACCGGTCCGCGAACCGAACCTTGGAGTTTATAATAAGTTCGAACCCCCGGACCGAACCTCATGGATAATTTTGAAGGTTTGCAGCCTTGATTACAAATAAGTTTTGAGGGGTTTTCCATTGCTACTTTGAAGTTTTAGTTGGAGAATTTTTTGGAATATTTCAACTCAACGTACTGTCCATCGTTAGGTAAGACTATTCCCTATTTTTTAGCCATCCAAATAAGGACTTCGACTTGAGGACAATGAAGGACGCACTTTTTGACTTCTTTTGAGTACGGAGACGCTGGTGAGCTACACAGAGAGAAGAAATACGTCTTATAAAAATATGAATTCAGTACTTGAAATCAGTTTTCCGAGCTGTATAATGTACTGAGTCTTAAATTTCTACCACTAAGTTCGCCATACTTAATTCAAGTACATTTTTCAAGTACGGAATACTTGATTTTAGTTTTATCGGACCTAAAAAATTATACTTAAATGAGCAAATGTCTGCTGGACAAAAGTACATTTGAAACTTGGATTAAGTTTTAGTTTGCTTAAATATAGGACATATTCCATTAATAATATGAAGAAGCAATGTCTGGGAAATGCGGCGAGTGGGGATTACCCCAGATAAGAGTTTCAAATTGCATTCAGAAGTCGCTACAACAACCAAAAGCTGTTGAAAATATTACAAAAAGGCAGAAGACTTATTTTTACCTACCTCCCAAAGCTTGCATTTATCACACAAATTGTTAAGGATTGTAAAGTGCTGCCCATTGCTGTTTCAGCCGTTGCTGCCCAGCGTAAGTGTTGGTTTTTCCTATAACTCGACTATAGTTCATCCGATCTTCACCATTTTTTTGGCGGATTGATAAATAATTCCGATTTCTTAATATGTCCAGAAGAAAGAACTTTCTTTTTAAAAAATTGCCTTCAAGTATAAGAAGCTTTTGTCCCATACACGTCCAACCTCTATCTCTTACCATCACTGAGATCTGTTTGTTTAATATATTTCCACTCGGATCTTGATGCTGATCAAGTATATATTTTCTTTTTAGTTTCTCAGGTGCTTCCTTCTGGCTGTTGCACTGTTGCAAGCCGAAACCCCAGGTTGAACAAAGCCCAAAAAGCGATTACTAATCACTTTCAGCACAGTCGAAGTTAGCTTAGCCTTCTCGTAAGCAATAAAAGTGCTATACAAAATTTGTAAGATTTCGGCAAAAGTAATTATACATTTGCTTTAAGTTTTTCAAACTAGAACTTATTTTATTTGGTTTTTGGTAAATGTTTTTCGAAACGCAGAAAAAGTAATTTTGGTTCGTAGCCTCCACTTATATTTTCTCAGTGTCTGTGTGTGGTGAAGTGGGTGTGCGTGTGTGTGTGTCTGTCTCTGTCCTGTCTGAGTGAGTGCATTCATACAAACATTTGTGCATGTCCTTGCTGAAAGAGGAAAACAAAAAAGACTGATGATGATGGCATTTTATGTTACTTTGGGCCACCTTGTTTTTTATCCCCAGCACCTTTAGTATGAAATGAGGCGGCCAGACAAACGCACCATCAAAGACATCGACATCGGAGATCGTCAAATACGGTTACGGTTAGCGGTGGAGGAGCAACAGCAGCATCAGCAGCAGCAGCACGAAGAGCAATGAATAGCAACAATCTGCAGCAATGGTGGGAAAACACTTATCGGCGCCATCAGCCCAGCGATAGCGACACCACCGAATTGTATTACTCACTCCTCGAGCAGAACAATTATGGCCATGGCGCGGCTATGTCTGCCAATGCTGCAGATGGAGCTGGTGACTTTGACTATGGCAATTTCACGATAATCAATCCGTATGATCTGGACGCTGCTGGCGGCGATTCAGAGCATGCCATATCCTCTCTAACCCTTCTGCTGCTGGCCATTAGCTATGGCCTGGTGGTTTTTGGCGGTGTTGTGGGCAATTCCACGCTGGTTCTAACACTCTGTTCGGCTTCATCGGTACGTTTGCGTAATCCCTTGCTGCTGGCAGTTTGCATTGCGGATTTACTGGTTACGGGTATATCAGCGCCGGTTACGCTTTTGAACTTGGCCATGAATCGGAGGACGAGATCGCTGCCTTTGTTGCTCTGCAAGTTTATACACTACATACAGGTGAGTGGCAATTGGGTGGGGAGGAGATATCATATCCAAAATAAAAGCAAGGGAAATCGAAACCAATTAAGTGACACTTTCTCAGCAGCCGAGAAATCAAGGGAGATTCTATAGCTTTTGTTTCCTTTATTTTGTTACTGCTTTAAAAAAAAACTTTGTGGAGTTTTGTACATCGTTTCAAGAAACTTTTGATTGTAGGACAGAGGTGTGGAGGGGCAAGGCGTCACCACTATACCGCTTGACTTAGCCTTGCAAGTGCTCGCTTAAATATTTTCAAAAAATACTCTTTTTCCCATTTTCCGACCGATCGTTCGTATGGGAGCTATACGATATAGTCATCCGATTTGGCCAAAAATTTGTAAAATTATGTGAAAGCATGTAAAACAAACAAATACAAAATTGCAGGATGCTACCATTAAAAACAAAAAAGTTTTTGTAACTAAAACTGTTTTTCAGACCTATCTTTTGTATGGCAGCTATACCATATAGTTGTCTGATTTTAATAAAACTTGGTAGAATTATGATAAAACATAGAAAACCTACGATTACAAAGTTCGGAGACGTTTCCGTTGAAAAGAAAAAAGTTTTTCTCACAAAAACTAGTTTTCCGACCGATTATTCCTATGGGAGCTATGGGATATAGTCATCCGATCCAGTCGGCTCCGACATATTAGTAGTGTGCAGCAAAGTCAAAAAAAACAAGAAAGAAAGTCGGTCAAGCCCGACTATAACATACTCTGTACCAACAAATCTGTCTTTTGATCATAACTCGAAAACCGTTCATCCGATCTTCTTCATTCCTTTGGAATGATCCATATTACTAAATATGTTCAGAAGGAACAAGCCATCTATCTTCAAAACTGTGGGAGATATGACGTTTTTTCTAAATTGCGGGGGCGGCAGGGGGCGTGGCCAAAATTGAAAATAAACTTGATCTGCCTGCAGACATAAGAAGCATATGTCCCATACATGTCAAGCCTCTATCTCTTACCATCTCTGAGATCTGTGCGTTCATACGGACAGACAGACGGACAGACGGACATGGCTATATCGACTCGGCTGTTGATGCTGATCAAGAATATATATACTTTATGGGGTCGGAGATGCATCCTTCTGGATGTTACATACTTTTGCACAAACTTATAATACTCTATGTACCTACGGTACAGAGTATAAAAAGACTGTGCAAAAGCTCAGCTCGTAAGCTTCAAAACTGAGAGAAAAGTTCGCGTAGAAACAGACAGACAGACGGACGAACAAAGTTCAATCGACTCAGCTCGACACCCTGATCAAGAATATATATAGTTTATGGTGTCGGAAATGAATATTTCTATGCGTTGCAAACTTCTGGGCAAAATTATAATACCCTTTGCAAGGGTATAAAAAAAACAACACTGCGTATGAGTGATTCCCAAAATATTTTGGATTTCTTATTCAGGAGGTCCGCTCTAGTGGACATCTACTTAATGCAAGATGCTAAATTCTTCCAGAAAAAAATAATATAATATTAAACTATATAAAAGATTAATGTGAAGTGAATTCTACAATTACCTGACACATTGCAGCTACATGCACATCTAGAAAATGAGAAATTGGCCTTAAAATATATTGCCAACACTTGATTTAATTCCTAATTGAACAACAGAATTTAAAAAAATTGAATAACACCCAAAACTAATAATAATTTTAAATTTTTAATGCTTTTCTCAACTCCAGGTCATGCCTGTTGCCGCGAGCACCATTTCGTTTTTCATGCTTTCTCTGGATCGCTATGCCACCGTTAAGCATCCCCGTTTGGCACAACTGCGACAGCGTCGCTATCTTCATGTCTCACTGGCCATGCTCTCTTGGCTGGCCTCGGCGGCAATAAGTACACCATTCCTGTTCGCCTACAAGATCATAGCCAAGTCGGTGATAATCAAGGGGTCGTCATCGGGTGCCAGTACCACACCACCGAATCTAGTTAGCATTAGTTGCACCTCCGACTTGGGTGCCAATGCCATGTTCATGTCGTTCATCATCTTTCATACGATTGCGGTGTTCGTGCTGCCTGGACTGGGTGTGCTTATCAATCACTATGGTGTGCGACGCAAGTTATGCGCCTTGTCGCTAACGGCACGAGCGGCACACGGTGAACTGCCACTCCCCATGCCCATTTTGCGACGTCAGACGCACATGGTCATTGTGACTGGGTGTGCCAATGCACAGCAGGTGGGCTGTGGTGGGGCAACAACAGCGGATGATACCTCGAATGGAAATGGTAATGGAGACGGCGGCCCGATGGCAGTCAGTCCCGGGGATATACAATTACACAATCTACAGCCACGATTGCCAAGCTCGGGAGCGGCCCTTGAACCGGGCTCCTATCGCTCCAGCAATCCCATTTCTCCCAGGTAAGCGGGTAGTGTGAAGAAAATTCAAAGAATTTTGTACTGAAATTAAAATCAATCAAAATATTTTCCAGAGCCATGCGTGAGATTCGCGCCCACTCACAGCGTCAGCGCATACATCGATCTGGCCGTGGTCCAGCCACACCCGGCATACCCCTGCCACAGACATCGACTTTGCGCTCCCGTCGCCATTTGGCCAACATGCTAATAGCCTCAGCCTTAATCTTCATCGTGTGCTGGGCACCACATGTCTTTTGCATATTCTATAAGAATTTCGGATATAAGCAATATTGCAGCAAAACGTCGGTATATTTCAGTCTGTTGTTGGGTAAGTTGGGTAATAAATTGCCACACATTTTACCACAGCTTTTTGTGCAACTGTTTTTACGCAAAACGGCAAATGGATATTAATAATACACCGTTGAGATAATGATATATATTTAAAACCAGTTCTAAGTGGCAGTCTTGGGCATTGAATACATTAGCCAATTGCCGCCTTTGGCGCCGCAGCAATTTCTGAAGTAACTCAATGATTTTGTAACGCCTCCACTGTAAAATGCTATGGCAAGTGATGTAGCCATTTAGCAGAGCTAACTGGGTATTTTGAGGCGGATGCTGATGTTTGATTATGATTATGACTGGTTCACAAAGAACTTAATGCCCACTGCTGAGTTTGACATCAATAACTGAAAACTTTTGGTTATACATTAGAAATGAAGGGCACAGTAAATAGAAGACTCAGGGCAAGATAGCCTCAAAGGCAGAGCGGGCAAACAAACGAAACGAAACGTTTCTGAGTCGTTTCGTTTCTTTCTTTGCACAGAGCGAAATACTAACAAAACCCGAGAAAAGTAACTGTAACAAAAAATGAGTTCTGTTCAGTTTGCGTTCGTGAGAGCAAACTAAACGTAAAGCGAAATGGTCTCATCTTGATTTGCGGACAAAGGGAAACGGAACGATATGCAACGAGCGCGAATAGTTCGGAAACGTTTGCTGATCAATTTGTATTTGTATTTGTATTGTTGTTTTTTTTCTGTTGCTTACTTCTTTGTTTCTCTCAGCATAGTTGTTTTTTCGTTCCGAAACGTTCCAAGGCAGTGCAGCTGTTGGGAGAACAATATTCCAATCGTTTCGTTTGCGCTCTTCGGCAATATAAAGTTAGTGGTTTCGTTTTCCCTGACTAGAGTAACAGCTACAAAACATATGAATCGTTTCTTAGCTTTCGCGAACGGTTCGTTAAACGTTTCGATTGTTTGCCCGCTCTGCTCACAGATAAAGCTCAATCAGTTCAGTTCTAATAGTCGTTAAAAATATGTAGTATCAATGGGGTTTTAAATCAGGGATGAAATCCGATCGGAAATATGGAAAGGTTCACATAGTTTTTGAGCCACCGATTCGGCTTATAAGAATGGACAGCGGTTTCGGTTCGGTTCAGTGGTTCAGTTTTAATTTTTATTATATATTTTTATAAGATCTGTTTGCATTTTCGCAGAAAATGTCGATCTGCGCGGTAAAGTATTTATTCAACCTATGGAAATCGTTCCAAAAACTCAATTATCCTCAATCGCCCTTAATTTCATTCTAACTCAACTCTTAACGTATATCGTTGTGAGATTCCTTTAAATATGCACAGAAACTCATAAAGTGAAATCCGAAATGATGTCAAAAGCTTCTTTCTGCTTTGGGAATATCCTTAATTCCATCTTGTTCTTGCATTCAGAAATGTTTTTAAATCTGTTCGGACAGTTAATTTATTTTTTCTTTATGGACTAGAGTGACCTATAACATAAAGTTGAATTTGAACACAGATTTAGAGGCATTATTTTATTTAGTACTATTAAAGCTCGGGTTTTTTTTAACCAACTTTCTTTGGTCTAGCTAACCCTTAAAAATGGAACATTTTGTTAGAGAAAGAGATCTGTAAGAGCTTTATTTTCCTCGAACTTTTGCACCACACAAATGAAATATAATAAGGGTATTTACTTTGTTGTTCACTTGGGCATTTGGAGATGAAAGTAAAAACGAGAAAGCTAAGCTAACTTCGTCTGTGCCGAAGTTTTTATACCCTTGCAAGTGCTTGCTTCAATATTTACAAAATATACTCTTTTTCCGATTTTCCGACCGATCGTTCGTATGCGAGCTATACGATATAGTCATCCGATTTGGCCAAAAGGTTGTAAACTTATGACACCACTACTCCTCTTTGCTACGAATGAAAGCTTTATCAAAAACTGCCTGAAGCTTGCTTCACTGTGTAAACATCTGAACAAATGTATAATTTACAAAGAAACAAGTCAAGAAAAATATTTGAAACTACCAAAAATTCGAATATATTTTTTAGACTTACTTATAATTATAAGTAGTAAAGCTTTCTGTTACATTTTCTGCTTTATCTTTCTTTCAGGCTACTTCTATTCGGCCATAAGTCCGGTCATCTATTGGGCGCTCAATCACAATTCGCTTCGACAATCGCCTTGTGCGCCCATCATACGCCTACGCTCCATGCAAAATTTCCTGCGATCGCGCTTTCGCTCGCATACCGTACCGCCGCCGCCCTCATCGACGAACGAAGCGGCGCTGGGTGCTTTCAATCCCAAATTGATAAAGCTAACACCGAAACAGTATAGAGCTCAGGCTTCTTCGCATTATCTCTACTAGTGTGTGATACTAAACTAAACATAAAAAACTTGATATACATATATATATATATATATATATATATATACATACATGCATATATTTTTTACTTCCGGACCTCCCTGAAAGAAAACTCTCTCACTTCCCCTATACCCTCTCCCAGAAAACTATCTAGATGTCTTTTACTTCTAAATAAAAATAACTAAAAGAAAACAGAAGCACTATACAATTAGTGGGCAGATAAACATACTAACAATATACATACATACATAGTACATAGCAGTGTTAGTTAACGCTTATTTACACTACCATGTTATGCGCCTAAAGCTATGCAATAAAAACCGAAAAAAACTCATCTAGTGACTTGTTCGAAATGTTGTTTAGTCTTTTAAGCTAACAAAAAGAGTAAGACGAATTAATATTGTACTATGTTCCTTCTCATAGATAAGCAATAAAAGAACGCTTTAAGCCGGAAAACTAATCAAACTAAACTCTAAAAAAACGAAAACAATTAAATCAACTTAATAACTGTATATAAATGTGTGGAAAAAATTGATCAAACGATAAAAAAAATTAGTATTGTATACATATTTCTATGACTTATTTCTTTATACAAAACAACAACTTTTTCTAAACCAATTTTTTAACATACGGTTCAGTAAACTGAACACCCTGTATAGTGCAATTCCCAAGCAGAGCGTTTCAAGTTAGTTTTTAGGCTCGGGATTCGTTCAGACGCATCTTCATTTTAGCCACTTAAATTGACTTACCAAGTCTCAGAAATAGTCCTTGAATTTCATGTGCTTATCGGTAGCTTTAAAACTGTTTACACTTTTCCATAAGCATCTATCTAAATCTCTCTCGAACTCTCTGTATTTCCTGAACACCACCTTCTTTCAGTTAAACTGCATAAATGTTAGCATTTTCTGTTTATGTTAAGTGGTCTTAATTCTATAGCTAACTTTAAATAGTATCATTTTGTACTTTAACTATAAATCTTCATCGAAAAAAAAAAACTATAAATATGCTACATACTAAAAAAGACAAATTGTGGTTTTTGTTTCATTTGCACATACATACATGTGGGTAAGTAATTATTATACTTTATTTATGTCTCCGTCCAATGCCATCTAGCTACATTGTGCTACAAAATCTAGTGTAACATATAACAACATCTACATGGTGGCAGTTGATGATGATTACAACGGAACGGGGTTACTCGCATGTTTCCAAGAGAGTTCAGTGAGCTTACAAATGAAGGGTATTCATTCCTTAATAATACACTCAAAAAAACAGCTCAACATAAGGAAACAAAATGTAGGCTTTGCTTAAGCTGTAGTTTTACTTGTCTGATATCACCTTAAAGCTTCTCGAAATAGATATCAGACAAGTGTAATAGTCAATCTGATACACTGTTTATAACTACACAACAAAATTATCATGATAAATGCACTTTAAAGGGGGGGACGACACAGTTCCGACGACATAATTTCGACAGAAAAACACAACATAGTTTCGATAAAAACGACATAATTTCGATCGAAACTATGTCGTTTTGAAACGACATTATTTCGACAGCAAAATAATTCTAATTGGGACATCGAAATTACGCCATAATTTCGACAGAGTTAAAACGACATAATTTCGATCGAAATAATTCCGACAAGAAAAAAAAACGACATAATTCCGACAGGAAAAGAACGACATAATTTCGATTCAAATTGTACTGGGCGAAATTATGTCGTCGAAATCAAGTCGCTATGCCCTTTAAAGTATGCTATGCTTATAAATATTACTAATTCGGGAAATCAATTCTCTTATATTCGGCTGGGAATAAGCCCAAGGACACGCACACCACAGGGTAAACATTTTGAAGCACGACTTTGTTTCTTTACCCTTGTTTTCGCCCCTATAGTTTATATGTTAGTTTGAATAATCTGCCAAAATGTCTTTAACTATTCAAGACTACATTTTTAAGACTACATCAGTGAGTACAATATGCTTTTTCAGTGATTTAAAAGTTATTGATTTTAGCCTGGATTTAAAATGGAATTCTAGAAATTTTTTAGTTTGTTGAAGAATGATACATACATATGGATGTCGGGTTTTCTTCAAAACACACAAATTTCTGAGCATTCTGTGGAGGTAGGTGGTGTCGGCTTATGTCGTGTGTTGTCGCTAAACACTGACACGCACATGCACGCAGGAAATCTGATCTTGCAACTCGAACACGTCGTGTTGAGGCGTGACACGATGAAAAAAAGTACTTTGAGCCTTGGTTGATTAAAAGCATTGCGCAATATAAATGAAACAAGAAATTAGTTGTGTTAATTATCAAAATCGTTGTCCCAATGTTAATTACTTTTAGGATCTGTATCCAGAACTCCTGAATTTTAGTTTTCCCACAATTCTTTACATAAATAGAAACAATTTCAAAGCAAAAGCCAAAGTGTTGTAATTAAGTAGGTATTGTAAAGGGATACAAAATGCTGGAGCAAGCCAAATTTGATTTTATAATATTTTAAAAATATTTGTTTATGAACAGTTGAGCCTCTCGCCGATGTGAATCATTCAATAAACTTTAAAACCGATTATCTAAAAAATAAAAAGCCATTTTATGAAGCGATTTAATGGGTAACTCTGAAGATCATTGTCAAATTTTTAAAATAACTAGACTCAGAGCTAGACTAACAAGATTTTGGAATGTCTATGACTTGGTTCAAAACAGGTTTAATATTATTTACAAGCGCTGGAGATGTGCTGCTGCTGCACCAGCTCAGAATCAGAGACCTAGCTTGTAACCTCGCTGACTTGGTTGATTTGTACAGTAAGAACAACATTATACCTTTACGGCACCTTCACGGAAATCACTATTCTTATTTCGCAGTCAGATGTGTTAAATGTGCATCTCTTATTTATATTATAGCTATTCACTTTCTGCATTTAATTGAACGATCTTACCAAAACACATACCCAGAAAGATAAGCTTTACTTAAGACTAGCGTGTACCAAATATGTCAAAATCGGCCTAGTTTTATAAGTACCCATATGGAATCTTTTGGTAGGTTGCTTAGCGATGTTTATGGATTGAAAAAATATAGCCAGAAATTAGATAGGAGAATCCGAAGCCTATGAAACGATATCCCATTTGGTTTTTTATATTTTACCCTTATCCCACTCCAAAGCTCAGACTCTTCCCCTATCTAAAAAATCTGGCCAGAAATAAGCTCGGCATTAGGTGCTCCTCCTCTTGTTAGCTGTTATAACAAACAACAGCTCTATCTTTTTGTTGTCCAGTGTAATCGAGAGAAAGAAATTAAAATGATGACAATGGAATTTTGTTGCATTAATTATTCATAAGGTCTTAAAGCCGTTATTTAAATTACCAGTAGAAAAACACATCCAGGTATTGCCTCAGATTTGCATAGACAATTAGCCGGCATTTGTAGGAACAGCAGTGTTCTTAAAAAATCGTAGTCTTACAGCAAAACACAGTCGCTGATGAGACGTTAAAGGCCAAAGAAGCAAGCAAGCTAGCGAAAAAAATTATTAAACATGTTTGTCAGAACTTTATTGATTTGTATTGCCGTGCTGATGATGCTCCTCCAGCCCAGCCTAGCCAGACAGTAAGTTCGCTTATGCATTCTATGGCATTTGCTTTTGCTTATTATTAACTATTTTATACACAGATATCAGTTCATACCCGCTCGGTGTGTGGATCATCCTGGTGCGGAGCAACAAGTTGGAGGTCCCTTGAGTCTGTGCAGTTTTCCTCCCGAATACCAAACAGCCGATGCCGAGGATATTCAGGCAGTCATAAAGCATATACAGGGTTTAAATCTAAATTGATAGAGTAGTTGTACACTTTATTATTGTATCGTAAACAAGCGAATAAAATTAGCTATAACATCATATTTAATTGCTGGCGCGCTTTGTTGTCAGCTGCGCTGCATGTTGCTGCATACGACTCTCGATGACGGGCCTGAAGTGACGAATAAGTCCCTGCACGGGCCAGGCAGCACCATCACCCAACGCACAGATAGTATGACCCTCAATTTGTTTGGAAATCTCCCACAGCATATCAATCTCAGCGGGTTGGGCATCACCCTTGACAAAGCTAGGGAAACGGAAGCCAAAGAAATGGAGATTATATTTTATGTTTTGATTTTGATGCGTAGTTTCGGAATGTTTGGTTTGATATATATAATAAATAACTTATATTGGAGAAATTTAACTTGTACCAATATATTTTGTTTCATAAACTGCGACAATCGAAGATCGAGAAAGAAAAAGTGTTCTGAATGATTCCTCCGTTTGGGTCTTATACCTTATTATTGCTGTGAGTCACTTTCGAAGCGGTTTAGTAAAAAATCTAAATCACAATGTGGTTGGTCTTACTGTAACCCAATAACAGTCCCTGTCAGCCAAGCGATCCCTAAGTGTGTCTTGTTCAAAGACCTAAACGTAAAAATCCCTCCAGAGAAACCGTTAACTAGTTACAAAACAAACTGTCCTCCATCTAGTTGTAAGGCAACCAGAATTCGGATGACTTGGGCAACTGCACAGCGTCAGACGGCATAGTTGTAGTAAAAGCTGACCGAGGGCGCATAAAATTAAAGGTGAAAATGTATATAAAGTGTAGAAAAACAAGGATAAAGTCAATGTTAATGCAATCAATATGAATAGTAACAAGAAGGGCACTGCTTTCGAGTTTTCCGACTACAAAATACCCTATTCATTTGTTTTTATTTACTAGTTTTTGAATTTTTGAAGATACATGTAACCGGTTTTTGTAACAGCTATTAAATTGGGAATTTTCCAAATCTGAAACAAACTTGATCTGCGTGCGGCATACATCTACCTTCTGCAAAAACTTGTGGCTCTATCTCTTATAGTCTCTGAGATCGACGCGGTCATACAGACAGACGGACATGGCTATATCGAATCGGCTGTTCATGCTGATCAAGGATATATATACTTTATGAGGTCGGAAATGTTTCCTTCTCCCTGTTACATACATTCGCACAACTTCATGATCCCCCTTTTCCCATTTTTAAAGGGAACAGGGTATAAAAAGATTGCGAATATGAATGTTGTTCAAATTGTGTTGGTATAAAGATTTGTGAAATCAAATATGAATAACTTTTAAGTACAGTACAAACAGCATGGGTTGCCAACTGGTATTAATCTGGTTGAAAATGGCTGCTGCATGGGACAATTGGCATTATACTGGTTGCAAATGACTGCTGCCGGGTACAATTGTCTGCTCCCTATGATGGCTGCTGCATGGGACAATTGGCATTATACTGGTTGCAAATGACTGCTGCCGGGTACAATTGTCTGCTCCCTATGATGCCTGTACAAAACGGATGACTTTGGTACATTGATTATGATACGAAGTGCAACCGGTGGCGAGTTTTTAGAGACTTAGTATCCGTCTGGTATTACACTTTTCTGCTGGGTTGTTTCCGAAAAGTGAAGGTAATACTGATGTGATCTCAAGAATCAACATGGTTGCTGAACCCAACGTGGCGTTGTAGTCCAAAAACCAACAAAAGTATTTACTGGATGTAAATTCAGGTATATTTAGTATCGCTAGCTTCGAATGGTTTCTTTTTATACTCTAAAAATCAGAGAAATGATTGAAATTCGTTCTATTCGCAGACAGTTTTCGTCTTGTACTGAAGCAATTACGTTAAAAATGTTAAGGCTCGATGATTTAAGTATATATTTAACCCATGTATTTTCATTCCCCATTTTTCAACTCACCGGGTCATTATCTTATTCATCCAGCCAATACCCTCACGACATGGCGTGCACTGTCCACAGCTCTCGTGCTTGTAGAATGAAATCAAACGGGCTATAGCTTTAATCACATCTGTTGACTTATCCATTACAATGATGGCCGCTGTGCCCAATGAAGTTTGTGCCGCAATTAGGCCATCAAAATCCATGATCACATCATCACAAACATTTTTGGGTATAATGGGTGTCGACGATCCGCCTGGAATGACACCCAATAGATTGTCCCAACCGCCGGTCACACCGCCACAATGACGTTCAATCAGCTCCTTTAGCGGTATGGACATTTCTTCCTCCACAGTGCAAGGGTTGTTGACATGACCAGAAATATTAAACAATTTCGTGCCCGAATTACGTGTTCGACCAAAACTGGCAAACCAGGGTCCACCACGACGACAGATGCTGGGGGCCACTGCCACAGTTTCCACATTAGTGACAGTTGTGGGGCAACCAAAGACGCCCACATCAGCGGGGAATGGAGGCTTCAAGCGGGGTTTGCCCTGTTTGCCCTCCAGCGACTCAATGAGAGCGGTCTCCTCGCCACAAATGTAGGCGCCAGCGCCACGATGCATGAAGATATCAAAGTCATAGCCAGTTCCGCAGGAATTCTTGCCAATCAAACCCGCCTGGTAGGCCTCGGCAATCGCCAATTGCATGTTGGAAGCCTCGTTATAGAACTCCCCACGGATATAGATGTAGGCAGCCTGGGCGCCCATGGCACGGCCTGCAATCAGACAACCTTCCACCAGCTTGTGAGGATCATGACGCATGATCTCGCGATCCTTGCAGGTGCCCGGTTCACCTTAAATGCATGAGAAATTGCTATCAACAGCCTCAATCTGAGCTTCGGCAGCCTTACCCTCATCAGCATTTACGACCAAATATTTGGGACGACCATCGCCTGGTTTGTTCATGAAAGACCATTTCATGCCACTGGGGAAACCAGCACCTCCTCGTCCGCGCAAGCCCGATGTCTTGATCTCATTGATAATCCAGTCGGGACCCTTCAGAACAATCTCTTTGGTCTTGTACCAATCGCCACGCTTCAGTGCACCCTTCAAGCGCCAATCATGACGTCCATACAGATTGGTGAAGATGCGATCTTCGTCAGCCAAGGGACCAAATTTGGTCTTCGTTTGTGGTGGCGGTGTGCCTGGAGGGGGAGCCGCCTGGGTGCTCTGTAGACGTGTCAAAGCCGCAACTGACATATAAGAGACGGAATGATTATTATATATTCTCTTATTTAACCATTTTTCCCCTTTATTTTGCTTTTGCGCAAAACTTATGTAATTTGTTTGTTAGGTGAGTTTATTGATTTGCCCCGCTGATATAGCTCTTTGTCACTTGATTAATAGGCCGAGTGCAAGCTTCGGGCTCAGTGTATATTGTGATTTTGCGGTCTAATGTAAATTTTGGTCACTTATTTACCATTTTGCGGTTTTGTTAACAAATTAAATCGCACAATTGCAGCCATCCTTGAGGTACGTACGACTGACAGTTCGTTTGACAGATTTAGTGCTGACCGACTAGCCGTTTTTACATAATTTTAAGTAACGAGTCTGAGAAACGGGTACTTTGGCTCGTCTCTGTGGCTAACAGATGACGTCCCACGAAATGATTTTCCATTCCAATTTTTCTGATTTTTATAAATACCTAAAACGCTGAACTCACCTCTGTTTTTCAAATTTGGTTTGTTAATTACATAGGGCTTACAAAAGATATATTTTAGAAGTTTTTTAACTTGGAAAAAAACGACAGATATGTTTTCAGAAGCCGAAACTATTATTTCCAGTAGCCTGGGCTATCAAGTGGATAAAAATAGTGTTTTCAGACCTTTTTCTGGAGTAAAGCTTAATTTAATTGTTTCAGATACTTCAATAGCTCTATTAAGAAATCACAGTCAGCCCTTTTTATACTTGGCCGATTTATGGCTGAATCACAGCTGTCTTCTTCGAATATGGTCACATTGAATTCGGACAGAATCTGCTGTGCAGTGTCATAAAATAAAATAAAAATAAAAAACATAATAATGGCCCAAAAACAGCAAACTGAGGGTGCTAATAGCACCACAACAGCAACAGTTGACGAATTGGATGCCAATCAGCAGGCGCACACCTCACACAGTGCCCCAACACTGATACTGCGTCTACAGCCGAGAGACAGAGATGATCGCCGGGTGGTCTTTCACAGCGGTGTTATAGACAATGAGCACATGAATCGCAAGAAATCCAAATGTAATTTCACCATTGAACCTTGTGAAACTCTTGTCTCTAATGTTTAAATTCTTTCCAGGTTGTTGCATCTATAAGAAACCCTTGGCCTTTGGTGAAAGTTCCTCTGAAGATGATGATGAGTGTGAACATTGTTTTGGTCATCCCGAGAAGCGCAAGAAGAATGCTAAACACGATCATGAACACGGCAATGAATCGTGTCCCATTATGAGGCGAACGGAAGAGCCTTCCACATCTGTACAGGTATCCGACCCTCCGTCAGCAGCTCCAGCCACAGTAAACGATTCACCACCAAACCCCACTAAGCCACAACCGTCTGATGATTTTGAGCAGCCACATACGACTTAGGACGAAACATCTTTAAATTATGGTATATTTTAAAACGTTAACAATTTTTAAACAATTATTGCTTAATACACTAGAAAGAAGAAAAGAACGAGATGTATTTCTTGGGCAGTACCACTGAGAAAAAATAAGAAATAAGTTTGTAAATATGATTTAAGGTGGGCAGGCACATTGGTTGAACATTCAATTCTTCGGTTTCAATTCAAACGATTCGCTCACATTCAAAGGGATATTCAAGGCCGAAGCTTTTGCCCTCGAGCGCCAAACCTGGAAAAATAAAGAAAGAATTTTGTTATGACTCATTGATTTTGGTATCTTAACTGTTTTTATCTTATTTATTTACTTTTCTCTACTAGATGTATGGGATAAAGATAAACCATTAAGTGAGGCTGGCACAACCAGGGTCGCGAACGAACTGGTCCACAACCGAACTTCATTCCGTCCATATTGTTTAAGAGAAAATGTTCAGGTTCGAAATGAAATTTGATATTAGAGCTTGGAAAACGTGGGATACGTCGAATCTACGTCATGCAATTGGTTAAATGCACAAAATTTTATCATTTTGGATCGGAATTGTGTAAAAGGCGGTATCTTTTATCTAATGATTCAAAAATAGAACCATACCACCAAGTTTTTTAGAATCTTACTAAATCACCTTATGTGATTTAGCTACTCCAGAGACCTCAAGATTATTCAAATTTTGAAAGTTCTAGGTATTTAAGAGAATTAATCTAAAAAAAAAATACATCTAGGATTTAAGGAAATGGGGAAGATGCTTTGAGAAACAATAGAAGACACATTTAACCCGAAATTTCAGTTGCTTTGAACACTAGCACACTATTAATATGATCAATTTGTTTAAATTTCAATAGTTTGATTTCTCACCTTGATGGTGTAGTCATCACTGGTCGTCACAAGCATTTCCGAATCTCTGGGATTAAAGGCCACACTATTGACCACATCCGTATGCTTAAATTTGGCCAAACTTATGCCATAATAACGATCCCAGAGATAGGCATGCTGATCTTCAGCCCCGCTGGCCACATACTCCTCACAGCAATCCAAAAAGATAAAAAAACACTCGGTACTCGGTGTGTAGGCTTTGTGTGCTCGCAGCATATTTCCCACTCGCTTCAGCGTCATCAAATCAATGACATGTATATCAATCTCTTGGGCTATGGGTGGTGGCTCTAAGGGATTCGTTATGACATAGTTCTTGGGCCATGGTCGCGTGTTTACATAGAGATATCTATGATCTGGACTCAAAGCCATGCCAATGATATGACCATGAAGATCGATTACTTTATCCACTTGATCGAATCGATCCTTAACCGACTCATAGTCCCACCAGTCGGGATCAGTTCGTGGAGTCTGCTGTTGTTGCTGTTCGGCTAGCCTTTTGGCCGCAATACGCTCCTTGAGCGTGGGGCCGGGATCCAGTTTTTTGGGAAAGTAAACATTGCGTATGCGCTTGAAGCCAATCTGATGTGGGGTAAATGTCTTGGAGCCGGTCGAAAAGATGAGATATTTAGGTATGGTGTTTTCCATTTCATCATACTCCTCATGCACATCCATCGATTCGTAATCATCATCTTCCTCTTCGTTGGCATCCTCCTCTTGAGAGGTAACCGCTTTCCTGTATTCCTCAAGATAATGAATAGTGGCATCTCCTGATCCTGGACTTCGCCGCGACTTTCTCTCCTTGATGTCAGGTAAGAAGTTCTCCTCAGGTGTCATGCTTCTTGTGCGTCTCAGGCTGGCGGCATGGGATAAGGGATTGCCAGCGGATGTAGAAGCCTGCTCTTCATTGGGCCTCTCTTTTCGTCCATCTTCCTCTTCTAATAATCCCCGCAAAGGGTCATTGCTCTCATCTAGCCAAGGGCAACGGGCCACCATAATGGCTCTAACCGAGCTGGCATTGCGATTATAGAATTTATACAGCTGACTCATAATGGGCACATGCTCCGAGTCAATTTCCTGATTCGCCTTGTTCAGCCATAGCACCGAAGTGCTTACCAAATGAGCCAGCCAATGTAAATCTCCTGAGATCAAATATTGATCAGTAAACCAAGTGCCAAAAATATCATAGGGCCGGTTGACAACTCGACAGCGTAAATGGGATTCGGTGGAGCCCAAATAGAAAACGGCAATTTCTCCGGAGGTGGATTGAGGAGAACCGAAATGTACACCAGAGACGAGCAGCAAGGTATCGCTCTGATTGAATTGCGAATATTGTGTGTACTTCCAGCTAAATTGTTTCATATTGTGCGCATACTTCTCCCGACAAGGATGATCAGCGTGCCAGACCTAGAAGCGAAGATGTAAGCGGAAGATTAATATTTGTCAAGTAAAACCCATGATCCGTATAAGGTATCAATAAATACAAGATAATAGGTATAATTCCTGATTCAAAATATTCAAGGCTTATTCAGCTATGCCCTTATTACAGCATGCTCATTTAGATCAGACAAGATTCATAGCAGTTCTGAAAATTTTTCAGAGACTTATTCTAGTATCAGCGTTTGGAATTGCTTACGAGCGAGCCAACATGAGCTATTTCTCAAGAGCCGAGAGCTATGGCTCAAGAGCCACGCGCTGTGCCTCTTTTCGGCTCTCGCTCGTGAGCCACAGCTTCTAGCTTAGAGCTGAGAGCTGCAACTCGGGAGCCGTGAGCCAACATAAGCTATGGCTCACTATCCGAGAGCTATGGCTCACAGCTCAGAGCCGAAAGCTGTGGCTCACGAGCCGAGAGCCGGTTGATGGCTCACGGCTCCGGAGCTGTGGCTCTCAGCTCAGAGCCGAGTGCTGTGACTCGCGAGCCGAGATGGCTCACGGCTCTCAGCTCAGAGCCAAGAGCCGAGTGTCATGAGCTGAGAGCAAGAGCTGTGAGCAAAGAGCAATTCCGAACCCTGCCTAGAATATTTTAAAGCTATGAAGTGGCAATTATTTTGGTCAAAGGAGTCCTTTTCAAAAAAAAAAACCATTGGCGAATACAGGAGTCTTTGCGGGTTATCTCAGTGAGCATTCTGGGACGCCGAAATCACTCATTTAAGGAGTCCCTTAGGCACACTGTTTTCAAAAACATTGAAGAGGCCTTTTTCTCCAGCAGACATGCTCCTTTGGGACACTTTTCGGAGCCTGCCTAGAAGGCTCAGCGCACCTTTCGGACTCCGCTGGTTGGCTGGGATAGTACCGTAAATACTCACTATTACATAGCCATCTTTGGAACAGGTGGCAAACATTTCCCCATTATGAGCAAAGCTCACGTGCAGCACCTGATGCGTGTGTCCATGATTGTGCTCAATAGTCGGCTCCAGACGCTGTGCCTGTACAAATGGGATATGAGTGGATAGTCGCAAGAATTCCGAGCGCCAACTCTCCGCCCCCGGTTTCAAGGGTATGCTGGGTGAGGCACGAAAGTGTTCATGAAACTTTTGACGCCACAACAGATCATCATTAGCAATGCTGTGCCATCTCCGGCAGGTGAGACTCGCCTGAAGCAAGTCGTAGACACTCAAACGTTCGAAGATTTGTAGCAAGGCCGGCTCTGGTAAAGTCCACCAGCCATATAGATCGGTGTCTGCTTCGGCAGTGACTTCTGTTTCTTCATTT
The DNA here is from genome assembly GCA_035044965.1 of Lordiphosa andalusiaca. NCBI lineage: Eukaryota > Metazoa > Arthropoda > Insecta > Diptera > Drosophilidae > Lordiphosa > Lordiphosa andalusiaca. The sequence goes on along the minus strand of JAWNNM010002157.1, from coordinate 62,476 downwards.
TCATTTGGCTTTTGTACCAGTCGTGCCTTTTTGAAGGTCACTTCCATTTGTAATTTTCAAATTTAACGTCTGAGCTTAAAAGTTTATGGCGAATCTATGGCCAAACGTCGGCTAGATGTTGAGTAACAGCAGGTCTGAATTAAATAAAGTTTTCGAATTGAAGGTAACTTTCTCCGTTATTGTTATTGTTATTTTTTTCTTGTTAGCTGAGAGCAACAGCTGTTGCAGGCAGCTGTAATTGTGTGTGTGTGTTGGTGGCGATAACTTGATTTTATTGTCCGATAACAGTTTATGCGAACGGAAAGCGCGGTTTTGAGGTAATCATGATTTTTTGAGTATATGCAATGTAATATCAATTATAAATTCAAAAGGTGTCTGTCTTGACCAATCCCAAATATCATTCACACCATAATGGTGGCTATAAGGAGAAATTAAAAAAAATTCAAAGTCAAAATTTCAAAAATCTACTTTTTTTACCGAGTAATTAAAAAAAAATTAATTAATTAACTTAATTAATTAGCTCCGTTATTTATTGACCAATCCCAAATATGCTTTACACTATAATGGTGGCTCTAAGGAGTAAATACAAAAAAATCCAAATCGTTCAACAGTTACTCTTCAAATCAGGTAAAACGTTTTCGAAAAAGTGGTTTCGAGATAATCGCGATTAATGTTTCGACAGCTGTTTCCATTAAATAAAATGTATTTCTAACTAATTTAAAGCCTGCATTTGATACATTTGGGTGTTAGCATTGACCAAAAAAAAAACTATCAAAATCGGTTGAGCAGTTCCCGAGAAATTGTGGCTACATTTTGGTTTGTGCTGTGACCAAACCAAATTGTTTGAGGTGTTTATACCTCTTCCATTGTTTATATAATCAAATCGATTGCAGTACGCACTCTGACATCAGCATCATGACAAAGAGATAATGGTTAAGGCGGCTTTTTGTTTATACAGTAAAACTTTCATTTCTTTGAGGTGCGCATAAACTGACGCATAAACGCTGCTGATCGCTCCGATAGTCTATGTTTATCGATAGTGCTATCGACTTGGAAATCCAAATTGAATAACAGTAAAGCAACGAATTACAGAATGAACAATTTTTGACATACAGCAACACAAGAAATCCAAATTGATGAGAATGATGGTGAAACGCTTGCCAAGCCCAAAACGGTAAGTAGTTTTCGTTTTTCATTTCGCCCCTCAACCAATTGCTTTAAATTCGTTGTAGCTATTGGCGCATCTTGCTCCGCCACTGTAGCAGTCAATTCAATTCACCAGCAAATGTGGTTATTGCGGCAGCTGTGCGTACACCAAACACTCCGTTTCGAGATGAGCAGCAGCTAGCGGGTCTGGTTATAGATGAGCTGGTCAAGCGTACGTCAGTGCCGCGAGAGGAGTACAAAAAGCTGATCATGTGCACCTCTTCCCAGTTAGCTGACAGAGACGATGAGAGTCTTACCCAAATGGCCAAGACGCTGGGTCTGAAGAGCTGTCGTGCGCATGTCGTTCAAGATGACAGCTGTTCGGTTAAGGGCCTCCAGTTGACTCTGGAGTTACTGCAGCAGAACGAGCAGGAACAATGCATCATATTGGGCGACTCACGCTGTCAACTTGTACAGCCGGAAAAGGGAGTCTTAGCCAGTGAACTGATGTCGGTAACTGGGCCACGCAACAAAAAACTCAGGGACTTACCAAGTGCTACAACTGCCTCCAAAATTGAGGCTGCAGCTTTGGTCTGGACTACAACAAAGACGGCCGAACGTCTTAAACTTCAACCCCTGGCCTTGGTGCGAGAGTTTGTGATGGAACAAAGTCATAAGAAGGCGTTGGAGCGCCTTTCCAAAAGAAATCCACTTCAATTCGGAACGGTTCAACAATGGAATATGGTTTCCTCAGCACATACCGAGCCCTTACTTCGCCAGCTAAAAAAGGATCACGTGTCCGTGCATGATGTGAAGCACATCACTGCAAGTCATCTGTTGACCCATCTGGTACATTCACTGCCACCTGGAGGCTTGGGTTGCGCCATAATGGATACTTTGGATGGGCGTTGCCTGGTTTTGGTATTGGAAAAATTGTGGGTACCCAGTCAAAATAATAAGTTTGTTATACTAAAAGTCTTTCTTCCAGGGTCTCCTCCCAGGCTGAGAGCCTTCCGCAGCTTACTCTTTACACCAAGGAGCCGTGCCCCCTCTGTGATGAATTGGTGGCCCAGCTAGACAAAAACTTCGCTGGACAATTTCAACTCGAAAAGGTTTTCATCGACCGAAAGGAGAATATTCGCTATCTACGCCTCTTCCGCTACGATATTCCAGTTGTATTCCTCAATGGACAGTTTCTGTGCATGCATAGGCTAAACGAGGAGGCGCTAAGGGAGCGTTTGGCTGCGCTGAAAAGTGACACACCAACTGCATCATCGACAACGTAAACTATTTTTATTATTTGGCATAGATTAAAATTTCAGATAAAGTATCAGAAAATTTCTCCCATGGGCTTAATGGTGATATCGTGAATCTGCACATGAGGCGGAGTGCGTAGGGCATACAGCACCGCATCCGCTATATTCGCTGGCTCCAGCCTAGCCATATCCTTGACATAGAAATGTATTTCTTCCGGAAAGATATTTGTATTCACCGCACCCGGACAAATCCCCGTAACCCGTACCTTGCTCTTATGCAGTTGAAACTCCTGGCGGTACGTTTCCGTAATGGCTGTTATGGCAAACTTTGTGGCCGGGTAAATATTGAATGAGGGCAACACATCAATGAAATTAAGCACCTGCTGTCCAGCAATGCTATTGATGATCAACACATGACCCTCGACATCTCTTTTGAGCATATTATTGAACGCGGCTCGGGTACACCAAATCACTCCCATTACATTCGTATCAATAACCTCGCGCAGTTTTTGTGTATTCCCTGGGGCAACCAATTCCGTTTCTCGTGTAATTCCCGCATTATTAAGCAAAACATCGGGGCCCTCCAGTTCCCTTTCGATCCAATCGAAAGAACTTTGCACCTGATCCTCTTTGGATATATCACAGCGACGTGGTATGAAATTGGCTTGCAAATCGACAGGCAGACTTTCCTTTAGCTCTTTTAGTTTTGCCTCCCGCCTGGCCAGGCCCACAACACGCAGTCCAGCTGCTATCATGGCCCGGGCACAGGCTGCTCCAATACCGCCACTCGCTCCAGTGACCACAGCAAGTTTATTGTGCCAACGCTCCATGCCAACGATTGAAACTGAATGAAAGTCTGCTGTAATTTGTCAACTGGTGGCGGCTGACAAAGTGCAGTTGATGGGTTTCTTTTCAGAAATATGGACTAATACAGGATAATCTGCGACACTGTCAAAGCTGGCAAAGGTTTGACTTCATCTGTAGGCTTTGACTGGTCAGCTATATTTGTCGGAATCGGCAAATGGCAGACTTTGGGCATACGATTTGGTTTATTTATAAAGTTAAGTTCTTTGTCAAAATAATTATATTTGTGAAAACACACCAATTGAAATTTATGGTGGTTTGAATATATCATTCTTTTAAGATTAATTTAATCTAACTTTGGTATTTTACATGTATTTAAGATTGTAAATTAAAATAAAGATGTTTCATTTATTCAGAAATAATCATTTTTTATGAACACGATTTTGCATTCTAACGAACGAGAAACTAAAATCCAGTTTTACGAATTTTCCAAAATTTAAACATCTCGTTTCAAAAACTTTGAATAACAAAATTTTCCTCGCAACAAAAGGTGTCAAGTAAACCCTTACTACACTGGTATTTCTTTCTATTTGGTTTTTTCAACAGTTATCGCACACTGCAAAGAAAAATTTGAAGCATAAGTGATTCTGTTTGGTGTGTACTAAACAGCCCAGTTAAGGAAAATGTCTAAGTATAATACCTAAATGGGAAGATTGAAGGTTCTTCCACCCGAACTGAACCGTTATGCTTACCATAAATTAAGTTTCTATCACCGATTCTGCTGTTAGAAAAACTAAGGAATCTTCGAATTTTGGTATTTCGAAAATTATTTGCATTCGATGATGAACCTGTGATTGAGTCACTGTGATTGAAAGTTCAACCGACTAATTGAGATCTATCGATACACGCTTTTGTCAAATATGGTCTCACTAGTCGAATAAATAAACAAGTGTGCTCTCACATATCGATATATATAGTGGATTAATGAATTAAACTTCAAAACACACTTGCTCTAAAACTGGCAGGTCCCAAAACTTAAGAATGGACGATGATTGTGTATTGTCCGCCAGCACCTTGGCTATTTTAAATGAATTTCTGTCCGAGCGCGCCAAGCGGGAAGCCGATGAGGGGGAACTGCTAAAGAACAAGACCGGAAAGGATGCGAAATTCGAAGAGAACTGGGTAGGTTTCGTCACAGCAATATTTGATTTGACTCGATTGCTTAATATTGTTAAATCATTTGCAGCAACTTAGCCAGTTTTGGTATAGCAACCAGACAAAGCACACACTTCGCGAGGTGGTCAGGCATCTGCTCAAAGAGCAGAATGAAGGGCAGCCGCAGCCCGCTGAGGCATTCCACATAGCTTTGCTGTCTTGTCCCTCGCTGTATAAGAATATCAAGGAAATACACGAGCATGGTAAGAGCCAGAGATATCAAACGTACAGCTTAAAGTTAAATAAATACCCATTTCTTAGTTCGCATTTTCGAGTATGATCAACGATTCGAGGCTTACGGACCGGATTTTGTGCATTATGATTTTAATGGCATTGAACAGAATCCCGACTACCTCGCCGACCACCACCGCTGCTATGATCTTATCATAGCTGATCCTCCATTTCTAAGCCAAGAGTGTATGTCCAAGATGTCTCAGATTATTCTAAAGCTGCTGCGCGATCCTCAAGAATCAAAAATCATCTTCTGTTCGGGTGAAGTGGTGGAACCCTGGCTAACCGCCGCTTTGCCCGCACTACATAAATGCCATTTTCGTCCCCAGCATGATCGCAATTTGGGTAATGAATTTGTTAGTTATGCCAATTTCGATTTAGACAAATTTACTTTGTAAAATAAATAACGCAATTAGTAATGAGGAGAGCAGATGGAGCTCTATTTCGTGATGGCATCGGCTTCCTTGCGCTGTTGCACCAGCTCACGTAGACCATCCTCCTGATCTTTGAGGGACTTTTGCAGGAATTCCTTTTTCTTTTCCAGAAGTTCAATGGCCTTATCGCATTTCTCCTGCTTTCCCTTGAGTTCGTCGCGCATATTTTGCACATCTGTCAGCAGGAACATGCGGCCCACCGACAAATAGACTCTACAAGAAATTTTGGATATTAGTTTTACCTCTTAGCACCACTTTTGAAACACCCCCTCACCTGGTTTCTTCGGCTAAGTTGTTGGTGCCCTTTTCTGTCAGCTGATATTTGTGTTTACCCGTCTTGACCATGTCGCATTTCATGTCAATCATGTTGATCTTTTTGGTTGTTTCCAATTTGTTGATCTGCATCTCGGTAAAGGCCTAAAGAGCAAAGTGAGGGAGGGGTGAGGTTGGGGTGGAGCAGTTGAAATGAATAACCACGCGTTCTGCGCCGGTTGTCAGGTCTGTTTTAGCGATTTTCTGTTTGCTTACCTTCTTCAATTCCATATCCATTTGTGCCATTTCGAATGTTGATTACGTTTGTGTTATTGATTTGAGTTAACTTCAAATATTTTTATACGAATTTTGAATAAAACTCAACACCTGCGTGCTATTGCTTATTTTTCCTACCAGTGATGTCAGTCTTGGGCTGATTATTGCTATCGATAGTCGGGGGCAGCAAATGGCTATTTTCTAGCCAAATCTGTTTTTGTTTTGAAAAACGATGGGGCATTTGAATTGAGGAAGAAAAAGGATTAAGCCTTTTATTAACCACGCTGTGTAAAATTATGTTGAAATTTCTTTAATTGACTCCTCAAATTTCTTAAATACGTATAATTTCGTTACATAAACGATAATACTAATTTAGCAGTAAAACAAAGAAGTCAGAATGATTTTGGATGGGACGCAATATGTTTGACACATGGGTATTGCAAGAAAATCATGAAACTCGCAATAAACCTATCATAACCAATCAACCCCGTCCATACAAATAACTTACAGTCTATTGAAGCTGCTCCCATTTACTGTATAATATTGATTCAAAAGCTTCCTCAAAAATCTGTATTGGAACTCTATTGCCACCATTAATTCCCCATAGATCACTCTATGACCAACTTTTTGATTTGATTCTAGACTGACTTTCATAATACAAAACAATGAACAAATTTTCATGTTTAATTTTAGGGTAAGACAAGTTTAAATTAAAATAAAAAAATGGTGTCGCTGATTTTTTTTCCAATTAAATTAAGTCTGATTATTTTTTTCATATTTTCGTCTTCATTTAAATCACAGTGCTCATAAGTGGCAGCGAAATCTTCGATAATTATATCTTAATCGGCTCAATTGTTTTTCTATCGCCTTACACTCGATAACAAGGATTTTTCGGTATGTATGGTAGTTTGACAACTCTGGCAGCTACAACAACATAGAGACGTACATCATTTACGTGCAACGAAACCCAAAATTGTTTTCAGTTTTCACTCGTTAACACCAAGAACTAGCAGCTCAACACAACGCTGTGCGTTTGAATAGAGAAAAAGTGAGTAAACATTTATAGAAACATACCAAATTATGTGTTCCTTGCCAATTGTCGCTGGTCGGGCTACCTGTCTACCACTTTCTTGATGCAGCGGCCCGAATTGAATAAATAGCACAAGCCAGCAGCAACGAGGCGATTTATTAACCTAATTTGACAGACGAGTCCAAAAATATGCAGGTCTCGCCGGCCCACGAGCTAAGAGATGTAGAGAGAGCTAGAGGAAGCCATCACATCCATCAATTCAATTCCCGAAACTCGGTTTAATTTCCCATAGAAGGGCTGGCTCTCTGGCTCTCCCTGCACTTTGAGCGGTCGCTCATCATTTAATTTAGTGCTGTGTCACTTCTGTGTGTGATTTTCAGATATCAAATTGAAAAGTTCAGCCAATTCAGTTCAGGGCAACTTAGCGTGCTGTTTGTTCTCACATGTGTCTACCTCTGACGTGGTCATACATGGTATGTACGTAGTACGTATGTACATATTTCATCATGAACCAATTCCAATTATAATTACTTGTAGCCGTTGGGCGGGGAAAGGACCTGCCCTGCCCATTAAAATCAATATTACTTTCATAAAGCTGCAGTGGCCACCTCTATCTGTCCATATAAATGTTATCTTGCATTTTAAATGACGCCTTAATGACCCACCTCTTATCATTTCCTACAGTAGAAGGAGTAGAGGAAACCCACGGTAATATGAGCAGAAGTATGAATTGCCAGCTGCGCCGTCGCACTCTTTTGTTTGTCCCTCTCACACTCTCTCTCCGTCTCTTGGGGTGCCACCTGTTTGTCTTGGACAGTTATGACGGCGATTTCGTAACCCACCATGCACGTTGGCGTTACTCAATTGCGGCTTCTCGCTCCACGTAATTGTTGTTGCGAGTCTTTAATAGCTCTTTACACATACAAAAGTAGTCACATCCATTCGTGTGGTACATTCGGTTGATTTTATTTATTTTGGAAAAACTCTCTTTAATTGTTGTGCTTCATAAACTGTTGTTAATGCTTGTTTTTACTGTGCGGGTCAAACGGAACCGAATGGGTCTCCGATCTCACTCCGACCGTTAAGAAATAACATACATTCCTACCGGTTCCAGTTCTGATCAGACATTTTTGATTCAGTACCTAGTCGTAGCTCAGTCCTGCCTCGATCCCGCAGCTTTTTTCGGGTTCTGCGGATATTTCAAAGTATTTGGATATGTGTTTTTTATATATGTATACAATTACCATTTTTGAAATCTCCATGAAAATCTAAACCAGGAGTTCTTAACAGCACCCAATGCTCGCGCAGTCAGTAACACAAATAAAAAAGGTTTTCGGAGCAACAACAAGCACAAGAAAACAAAAGAAAAAGCTGCAGAGAGGGAAAAACCGGGAACATTGGAATCAATATGAGCACATTCGTTGTGAAAAACTTATCGTGTACAGATTTTCTCACTTCAAGAACTTTATTTTTGAAAACGCAAAATCTTAATGTGAATTAAAATATTCCGTTTTTGAGAAAAATTTATATTTGGTGGGGTAGGTCCAATTCCAAGTCCAATTCTAGGTCCAGTTTTTGGTCTGCCAGAGTCATCATTGCTTGTACAACACCCCACCTGTCGTAATTAATATTTAGATATATAAGAATTTGTCTTACTTAGTCTGGAAGTACAACCCAAGACCTTTGGCGTGCGCAACGACGGCGATCGTATTAGCTCGTTAGGCTATTGCCCACTTCTGAAGTCTCATTCAGTTCTTATTTTGAGATGCAATCATTTTATTTTCTGAACAAAACTTTTACTTTAGTCCCTAAATGAGGATATGGCCTTATGCTGTGTGTGTGTGTGCTTGTGGCTGTCTGAAGCAAGCGGCAAAAACAAAATTCACGCTACAGAAAGCGCGCATACGTATTGTTGTTCCCTTCAATTTCGCAAGAGACTTGAGTCCAACTCATTGTGGCTGCCGCAGCATATCCAAACAAAGTTGCAGTTTATGAACTCGCCGTCAACATTTTAGCTGGATGCGGTGCCCTATGTCGAAACAAACGACACCCACGTACAGCAGTTTCCCAGCAACATGTTGCTGGATAGGGTACCATATATACACGATTTTTGTTAAATAATCAAAGCGCCGTTGTTTCATGTTCCTGTTTTTGCACATCTAGGTGGATTGGTTGAATTTGCACTGCTCATTTTGAGCATGGGTTAGGCAAATGCGAAAAATCCATCTGGATTTCCAAAAACAGGAGCATGAGAAAGCGGCCCTTAGCCTTGATTTAGTCTGAACATGAGAAGGAACCTTTGACTTTATTATTCGGAGAGTAAAATCTAGAAACCAACCGGAACTGCTCACACAGTTGTCTTCATAATCATCTAAACTTATATGAAAATAGTGCCTATTAAGCAATTCTATTTCAATCTCTACCCCTCATTTACTCAATAACAGTTGTCGTCTACTATTTCTTTTTCATAATCAAAACGTATATAGGGAATTTCACCCTCCGTCTATGTACTATTTTCATAATAACTCAGAACTCAACTTCCCCTTTCATGAAAAGCCTAAAAGATAATTAAATATTATTATATGAAAATGTTGGAACATAATTACAAATTGTGTCCAATTGAAAAACCATTAAATATCATATTTCGGGTTATCTACACAATTCAAAATCCATTCTATAATTTCTGTGAGTTTCGTTTACAAACAAAGAAACTTTCACATTTCTAACATTAATAAGATAAAACTTAAATATTATATTTTGTTTGTTAATATTGATAATATTGAACTGGTTGTAAACCAGCTTCGAATCAGAATAAATAAATGTCAAGTATGAAGAGTGAATAATTTAGGAGAAATTTCACTGAATCACTTTCAAATCGTTGTGGTTTTCGTATGATTTCCTGATAGGCAGAATAATTCAAAAACTCAAATCTGGAATTCACAATTTCATATTCTTTGTAAAATGTATTAGCTGGATGGAAGGTAGAAATCAGTTAGTTTTACAAATATTGAATTTTCGTACTTATCAGTTTTTATAGAGAATTGTAATATTCGTGATAGAAAATTTCTTGTGGTCATGCAAAAAAAAAATCTTTGGTATATGATTGCACACAGACAAGTCATCTTAGTCAGAGTCAGACACCGACACTAAGCCAACATAAAGACGCCTCTTTAACAACACTTGAACACGCCTTCTCTTGTTTCAACTGAATGGCATTTACAACTTTCCTTTTGACCGGTTTAATAACTGAATATGACACACATGAATACAAAAGTTTCAATTAAACGCAAAACTCAGGCCATTTGATTAAAGGCCAAAAAAAACAACAACAAATAAATAACAAGTAAGAAAGTCGGCCAAGAAGTATATAAGAAAATCTTGTCCCATACATGTCAAACCTCTATCTCTTAACATCTCTGAGGTTTGATTGCTCATACCTTTGCACTTAATATACTCTATTGACCCTTGGTAGATTGGTATAAAGATGGTTATGTCTAAAATCATTTAACTAAACAAAAGACTATGCAAACCTCAAATATCCCACTAAACAAATCGTTCATATTTTTTAGTTGTGCAGTCAGGGGTGAGCTTATCAGTACAAATTAAGTCATTAAATGTCGCCAAGATAAGCACATTCCCTAGCCCGATAAGGATTGTTAAAGTTAACCTAGGAATAATTTTTAAATTTTTCTTTTAAAACTTGCAGTAAGATCATCAACATGAGTACGGCCACGGATCAGCCCCCACGCTTTGATAATGCCAATGAGGACACCTCAGAGAACACATTCCAACAACAACAACAGCGGCAACAGCAACAACAGGGACAGGAACAGTCACCACAATATGGATTTAAAAAATTGTTACAACATTTCCAAACAAATCGCATCGATTCAGCTCTGTGGACTTTGCGATTGGTGGTGATCTTCTCTACCTTCGGCTATGTTTGGCCCATATTTACGTAAGTTATGTGATGCGTTGAGATGGGGAAAATGTGAAATTAATCGGACAAGACTTCTACATTAACCAAGAACGAAAGTTGGAGAGGATCTTTAAATAAGCTTGATTACTAAATATGTTCAGAATCTTCCATTTATTTTTTTTTTCAACTAGATGGGATTTCTTCTTTCATTTGAAAGAGTATTTTAACAAATTAACAAACAATTAAAAAGAACACTGATGTGATTTTTTAAGAAAGACTCACAGAATGACTCGAGAACTTCGAATCTGATCTGAAAACGGGTTCAAAATGACTCGTCAAGAATAGTCGCCGGCTAGGGTACTATTTTGCAAGCCACATCTAAATATGAAGACTGTTAAGGTGCTTCGAGTCGAAAAATGTTAAAAACAACTTAAATTCAAATCTGTTCCCGTGCAGAATCGGAACTGGTAGCTGTTCCCGTTTTCAAAAAAAGATCACGTTACTCGGTTTCAAAAGTTTTCCCTTAGAGACAATTTTCTGGGCGACCGTGCTTTTTTTAATCTTGCAAGTATTTCAATTTTAGCATGGCGCATAATATCCATTGATAAATCGAGCTTACAATTTGATTTTTAATCATTTTCATTAATCTTGTACCCCAGAAATTACATGTAGAAAAAAGCAAAAACGTTGGTAAACGGTGAACCGCACCAGCGCAAGCTCAGTGTTGATCGAAATTGTCAAAGCTACCATGTGCTAAATTTGAGTTCGATAAAGATTCGAACTCTCGATCGAAAAGTTAATCGGTTTCTAGTTCACACGGAAATGTCCGTCAAAATATCGTCGATGTTTTAGCGTCGAATTGGAACGGTGGAGTCTGAAACAAAGGTAGTTTTTTTTTGTTAAGGAAAACCAGAACTATTGTTTTAATTTAAATTTGGGTGGATTTAAGAATTCCAGGTATTAGAATTATCAAGATTAAAAATCGCACATCCGCAAATGGTTAAATATCTCCACTCTCAGAGATCGTGCAGCTATGCACGGTATACTGACGTAAAGAACACATATTCAAGAGTGTTTAAAAATGATGAAAATCGTCCCCACAGTTTTTAAGAAAATCAGTTTGCAGTAGACCAACTTCGGAATTCGTGCAGCTATGCACGCTATATAAAGAAAGAACGTAAAGAAAGCACATACAAGAGTATTTCAAAATAAGAATTTTGAAAATCGTCCCCACAGTTTTTGAGAAAATAGCTTATCAGTGACCCAGTAAATAACCATAAATAGAATCTCTCAACAGATAACTAGGTAACCATGTTGAAACGAAAACCCAATTTGTTGTATTTTATGTTATAGCAGAATTTTTTGTAAGCCTTTCTTTAACACTTATCTAATGTGATTTTCCTCACTTTTTACATTTACAGCTCCCAACAGAGCTCCTTTAGCAAGGTTCTGCTGGCCAATGCGGCCATCTCTGCATTGCGTCTGCACCAGCGTGTTCCCACACTCTCGTTTACCCGGGAATTTCTGGGTCGCCTGTTTACCGAGGACTCGTGTCATTATTTGATGTACTCGTTGATCTTCTTTAACATTCGTCCCGCGTTCTTGGTTCTCATCCCAGTGTTACTCTACTCTGTGCTACATGCGTCTAGCTATTCGCTCAAGCTGTTGGATGTGAGTTTCAAAATAATAATTTTATGAACTGTGTGATGTCAAAGTTCTTTCTATTATCCTTTTACAGATCCTTGGTCAAAACTCTTGGTGGGGAGCCCGTTTCATTATCTCACTTGTGGAGTTCCAGGCGGCTAATTTGTTGAGAGCTGCCGCCTTTTCTGAGATTTTAATTATGCCCTTTTCCATTGTGCTGACATTTATGTAAGTTTCCTTGGAATTTTGTGTGATTTACGACATTTGGACAACTATCCTTTATTCTTGCATTTCTCTTAGGAGCCACGCTGGTCTGATGACACCCATTATCTACTACCATTATCTGGTGATGCGTTATGGCTCACGTCGTAATCCCTACCCACGTACCGCCTTTGCTGAACTGCGTATTACGTTTGAGACGCTGGCCGCTCGTTCACCGCCGGCTGTGGGCAAAATCATACGCGGCGGCATTGCATTTATCAGTCGTCTGGCGCCTCAGCTTCAGCCAACCCCTCCCACGCAGCAGCAGCAGTAAAGAGAATATTAAAATTGATCAACAACAATCAAATGACAACTAAATAATTTTATTTAAATATCACATGCATGAATTAAGGGTCCACCAGTTCTTTGTTAGTCCAATTATATTTTGCATGATTCTGTTTTGGTATGTATTTTGTTTTCACTCTCCACCACCCACTTCGTCTTTTTTTACCACTCAATTAAATGCGCTGCACACAAAGTGTGCAACAATTTCTAGTTTACATGTGCGTATTATTAACATTTAATTCAAATCAAATAGTTTAATTTGTACTTTGTCTATTGTAATTTTTTTATAACAGAACATAATATTGTAAACTTACACGATGCCTGGGCAAACTACTGAACAAGATTTACATATATCGTACATATATTTTTATTAATGTGTAAAGTGAAAGCAGACAAAAGCAAAAACAGAAAAGAGTAAATTAAACTTTAATAAAACTGTTCAAGATGGATTTTAAATTGTTGAAAGTTTCTAGGGTAGTCGATGATGTCCTCATATCATCTAGGAAATATATTTTAAAATTTTAAATAAGAGTTGTTTCGGCCAGGTGCGACTGTATTATTCATTGTACTAGCCAAAATTTATTTATACTTTACAAACTGTGTAACGTTCTGTCCCTCAACTTTTTGGGTCTATGTGTACTTGAGAACTAGTAAAACGTTTAATTTAACAAATGAAAAATAGATGTACAACTAATTTGGTGGTCAATGACTAGTTTTCTTGCATTATTCGATGTCCCCATTGGATATCCCAGGCCTGACCTCACCCGAATCTGAATGTATATTATCAACCTGCGGTTGAGCACCACTGACATCTGGTGGCCCCTGATTGTTGTCGTCTTCTTCGGGCTCTTCAACCAAAACCACCGGTTTACCCTGCGACTTGGCCATATTCAGATATTTTAAGTTCTCTTCCTCACTGAAGATTATGAAATTCTCGTTCTTTCCCACAATTGCCACATTAATTTTCAAACTGTCACTCGTCTCAGCGTTGCCCAGCGAACCGCGTATGGCTTGAATGCCATGGCAAATAATTTCATCCCTGGTGCTCTTCTCATAACTATCCAAGTGACGTTCTAGATAAGTGCGAGCGCTCTGCGATCGAGCACCAATCGCCATGGCCTTGCAATTGAGCACATTAGCCGATGGCATCACCTGAAAGATATGCGAGCCCTGCTCATCAAAGCCCGCCATTAGCATGCCCACTCCATAGGGGCGACGATCGTAGCGTTGTGTGGTAGCCTGCATTTTGTTGCCCAAGCTGGTAACCAGCCGTCGGACAGGATAGATCGAGTTATACGAATGTCTATAGGCCATGCACTCGGTGCGCAGGTATTGACACACTTGACGCGCATCCGCCGTCAAACCGGCTATGGACATGCCCAGATGTGTATCCACGGTCATAATCTTCCTTTGCTGAGCATTCGTTGTATCAGTGGATGAGCGGCATAGAGCAACGAGCACCGCATGATCCGTACTCTTTAGTCCCACTGTGGCGGCGCCCTGTTTCACCGCCTCCAAGGCGTATTCCACTTGGTAGAGGCGTCCCTGTGGACTCCACACCGTAACATCATTATCATACTGATTGCGAAACATTGTCAAGATATTCAATTTGTATATTTAGGAAATACTTCCAGTGGTGGAGAGAGGGGGGATGAATTTAGTAAATGACAACGAATTCGAAATATACTTGAATATGTAAATAGGTAAAACTTTTAAGTCACTTCAGTAGGCATGACACTGATGGCACTGATTCCCTAAAGTACCGAATCGGGCGCCATTTATCTTGGCCTGCTCTGCAGCTGAGCAACATTGAAGCAACTTTTGATTCAAGTAACTCCATTCTTTATTTAACCTGGCCTGACCTGAAGAAGGCAGAGCTGTAAACTACAATTACCATTACCATTACATATTTTTTAATAAGTAAAAACGATTCCTGATCAGGAATTGTCAGAGATCGTTACAAAATGTAATTACATTTTCAATTACTTGAATAATTGTATCTTTAAAGGGGGAGTATTTGTGCTTGAAATGATAATGTATTTCTGTGTATGTATTTCTTGGTATAAACTGACAATTTTTACCCTACCGGTTTTCTCAAAATCATAGAAGTCATATTTGGGGATTATCAGGTCTGTTCCGAATTCCGAACGTTTTCGAAAAGTAAAAACGAAACGAAAACGAACGTTTTACTATTTGCTGTTCCCAATTCCGTCCGAAATGGACTCGTTGTTACTTTTCGAACTCGGTTTCGAAGTCGTTTTGATAGTTGCATGTCATCGATAGTATCAGCTGTTTTATTCAATAAAGAAGATGAAATCAAGTGCAAAAAAACAAATTGCTAAGTTAATTTTGCAAAATGCCGGCATTTATGATTATTGGCAGCTTGCAAGCAATCTAATTTATCTCTGTGGAGTCAGGGATTCTCTTTAATTTTACTGCCAGAATGAAACATACATAATAATATTAGTTCTTCTTTTGCAATTTTTAGCCAAAATTACAAAAATAATTCAACTTTTCAACCACAATTACTCAAAAATCCCCCTTTACATGAACAAATACTCAAGTAATTGAAAAAGTAATAACAATTTGAATTCCAAGTTACACTTATGATTACTAAAACAAGAAAGAAAGTCGGTCAAGCCCGACTATAGCATACTCTGTACCAACGAAATTATACGCTCAGCATAAATTTTGATGCTGCAGTAGCAGCTGAAAGCAGCGCTGCTTCTGCGCTGCAGCAGCGAACAGTCTTTTGATCATAACTCGAAAACCGTTAATCCAATCTTCACCATTCCTTTGGCTGATCGATAAGTTATACTTATTACTAAATATATCTAGGTGGAACAACCCATTTATCTTTAAAACTGTAGGAGATATGATGTTTTTTCTAAATTGCGGGGGCGGAAGGGGGCGTGGCCAAAATTGAAAATAAACTTGATCTGCCTGCAGACATAAAAAGCATATGTCCCATACATGTCAAACCTCTATCTCTTACCATCTCTGAGATCTGTGCGTTCATACGGACAGACAGACGGACAGACAGACGGACAGACAGACAGACAGACAGACGGACAGACAGACAGACGGACAGACGGACATGACTCGGCTGTTGATGCTGATCAAGATCAAATGTCTCTTAAATTCTTAGAAGAATGTCCAAAATCGCCAAGCACTTGGAGGAGGTGACCAAGCAAAAAGATCAGGAGCCACAATAAAGCCATGAAAACGATTTCACCTGGGGAAAAGAGAAGGAGACGATCTCCTCCAAACTTCTTATACTTGCAGGCAGATCAAGCATATATTAAATTTTTGCCACGCCCCTGCAATTAAGGAAAAACGTTATATCTCCCACAGTTTTATAGATAAAAGGTTCGTACCTTTTCGACATATTTAGTAATCAAAATAAATGATCGATTTGCCAAAAGAATGGTAAAGATCGGATGAGCGGTAGACGGGTTATGAGCAAAAGAATGGTATGAAACAAAGCATAGCTGTACCACTGTTGTAACGAAAATCTGTTGTCGTAATCTGGACAAAAGATATGTGAAGCATTTAACATTAGTGGACTGCAGTAAAGCTAAACAAACTTTACAACTTATAAAATATAGCACTGAAGCTTATGCACCCAACCCTCAGTGATAGGCCACAAGAGGTAATTATTCACATAATTTGAATTCCCCTTTTTTCATAATAAATACAAATTTATTAAGATCTCAATACTCTACACTCAAAAAATATATTTTCTAGTCTTAAATTAATTTTCTTACTTAATTTAAAGAAAATGTATAACTAATTTGTATGTGTTTCTCAAAAAGAAGAGACTTTGGTTGAACCAAAGCGGAAGAAAATGTACAAAAATATGTAAGGACTATATCATTTAAGAGAGCAGGAGGTTACCATACGTCTTCCACTTATCTCTCTACTGTCCTCACTCAATATCCTCACTCAATATCCTCTCTAGTACAAAAATCTATTCACATTTTTTTTCAAAAACTAAGAAAATATTTTTTGGCTTATAGAAAATGATTTCTTATATTTAGAAAACAGTTTTCTTAAATACATTGTGTATTTTTTAATCATTTGATCTTACAATGAATGTTTTCTGGCCAATTTAAATCGCCTTTGACCCCATTTAAAAGGCCAATTTCTTAATTTTAGAACGATTTCGCCTGATTGATCTTACAATGAATGTTTTCTGGACAATTTGAATCGCCTTTGAACCCATTTTTAAGGCAAATTTCTTAATTTTAGAACGATTTCGCCTATTTTTTATACTCTGTACCGAAGGTACATAGAGTATAATAAGTTTGTGCAAAAGTATGTAACATCCAGAAGAAAGCATCTCCGACTCCATAAAGTATATATATTCTTGATCAGCATCAACAGCCGAGTCGATATAGCCATGTCCGTCTGTCCGTCTGTCCGTCCGTCCGTCTGTCTGTCCGTATGAACGCACAGATCTCAGAGATGGTAAGAGATAGAGGTTTGACATGTATGGGACATATGCTTCTTATGTCTGCAGGCATATCAAGTTTATTTTCAATTTTGGCCACGCCCCCTCCCGCCCACGCAATTTAGAAAAAACGTCATATCTCCCACAGATAGATGGCTTGTTCCTTCTGGACATATTTAGTTATTAGGATAACTTATCGATCCGCCAAAGGAATGAAGAAGATCGGATGAACGGTTTTCGAGTTATGATCAAAAGACAAATTTTCTTGGTACAGAGTATGTTATAGTCGGGCTTGACCGACTTTCTTTCTTGTTTTTGAGTGTAACATCGGCAACCATGTTTCTAGTAGTTTTTTTCTTTACTTCTGAACTACTTTGTTATTCTGAACATTTAAATACTTCTCCTACCTATCGTTTTCCACAATCAGTTTTGCTTGGGTGTTACTGATATCTAGCACAAGGCCGCACAATAAGTGATTTGTGTAACAACAAACAACTATCAGTCCGTTATTTGACCGTCACCTAGATCAAGAACGGTTTCTAAAACCAGCTCACAAACCTGCATAAATCGAGAACATGAAATAATTGAATCAAAATGTTTTATATAATATCTATTCGACATGTGACAAGTCAGCCTTTAGCCAACATTCGCTTTAACTCTTCCACAATGCTTAACCAAGTAGAAAATCAATGGGCATATAAGGAAGTTCCTCCCTATGGCATGGTCCCAAAACTACCTGTGTAAGTGCAGCGTGCACCACCGATGGCAGCCAACTGGTGCGTACCAAACTTAATTTGATTATTCATGCTCATAGCTTTTCATTGCGCAATCCACAAAAAATACAAAAAAACATATATGAGAGCGCCGTTAATTATGTTTAATTTCCATTGTAGGCCATTTGACAATGACTTCCTACGGTGGAAAATCCATGTGCACAAAATTTCCGCTGCAAGAGCAACCTAATAAACCACTTTGCACCATACAAGCACAAACAACCAAGCAAACAAACCAACATCCATTTTAGTTAATTACCAAGTTTGCTCTTTCGGCTTTGGCTCTCTCGCGCTTGCTTAACATTGAAAATTGCATTGCAAAGCCCAAAAAAGTTGCAAAACTTTTGGCCAACCAGTTGAGTTTGAGTTTTTGTTGAACTTGAAGCTTTTGTATTTGTACACTGCACTCTGGGCCATAACTCGCTCTCTGTCAATATTGACAGGGGAATTACACAAGACGACCAAAGCTCGTTGTGTTCTTTGCGCTTGTGCGACCTTGACTGGGTTGTAAACTTAAATACACATGCGATTCGTAATGGTGTAAGCCGCTTTGAACTTACAATTTCTTGAAAAAGTCTCAAGAGAATTCATAAATGTTACGGCTTCAACTTGAAGTTTGAGAAATTTTGATTCTTGCAATCTATTAGACAATGCTAGGGTCCCTGTTTGAGTTTGATTTTTTCTGATGCCTTGGAGGTAGCAAAATAATAAAAATAAAACGAGGTGACATTTAATTTGTTAGGATATTCTTAGATGTGGACGTTTGTGGTGCAGCGAGTAGTGTGTGTGTCTACAATAGGATCGAACAAAATAGAGGCAGGTTGCCAAGAACTGATGGTCGCACGCAGTTTCAAAAACTTACCCCGTAGAACCAAACCTTCCAATCTTAAGGCCTTCAGAACCTGAATCGAAGCCATACTTAATTAGTTTGAGAAAAAGTATAACCATAATTATATTTTATTTATTTATATATTTTATAATTTCGGTGCATTATTCAGTGAAAATATGTCATTAAGTGTGTATTAAAGTTTTGGATACGATTAGGAGGTCGGCCCATTGTACCTCAATAAAATTAGAGACGAGGGAGCAATTTTATAAGCGATCCAAAGATTTATAAGCCAAGGCTCGAACCAAAAAGAGAACGGTTTGCGAAACGAACCTTAGATAATGGGCTTGAGCCCCGAAACAAACATTATACTGAATCTTGGAGTTTTGCCGCCTTAAATCGAGTTCATTTTTGAAGCACACGCTCAAAAAATGTATTTTCTAGTTTTTGTTATTAATTCGAACTAAACGCATAATTTTTTTCTTAATTTGAAGAAAATTTATGGTTTTTAGAAAGTTTTTCTTAAAGATACAACGGCAACCCGAATACATTTTATACCCTTGCCGAGGGTATTTTGAAATTGAAATAAAAGGAACCATTTCCAACCACATAAAGTATATGGGCATTTCCGCGGGTCGCGAACGTACGTTCGTACGCTTTTGATATACAAAAAAAATAGAAAACAACAATTTTCCCCAACTTTTTTTTTGCCTTTCGATAGAATTTTGTTAGCTCTATGTTTTGTGTAAATGATGGGGTTCATCGAGTTTCAGTTTTAATTATGATTGCAATAAACATGTGGTCGCGAACGTACGCTAAATAGAAGTTGACTTTGGCTTAATCTAGTAAAATGCAAAAATCTGCGAAATGGGATGAAATTTTCCAAAGCGATAAATTTATTTGAATAGAGGATTAATGTAGCTTTCTTTATAGTATTTACACAATTATTTATCTCTGTTGGTTTTTTTTAAACTGAATTAAGTATCGGTCGCGAACGTACGGGTCGCGAACGTACGATTTTTCCATATTTTTTTTCTCGCATTTTCCCCATAAATCACTTCATTCATCCTTAAGAAAAAACTTAATGCTCAATTTATTAAGTGTAGTAGTATTCTTAACAAGAAATGGAAAATATGATTTAATTTGAAATAATGAAATATTTACAAGAAATTTAATTGTAACATGAAATATAACATTTTTTTAATATGAAATATTAACATAACAAAAATTTTGTTTTGAATGGTAAGATTTATAAAAGAAGAAATTTAAAATTATATTTAATATGAAAAATTGAAACATTAACATAAAAAATTTGTTTAAAATAATAAAAAATATTTATGATATTGTTACAAGAAGTATCACTTGTTTTTTAATATGAAATATTAAAATGTTCATGAAAATTTTGTTTTTAATGGTAAGATTTATATAAGAAGAAATAGAAAATTATATTTAATATTAAATAATGAAATATTAACAAGAAATTTTTTTTAACAATAGAAAATATTTATGATGTTAGTGTTTTTAATGGTAACATTTAAAACAAGAAATATAACATTTGATTTCATATGAAATAATGAAATATGAACAAGAAAATCAGCTGCTTTTTCGCGCAATTCTTTTAATTTCTGTGGATCGCTTTTAATTTTACTAATATATTGATTCCAATTATCATTTTGTGATGTATTCGATGTTTTACCCATCTGCGAATATGAATTTGCGTTTTAAAAAAGTAAAGGCATCGCTTTTGAAAAAAACACACTTACGGTCGCGAACGTACACAACTTTAAAAATCAAAAATTAAAGTTTGGTTAATAATAACACCAAAGTTTTTTATATTTAAATTGGGGACACCTAACTTATTTTAAACGTCTTGTGTCAGCCAACTGCTCTCCGTCAATGCGGAGCAATTACAATAAAATGATGTTTTCGGTCGCGAACGTACGATTAGAACATGGATAAGAAGCAAAATAAAAATTAACCGTTAATCGAACTTTTTTTGGTCTCTTTGCATTTTTCTCTTCTTAATTGAATGCAATAAAGAGATTTTGTAGAAAAAGAGCAAACGTAACATATGTTTTCCATGTAGAATAATAAAATATAGAAATGTCTATAAAAGTAGCTTAAAGTGAATAAATAACAATTTTCAGTTTTCAAGCCAATTTCTCCATGAAAACCACTGACATATGACATGAAATCATTAAATTAAAAAAATTTAGACATTATTTTATAATTTAACACAAAAAAAATCGCTGATCACTGAAAATTAATTTTTTGGTTCTGGTTGACCATTCGGCGGAAATGCCCATATATATTCTTCATCAGAATGACGCGATGACTTGATTTCGCCTTTTCCATCTGTACGTCTGTTTCTAAGCTATCTCCTCCGTCAGTTTTAAAGCTATCACTACCAAACTTAGCACGATGTCTTCTGGTACAAATACGCTGCACATTTGATGATGACTATAACATATAGCTGCCATATGAACGATCGGTCGAAGAACTAGTTCTAATGAGAAAAACTTTTTTGTTTTAATGCTTCTCTATGATTCTGACAAGATTGGTCGAAATCGGACATCCATAAAGTATCGCAGCCATAGAAAAGTAAGGTTAGAAAAATAGTCTTGGTAAGAAAAACTTTTTGTTTTTAATGCAAACGTCTCCAAACTCTGTATTTACTAGTTTTCAATGCTTCTCTATGATTCTGCCAAGTTTAGTCGAAATCGGACATCTATATAGTATAGCTGTCATACAAAAGTAGAGTCTGAAAAGCAGTCTTAGCGAGAAAAACTTTTTTAATTTCCATGGAAATGTCCTTAAAATTGGGATTTATTTATATGATTTGCTTTTACACAGTTCAACAAAGTTTTCTCAAAATCGAATGACTACAGCTTATAGCTGCAGTACAAATGATCGCGCGAAAAGGAAGCTCTAATCAAAAAAAACCCGTTTTGTTTGAAATGGAATCGTCTGCAAAGTTTTTACATGTTAGTTTGTTAGCCTTTGGCATGATTCGACTAAGTTTGGTCGAAATCCGATATCTATATGGCATAGCTCCTATTGAAAAGTAAGGTACGAATAGTTGTCTTAGTTCGGCCGAGCTGAAACTAGCATTCCTCTATCTTTTTCTAAAATTTAGGGTAATTTTTCTGGATCTGTCCTTAAAAACTTTTCATATATTTAGGGCAGACTCACCCTTGAATTATGAAAATAAATACATTTATGGTGTCATAAAATATATATATATAATAAAAGCCTATATATGTAAAAGCTAATCTACTAAATCGCAATATGTTAGAGTATAAATATAAAAGAGACACCGCTTGTAATTCTCAGTTCCGAAATATTCGGAATATAAACTAATGTTCGTCTTGTAGAAACTACTTTTTCTAAAATTGAGAAAATATTTTGTGGCTTTTGGGAGACGGTTTCTCAATTTTAGTAAATGTTTTTCTCTGGTGATCGATGTTGACCCCTTTTTTAAGGCTTATTTCGACAAATTTGGTTCTTTAGAAAACAAAATAGGATAGCTTTTAAGTTGAAATTAAATTTTTAATTTTTTTAAATAATATAATATCAGTAATCATCTGGAGTGGCCTCCAGTTGACCGTAGCGTCCGGTGAAGTAAACCTTTTCTTCATCAACCAAAGCAAAAAAGAATGGATGTGTGGCATGGAAGTTTGAAATTGGACGATCACTCACATGTCTATTAATACCGCCTTGACCTATAACTTGAATTCAGTAGATTATAGTTAAAGGTGAAATGTTAAATATATATTTACCAGTATGCGGCATTATATTAATGCCCTCTTCAGACAGATGAAGACTAGTAAAATGGTTTATTTGGTCAACGAAAATTCGATTGGGAGTGCCGCCTGTTACCTTCGAGAAGTTGGCCGTTTTATAATTGAAAACATTCTTAATACCCAAAAGATCCAAATTATTGGCCAAGTGCAGACTTGTTTTGAGATTCATTAATGGCAGACGAACATCCCAAAACATCGAATCGTTATTTTTTCCGGTTTTAATCAATTTCCGCACGTCCACATGCTCCAGTTCCTTTTCTAGTTGACGTAGACCTTCGATTAGATCGGGCAATATCACCATAAACTTCACCCGACTCTTTTTGAGTGGCAGCAAAAGCATCTTGGCCCGCAAAAACCCTAATACGGTTACATCACGTTTCTTAGGCAGGCCGTACATCATATCCTCATAGGTGCGTCGTGTCTCATCCACATTGAACTGCCGCATGCGTCTATTTCCCCGAAAGAACTCATCATTGTTGTCCCACTCAATACTGAATGCTGCAGCCGTTACAATTACCATTTCGGAAGCTAAGTCCTTGAGAAAGGGCAAATCATATTGGTTAATTAGACCGCGCAGAGATGAATGCACTCGGCCTAAGCGAGCATTAAAGTAGTTCACTCTGCGACGGTTTCTAAGTAACTCCAAGTCAACTTTGAGTTTCTTGCGTAGCTTCTTAGCATACATCTGGTCGAGCTTGACATCCTTGGGCAAATAAACGCCCAAGTAGCTCTTCACGTGAAATGCATCATTGGCTGGTGCTCCTTGATCAAGCTCATTCTGAGATGTGAGGCTTAAAACATCGCGTATCTCATCACTCGTCTCGCCACTGGAGCTTAATAACATAATGGCTAGCGTCGATGTGACACCATCCATCCAGATCATCATGCCATCTCCGATAAAACGATATGTCTGATCAACAATGGCTCTGTGCACTACCATGGGATACTCACGCTTGGGCCAGCCAGCTGGAAAGCGTTCGCTGGGTATTGAACAATACGAAATGGGAGCGAACTGGAGGGACAAATAGAGCAACACAACTGGAAAGCGAATTGTTTGTCGGACATGGATATGGCGAATGAGGACAAATGATTTACCTATCATTTTGTGGGGAAGCGTAAAATGAACTGACATCATCGAGTAGAGTTTGGAAAATTGATTTAGTTTGTTATGGTTAATTTACTTACAGAGAAATGTAGAGCTTGACCAAAGCCAATTTACGAAATAGATCGATTTAACCATTTAGTAAGATATCGCTGCTCGAAGTCGACAGTCATACGAATAGATTGGAAAATAAAATACACAATTACGTTTATTGCTAATAAATTTGAATCGAAATATCTATTTCCGATCCCATTATTGATCAGGGCGAAGAGCTGACTCGATAGTCCGTCTGTCTGTCTGTCTGTTTCTACGCAAACCAGCTTGAAAAGCTTTTCCATGTGTTCAAAATTTGGTCTTATTCCATATTGCAAGTTGAGCATTTGCAAGCGTAAAAAATTAGAGGAAAGTTAACTTCGGCTTAGCCGAAGTTTGTATACCCTTGCAGCACGCTTTTAACTTATTTGAAGGACATATACACTGAAAAGAAACAAGTTTTTCTCAATAAGACTACTTTTCTGACTCTACTTTTGAATGACAGCTATACTATATAGATGTACGATTTCGCCAAATTTGGCAGAATCATGGAGAAGCATCAAATACAAAGTTTGGAGGTGTTTGCATTAAAAACAAAAAAGTTTTTCTCACTAGAACTAGTTTTTAGACCGATCGTTCCTATGTTATAGTCATCCGATCCGGCTGGTTCCGACAAATGTGCAGCGTATTTGTACCAGAAGACTTCGTGCAAAGTTTGGTGGCGATAGCTTTAAAATCAACGGAGGACATAGCATAGAAACAGACGGACAGACGGATAGACGGACGGACGGACGGACGGACGGACGGACAGACGGACATGGCTATATCGACTCAGCTCGCCACGCTGATCAAGAATATATATCCTTTATGTGATCGGAAATGCTTCCTTCTAGACTTATTGGTTATAATTCGATGGCAGATTTTGCATATTTTAAAACAAATTTTAATCCCAGTTTAATCCCCAATTTAATTTTAGTATTACACACATAGTAATTCGCATATTTTATTTTTAAGAATATATTTTTGTTTATGTGACTAGAATGAGCGAAATTGTGTTAAGGTAAAAAAAATTGTTGTAAAATTGTAAAATTGTTTAGATGTTTTTAACGCATAGAAGGAAGCATCTCCGACCACATAAAGTATATATGTTCTTGATTAGCACAACGAGCTGAGTCGATATGGCCATGTCCGTCTGTCCGTCCGTCTGTTTCTATGCGATTTCCTCCGTCAGTTTTAAAGCTATCGCGACCAAACTTTGCACGATTGATTACGCTGCACAAGTATCAAAACCGTCCGGATCGGATAACTATGACATATAGCTGCCATAGGAACGATCGGTCGAAAAACTAGTACTAGTGAGAAAAACTTTTTTGTTTTTAATGCAAACGTCTCCAAACTTCGTATTTACTAGTTTTTAATGCTTCTCCATAATTCTGCCAAGTTTGGTCGCAATCGAACATCTATATAGTATAGCTGTCATACAAAAGTAGAGCCAGAAAAGTAGTCTTATTGAGATAAACTTGTTTATTTTCAGTGTATATGTCCTTCAAATAAGTTAAAAACATACAAAGTTTGGCTGAGCCAAAGTTAACTTTCCTCTATTTATACCCGTTACTCGTAGAGTAAAAAGGGTATACTAAAGTCGTGCAAATGTATGTAACAGACAGAAGGAAGCATCACCGATATCATAAAGTATATATATTCTTCATCAGCATCAATAGCCGAGTCTATATAGCCATGTCCGTCTGTATGAACACCTAGATCTCAGAGACTAGTAGAGCTAGAGCAAGCAAATTTTAGATGTAAGCTAATATTGTCTGTAGGCAGATCAAGTTTGTTTCAAATTTTGGCCACGCCCCCTTCCGCAATAAAAAATGTTGAATATCTCCTACAATTTATAAGCTATCGAGCTCAAATTTTGCAGTATGCACTATGTGGCCAATATGTACAATCTAACAAATTTTAATAGAGATCGGATAATAAATGGCAGAGTTAAAAAAACGTGGCATACTTATCTGAGCCGCATGAGGTTACTAAATACTAATTGCCTTGAGTAACGGGTATTTCAAAGTCGGGCAGGGCCGACTGTAGGAGATATGACGTTATTTCTAAATTGTGGGGGCGGCAGGGGGCGTGGCCAAAATTGAAAATGAAATTGATTTGCCTGATCTGCTTGATCTGTACCTACGGTACAGAGTATAAAAATATCCTATGCCGAATGATTGGTTGGACGCCAATAAGCCAAATTCCTGACTGCTGGCTAATTAATTAAAAAAAAGATGTACCATTATTATAATATTTTCCTAACGAGCGCCCATATATTCTTTATCATATTGGAGCTACCTTTCTCTGCTTTGCAACGGGTATCTTCAGATGAATAACTTATACACCTCCTTTTGTATCAGAACAAGGAAATAATGCTTTAACTTTTTATTTCTTATAGAAATTCTTATATCTTATTTCTAAGAACTTATCAAATATTACTTAAATATAATGCACCAATCACACAGTGATTCATAACATTGAATAGTACTCTTAAATATTAGTTGGATGCTAACACTGCTGATGCTTAATGCCACTGATTAGGTAGTCTATGCTGAAATTCTTTACAGGCATTGCCATAGGTTTGGGGTTGTTTTTGCTTTCGTCGTTCTCCAGTGTCGTCAGTTGATTGAGATGATTCAAATAGGCAGTTGCTCGCATACTTTGCTCGACAATTTTCAAATGTTGACTGGTGAACTCCTTGTACTGCTCCTCAATGGCTAAGTGCTCGAGTTTCTTGACTCGTCGACTCATACGACAGGCAATGGTGTTCTTGTTTCGCCTCTCTTGATCCTTCGGTGAGCGTTCTTTTTTCGGAAATTTCCTCACCATATTGCCATGATATTTGCATATGTCACGTAAAGTGTCTGCACTAATGGATGGTAAAGATTGCGATTCGGTTTCGTTGAGGCTATCGAGACGTCTTCGCTTGGGCAGAGGCAGAAATTCGCTGGAACAACGACTGGTCGAGTCTCCATCCTCCAGGTAAGAGCTAAGAGTACTGAAGGGAGAATTTGTGCGTAGTTCTTCCTTCACAGCGGGCATTTCCGTCTTTGGCACAACAGAACGTTGTACGTCAAACTTTTTGTGGCGATAGTCTTGCATATTGATGATGTTTGCTCGTCGAATAGTGAATACTGACTGAATGTCCTGTCCTCAGATCGAACACACTTTATATACCAAAGACCGCTAGATAAGCGGTGGCTGTAATCCGCCAAACATTTATGACTTTGTTTACATAAAATCGAGTGAAAACTCTTGCAAAACAAAAACAAGGTCATAAAATCAGCTGATTTGCCTAAGCATCGAGGCTGTTCTATGGCTGTCTCTTTCGCACTTGCCTGTTTACCTAAGGGTAGCAGACCGCCTGCTGCATGTTTGTTCTTGCGTGCACGCGTAGGCAACCCCAAACACTTAACCATTCGGTCTCTCCCAGTGGGTGGCAAAAATGCGCGCCCATTGTTTGCCAAATTCATTCAATTGATGTTTGTTCCTCGTTTGCAGATAATTTCCACAATCTTCGTGGTCGTGCGTTTCTCTTGTTCAATTTGGGTTTCATTTGCTCAAAGTCTTTTGTCTCTATGCATTTCAATGATGATAAGAAGATTTCGTACTTGGCGACGTGTTTTTTTAAGGGCTTGGGTTCTGGGAATTGATATTATTGGTGCAAAGTATTGGAGATAAGATGCTTGCCCGTGACTTTCTTTTGGGTTGCAAATATGCTGATAAGACTGTCCATTGCTAGTTTAGGATCAAACTATAAGCTTAGGTAGAAACATTATCATTAAAGTGAATATGCTGTTGCCTAAGAAATAAGCTAAGGATTTAAAACTAGAATTGTACAGTATCATAATGATAAGGTCTAGTGTCTAGTCTAGTCTAGTGTCTAGTGTCTGTGGCTACACTCAGAGAAAAAATAGAGAATTTGATACATGGATCAAGAATGTTTGATGTCTAAAGTTTGTTAAGAATGAAAATTCTAGATCCAAGAGCGAAATTCTTGAACCAACTATTAAATATTCTCAAATCAAGTATAAATTTTTGAATCAAGTGCTAAGCATACTTAAATTCAAGATTGCTCATTCTTGAATCAAGAGATTGTGTATTGTCAAGGACCGAGAAGGTTATTTCTTGAATCAAGAGCTCAAAAGGTTCAAGACTAAGATCGTTCACTTTTGAATCAAGAGCTTCACAGATTTTAATCGTTTAAAAATGTAAAATCACTTGATTTTTTCATTTAGTTTAAATTTCTTTAATAGAAAATAAATTGTTAAACCTTGTAGCAAGTTGCAGCCGGCTTAAGAAATACACAACATATCTCTGTGAACTGTCAGTCGACCAGCCGTCTCTCCATGCCAGAAATGCCATAACTGCTTGGGGATTCCAAAGCAACATGAGTGCATATACCGTTGGCGTTCTCCACTCTGTAGTCTCCCCACACAGCCCTCTCCCATAATAAACGAAACTGTGAGAGCGGATCCAACGATATTCTCTCTAAAGTGCTTGCTCTCCTCTCTTAGTTTCTTTCTTTAGAGCAGCGATGTTCACCCATAGCCCCCAGGGGCCGAACACTTTAGGCAATTCGTGTCGAGTGCGAGTGTCAGAGAGAGCTACAGAGGGCCTCTCTTCTTGAACATCGCTGCTTTAGAGAGTGGGGTCTTTGCCTTAAAACACTAAACTAAGAACGAGTTTAGCTCGATTTGAAGATAGAAATTCTTGAAAATTTAGGAACGAATAGCTTTTTTTCCCAAGAACGTTCTAGCTTAAATTATTCGTTCTACTCTTCATTTCTGGGCGCAGGGTTTTCCATTGGTTAGGGGATTTGTAAAATTTTCAATAAATATGAAATACAACTTTTCTGTTTTGACTTACATTCGTATGAATATGAAACGCAGTTCCAAGTAGTAGTAAAATTTTCTGAGTCTCGATGGGGATTGTAGTACTTGTCACCTGGTGTGGAAATTACTATTTCCACCAGTTAATCTGTTATTAATTTATTATTTCCAACTTTTATTTTATGTGCATTGAATTGAATTATTTAATTGGGTATTAAGAATTATACATTTTATATATTTTTCTTTCTGTTAAATTTGTTATCCAAGTTAATTGTTTCCCAAAAATGTATAATACTTAGAAATGCTTTTAATCAGGTTTAGTTGGTTTTTGCCCGTCGACACTCAGTGCAGTAAATCAGCTTGTTAAGTAGTTAATTTGTTTGTAAAGTAATAAGTTAATGGTATTAAATTAATTATAATTGCTGAACCATTGTGCAGTGTCATCCTAGATTTCTTGTTAAAGATTAGCCGAAATTGGTCAAGCTTTTGAGTCTGACTGACTGGCTAGATTTGTGCGAAGTGGAATTCCTACAGTTTAGCCCCTTTATGAAGGCACTATTAGAATTATTTTGACCAAAAAGAGGATATAGAGTGTGAATGAGTAAATCATATAAATAATAACATAGAGCAGAAGTAGTAGTCAGACTAAAAAATACCCTCTACCCTGTTCAGAACTTCTTAATCTGTAGGAAACCTTGCACAAAAAACAAACTGGAAAAACTTTTGTTTACAACTTGATCTTTACTCAACTATTACCATGTTTATGCACACCAAATTATTCGTGATTAATGCCTTTCAAAGTATGCAAACTTTATTTTCCTAAGCAATTATCTATTAGATCGAAGTTTTTGCAAGTCAGTTATGAGCCCGTCATCGATAACCGACACTGTAAATTCATCGAGATTGTTGTATAAGTTATGAGTGTGCAACAAAATGTTGAGTCAAGAAATATACAAAATAAATACTTATCTAATATTAATATTTTCATATAATGTAGCATACTTTAAAGGGCAATAAGCATGATAGTCTTTGTGTGAATAATCATAGTTTAAGTGTGTTAATGATCCTCCATGCTATTATTATTTTTCTAGCTCTAACCAACAATTTGAAGATGTAAAGTCGTTGCTCTTATATTAATTTCAACAAGCTCGACATACTCTAAGCGTATTCGTGTCACAAACACGCACTACTCGAAGTCGAAGTCTCTAATGTTATTTTCCTGAAGATTCTCAAACTCTGTAGCGCTATATCGACCAGATATTACAAAATCTTTAGGCAGTATTTTAAATCTTAGAATGTCTACAATATTCGTTGAGCCGCGGAACAGGTGCAGATTGGTTCAAGTTTCAGTTTACAATTCGGTTCAAAAATGTTCTGTCAGTACTGAGGTCTATTGGAAACGATCATTGCTGTGCTGCTGAGTTTAGATAAACCTGGCGAAGAGAAATATGGTGAACCAATTCTTTCTGTGGTGTCCTGCTCACCCAAAAGACAGGTATAAATTAAGCCAACTCGCTCACTCTCTGAACAGAACTCATGTTTTCTTTCTATGAGAGAAACACACGAGCCTGTCATCCGATTATAGCTTGAAGGTGACAGCTGAGCAAAAGCTACTGAGCAATTCGAGTTAAGTGTCAGCACAAAGTGTCTGTTTTGTTGTGTTAAATATAGGGCGCCTAATAATATGCACGTGCTTTCAAATTGCAAGAACGTGTAATTATCCCAAAACAATACTTTTTTATTAGTAGCAATTTAAATTTTTTTTTTAGCTACTTTAATCTTATTTTGTTTTTTTTCTTTAAATTAAGAACTTTCGGATCTCATGTTTTGGTAGCACCGACATTTTTAGCTATACGAGTAAGGGGTATAAATATTGAACGTCTTAACAAATTGCATTTCGCCCCAAACGCAGCTTCCTCATCCTCATCCATCACAGATTTGAGAGTCTGACTCACCTTATAACTGTTCAAATAATGTATTAAGAGTCGCCAGCAAAAGGGAGCTGTAAATTGTACCAGTGTTATGTTATCGAGGTTCCTCACCCTTAACCTTTCTACTTGATTATATAGTAATGCAAAACAATTGATTAGTACGTAACGTAACGTACGAGCAAATGAGATCACAAATTGTGGGCAAAAGAATTACTTAATAGTGCCCCCCCGAGACGGATTTAGAATCGTTAAATATATCTCTATTTTTATGCCTCAAGTCGCAGTACAACTTCCAATTTGATTAACGTACGAACTGCAATCATTATTTCTTTGGTAATGCAAACAAAATAAGCGCTATTTTCCGCTATGTTTGGATGAATGATATATGGCTTAAATCTTAAAAGAAGCAAAATATGTGTACATATATAATGTACGTAGAGCAGGACTAGAAACACATCAAATTTTTTTGTAGTGGTATATCTAATCAAATGTATCAATCATTTAAGCAGAGTCAGTGAATGGGCCAGGAAAATAATAATCTGTTCAAAATCAAATGTTCGGAAATACAAAAAGCCCCTGGGAATGAACTGTCTACAAAAACTCCAGGGTGATAATCTCATTTAATTTGAAGAAAGACCCCAAAACTATGGATGACTTTCAATGGCACATCATCCTGGGACAACTATATACTTAATTAATGTAACAAGAAGCACATTTGGCAAGTAAGAAAATAAAGAATCAGCCAACAATTTTTACCCACCCAAAGATTTAAATTACGAAATCACACATAAACGTGTATGAATCTCTTTTTGTAGACCAAGTTTAAGGCTCTGCGAAAACTGTTAGGCCATTAAAAAAGGATAAGCTTTAATGATTCGCGTTAGAAAATGTTGAAAGCACCATTTTTGTTTTACGGAAGTAACCTTAAGAAACCAAATACAAGACTTGGCTAGCTGAGGTAAGTTTAAATGCTTTGATTAATTACATTGCTAAGGATATTATGAAATCCTTTTCCCCATTTTGAATGGGAACTTTTCTTTTCTAACTAACTTTTCGATGGCAGTTATACTATATACATATATCATGAAATCATGGAAAAGCATGGCAAAACTAAAAAACTAAATGTTTTTCACATGGAACTAGTTCATCGACGGCTCGTTCCTTTGGCAGATAAATGATGCCATGTCAAAAGTGCAGTGTGAAGATGGCTTTAGAAATGACGGAGGCGGCAGCTTAGAAATAGACGCACTGACGGACGGACGGATTTATGTGGACGGAGATGATTTGAGATGATTTAAAGCGTTACAAACATCTACACAATTTTATAATACCCTCTGCAAGGGTACAAAAATAAGCAAAGATCTGTTTTTGGCAATAACTTTAGAGTATACAGAAATGCCATACATCATCCTCACTGTGTGACAAATTGTCGAGCTCTGACCAACTACGTCATAATGTATAGACCATAAAAAATTACGGAAGTTAAAGTTAAGAGTTGTCTTCTTCATTTATCGCAATAAAACGGTTGTACCTGGAAAGTTTTCAATTATAATAAAAGCTTAATGGCGTTTTATGGCTGAAATAAAAAATGTTATTGTTATTTAATATTTAAATTATGAAAAACAGCATAATTTCGGAATCTCATAAGATAATTTAAACAAATCACAAGAATGCGTAAAAAACGCAGACCTGAGCTGACAGACTCAACTATTTCGCAGTTAATGTGGCGGATCTTCAAACTTGGTATGACCTAAGTAACTGGTAGTAGGTTGTGGGTTATTGTTTTGATTGAAATTTCCAGTATGTGTTCTACTAGATGGAGCTTGAAACAATCTGGAAATGCGAGAATCAATGCGAAAAGGCTTATTTACAAATTAAGAGACCTGCACGAGTGATTCCGAGAAAACATAACTAGGTAATGATTATTTTATATTTCTGTTTTATATTCTACGCAATACCGAGTAGTAATCATGGCATCTTACGAGTACTCACAACAGCCCACTAAGCTAAAATTTAGGGAAAAATAAAGAAAAATCTTAGTACCAACATAATTTGTATTCTCCTGTTTGCTTAGGGTATGCAAAACTAAAATTAAACCCAAACGTTGTAATTCTACGTTGTTTCGTATGTCTTTTAAAATTTGGCTGTTCAAGCTGAAGCACCTTCCGCTTGACTCGCTGAAAGCTGGAGTACATAACATCTTCTTTGCAAGCTCTTCCTGAAGGGGAAATCGTTTTCCATTTGTTGGTAGGTAGATGTACATTCTAACAGTTTGCATATCATAGTTATTGTCCTAGAGCAATCAGCTTGGACAGCTTGGACTACTTCATTCGTTGTCATACCAACTTATTCCCCCTTGACCTTATTAAGCACTTCTTCTCTGTTGTCCTTAATTCATTTAGAAATACATGACTAGTCCCACAAGTCCAGAAGTAAGGCAATATTCGCTCGATTTAAATTCCAACTTCAAACCAAATAGAGAATCTTAAAAATTTGACTTTACATAATACATAATACAAAACAGATGCAAAAATTGAGAATGTTGAATATTTAAAAATGCAAAGTTAGCAATGCCTGCGATGATACAAAACATTTTTACTCAGACTCGTTGATGCCGAGAATTTTACATTTTTACTTACTCATGCAGATCTTGGTACGGATATCCTATGCCAAGTGAAAGAGCTAAAGAAACTGAATACTATAAGGCTTAATTGGTACACACATATATGCAAAGGCTTCTATCAACTCAGCGCTTCGTGTCTTGTGTCGGTTTTTGCACATACGTTGCCTCGAAATTCCCAAACAG
This sequence comes from Lordiphosa andalusiaca, assembly GCA_035044965.1. NCBI lineage: Eukaryota > Metazoa > Arthropoda > Insecta > Diptera > Drosophilidae > Lordiphosa > Lordiphosa andalusiaca. The sequence continues at coordinate 29,119 of JAWNNM010002157.1, read as the reverse complement.
TCATAGCAATGCTGGCATGAGGAGGAAGCTGAAGCCTATGAAAGATAGAAGCGGCGGGCTGTGCAAACTACTAATTACCTCGAGCGGGCAGGAACTTGCTGATTTGAAAATCAAGAAGGACATTTAAAAAAGTCAGATGGGTTCTTGTAGGAAGCTTATTTTGGTGTAACATATGGCAGCTAAAATGCTATATCAAGCTAAAATCAAGGTCTACCGAGCAAAAGCAGGGATCAAGAAAATAATTCCTTGATTCATAAATCTGATCTTAAGACAATCCTGTTCGTACTTTTATTAAGAAAATTCGGGATTGAGCGACTTCTGACATTGTTTGGGATTGATTTAATCCCGAATGTCTTTCATTTTTTTTCTGTGAAGAACGTGAATAAAAGCAGCTGAAGTTACAAAAATTTATATATAGACAAACGAGGTTCTAGAAGTTTAAAAAAAAAATACTTGTTTATGTCGAAGTTTTCAATTTGAGAACTTGCTTGTTTTGAAGTTAACAAAATGTTATGTTTGGAATTTTACTTAAGACTTATTTAAAATTAAGATTGAAATAAAATACAAGATTTGACTATGTTGATAACACTAAACTTATCAAGCAGGTTTCGCCAACAAATAATGTAAAACTTTAAAGGTCGTCGTGAAAACTGATTCTTACCCTTTGACGGCACCAAATGTTTATTGAATAATGTATATATTTACAACAAATTGTTTATGCTCCCAACCTTACTCAACACTTTCCGTATCCCTATAATTGGCTACTAATAATTTCGGTAGACCTTTGCCTAAGTGCAGCTAACAATCTAAGTGCCAGGTTGAGCTCAACAGAGTGACCTGTTTTAATTAAATATCTTCAAAGACAAGAAAACAAAAAACGGTTCAGCCCAGATTCACGTGTCAGTGAGCAGCAACAGCGGCAGCATCTTATTACCTCAGCCAATGAGGCAAAGCAGAAGCGCGATGAGGAAACATCAAAATAAGCTTTGGAGCTCATCGGACAGCTGCCGGTAGTGGGGTCGTCGGGTGGCGTCTGATCGGTAGCTGGAACTAGCGACTTCACGACTTTGCGGGGGAATTTAATAATGTCGTTTGTATTTTATGTCTGACTTTACTTTTCTATTGTATTTTTGTTGTCTATGGTCGTTATTAAGCAGTAATAAGCCGAACCCGGTTCCCGATTGTTTGATTGTGAGTTTGCTTTTACATTTCGATTTGATTTGTTTTGTTTTGCCATAAATACAAGGCTGTCGTCGCAGCTAGGTTTCAGATGTCGATAAGCATTTGCATGAGACAGTTGAAAGTGAAAATTGCGTGTGCAAAAAAAAAAATATTAAATAAAATTAAACAAATTGACAATTATTAATTGAAATGGCTAATTTACTGCATACATTAATATTGCTCACATTGTGGTGTGGAGTGAGTTGGTCCGCGGATCAGGGTATAGAATTGCCACCAGTGGAATACAAACCGGTCAAGGAACTACGTGAGTGTTTGAAAAAGGAGCTACACACATTATTTTAGCAAACATGTGGACTTTAAAATGTGACCAAAATATAAGTTTGAAATCAAGTTCGTGTTCTAAGTCTTTTGTTTCAAAAAAATACAATTGTCTTTTGTTTGGATCAATAAATAATATACCGAAATTTTAACATAATATTACAAGCTCAATCATACTCGGAGAGTCAAGGACACGTACATTGTCATATAGCTCACACGAAAAGTTATTCCCACGGGCTTAGCAATTTAACCCTGGTTTGACAAAATAATTTTAGTTGTTAGATCTATGCACATGTGGCTGATTTTGAACGATTTTGACCCAGAAAGGTGTACGAAATAAAATTGAGAAGAGCCAGTATCTTTAGCTCAAATACCTTCGTGAGATCAAGTAGAAAGGATTAGCCCAAAGCGATAAGTCTTCTCCTACCAAAAGCGGTGCACCGCAGCAGAACTAGCATTGAGATGGTCAGCTTAATCTTAATCTTGTACTTAGGTCAGGGGTACCCCGATCACTTTCGATTCAGAAAGGAGGTCGTTGGTGATGTCCAGTCAAGATTCTTTGCCAGTTCAGGCAACCGCTTGATATGGACAGTGAACAGTGCCTTGCGATCTGATTTAAGGATCTTAGGCATTCGGTAAGAGTTGTGGAGTTCTAAGTCTGTGAGTCGAGCATATTGGGGGTAGCTTGACCATCCGAGTTTTGTATATATATCTTTCCCCTATCATAAATGTGCTGCATGTAGCCCTCTGATTGGTACACACTACAATGATTAGGCAGGTGGAATGCCTTGATGATGAAGAAGACTGCCCATTCCACTTTATTGTCAAGTTTAGAACCATCCGTGTGGGTATTTCTGGGATCTTTTCGGTTAAGGTGTAAAGCAGTATTATTTTGCCTGGGATTCGTATCCATTCGTGAATGCTTTTAATATATCAACTAACATAATGTTGTTTCCGGGTGTTTGGCAGCGCTTCTTATTGTCTATATAGAAATAATTTTCTGATGAGAATAACCGATGGCTTAGTTGTCTAAGGGATCCATTTGTTTTACCTACAGCTTTTATTTACATGATCTTTCAGGAATGAGTATGATTTAATGCAATTCCTAAGTTCTATTCTCTTTCTGCATAATCCATTGTCTTGTTCTAAATTTTAAATTTTGGTAATTGCTCTGTGTCATTTGTAATTGCTCATAATTGAATATAATCCTGGACCCTACTTATTTGACCACTAACTAACTTTAGACAGCTCACTGTTGGACACATTGAAACATACAATAATTTAAGAAAAGGGACGACACACATACACATCTTTTAACATCATCAGCGTACGTATGAACTATACATTCTGACAAGAAATCTGGGAGATCATTTACAAATATCGAAAAAATTATGTGCCAAGAACGGAACCCTGAGGGATACCCCGCTTTAGGGACAGAAATGACGAGTAGACAGACAGACGTAACAACAGCTTGAGTGACATTTCCATCATCTATATTCCATATATCCATATATATCCCAATTATATTAAGTAAAGCAGTCATAAAGCTCTTATTTTCGTTAAAACGTAATTGTTTCTCACTCAGGAGGCGTTAGGTAATCATAAGATCCTTTGTTTGACTTTTTATTAAATTTTCGAAAACCTTTACAATAAATAGTAGTATGGAAATTGGCCCATGAGTATTATTTAGGAGGCAAGAGCGGAGATATGTAAGCAGCAGAGCTGTAATATAATCATTACATGGCGTATTTAATTACTTTTAATTACAATATTCTCGATTTTCCAGACACTGAAAAATCAATTCCTGACGAAGTTATTTTTAGAAATCGTAATTCGAACTTGGAAACATCATTAATTAATGAATATTTGTAATTAAATTGTTATTACTTTTGCAATTACTTGAATAATTGTAGCTGTTTAGGGGAATTACTGAGTAATCGTTTTATTAATTATGTTTTTTTTTTCATAAAGTTCGCGAACCTTTACCATTGGTAAACCTTGATTCGAATCCATATTCGAAATAGTATTCATTCAGTTCTTTTCAAAATATATGTAGGTAAGGCCTCAATCTTTTCTCAATAATTATTTATTTTACGTAACGTAAATATAACGTATGTAATTGCAGTTACCTGGTCGGTTCTCCTAAGGTCGAAGACATGTCTGGCAATACTTTTGAATACTACTCGAAATTTATGCAGACTAGCTGTATTACAGCTACCACATGCTTCTAATCCATTAAACAGCCTAGTCTACATGCTCTATATGTATAATTTAAATTTATCTAGATTTTCAATGCTACTAGAGTTCTTATACCCTTCGATTTTGAAGGGTTAATTCAAGGGTTCAACTCCCGCCAGAGGAAAGCATTCAACGTCTGACCCTTGCCATGTAGGATGCAGTAAAAGTTATGCCGAGGGCAAGACTCACCGACTTTAAGAAACCCTGGTTTGACATGGATGGCGACAAGGCTAGAAGTATCTCGATGAGCTGCCTAAGACAGGCTACTCCATAAAGAAAACCAAACTATCAAAGGGAAAACAGGGCATTTTAAAAACTATGTATGGAAAAACATCGCACATATTATAAAGACCTTGAGCGGGCCTAAGATGGTAAAAGTTTCTGGGGAATGGTAAAACAAGAAAACGGCTCAGCAGGAAGACGAGGAATTCAGAGAGAGGAAATACTACAGAGCGCTGCTGTTCAGCGATATATTAATACCATATATCAGCGACCTAACGATTATGGAAAACTCAGAGATGGACCGTCAAATCTTGCTGGATACTCTTATGTTTTAAGACTGTGTTTTCTTCCAGCTTAGCCTTCTCGTTGTATATAAATAGGGTTTATATTTTTAAATTTTTTTTGTATATTGCCGCATTTTGTACTACAAAAAATATGTTTTATTTTCGCGAGTTGAATGTAGTCTATTATGTGTACCAACGCCCAATCTTAATAAACTGTTAAAGATCATTAGCAGTCCATAGACATTTAATCAACTGTCTATACTCTCTTATAGGAGCCGAATATGTTTGCCCATCCCATATTTCCCTCTCTTATAGGAGCCGAATATGTTTGCCCATACCATATTTCCCACTCAGGAATATTAATCATATCATTGTATGCCTAATTTAGCCATCTCCTGTCCCATTATCACATTAGTCGCTGACACAAATTACCATTAATTTTCAATTATTGATATTTAAGGCAATCAGCAGAGATAAAAAGTTTGCATTTTTTATTGCAAAATTATAATTGAATTTTGTTCTAGTGGAGTGATCAAATTTTAGCACAATTTGCTACGATTTCAATTTATTGTGTAATGCTATTGTTAACAGCTTGAGAACTAGTTGCAAAAAATTTCAGAACCGAAAATAAATTAACTGCACGTAGCCGCAATTAGTTTTGTTGCAAATTTCGCACAATATCGCGTGTTTCACACGATAGTTGTTCATTCTAATTCGCTTTGCTGTTTATCTGTTAATTTCACAAATTTTTGTTGTTCAAGTACTAAAGGGTCTACTTAAGTGACAACTTTCAGTTTGAACCTAAAGCCTGTTAAGCAAATGTGGAGAGTAAGTGGCACTTTTCTTGTTGACTTAAATTTTTTTTTGATTAGTTTCAAAATATTTGCTCTGTGCAAATAGACAAACAAAGTAATTAAATCAACTTAGCTTACGTATATCAGAGGCGTAATAATGAGTAAGGTCCAAGTTGGAAAATTATGAAATGTTTGATAAAAGTTAATCTTATACTAAGTAAGGCATAAATGCAACTTTTTTTTTTATTTTTAATGCTCTAACTGTTTCCGTGACAAATAGTTTTAATAGTATCATAGCTCTGTCTGTCCAATTTTAGCCAGAGTATTTAAAATTAGATGAAGTCTACAATCAAGTTGTTGATCTAAGCATTGTGCCATGTCTTCTAACATTAAATTTGACTAGTCATGCCAAAAAATAAAAATGAAAATATCATTGTCCAAAAATAGTACCAAAAACCAATGACATTTGTATAAACCTTTTGTTGAAATACACATTTATTTTTAACATCATATCAAATGATTCGCACAAATCATTAATTTGATCTAAGCCGCCGCACGTGAGATGAGTTGAATTTTTTTTATAAAAATAGAATAGTTGGAGCTGTGCGGAATAGGTCTCGATGTCGAAGTCGATTGCCATTTCCGCTGGCCGACCTTCCGCAAGATTCAGCTCACATTAAACTTGATATAATTAAACGTCTGGTCAATGCTTAGAGAAACAAAACAAACATAAATACACAAAGCTATTAAACAACAAATAAATTGCGCATGACAATGTTCTCAACTAGAAAATTGTCACGTTCTGAGTGCACAATCATACATAGATCGTAGACGATATGAGTTGGAGCTAATATGTCAAGGTAGTCGAACTCATTTCAATTTTATGTGTACACATTACAGCTGCCGATATTCCAACTTGCCAGGAGAGTGATCAGAACATCAATGAGTGCATCAAGCAGGCCTTCCAGCTGATAATGCCACGCATGAAGAATGGTATCAGTGAGCTGAATATTCCACCCCTGGACCCCTTTGAGCTTGGCAAGAGCTCTTACAACTACAACTCGGGATTGCTGCAGGGACGCATTTCCATGAAGAATGTGGTGGTTCATGGGATCAGCGATAGCATTGTGGATAAGGTCGACTTTCGTTTGAAAAACAATCGTGTGCGCATGGAGGTCATCTCGCATATCCCGCAAATGTTTGTCGAGGGTCTCTACAAGGCAGACATCAAGTTGAACGATTTGAAACTGACGCCAAAGGGCAGCTTCAATGTGACTTTATGTAAGTAGCAAAACAAAAAAAAACGTGTTAACACCTCAAATAAATCATAAAATCTAACATTTTATAGCCGATATCACCATGCGGGCACGACCCATCGGCGAGCTATACGAGCGCGACGGACACACATATTTGCGTCTAACAAAATTCGATACTGAACCCAAAGTTGGCGACATGCACTTCCAGGCGAATGGCCTGGTGCCCGATCCTGCCTTGAGTAAGCTTGAACAAATATGCAAATTATTTAACAAAACTTAACAAAACTTACCATATCTTCCTCCAGACCAGGTAATCTTGGACTTCATCAACCAATACTGGCGACAGCTCTATGAGGCAATGTTACCCGAAACTTTGGCCACCTGGCAGCCTTTGATATTGAAATCGACCAATGACTTCTTTGCAGCTTTACCTTTTGATATGATTCTTAAAAAAAACTAAGTTCAAGACTTCTCACAAAACTATTTTAGTATATGTATATGAATTGTGGTTATTTTGTTGTGTGCTTTACTCAAGGTGTTAACATAGTTTGTAAATAAAACAAAATCAAAAATTATTTGAAATAGTCATTCCAAGATTTGAGATTGAGTTTTTATTTGTCAGTAAAATTCTTTAAGATCATAAATTGTTTTTCAAAATAAATTCGGTGATGAGTTTCTGTGTGTGACCAGGTCCGATAAGCAGTTTCCATTTGAAAAACGTATCTTTTTTTTTAGCACAAACGTTATAAAACTATATTGTTTACAATGTTTGGAGTAGAAATGAAATTAGCTTGCTAGACGATTTGTTATGATTTCCTCAGCAAGAACTTCTTGGTCAAAATACGATAGCTCTTGGCACAGCACCACAACCATAACCATTGTGCATATATGGTAAATCGATTTCATTAACATAATTAGTCATATTTAGTCTGTTTGTTCTGAAAAAGAAGACATCAAGCTGCCTTAGCTTTTGTCAAACCATTTATTAGTGTTTAGATTTGTATACTCTCTACCAAAGGTATACAGAGTATACGAAGCTTGTGCAATAGTATGTAATAGGCAGGGGGAAGCATGACCGCCCAAAAAATTGTACATATAAATTCTGATTCGATAAGAATCCTTAAGAATAAACATATTTTAGAGATGCTAAGAGAAATAGGATTGACATATATAGAACAAAAACTTCTTATATTCAAAAAATGTATTTTCCAGTATTTAGAAATTTTGCCCTAAAATGATTTTCTTTTCTATATTTAAAGAAAAATTGTTGTTTCCAGACAGTTTTTTCTTAAACTTAGAAAATACAACCCGAAAAAAGATTTTTTAAAGCTGATTTCACGTGCAAAAAGAAGCTGATTGTTGGCTATAAACGCATAACGTAGCTTTAAAAAATCATTTTTGGGGTTGTCTTTTCTAAGTTTAAGAAAAAACTGTCAAGAAACAATAAATTCTCTTTAAATATTAACGCAAAACGCACTCCTAGTGTAAATTGCTTACTAGAAAACAATTTCTATATCTTCGAAATTCGGTTTATTATACCCTTGCAGAGGGTATATTGAAATTGTCCTGATGTTTGTAACGCATAGAAGGAAGCATTTCCGACCACATAAAGCATATATTTTCTTGATCAGCATGACGAGCTGAGTCGATATAGCCATGTCCGTTTGACTGTCTTTCCGTCTGTTTCTATGCTATCTCCTACATCAGTTTTAAAGCTACAGCGACCAAACTTTGCACAAAGTCTTCTGTACAAATACGCTGTACATTTGACGGAACCGGCAGGATTGGATGACTATAACATATAGCTGCCATAGAAACGATCGGTCGAAGAACTAGTTCTAGCGAGAAAAACTTTTTTGTTTTTAAAGCAAACGTCTCCAAACTCAGTATTTATTTTTAATGCTTTTCCATGATTCCACCACGTTTGGTTGAAATCGGACATCTTTATATTATAGCTGCCATAGAAAACTGAGGTAAGAAAAATTGTCTTAGTAGGAAACATTTTTTTGTTTTTAATCTAAACCTCTTTAAAATAGGCCAATATTTATTTTTTGAGCTTTCACACAACTCTTCAAAGTTTTGTCAAAATCGTAATAATAGGTAATAGCTGCCATAGGAATGATCGGACGAGAAACTTGTTTAAGTGAACATTTTTTTTTGTTTTCCCAGCAAACGTCTCCATACTGTTTATTTCTTATTCTGCTATGCTTTCCCATGATTCCACTAAGTTTGGTCGAAATCGGGCATCTATATAGTATAGCTGTTATAGAAAAGTAGTCTTATTGAAAAAAAACTTGTTTGCTTTCAATGGATAAGTCCTTCAAATTAGTTAGAAAACGTGCTGCTGGGGTATACAAACACCGGAGTTAATTTTCCACAATTTTTATTTTATAAAGAGATCCAACGGATTTGTAAAGATCATATGAACCATAGTTAAGTTATAAGCAAGAGAAGGTTTTCTGCTGCTGTGCAGCATCTTAATTTATAGTGAGCATAGATTTTCGCTGGTACCGACTATATTGTAGTGAGGTTACACCGACTTTCTTACTTGTTATAGACTGATTCTCCTACGTCATGATAATTCAAGTTCGCATTCAACAATTCAAAACAACAAATTAATGTGTGACCCGCCTTAAAGGCGTGAGTTAAATTGTAATGACTTTGTAATTTTTCCGACTATCAAAAATTTATATTGCTAGGTCGAAAAGATCATAGTACTTAGGTGACATCTTATAAGTGGCAAAAATGCTTCTAAGAAGTGGAATAAAAGCAAGCAAAACTGCTTTCATTTGTATGGGTTATATTTACAAAATCAACCCTACTATTCTTAATGAAACAGTCATCTCGTAGTCCACGTCAATGTTAGATTGCTTGTCTACTCAAATCTATGTTAGCAACCTTATCACTAGACAGCGGATTTTGTATATTTTCAAACAGATTTTCATACTAGTAAACCAAAGTAAGTGTATACATTGCGTATATGATGTGCTGAATCTTTACATTAATAAAATATCTAAAAATCTAGCATCAATTCGAAGACTGCTTAAATAATTATTAAATAAATTAAAGCGTCAGCAAAAGACAAAATTAAGTACACATTTGTCCTAGTCTACTAGGATTAAAATCGGTTTGAGTGTACGCAAAATCCGCTGTCTTCTTATCACATAACGCTTGGTATATCATATTGTTATAGATATAGTTATAGGATAGCTAAGTTTATATCTGGCCCGGCAATTCTAAACTTTATTATTATAATCAAATCATCGACTTTTGAGCAGCAAAATCGCTGTCAATTTATACTAAGCTGAAATAACTCTGTGTAATTACAAGACAATAAAAAGAACGAAAACAATAATTTTAAATTACATGCTGTCATTAGATACCTATTTGCCTTTCAACATTAATTCAACAATTAGAATAAAGTTCAACTTTACGCTCATTAATTGTAAGTTTAAAGTGAGTAGTTAGGGAATTTTTAGACGCATTTGCATCACAACGAGAGTCACGACCACTTCCACCTGGCAATGACAATATTAAATTCCAGGGCAACTCTAATTTAAGTACAACCGACTTAAGATTCATTGTGCATTCATTGTTAAGCCAATGTTAACTTAGCGTAGGCAAAAAGCAAAGCTATTCAAAGCCAAGTCAAAGAGAAGTAAAGAATATTCAAAATCCTCCTAGCATAGGCAAAGGGCAAAGCTAATCAAAGCCAAGTTAAAGATAACTAAAAAGAACATTCAAAATCCACTTGTAAAGCGGTGGTATGAGCGTTCACTAAAATACTTTTTTCTACAAAACTTATAAACATTTTTCTATAAAAACTAACTTTACTTTGCTAGGATTTGAACTAGGGTCCTCGGGAGATTGAAAACTTAGCGACACTGCGTTCTTAAGAAGCGCGCCACGGACTACACTTGTAAAGCCTTTAGCATGGAAAAAGCCTAGAGGCGCAGACAATAGACCATGTAGAATGTGGGGGTAGTGAGTTCGAGTCCCTCTGATGGCATATACCTATTTATTAACATAGATTTTTTGAAACCTTTGACCTCATTTTTGCCCAATTGGCCCTGCTTTTAGTAAGGGGTGAAGGTAGTTAGCGACAGATACTGATAGGTAATTTTGCGATTTTGTAATATTTTAATAATCCTTTGTCTAAAGGTTGGCTGTTTAAAAACCATAGTTCCCCCTACGCTTAACTGGGGTATGACAAAATGCAAAACTGACTGCAACACATTTATTAAGAGCGTTAAGATCGATATGTCTTTAATTTTTCAATTTCCGGTACTTAAACATGCCCACTATTTGCGAAACTATAGAGACATATTCTGTTCGTTACCAAGAACGATTATTTTCCCATACTATTCTGGCAAGGCCCCAACGACGGCGCAGACTAAAGTGAAAGTCTACCCAGCTGATTTGTGGATAGTTGGCAGCGCATCACAGGGTCTTTTAATCAAAAATGTATATAAAATGTAAAATCAATGCCTCCATTTATGGTATTTTCCATGGTATTTATTCCATGGTATTTTTTTAGTCTCCTTTTTCGGCCTTGCTCCATTGGTGTCCTTAGTAGTTTCCTTGCATGGTTCTGCGACCGGAGTGACTTTACTGTAAACTTGTAGTACTTATCTCCATAACTTGTAATTTATGCTAAATTGACATAACTGGGCCGCTTATATGCGTCTTGGAAGTGTCTTCTATCGAGAAACACTTACCAACTGCAAAACGTGGCGATTATAAAGTCATTTCTGTTGAAAACTTGTTTTTGTTGATCGGAGGGCATATTGTGGGTACCCTCTGGGATGTACAGTGTTGGTCCCAGGACGTTTCCTTGAGCTCTGCTGCTGATCTATTTCCGCTCTTGCCTCCTAAATAATACTCATAGGCCAATTTCTATGCTACTATTTATTGTAAAGGTTTTCGGAAATTTAATGAAAAGTCAAACAAAGGATCTTTTGATTACCTAACGCCTGCTGAGTGAGAAACAATTGCGTTTTAACAAAAATAAGAGCTGTACGACTGCTTTACTAAATATAATTGGGATATATCCATATATATCCATATATCCATATATATATGGAATATAGATGATGGAAATGTTACTCCAGCTGTTGTTACGTCGGTCTGTCTACTCGTCATTTCTGTCCTTTAAGCGGGGTATCCCTCAGGGCTCAGTTCTTGGCACATAATTTTTTTCGATATATGTAAATGATCTCCCAGATTTCTTGTCAGAATGTATAGTTCATACGTACGCTGATGATGTTAAAAAATGTGTATGTGTGTCGTCCTTTTTCTTAAATTATTGTATGTTTCAATGTGTCCAACAGTGAGCTGTCTAAAGTTAGTTAGTGGTCAAATAAGTAGGGTCCAGGATTATATTCAATTATGAGCAAATACAAATGACACAGAGCAATTATCAAAATTAAAAACTTAGAACAAGACAATGGATTGTGCAGAAAGAGAATGGATCTTAGAAATTACATTAAATCATACTCATTCCTGAAAGATCATGTAAATACAAGCTGTAGGTAAAACAAATGGATCCCTTAGACAACTAAGCCATCGGTTATTCTCATCAGAAAATTATTTCTATATAGACAATAAGAAGAGCTGCCAAACACCCGGAAACAACATTATGTTAGTTGATATATTATATTAAAAGCATTCACGAATGGATACGAATCCCAGGCAAAATAATACACAGCATAAAAAAGTTACTATGAACACTTTCAAAGCTAGAGCATGAAACGACACACTTGTTAAAAACTATTAAACAGAATTTATTTTAAATAAAGCATTAATTTTGAATCCCGAAAAATTGAAACTCAATCGAATTGGTTCCAAAGGAAGTCAAAGCTGGAGCCTAACTGTTAATTTCACCATAATGTTTGCTATGATTTCTTATTACTACTATCTACTTCTTTACACCTTAACCGAAAAGGCCGCACCAATACATACACGGATGGTTCTAAACTTGACAATAAAGTGGTATGGGCAGTCTTCTTCATCATCAAGGCATTCCACCTGCCTGATCATTGTAGTGTGTACCAATCAGAGGGCTACATGCAGCACATTTATGATAGGGGAAAGATATATATACAAAACTCGGATGGTCAAGCTACCCCCAATATGCTCGACTCACACACTAAGAACTCCACAACTCTTACCGAATGCCTAAGATCCTAAAATCAGTTCGTACGGCACTGTTCAATGTCCATCTCAAGCGGTTGCCTGAACTGGCAAAGAATCTTGACTGGACACCACCATCGACCTCCTCTCTGAATCGAAAGGTGATCGGGATACCCCTGACCTAACTACAAGCTTAAGATTAAGCTGACCATCTTAATGCTAGTTCTGCTGCGGTGCACCGCTTTTGGTAGGAGAAGACTTATCGCTTTGGGCTAATCCTTTCTACTTGATCTCACGTAGGTATTTAAGCTAAAGATACTGGCTCTTCTCAAGTTTATTTGGTACACCTTTCTGGGTCAAAATCGTTCTAAATCAGCCACATGTGCATAGATCTAACAAGTAAACAACAAAAATTATTTTGTCAAACCAGGGTTAAATTGCTAAGCCCGTGGGAATAACTTTTCGTGTGAGCTATATGACAATGTACGTGTCCTTGACTCTCCGAGTATGATTGAGCTTGTAATATTATGTTAAAAATTCGGTATATTATTTCTTGATTCAAACAAAAGACAATTTTTTTTTTTTTTTTTTTTTTTTGAAACAAAAGACTTAGAACACGAACTTGATTTCAAACTTATATTTTGGTCACATTTTAAAGTCCACATGTTTGTTAAAATAATGTGTGTAGCTCCTTTTTCAAACACTCACGTAGTTCCTTGACCGGTTTGTATTCCACTGGTGGCAATTCTATACCCTGATCCGCGGACCAACTCACTCCACACCACAATGTGAGCAATATTAATGTATGCAGCAAATTAGCCATTTCAATTAATAATTGTCAATTTGTTTAATTTTATTTAATATTTTTTTTTTTGCACACGCAATTTTCACTTTCAACTGTCTCATGCAAATGCTTATCGACATCTGAAACCTAGCTGCGACGACAGCCTTGTATTTATGGCAAAACAAAACAAATCAAATCGAAATGTAAAAGCAAACTCACAATCAAACAATCGGGAACCGGGTTCGGCTTATTACTGCTTAATAACGACCATAGACAACAAAAATACAATAGAAAAGCAAAAGTCAGACATAAAATACAAACGACATTATTAAATTCCCCCGCAAAGTCGTGAAGTCGCTAGTTCCAGCTACCGATCAGACGCCACCCGACGACCCCACTACCGGCAGCTGTCCGATGAGCTCCAAAGCTTATTTTGATGTTTCCTCATCGCGCTTCTGCTTTGCCTCATTGGCTGAGGTAATAAGATGCTGCCGCTGCTGCTGCTCACTGACACGTGAATCTGGGCTGAACCGTTTTTTGTTTTCTTGTCTTTGAAGATATTTAATTAAAACAGGTCACTCTGTTTAGCTCAACCTAGCATTAAGATTGTTAGCTGCACTTAGGCAAAGGTCTACCGAAATTATTAGTAGCCAATTATAGGGATACGGAAAGTGTTGAGTAAGGTTGGGAGCATAAACAATTTGTTGTAAATATATACATTATTCAATAAACATTTGGTGGCGTCAAAGGGTAAGAATCAGTTTTCACGACGACCTTTAAAGTTTTACATTATTTGTTGGCGAAACCTGCTTGATAAGTTTAGTGTTATCAACATAGTCAAATCTTGTATTTTATTTCAATCTTAATTTTAAATAAGTCTTAAGTAAAATTCCAAACATAACATTTTGTTAACTTCAAAACAAGCAAGTTCTCAAATTGAAAACTTCGACACAAACAAGTTTTTTTTTTTAAACTTCTAGAACCTCGTTTGTCTATATATAAATTTTTCTAACTTCAGCTGCTTTTATTCACGTTCTTCACAGAAAAAAAATGAAAGACATTCGGGATTAAATCAATCCCAAACAATGTCAGAAGTCACTCAATCCCGAATTTTCTTAATAAAAGTACGAATAGGATTGTCTTAAGATCAGATTTATGAATCAAGGAATTATTTTCATGATCCCTGCTTTTGCTCGGTAGACCTTGATTTTAGCTCGATATAGGCTTAATATAACTACATTTTAGCTGCTTATCTGATCTTGACCGGATCCCTTACTAGGATTTAATCAAGAAGCCCCTTTATTGATTAAAGCTCGAAACTTCAAGTTTCAAAATTGTACTTGATTTTATCTTAAACTTAGCTTGGTACAAGTTTCTTCACCCTTATCCCGCCAACCTTTCAGTCACAACCGCTTGTCAATCTCGGCCTCTGATTCTTATATTGCACAGATTGACATATGTTACACCAAAGTAAGCTTCCTACAAGAACCCATCTGACTTGTTTAAATGTCCTTTTTTGATTTTCAAATCAGCAAGTTCCTGCCCGCTCGAGGTAATTAGTAGTTTGCACAGCCCGCCGCTTCTATCTTTCAAAGACTTCAGCTTCCTCCTCATGCCAGCATTGCTATGACTGTTTGGGAATTTCGAGGCATCGTATGTGCAAAAACCGACACAAGACACGAAACGCTAAGTTGATAGAAGCCTTTGCATATATGTGTGTACTTATAGTATTAATGAGAGACATTTTCTTGCTCTCAGTTTGTTTAGCTCTTTCACTTGGCATAGGATATCCGTACCAAGATCTGCACGAGTAAGTAAAAATGTAAAATTCTCGGCATCAACGAGTCTAAGTAAAAATGTTTTGTAACATCGCAGGCATTGCTAACTTTGCATTTTTAAATATTTAACATTCTCAATAAAATTGGTATTTCTTTTTCTATATTTTATTTTTGCATCTGTTTTGTATTATGTATTATGTAGAGTCAAATTTTTAAGATTCTCTATTTGGTTTGAAGTTGGAATTTAAATCGAGCGAATATTGCCTTACTTCTGGACTTGTGGGACTAGTCATGTATTTCTAAATGAATCAATGACAACAGAGAAGAAGTGCTTAATATAGTCAAGGAGGAATAAGTTGGTATGACAACGAATGAAACTATGGCTTTATGCGAGAATCGGGCCAGCTGTCCAAGCTGATTGCTCTAGGACAATAACTATGATATGCAAACTGTTAGAATGTACATCTACCTACCAACAAATGAAAAACGATTTTCCCTTCCTTTTCCCTTTTCCCTTGCAAAGAAGATGTTATGTACTTCAGCTTCCAGCGAGTCAAGCGAAAGGTGCTTCAGCTCGAACAGCCAAATTTTAAAAGACATACGAAACAACCTAGAATTACAATGTTTGGGTTTCACTTTGGTTTTGCATACCCTAAGCAAACAGGAGAATACAAATTATGTTGGTACTAAGATTTTTCTTTATTTTCCCTAAATTTTAGCTTAGTGGGCTGTTGTGAGTACTCGTAAGATGCCATGATTACTACTCGGTATTGCGTAGAATATAAAACAGAAATATAAAATAATCATTACCTAATTATGTTTTCTCGGAATCACTCGTGCTGATCTCTGATTCATTGAATTTTTTGTAAATAAGCCTTTTCGCATTGATCCTCGCATTTCCAGATTGTTTCAAGCTCCATCTAGTAGAACACATACTGGAAATTGCAATCAAAACAATAACCCACACCCTACTACCTATTACTTAAGTCATACCAAGTTTGAAGATCCGCCACATTAACTGCGAAATAGTTGAGTCTGTCAGCTCAGGTCTGCGTTTTTTACGCATTCTTCTGATTTGTTTAAATTATCTTATGAGATTCCGAAATTATGCTGGTTTTCATAATTTAAATATTAAATAACAATAAGATTTTTTATTTCAGCCATAAAACGTTATTAAGCTTTTAGTATAATTGAAAACTTTCCAGGTACAACCGTTTTATTGCGATAATTGAAGAAGACAACTCTTAACTTTAACTTCCGTAATTTTTTATTGTCTATACATTATGAGGTAGTTGGTCAGAGCTCGACAATTTTTCACACAGTGAGGATGATGAATAGCATTTCTGTATACTCTAAAGCTATTTGCCAAAAACAGATCCTTGCTTATTTTTGTACCTTTGCAGAGGGTATTATAAAATTGTGTAGATGTTTGTAACGCTTTAAATCATCTCAAATCATCTCCGACCACAAAAATACAGAAGTTCTTGACCAGCATGCCGAGCTCAATTTATTTCTCCATGTCCGTCCGTCAGTGCGTCTATTTCTAAGCTGTCGCCTTTTTAAAGCCATCTTCACGCTGCACTTTTGACATAGTATCATTTATCTGCCAAAGGAACGAGCCGTCGATGAACTAGTTCCATGTGAAAAACATTTAGTTTTTTAGTTTTGCTATGCTTTTCCATGATTTCATGATATATGTATATAGTATAACTGCCATCGATAAGTTAGTTAGAAAAGAAAAGTTCCCATTCAAAATGGGGAAAAGGATTTCATAATATCCTTAGCAATATAATTAATCAAAGCATTTGAACTTACCTCAGCTAGCCAAGTCTTCACTCAGAGAAAAAATCAAGAAGATCATGCTTGATATCAAGAAGATTCGATGTCAAAAGTACGGCAACATCGAATATTCTCGGATCCAAGAAGAAAAATCTTGAAATCAAGCATAGATTTTCGAGAAGAATATTCTTGGTCTTAGAATTAGTCTTCTTGATATCAAGAATAAATCTTCTTGGATGCAAGCATAAATATTCTCGATTTTAAGAACAGTTCTTCTTGGTTGCAAAAATAAAAAAGTTTGAGTTCCAAGAGTAGTGTTAGTTCTTCTTAGAAGAATTGGCGCAGTGTCACGGAAGACACATCGCAAAACACACACCCTCCTCAAAAACCCTCACCTCAACGCCACTGCCACTCCCCCCTTGTTTATTAATTCTGTTTAATTTATAAAAGCCATTAAATAATTTTATTTTGTACTTACCTTAACTAGGACTTGAACTCAGGGCCCCGAAGACGGCAAAGCACTCACTGACACCGACATCTCAACCGACACCGCCACAACGCGTTATGCAAAATCAACGACAAATTCTCAGTATAAATTGTAGGCAACAGCCATCGGCCATGCTTATAGCGAGAGAGAGAATTATTCTCATTTGCTGTTTGCTCTCTCCGCTCGTGGCTCCCCGCACTTCCCTTGCCCTCAAGCTCGATGTCAAGAACGTTTGTCTGCTTGCATTCGAGCAGATTTCGTCTTAAAAAAATCAAGAAGAAAAATTCTAAATTGAAGCATAAATCGTGCTTGCCGATTCGTGCTACATTTCTCTGGGTGTTGTATTTGGTTTCTTAAGGTTACTTCCGTAAAACAAAAATGGTGCTTTCAACATTTTCTAACGCGAATCATTAAAGCTTATCCTTTTTTAATGGCCTAACAGTTTTCGCAGAGCCTTAAACTTGGTCTACAAAAAGAGATTCATATATGAACGTGTATACACGTTTATGTGTGATTTCGTAATTATTCCCGTTACTCGTAGAGTAAAAAGGGTATACTAAAGTCGTGCAAATGTATGTAACAGGCAGAAGGATGCATCTCCGATATCATATAGTATATATATTCTTCATCAGCATCGATAGCCGAGTCGATATAGCCATGTCCGTCCGTATGAACACCTAGATCTCAGAGACTAGAGAGCTAGAGCAACCAAATTTTTGATGTAAGCTAGTATTGTCTGTAGGCAGATCAAGTTTATTTCAAATTTTGGCCACGCCCCTTGCCGCCCCCGCAATAAAAATGTTGAATATCTCCTACAATTTGAAAGCTATCGAGCTCGAGCTGCATATTTTCATAAAGATCGGATAATAAATGGCAGAGTTAAAAAAACGTTGCATACTTATCTGATCCGCATGAGTATATTAAACACTAATTGCCTTGAGTAACGGGTATTTCGAAGTCGGATGGGTAAAAATTGTTGGCTGATTCTTTATTTTCTTACTTGCCAAATGTGGTTCTTGTTACATTAATTAAGTATATAGTTGTCCCAGGATGATGTGCCATTGAAAGTCATCAATAGTTGTGGGGTCTTTCTTCAAATTAAATGGGATTATCACCCTGGAGTTTTTGTAAACAGTTCATTCCAAGGGGCTTTTTGTATTTCCGAACATTTGATTTTGAACAGATTATTAATTTCCTGGCCCATTCACTGACTCTGCTTAAATGATTGATTCATTTGATTAGATATACCACTACAAAAAAATTTGATGTGTTTCTAGTCCTGCTCTACGTACATTATATATGTACACATATTTTGCTTCATTTAAGATTTAAGCCATATATCATTCATCCAAACATAGTGGAAAATAGCGCTTATTTGGTTTGCATTACCAAAGAAATAATGATTGATTTTGTTGCAGTTCGTACGTTAATCAAATTGGAAGTTGTACTGCGACTTGAGGCATAAAAATAGAGATATATTTAACGATTCTAAATCCGTCTCGGGGGGCACTATTGAGTAATTCTTTCGCCCACAATTTGTGATCTCATTTGCTCGTACGTTACGTTACGTACTAATCAATTGTTTTGCATTACTATATAATCAAGTAGAAAGGTTAAGGGTGAGGAACCTCGATAACATAACACTGGTACAATTTACAGCTCCCTTTTGCTGGCGACTCTTAATACATTATTTGAACAGTTATAAGGTGAGTCAGACTCTCAAATCTGTGATGGATGAGGATGAGGAAGCTGCGTTTGGGGCGAAATGCATGAGATCCGAAAGTACTTAATTTAAAAAAAAAAACAAAATAAGATTAAATTAGCTAAAAAAAAATTTAAATTGCTACTAATAAAAAAGTATTGTTTTGGGATAATTACACGTTCTTGCAATTTGAAAGCACGTGCATATTATTAGGAGCCCTATATTTAACACAACAAAACAGACACTTTGTGCTGACACTTAACTCGAATTGCTCAGTAGCTTTTGCTCAGCTGCCACCTTCAAGCTATAATCGGATGACAGGCTCATAGAAAACACGAGAGAAAAGGAAACATGAGTTCTGTTCAGAGAGTGAGCGAGTTGGCTTAATTTATACCTGTCTTTTGTGTGAGCAGGACACCACAGAAAGAATTGGTTCACCATATTTCTCTTCGCCAGGTTTATCTAACCTCAGCAGCACAGCAATGATCGTTTCCAATAGACCTCAGTACTGACTGAACATTTTTGAACCGAATTGTAAACCGAAACTTGAACCAATCTGCACCTGTTCTGCGGCTCAACGAATATTGTAGACATTCTAAGATTTAAAATACTGCCTAAAGATTTTGTAATATCTGGTCGATATAGCGCTACAGAGTTTGAGAATCTTCAGGAAAATAACATTAGAGACTTCAGTAGTGCGTGTTTGTGACACGAATACGCATAAAGTATGTCGAGCTTGTAGAAATTAATATAAGAGCAACGACTTTATATCTTTAAATTGTTGGTTAGAGCTAGAAAAATAATAATAGCATGGAGGATCATCGACACGCATAAACTATGTTTATTCACACAAAGTCTATCATGCTTATTGCCCTTTAAAGTATACTACATTATATGAAAATATTAATTTTAGATAAGTATTTATTTTGTATATTTCTTGACTCAACATTTTGTTGCACACTCATAACTTATACAACAATCTCGATGAATTTACAGTGTCGGGCTTATAACTGACAAGCAAAAACTTCGATCTAATAGATAATTGCTTAGGGAAATAAAGTTTGCATACTTTGAAATGCATTAATCACATATAATTTGAAGTGTATAAACATAGTAATAGTTAATTAAAGATCAAGTTGTAAAAATAAGTTCGTCCAGATTGTTTTTTGTGCAGGGTTTCCTACAGATTAAGAAGTTCTGAACAGGGTAGAGGGTATTTTTTAGTCTGACTACTACTTCTGCTCTATGTTATTATTTATATGATTTACTCATTCACACTCTATATCCTCTTTTTGGTCAAAATAATTCTAATAGTGCCTTCATAAAGGGGCTAAACTGTAGGAATTCCACTTCGCACAAATCTAGCCAGTTGTCAGACTCAAAAGCTTGACCAATTTCGGCTAATCTTTAACAAGAAATCTAGGATGACACTGCACAATGGTTCAGCAATTATTTTTAATTTAATACCATTAACTTATTACTTTACAAACAAATTAACTACTTAACAAGCTGATTTACTGCACTGAGTGTCGACGGGCAAAAACCAACTAAACCTGATTAAAAGCTTTTCTAAGTATTATACATTTTTGGGAAACAATTAACTTGGATAACAAATTTAACAGAAAGAAAAATATATAAAATGTATAATTCTTAATACCCAATTAAATAATTCAATTCAATGCACATAAAATAAAAATTGGAAATAATAAATTAATAACAGATTAACTGGTGGAAATAGTAATTACCACACCAGGTGGCAAGTACTACAATCCCCATCGAGACTCAGAAAATTTTACAACTACTTGGAACTGCGTTTCATATTCATACGAATGTAAGTCATAACAGAACAGTTGTATTTCATATTTATTGAAAAATTTAAAAATCCCTTAACCAATGGAAAACCCTACGCCCAGAAATTAAGAGTAGAACGAATAATTTAAGCTAGAACGTTCTTGGGAAAAAAATCTATTCGTTCCTAAATTTTCAAGAATTTCTATCTTCAAATCGAGCTAAACTCGTTCTTAGTTTAGTGTTTTAAGGCAAAGACCCCACTCTCTAAAGCAGCGATGTTCAAGAAGAGAGGCTCTCTGTAGCTCTCTGCCTCTCACTGACACTCACACTCGACATGAATTTCCTAAAGTGTTCGGCCCCTGGGGGCTATGCGTGAACATCGCTGCTCTAAAGAAAGTAACTAAGAGAGGAGAGCAAGCACTTTAGAGAGAATATCGTTGGATCCGCTCTCACAGTTTCGTTTATTATGGGAGAGGGCTGTGTGGGGAGACTACAGAGTGGAGAACGCCAACGGTATATGCACTCATGTTGCTTTGGAATCCCCAAGCAGTTATGGCATTTCTGGCATGGATAGACGGCTGTTCGACTGACAGTTCACAGAGATATGTTGTGTATTCCTTAAGCCGGCTACAACTTGCTACAAGGTTTAACAATTTATTTTCTATTAAAGAAATTTAAACTAAATGGAAAAATCAAGTGATTTTACATTTTTAAACGATTAAAATCTGTGAAGCTCTTGATTCAAAAGTGAACGATCTTAGTCTTGAACCTTTTAAGCTCTTGATTCAAGAAATAACATTCTCGGTCCTTGACAATACACAATCTCTTGATTCAAGAATGAGCAATCTTGAATTTGAGTATGCTTAGCACTTGATTCAAGAATTTATACTTGATTTGAGAATATTTAATAGTTGGTTCAAGAATTTCGCTCTTGGATCTAGAATTTTTATTCTTAACAAACTTTAGACATCAAACATTCTTGATCCATGTATCAAATTCTCTATTTTTTCTCTGAGTGTAGCCACAGACACTTTGTAGACCTTATCATTATGATACTGTACAATTCTAGTTTTAAATCCTTAGCTTATTTCTTAGGCAACAGCATATTCACTTTAATGATAATGTTTCTACCTAAGCTTATAGTTTGATCCTAAACTAGCAATGGACAGTCTTATCAGCACATTTGCAACCCAAAAGAAAGTCACGGGCAAGCATCTAATCTCCAATACTTTGCACCAATAATATCAATTCCCAGAACCCAAGCCCTTAAAAAAACACGTCGCCAAGTACGAAATCTTCTTATCATCATTGAAATGCATAGAGACAAAAGACTTTGAGCAAATGAAACCCAAATTGAACAAGAGAAACGCACGACCACAAAGATTGTGGAAATTATCTGCAAACGAGGAACAAACATCAATTGAATGAATTTGGCAAACAATTGGCGCGCATTTTTGCCACCCACTGGGAGAGACCGAATGGTTAAGTGTTTGGGGTTGCCTACGCGTGCACGCAAGAACAAACATGCAGCAGGCGGTCTGCTACCCTTAGGTAAACAGGCAAGTGCGAAAGAGACAGCCATAGAACAGCCTCGATGCTTAGGCAAATCAGCTGATTTTATGACCTTGTTTTTGTTTTGCAAGAGTTTTCACTCGATTTTATGTAAACAAAGTCATAAATGTTTGGCGGATTACAGCCACCGCTTATCTAGCGGTCTTTGGTATATAAAGTGTGTTCGATCTGAGGACAGGACATTCAGTCAGTATTCACTATTCGACGAGCAAACATCATCAATATGCAAGACTATCGCCACAAAAAGTTTGACGTACAACGTTCTGTTGTGCCAAAGACGGAAATGCCCGCTGTGAAGGAAGAACTACGCACAAATTCTCCCTTCAGTACTCTTAGCTCTTACCTGGAGGATGGAGACTCGACCAGTCGTTGTTCCAGCGAATTTCTGCCTCTGCCCAAGCGAAGACGTCTCGATAGCCTCAACGAAACCGAATCGCAATCTTTACCATCCATTAGTGCAGACACTTTACGTGACATATGCAAATATCATGGCAATATGGTGAGGAAATTTCCGAAAAAAGAACGCTCACCGAAGGATCAAGAGAGGCGAAACAAGAACACCATTGCCTGTCGTATGAGTCGACGAGTCAAGAAACTCGAGCACTTAGCCATTGAGGAGCAGTACAAGGAGTTCACCAGTCAACATTTGAAAATTGTCGAGCAAAGTATGCGAGCAACTGCCTATTTGAATCATCTCAATCAACTGACGACACTTGAGAACGACGAAAGCAAAAACAACCCCAAACCTATGGCAATGCCTGTAAAGAATTTCAGCATAGACTACCTAATCAGTGGCATTAAGCAGCAGCAGTGTTAGCATCCAACTAATATTTAAGAGTACTATTCAATGTTATGAATCACTGTGTGATTGGTGCATTATATATAAGTAATATTTGATAAGTTCTAAGAAATAAGATATAAGAATTTCTATAAGAAATAAAAAGTTAAAGCATTAATTCCTTGTTCTGATACAAAAGGAGGTGTATAAGTTATTCATCTGACGATACCCATTGCAAGGCAGAGAAAGGTAGCTCCAATATGATAAAGAATATATGGGCGCTCGTTAGGAAAATATTATAATAATGGTACATCTTTTTTTTAATTAATTAGCCAGCAGTCAGGAATTTGGCTTATTGGCGTCCAACCAATCATTCGGCATAGGATATTTTTATACTCTGTACCGTAGGTACACAGTATTATAAGTTTGTGCAAAAGTATGTAACATCAAGAAGGAAGCATCTCCGACCCTATAAAGTATATATATTCTTGATCAGCATCAACAGCCGAGTCGATAAAGCCATGTCCGTCTGTCTGTCTGTCTATCTGTCTGTCTGTCCGACTGTCTGTCCGTATGAACGCACAGATCTCAGAGATGGTAAGAGATAGAGGTTTGAGATGTATGGGACATATGCTTCTTATGTCTGCAGGCAGATCAAGTTTTTTTCAGCTTAAAAGTTTTTCTCAATAAGACTACTTTTCTGGCTCTACTTTTGTATGACAGCTATACTATATAGATGTTCGATTGTGACCAAACTTGGCAGAATTATACAGAAGCATTAAAAACTAGTAAATACGAAGTTTGGAGACGTTTGCATTAAAAACAAAAAAGTTTTTTTTCACTAGTACTAGTTTTTCGACCGATCGTTTCTATGGCAGCTATATGTCATAGTTATCCGATCCGGCCGGTTTTGATACTTGTGCAGCGTAATCGATCGTGCAATGTTTGGTCGCGATAGCTTTAAAACTGACGGAGGAAATCGCATAGAATCAGACGGACGAACAGACGGACATGGCTATATCGACTCAGCTCGTTGTGCTAATCAAGAACATATATACTTTATGTGGTCGGAGATGCTTCCTTCTATGCGTTAAAAACATCTAAACAATTTTACAATTTTACAACAATTTTTTTTACCTTAACACAATTTCGCTCATTCTAGTCATCAGAAAACATAAACAAAAATATATTCTTAAAAATAAAATATGCGAATTACTATGTGTGTAATACTAAAATTAAATTCTAGACTAGAATACCCCCTTGAATACATATTTTCCCCTAGTTTTCTGGGATTAAAATGGGTTTTAAAATATGCAAAATCTGCCATCGAATTATAACCGATAAGTCTAAGCACACTTCTTCTGCTGCGATGTGATTTTATACCCTTGCAAATGTTTAACTTGCAATATGGAATTAGACCAAATTTTGCACACCTGGAAAAGCTTTTCAAGCTAGTCGGCGTAGAAACAGACAGACGGACAATCGAGTCAGCTCTTCGCCCTGATCAATAATGGGATCGGAAATAGATATTTCGATTAAAATTTATTAGCAATAAACGTAATTGTGTATTTTATTTTCCAATCTATTCGTATGACTGTCGACTTCGAGCAGCGATATCTTACTAAATGGTTAAATCGATCTTTTTCGTAAATTGGCTTTGGTCAAGCTCTACATTTCTCTGTAAGTAAATTAACCATAACAAACTAAATCAATTTCCCAAGCTCTACTCGATGATGTCAGTTCATTTTACGCTTTCCCACAAAATGATAGGTAAATCATTTGTCCTCATTCGCCATATCCATGTCCGACAATTCGCTTTCCAGTTGTGTTGCTCTATTTGTCCCTCCAGTTCGCTCCCATTTCGTATTGTTCAATACTCAGCGAACGCTTTCCAGCTGGCTGGCCCAAGCGTGAGTATCCCATGGTAGTGCACAGAGCCATTGTTGATCAGACATATCGTTTTATCGGAGATGGCATGATGATCTGGATGGATGGTGTCACATCGACGCTAGCCATTATGTTATTAAGCTCCAGTGGCGAGACGAGTGATGAGATACGCGATGTTTTAAGCCTCACATCTCAGAATGAGCTTGATCAAGGAGCCCCAACCAATGATGCATTTCACGTGAAGAGCTACTTGGGCGTTTATTTGCCCAAGGATGTCAAGCTCGACCAGAAGTATGCTAAGAAGCTACGCAAGAAACTCAAAGTTGACTTGGAGTTACTTAGAAACCGTCGGAGAGTGAACTACTTTAATGCTCGCTTAGGCCGAGTGCATTCATCTCTGCGCGGTCTAATTAACCAATATGATTTGCCCTTTCTCCAGGACTTAGCTTCCGAAATGGTAATTGTAACGGCTGCAGCATTCAGTATTGAGTGGGACAACAATGATGAGTTCTTTCGGGAAAATAGACGCATGCGGCAGTTCAATGTGGATGAGACACGACGCACCTATGAGGATATGATGTACGGCCTGCCTAAGAAACGTGATGTAACCGTATTAGGGTTTTTGCGGGCCAAGATGCTTTTGCTGCCACTCAAAAAGAGTCGGGTGAAGTTTATGGTGATATTGCCCGATCTAATCGAAGGTCTACGTCAACTAGAAAAGGAACTGGAGCATGTGGACGTGCGGAAATTGATTAAAACCGGAAAAAATAACGATTTGATGTTTTGGGATGTTCGTCTGCCATTAATGAATCTCAAAACAAGTCTGCACTTGGCCAATAATTTGGATCTTTTGGGTATTAAAAAAGTTTTCAATTATAAAACTGCCAACTTCTCGAAGGTAACAGGCGGCACTCCCAATCGAATTTTCGTTGACCAAATAAACCATTTTACTAGTCTTCATCTGTCTGAAGAGGGCATTAATATAATGCCGCATGCTGGTAAATATATATTTAACATTTCACCTTTAACTATAATCTACTGAATGCAAGTTATAGGTCAAGGCGGTATTAATAGACATGTGAGTGATCGTCCAATTTCAAACTTCCATGCCACACATCCATTCTTTTTTGCTTTGGTTGATGAAGAAAAGGTTTACTTCACCGGACGCTACGGTCAACTGGAGGCCACTCCAGATGATTACTGATATTATATTATTTAAAAAAATTAAAAATTTAATTTCAACTTAAAAGCTATCCTATTTTGTTTTCTAAAGAACCAAATTTAAAAAGCGGTCAACATCGATCACCAGAGAAAAACATTTACTAAAATTGAGAAACCGTCTCCCAAAAGCCACAAAATATTTTCTCAATTTTAGAAAAAGTAGTTTCTACAAGACGAACATTAGTTTATATTCCGAATATTTCGGAACTGAGAATTACAAGCGGTGTCTCTTTTATATTTATACTCTAACATATTGCGATTTAGTAGATTAGCTTTTACATATATAGGCTTTTATTATATATATATATTTTATGACACTATAAATGTATTTATTTTCATAATTCAAGGGTGAGTCTGCCCTAAATATATGAAAGTTTTTAAGGACAGATCCAGAAAAATTACCCTAAATTTTAGAAAAACATAGAGGAATGCTAGTTTCAGCTCGGCCGAACTAAGACAACTATTCGTACCTTACTTTTCAATAGGAGCTATGCCATATAGATATCGGATTTCGACCAAACTTAGTCGAATCATGCCAAAGGCTAACAAACTAACATGTAAAAACTTTGCAGACGATTCCATTTCAAACAAAACGGGTTTTTTTTGATTAGAGCTTCCTTTTCGCGCGATCATTTGTACTGCAGCTATAAGCTTAAGTCATCCGATTTTGAGAAAACTTTGTTGAACTGTGTAAAAGCAAATCATATAAATAAATCCCAATTTTAAGGACATTTCCATGGAAATTAAAAAAAATTTTCTCGCTAAGACTGCTTTTCAGACTCTACTTTTGTATGACAGCTATACTATATAGATGTCCGATTTCGACTAAACTTGGCAGAATCATAGAGAAGCATTGAAAACTAGTAAATACAGAGTTTGGAGACGTTTGCATTAAAAACAAAAAGTTTTTCTTACCAAGACTATTTTTCTAACCTTACTTTTCTATGGCTGCGATACTTTATGGATGTCCGATTTCGACCAAATCTTGTCAGAATCATAGAGAAGCATTAAAACAAAAAAGTTTTTCTCATTAGCACTAGTTCTTCGACCGATCGATCATATGGCAGCTATATGTCATAGTCATCATCAAATGTGCAGCGTATTTGTACCAGAAGACATCGTGCTAAGTTTGGTAGTGATAGCTTTAAAACTGACGGAGGAGATAGCTTAGAAACAGACGTACAGATGGAAAAGGCGAAATCAAGTCATCGCGTCATTCTGATGAAGAATATATATGGGCATTTCCGCCGAATGGTCAACCAGAACCAACAAATTAATTTTCAGTGATCATCGATTTTTTTTGTGTTAAATTATAAAATAATGTCTACATTTTTATAATTTAATGATATCATGTCATATGTCAGTGGTTTTCATGGGGAAATTGGCTTGAAAACTGAAAATTGTTATTTATTCACTTTAAGCTACTTTTATAGACATTTCTATTTTTTATTATTCTACATGGAAAACATATGTTACGTTTGCTCTTTTTCTACAAAATCTCTTTATTGCATTCAATTAAGAAGAGAAAAATGCAAAGAGACCAAAAAAAGTTCGATTAACGGTTAATTTGTATTTTGCTTCTTATCTATGTTCTAATCGTACGTTCGCGACCGAAAACATCATTTTATTGTAATTGCTCCGCATTGACGGCGAGCAGTTGGCTGACACAAGACGTTTAAAATAAGTTAGGTGTCCCCAATTTAAATATAAAAATCTTTGGTGTTATTATTAACCAAACTTTAATTTTTGATTTTTAAAGTTGTGTACGTTCGCGACCGTAAGTATAGTTTTTTTTCAAAAGCGATGCCTTTACTTTTTTAAAACGCAAATACATATTCGCAGATGGGTAAAACATCGAATACATCACAAAATAATGAATGGAAGCAATATTTTAGTAAAATTAAAAGCGATCCACAGAAATTAAAAGAATTGCGCGAAAAAGCAGCTGATTTTCTTGTTCATATTTCATCATTTCATATGAAATCAAATGTTATATTTCTTGTTATAAATGTTACCATTAAAAACACAAATATCATAAATATTTTCTATTGTTAAAAAAAATTTCTTGGGAATATTTCATTATTTAATATTAAATATAATTTTCTATTTCTTCTTATATAAATCTTACCATTAAAAACAAAATTTTCATAAATATCTTAATATTTCAAATGTGATACTTCTTGTAACAATATCATAAATATTTTCTATTATTTTAAACAAATTTTCTTGTTACTGTTTCAATTTTTCATATCAAATATAATTTTAAATTTCTTCTTTTATAAATCTTACCATTCAAAACAAAATTTTCGTTATCTTAATATTTCATATTAAAAAAATGTTATATTTCATGTTACAATTACATTTCTTGTCAATATTTCATTATTTCAAATTAAATCATATTTTCCATTTCTTGTTATGAATACTACTACACTTAATAAATTGAGCATTAAGTTTTTTCTTAAGGATGTATGAAGTGATTTATGGGGAAAATGCGAGAAAAAAAATATGGAAAAATCGTACGTTCGCGACCCGTACGTTCGCGACCGGTACTTAGTTCAGTTTAAATAAAAACCAACAGAGATAAATTATTGTGTAAATACTAGAAAGAAAGCTACATTAATCCTCTATTCAAATAAATTTATCGCTTGGGAAAATTTCATCCCATTTCGCAGATTTTTGCATTTTACTAGATTAAGCCAAAGTCAACTTCTATTTAGCGTACGTTCGCGACCACATGTTTATTGCAATCATAATAAAAACTGAATCTCGATGAACCCCATCATTTACACTAAACATAGAGCTAACAAAATTCTATCGAATGGCAAAAAAAAGTTGGGGAAAAATGTTGTTTTCTATTTTTTTTGTATATCAAAAGCGTACGAACGTACGTTCGCGACCCGCGGAAATGCCCATA